>CM046039.1:6213002-7458002 GCA_025215565.1 Flaveria ramosissima
ATAAAAGGGGGTAAAGTTTTTAAATATAAAACAAAGAAATAGGAGGATGACACTTGTCATGATCCTATTGAATCTGAATTTTGATAGGATTGTTAAATGACCTTTATGCCCTTTTTTATTTAAAAAAAATAAAAGATCTTATCCATCCATTTTTGATCTATGGTTAGGATTGGGTTAAAGAGTTATCACAAAAATAAAGGGTTCTCATAAATAAAAATATATATATATATATATATATATATAATATATATATATATATAGATATATATATATATATATATATATATATATATATATATATATCTATATATATATATATATATATATATATATATATATATATATATATATATATATAGGGTTTGGTTATTTTGAGAACCCTCTATTTTTGTGAGAACCCTTTAACCCAATACTAACCATAGATCAAGAAATGAATGGATAAGATCTTTCAATTTTTTTTTAATAAAAAAGGGTATAAAGGTCATTTAACAAATCCATCAAAATTCAGATTTAACAAGATCATGACAAGTGTCATCCCTATATCCTCCTATTTCTTTTTTTTAATAACTAAAAAACTTTACCCCTTTTTTATTTAAACACTCATAACTTTTTTATAAATTAATTATTTTTTTATAAAAATTACACCATTAAACTCATCATATTTTCCTCTTTAATTCTAGTATAGTATTGCAAAAAATGTTTCACCCGTACATAGTTACATCATATTACAACGTTACACTGTTGTACACCTTTGTAAACCAATGTAAAAATGAGTTGATGTAAACCTCTGTAACGAAATTTCAAAATGGAATGATGTAAACCAATGTAAAAATGAGTTACTGTTGTAAATTTTGAAATTTCAATGTAAACCAATGGAACCTAAGAACAAATTCACTAACAAAACTTAAAACAGTTGTAAATTAATGCAAACTAAAACAATATACACTAACAAAGCCTAAAACTTTATACACCAATGTAAAACTAAGAACATATAGAGTAACACCGTAACAATCAATGACATAACATCTCACAACAATCCAACCATCAAAATACAAAGACAACATATTTGTAATTATTCATAATGAATTAAATCTTATTTGTACTTACTTACAGTGAATTACGTCAATGTAAAAGATGTAACATCAAGTAATTCTACTATATTATTGCAAGAAAAAAGGTCCGTCTGTACGGACCGTACGTAGTTACATCATATTACAATGTTAACTCCCATGTAATCTTGCAAACAACATTAGATCATATAATGTTGCACTACTCTACCAAACTTTTACACCCGATATCAAACCACTCCAATTAACAATAACATCCACATTACGACAACCTCACAATCAAATGACTTTACACCATCTTATATTAATGTAATCTTTAGCAAAGTTGTAACGAAAACATCTAGTTACACTGTTAAATACATGAGAATACAACACTCAAACTAAAAGTAGCACAATCATTACAACAAACCAAAACAACATTAAATCAATGTAAAACAATATAAACTAATGTAAACCAATATTAACAAATGTAAAAACAATCTGTAAAACAACACTCCAACAAATTAATAGCCATTACACCCGATATTGCACCATTCAAGCTTACAGTAATACCGTCACTACAACAACCTTACAATCAACGACATTAAATCATGAAACTACGCCACTATAACCAAATTTTAAAACTATAAAGAAATCAAATAAACAAAACTCACCACTGTAACAAAAAATAACCTAATGTAAAACAATCTATAAAGCAATATAAACCAGTTTATACACTATTGTAATTACACCACGAGCACAAGACAATTTTTGTAATCAAAGTAACATTACAAGACAAATCAAAGTAAATTACATTACATTTTTTGTGTTTAAATTCAATAACAATGTTACAATGATGTAACACAAGAGTTACATCAAACAAACATACATGAAAATCATTTCAAAAATAATGTTCATATAACGGAAACAATAAGTTACAAATGAATTACATTATGTTTATTTCACTGTAACGTTCTAATGCTTACACTAAATTACAACATATTTCTGATTACTTACAGTGAGTTACATCAAACAAACATATATGAAAACCAACAAAAATATGACCTAATGAAATGAAAAATATTACAGCAATTAAAAAAATTACAATTTGTAAAACAATGTAAACTAAAATAACAATATTACACCACTGTACCGGAATTAAACCAACGTAAACTAATCTGTAAAATAATGTAAAACTAATGTAAACCAATATCTAAACTAATCTGTAAACCAATGTAATTACACCACTAACGTTTTTTTAGTGTAAACAAATGTAACCCAATGTACACCATTTTAAACTCAAGAAATGCAAAAAAAAAAAAAAACAAATCTTTTGGGTCTTCTGCTACTCTGTAAAAAATAAAGCAGTAGTTTATCTTGTTCTAATTTTTGGTTCACAATCAAAACATAGCATGTTGACAGTAAGTTTCTTGCTTTCCCATCTATAAACAATTTCTTTTCCTTTAAAATATATATAAAAATCAAAGATTGAAAGGGGAAAAATTAAACAAATAACTTTGTGTAAAGAAACCTTCTTTTTTTCAAAAAATTAAAACGAATAAAAAAACTACTAACAATATTCAACTAGTTCTTAAAAACTTTTAAAATATATTTTAAGAAATCCTGAAATGAAAACGCATAAGAACAAGAGAAAATGCTACCTAGGTTTGCATCTTTGAACGCCACCAGACCACCGGGTTTGCATCTGTGAACTTCGGTTAACACCGGATGTGGAAGTTGATGCTTGATTTGGAACCGGGTTTGTATCTTTAAACTTTAGTTAACGCCGGATCTAAAAGTTGATGCTACATCTTGAACGCTTTCAGTGTTGTTTTTGTCATCGTTCTAGATCTAGATCAAGAGTGGATCTGGAAAAATTTGATGTAAATAAGAGATATATGGAATGGAATGTGGTTGTTGTGGTGGATGTGGTGCCGTAGTGATGGTGTTGGAATGGGTTAGACGATCGGAGAAAAGAGGGGTTTTGGGTCGATGAAGAGGGTCGCTAGTATTTAACGGTGGAGGGTGGCGGAGATCGTTGGAAGAAATCAGTTGATGTAGAACGGTGGTGGTGGTGGTGGTGATTGTTGTGGTGGTGGTGGTGGTGGTGGTGATTGTTGTGGTGGTGGTGGTGGATTCTTTGAATTTGAATAGATGAGAAATTATGATGGTGGTTTTGATGGGGTTTGTGTTTTTTGAAGATAAAGTTATGAAAAGAAACAAAAAGGTTGTCAGAAAGTGCAACAATCAGAAAAGAGTAAAAGACATAAATGCCCTTCATCTCATTTCAACCATCCATATAGCATCTATAATTATTTATATTAATCAATGGTTAGATATAGGGTTAAAGGGTTCTTAAAATATTTAAGGGTTTTCATATGAACCCAATTCTATATATATATACATATATATACATATATATGTACATATATATATATACATATATATATATATATGTATATATATATATATATATATACATATATATATATATATATACATATACATATATTACATATATAATATATATATACATATATATATATATATATATATATATATATCTATATATAGATCTATATCTATCCCACATATATATATATAGATACATATATATATACATATCTATATATATCTCTATCTATATCTATATATATATCTATCTATATCTATCTCTCTCTATATCTATCTCTCTATCTCTCTATCTCTCTCTCTCTCTATCTATCTATATCTCTATATCTATATATATATCTCTCTATTATATATATATCTATATATATATGGGGAGGGATCAAACGAAAACCCATGTTTATAATTGAAAACCGTGAAAACCACCACTACCCAACCACATAACTTATAATTGATATAACATTTTAATTGTTTAAAGTATATTTGAGTATATTTCAACCTTATTTTTTGAGGTCATTATATATTTTTAGTTTAAATTCCAAGGAACGACAATGATGACGAAACAACTTACGTATACGTAATTTGTATAAGTTGCATGTATGCAACTCGTAGTTATACACTTGGTAACACGTAATTACATATACATAACCCCTACATATACGTAACACTTAGTTGTATACTTTGTAATACGCACTTCCATATATGTAACCATTAGTTTTTATGGTTTTCAATTATAAACATGGTTTTCATTTGAACTCTCCCCTATATATATATATATATATATATATATATATATATATATATATATATATATATATATATATATATATATATATATATATATATTGGTATGCCTGAATAGGTAAAACATATAAATGAAATATATAGAATTAATTATACACAGCTTGCAAATACAATAATCTGATAATTATTTCACAAATATATGCATATAACCTCTAAATGCCTCTTGAAGTCTTGATATAAATGCCTATGTGTAATAATATTGTGAAATAAGCTTGTATTCAAGACAACCACACAAACAGTATTCAAAAAGCCCATACCAGATGACATTAAAGACAATCAAAAAAAGTGAATGCACATTAAATAATTAAAAGTTATAATGTCTTGCCTGAATAGTTAAAACATTGTCGAATTTTTCAACGTTTTAAAACTTTTAATTAAGAGTAAATAAACGTTATGGACTTATGGTAATTGGTGGACTCGATAGTCGATAGACATATGTAGGTATGGGACTCCACTCCATCTTTCATGATATCATTTTTAATATAAATTTACATTTATTTCAAATATACAATTTGCTAATGTAAGTTTTACAAAAATTGTTTTTGCAACTGTTTATATGACTTTAAATGAATGGTTAGTTAAAAAGTTAATTTGACAAACAATTATATATTTATATGCTAAAATCAACATACAAAATTTTTAAACGGAATTTTGTATTATTAAGCCGTATGAAATTACGGTGAATTTGATTCACATAATTTAATGTATTCGATTTATGAACTTTATTGTTAGAATCTGTCTACTACGAGGTAATTAAATAAACAATATAATGAAATAGAGAATTAAATAAAATAAATCATTATCATTTTTAGTAATACTAATAGAATCATTCGTTACTTTATCCTGTTAAATACACATACAAAGACAAAGAAATAGAATGCCATGGTGGACTCTTACTAATTAATAAATTCAAATAAACATTTAGAGGAATACTCTAGTCTTTCTAATCTAATAAAAAGGTATCCTAGGATGATACGTATCAACACCACAATCATTATCATCAAAAAATTTCCGCATCTCTCTCATATTAAATAATTACCTTAATTACTAATAATACTATTTAACATTTTTTTAAAATTTAATAAATTAGAAAAGAGGTTTATTTATTCATGTTATTTCTAAATAAATATTTTTTTTATAAAATAATAAATTTTTCTAAAGCATAAAACTTTTTAAAAGTACAAAATATTTTAAAATTAGTATTTTTAAAAAGTCAATTTTTTTAAAACCAAAAATAATGAAATTTGAGTTATAATAAGGAAATTCTTAAATATGCTTATACGGTTTCTTTTATAACAAAATGTTTATTTTTTTGGAAAAAAATTTAAAAACAAATTTTTAAAAATTTGATATAACTGTTATATTACTTATAGTCATTCTCATACATAATTTCAGCCATATCATATCTTAAAATTTTATTTTATAAGTAATAAATTTTATTATATTAATATTTTATTCATTCAACTCGTGTAACACACGGGTTTACTAAAGCTAGTGAACTAATATAAATGAAAAATAAATAAATGTAAGTAAATGAACAAGTCACATGTTCGTGTCCGTTTTCTTTAATTAAATTAACTAAAATTCACGTTTATGTTTGTTAATTGGTAAATGAATTAATATAAACGAACTATTCCACCAAATAGTTTGTGAACAATTACTAAAGATTTTGTTCGATTATAGGCTTAAATATAAGACTTTTGATTAGAATCCCCACCTTGAGACCAGACATCATCCTAAGACCCTCCTCTCGATAGTTAGTTTTATTTAAGGTTGGATTATAAAAACACCTATTTATGTTATTAAGACATCCTATTATCTCTATCTCTCTTCACGTATCTATATGTATGTATAGAAAGAGATAGAGAGAATACAAAAAATTAGGTGTATCAATAACATACCCTTTTGTTTAATTTCATTATAACTATATTTTTTATTTATGTTTAATTTGTTTTTATTTATATGTTATTTAATTTATAAAAAAATTATGAAATAAGATAGAATATTATAATAAAATAAAAGTTCGTTCGTAACATTATAAAATTAAATCCAAGCATATGTCGGTATTCCATCGCTAAGACTTCTTACGACCATCCGTTAGATAATTGCCAGCGATTAGCCATCTAAAACACTATCACCCACGACCTGATTTCCTACGGATAATTGCCAACATACTCTCGCTGATAATGGTTTTTACTGACAAATTATCGGCGAGTATCTTCTGTTGATCATACTCTTCTGTTTAGTAATGTGGAAAGTTAAAGATATAAAACCAATAAAAACCATATTTTAATTTAAACGTCCACTGAAGGGACTCAAACATATATCGTTACACAATTCAAAGATTCTAATTTCACCTTTGATTTTCAAAAATAAAATATTTTTTCTTTCATAGTATTTATAATACATGAAAATGTTGTCGGATAGTACCAGTGACAATTGTTTCACGCTACATATCTTATCGTTCATTAACCAAAAAAATCAAATTTCATGTTTCTCGCTGAACACTGTTATTGGCACCCAAAAGTATTACTTCTAGACAATGAAAATTCATCATTAAATAATGATTAAACAATTTAATTCATACATTTTTAACATGTTATTATAGTTATAAAGTATATATATACGGTTAATTCATACATTTTACTTTTATAGTTATTATAATCATACTCATTTATCGTTTAAGCTCGACTTGATTCTAGCTTTTTTCAAGCCAATCTCGAATAGTTTGCGGACTGATTTGGTTCGTTTATACTCGCTTACCAATTATTTTTGCTACAATCTCATAAACCATTTTTAAATAAAAAAAAGAAAATGAAAAAGAAAACCTTAAGAAAACGAATATTTCAAAAACATTTAATAAATCTTTAGAATGCAATTAATGTCAAACTTATAGCATATAGCATGAATTCAACCTGCAGAACAATCATTTCATACTCATATTTCAACATAGCAACAAAATTTAACATCATCTCGACAACATTGTCTGATTTAATTCGAAAAATAAACATCAAATGCAACCCATATGATATGACAATAAACAACCTTACTGTCTATTGATGGATTTGATGCTAAGTACCATCAAATTGAACATGACTTATGACACTTTTACAATGTATAACATATAAGTGTTAAAGTCTTAAAGCTACATTAGTAAGTTCATATAGTATTCCTTTTTTTTTATCGGCAAATGTGCGACTTTGCTTCGGAGAACAGGTGTTATCTTAATCGGATCCACCTATCCGTTTCCCAGCCGGGACCGCACCCCCAACCCCCTCAGGAGGAAACTCATTGCTGAGAAAACCCCCTGGCTCAACTCTAAGCATTTTTTGCTCAAAGTGAGACTTGAACCCATAACCTCCTCTTTATTTACATGTCATGAGTATCTCACCTTAACCAGTTGGGCTAAGGATCATTGTTCATATAATATTCCTACTTGGTCCACATTTCAATTTCAAATGCGGAAAAAAACCATTACAGTGGCACCCAATTTTGTATAAATGATCAAATCTGACTTTACAAATATGAAACTCAATAATCTAGTGAGCTTAATTACCAATTGCTAGAGTATCGAAGTTTAATGGAGGTTGAATCATGTGCAAGTATTTTACCAAGCCTGAAAATATAAGAGTAACGATCAAAGAATGAATAAAAAGTAATCAGGATAAGACATGAATCCATAGCAATAAATCGATGTCGGATTACTTCTTTGAATGGTTAGGTTAATACAGTTTTATTGGACAAACACTTGCATTTACACGACGATATGAAAAATAAAGCTGAAATACGTAAAATTTCTAATAAAGAGAACCTGTAAACTTATCATAATATGCAAATAAACTGTAATTTCAATACACATAACAACAACTACAATTCAACTTGGTCATGCATCATGGGTTATACCATATGCTTAGTAGGTTGTACCAACGTTTTGTCTATTTTTTTTTAAAATCTTCAACGTTTTTTATTTTAATATAATACTTTTACATCTTTTACAATTTAGCCCAAACATTTTCTTTACTTTCAACTTTGTTCCCTATTACTTCTCATATTTTAAATTTTTTTGTTTTACGTTTCGGTTTAAATATTGCAATTTAACAGCGTGCATGTGTGGTTCAATATTATTACGCTTATTTTTTCTCCAATTAACATTCATGTCGCAAAGTGCTAGTCCCAGATCGACTTACTTATTGTTTTAGATGTTTTACGTTTCGCTTGCGTAGTTCCATGTTTTTACGTCTATTTTCCGTTGGTTTTATTTTTTCATTTAACACGAACTTTTTTGGAGTTGATGGTCGCTGACAATAATAATGGTGTGTCATTTGTGCTACTTAGTATGTTTTACGCCCCGCACCGTAACACGGGGGACTTAATACTAGTTAAAACTAAAATCAAATGTAAGTTATAAATGAAACCTAACTTGTAGCTCCATGTAAGGTAAACTATAGTAATCCCCAATACCCTAAACCCTAACTAAAAATGTTCATATAAGGTTAGTTACACTTTTGAACTTTAAATCATGGACTAACAAAAACAATTTGTAACAAGCTAACTTCACATTCTATGCATCTCGATGCTTAGACCAACAATTTCATCTTTTCATTGTTATGGTCATTAGGCAAAACTTTGCCACACAAACTTGGTATTTGAGGTAGATGCCACTATATCTACTCTAAACATATCATATAATTGCCTTATAAATAGTTCACTCATCTCAAGTAATGAAGGGTACCATAAATATGAACAACATAATGCTTAATAATAATTTTATTACGACCTTACAATCCTACATTATAAATAGTTCATTCAAGTCAACTATTGACTTTTATGGGTGTGCATTTGTCATTTCAATAAGTATTAATTGTTCCTATTTGATTTACTTGGGATACCCGTCTATTAAGTATGATGATGAGAGCCATTAAGCTTGTCATTATCAATATTGTTGTTCAATCTTATCATAGCTATTTTATTAGCACGTGCGAACCTAAATAGAGTAATTGTGTTCACTGTTAGTACGTAACATCTCATAGTAAAATGGGTATCGTAACCACTCAAAGTTGAGTCGTATTACAGAAGTATACGTCATCCCACTAGAGTAATCGATAAATCTCACTCATAGTGACTAGGGTCCCCATGTACAGTTACATCTTATTAAGATAAACTCGTTCAACTTTCTTTCATATTGATCATTATATAATAGGTTTGGTCAGCTTCTTTCTCTAGTCTTATAAACTATCACATACGACTGACCTGTCTAACATGTGGACTTGTTACTATTTAAATGTTGTTGTCCTAAATTTTCGTGCAATACTTAGGAAAATTTTTGTGTATAATAATGATAAATTCTTGTTTTTTATATGTTAGGAAATGTACAATTTAATTATTAAAATTTTTTGACTAGATTATCATAAAATATCAAGTTAAGTGTTATAGATGTAAATGTGGAGTTTCACATGTGAACGTGATGCAACGATAAATTTTTTTTCTTTCAGTGTCAAAATAAATTGGTTTTCACATGTGGTGCCAAAATAAATTAGGAGGGTATGCATTGTATACATATAGACTAAATCCAAAGCGTCACATTGAAAATGAAAACTAACGTGCAGTAGGAGTGCATATGTACTTGCATAAGTATATGATATTCGATATAATGCATCGTATACGAAATTTGAAAGTACAACTAGGAAATGAAATGGCAAATTCCATAAACTACTATAGTTGTTGAGGATGTCCTTGTAACAATTGTAGGCTTATGTTGGATGGTAAATCATCTATTGTTCGATGTTGGGTTTACATCGGTTCAAAGCCACCTTGAGTTTACCCTGTCAATACGTAGGCGTCAACCCTAAATCAAAAATGAATATTTTCCAACATTTCAGGTTACAATTCAAGTTTGTTTAGTATGTGCTTACTTAGTATCGCCAATATGATCATCATTTTCAAAGCATGTTGTCTGACATTTTGCATCAATGATTTTGATTAAATTGTCAAGGTTCAAACAATTCTTCTTCTTCACTTCTTTACCTTACCGTTACCAATAAAGAAAACCATCAAATCCATATGAAGGAACCATTAGAGCTTGTTATTCAAGCTCCGCTACTGCTTGTTATTCTGACTAGAACTAAAGGACTGAAAGTGTCACTAATCCTTACCTCAAGGACTATATATGTAACTTAGCTTAAATTATTAAAAGGAAAAAAAGATAAATACAGGGCATGGGTCTCTCGTATACGCTACATCCTCTTTACTCAATTTTTATATATTAAATACCAAATAAAAAATAATATTAAAATCACTCTCTCTCTCTTACGTGTGAATTAGTCATTAAAATTTTCTCGAAAACCACTTTGATGAATTTGATCTATAAAGAACCATCTCCCCTTAAAACCTCATTCAATCCCTCAAAATATTACATTCCTAAAATAATCATCAATGGAGGTCGAATACCAAGAGGTACTATCTCTTTCTCTTTACAATACATACATACATACACACATATACATACACATATACATACATACATACACACATTCATCTTGATCTGCTTTGTTTCTCCATTGAAATCATTTAAACAATAAAGGGTCTCATGTATTTGGCATGACAGTCGAATTTTTTTGGTAATGATTTCAAAAAATTGGCATAAAAATAATATTATTACAAATTGGTTGTATGAAATTTCAACATAAAACTGAATCTTGGTAATGGGTTGCATAATTTGCCGACAATTGGGTGTTTTTTAGATGAACTAGTGTGTTTTTGTGGGCATAAACAACTCAAATGCTTCAAATATTAGATGTTAAATCTTGAAATTACAATGGGTTTTTACAAATTTCAATAAAGATTGAATCTTTAATGCATATGAGTTGAATTTCAGGAGTACATAAGGAATTCAAGAGGTGTGCAGCTCTTTACTTGCAGATGGTTACCTCTCTCTTCACCAAAAGCACTTGTTTTCCTCTGTCATGGTCCTCTCTCTCTCCTCTTTCTATATACATATCTATATATTGTTCATCTGTAACCAATAATACGTTAAAAACCGTAAGAATCGTATAATGGAGATGTACTTTTTTCTTGAAGTGTGATACATAAGCCGGTTATATATGTAACCACCCACCTACTACCTAATTAAATCACTAATACATTACAAACAAGTATTTTATGTGATTGTTACAGTTCTTAATGTAAAATTGATTATGAAAAAACGATGAAGGGTTCTGATATTAAGACACCCACCTTTATAAATCTACATCCTCTATACGTCTAGTTTAGCCTCATTCGAGGCGTATAGGGTCGACGACATAAATTCAGGGGTTGTCAGAGGACTATACGCCAAATATAGCTCTATACGACTCATATGATGCGTGTAACAAAATTCAACACTGAATACGATATCGGGTCTCTTTATGTATGATCAGATGACATTAAAACAGGTTGATATTTGCAGGTTATGGTATGGAATGCAGCGAATTCATGAGAGGTATTTTTCTAAATCTTTTAAAGGGAATTTTTGATCTTGTTGTTCTTCCAATTCAATGTGTTTGACTGTTTGTGTTCTTTAACACGTGTGAACATGTAAAATACAGTTCAACTTTCAAATTGCTTTCAAAATCCATCACGATCAACTCACCTGTCATGTATCTCAAGATCTTGCTTTCTTTATATTTTGACTTTCTCTATAACGTAACAAGAACACATGGTTATGTCTCTTTTCGTGAATCAAAATATCGTTAGTAAAAGTTTTAAATAAATATATCACAAACGGTGAATTAATAATTGTATTTAAACAAAAGGTTTATTTATGTTTAAGACAAAAACCGGGGTGGTGTAACACATTTAATTCTACTCTAGCAAAAGGTTTTACCCTTGATTGAATACTGTTTTTACTAAAGAACAAAGAATTCAATTCTTTATTCTAACGTGTTTTACAAATAATGAGTTATATTTATTATTTTGTTTTTCACTTTTAGTAAAATGATATATTTCTTTTAATCTTTTAAATATAACTAACATAACAATATAGATTTAATTTTTTATATAACATGTAAATGTATTTTAGAATAATTGTAACCTTAACGGTTTTTAAAAGTTGGTATTTGTTCAAGAAACATGTATTATAGTCGATTTGATTATGGGTCTGATTTTGAAAACATTGTTACACACAAACCCTTATTTTCCTTCTTTTCTTCATTAGGGAATTACTACTATATTACCCTTCCTTAAATATTTACAATATCATCTCTTCCCATTTTTATTTTCAAACACATAAATAATTATCAACAAAAGAAAAAAAAACACATCATTATTTTTAATGCTCATATATTACCAATTCATAATTAATTATAATTCTTGTTTGGTTTGATCCTTGAGGTGTTACAGTAATTATACTTCTGGAATTAGATTATCATTTTTTTTAATTATCATATTAGATTATCATTAATATGCCATCTAACTTTTTGATTTGTTATCAATATAAGTGTATGATTATGAAAGGGGAATAAATGGAGTCAAATATGGTTAGTTGAAGTAGGTGAATAAGGTGATCAAACAAGTGATATAAGAGTAACTGCTAGAGGTAGAAAATAAGTGACATGGGCCCCACGTGTATTATTACACCTTTATGTCCGGTTACCAAACACTTCTATAATGTTTTCACCCACCACGTTGTTATTATATTTTTTCTTGTAAATTAAATAATGGGTCATAATATATAGAAACTCATCCTTATAAATCGAAACCACATTTATACGAGGCGTATAGGGTCGGCGATACTAAAAATTAGAAAAATTCGACACTAAATATGAGGAAAAAAATCAGGAGGCTATTAGAAAGGTTATAAGATCCATATAAGACTATATGACTCCCCTATACGACGCGTATAGGATATACAACACGTACAGAATTCTACGGGTGTTTAGATATCGGGTCTCTTAGTTATATATCTTTTATGTGAACAGTAGAATTTATTGTTTGTAAACAAAAATTAACATGTGCTTGAGTTATATATATTTTTTAAATTAACAATATAACCAACTTAAATGACGTAACTAAACGAGTCGAATGGTATAAAATCATCAACGAGCCTCGACTTGACTCGATCTTTTTAACTTCTGGTTTCTATTATATTTTGTTCAGCGAGCCTCAACTCGATCAATTTGATTCGCTCGTAGAGTTTTATAGGTTTAACACAATCTCGTTGTAGATGGTGTAATGATATGTCATCATATAGTGTTTCTATACAAATGTACTTTTATAATACTAAAAGAGGAAGGACTTTATGGTTTTGGTTTGCTTTATAGGGTGTGGAACCAAGCTCGCGAGCTACGGGTATGCGGTCTTTGGAATAGACTACGAAGGGCACGGGCGGTCCATGGGTGCACGTTGTTACATCAAGAAATTCGAGCATATTGTCACGGATTGCTCTAATTACTTTAAATACATTTCTGGTACATATGCATTTCAGTCGCTATATTTAACGCACTAACAACATGCCACATCATATCACTAACTTCTTATGTGGCTCGAACCGCTTAGGACAAGAGGACTACAGGAACAAGAGACGGTTCTTGTATGGCGAGTCCATGGGTGGTGCAGTTGCCCTTCTTGTACATAGAAAGGACCCCACGTTTTGGCACGGTGCCATTCTTGTCGCGCCTATGTGTAAGGTAACCTAAAAACTTACGCAAATGGTGTTCATGATCAGGAAATATATGAGTTTTGACATGTTTGTGACTCGAGGGTCGCTAGAGATAGCTTATGGGTGTTGTACGGTACAAGTTCTTAAAGCGTATCGGCTCGTGATTTTGAAGTTGTTTTTGATGTGTTGATAGATATCAGAGAAGGTAAAGCCACACCCAGTAGTAATAAGCATGCTAACAAGGGTGGAAGATGTGATACCAAGATGGAAGATTGTGCCTACAAAAGATGTTATTGATGCAGCTTTTAAGGATCCTGTTAAAAGAGAAGAGGTGAGGTTCTTTTTTCCTAGAATCCGTAAATCGAAGAAGGGTAAGCGTGTAAATTCACCACGACTCGAACATTTGTGCAGATACGCTCAAACAGGTTGATATATCAAGAAAAGCCGAGGCTTAAAACAGCTCTCGAAATGCTTCGGACCAGCATGGGTCTCGAGGACAGCTTAAGCGAGGTCATTTTACATTATTACCCTTTTCGTGTCTATTTGCACGAAAGTTTATCAGGATATCAGAACCAAAGACGGATATTGGTCAGCACTTTTGATTCATATAGTAGTTTGCGTGTGCAGGTGACCTTGCCGTTTTTCGTGCTACATGGGGAGGCGGATACAGTGACAGATCCAGAAGTGAGTCGGGCTTTATACGAACGAGCCAGCAGCCAAGACAAAACCATAAAACTATACCCGGGCATGTGGCACGGGTTAACCTCAGGCGAGACGGATGACAATATTAATATAGTCTTCGGTGACATCATTTCATGGCTCGACAAGCGGTCTGATGATGATTATATTCTCGAAAAGCAATTCTCCAACAATGCTAATGGTGTTGATGGCATAGAGTTGGTTTCTCCTGTGGTAGAAATGAGTGAGAGCAAACCGCAACGGAATAAGAGTCATGGCAGCTGCCTTTGTGGGTTGAAGGGACGGCGGATGCACCACCACTCCGCCATGTAGCCACCGCCCTCCCAACTAGTTTTGTTCTCCTGTTTAAGTGAATTATATGTAACAGTATGTAATGCAATATATTTCTGCAAATTTAATAGTTAAAATCCTGGGACTTCTTGAGCCCCACCGAAACTGTTGCTCTGTATTTACTTGAGCGTTACTTGGATCGAACATCTATATCAACAGACCTGCATATTACTGAACTATTTATGTTGTGGCAAACAAATACATGAACTGAAAGTTGAGTGCTCGATTAAAGAGAGACGTTTCAGTTAATACCAATTTCTTTCTAAAATCCAGAGTAAACTCAGAAGTAAACCAAAGGGAAGTTAAAGAGTCATCATACTACAAAAAAAACATACAAACCAGGTTGTTTTCAACAGAAATACAACGACTACTATTTCATAGTACTACCGATGACATTTTCTTGCAAGAGAAACAGATAAGATAGACGGAATCCTGGAATGAGAAGCAGTTAAGATAGACGGAATCCTGCAATGAAAAAGACGAGTGTTTAAATGTTTGGTTAAGCACATGCATATCACGCAATAATATCATAACAACGTGAAATGAATATCTTGCACTGTATTTATGATGCGTTATGCATTGCATAACTACATATCTGTTGTATGAACTTTTCAACCTTTCTGGTTTTTGTTAGTATGAGATGCGTGGGGTCTCAATTGCTCGCTCAATTCACCAAGCATTTGTTAAAACCAAAAAGAGAACATTAAATAAAATAGTCAGCTTGTCTCAAAACATCATTTGTCTGATATACAGTAATGTCCTATCAATCTGCAAATGACATACTACATGACGGTGTTACAAATCCACTTAGGGGGTGCTTGGGATTGCTTCTTCGAACCGCTTGTGTGCTTACTTCGTTTCTAAAAGCATGCCGGCATATGACCACTTTGGAGCGTTTAAATGAAGAAAAGTGCTTACGTTTTATTTTGCTAAATTTAGGGTGATAAGTTGTTTTCAATAAGCAGGTTCACTTGAAACTGCCAAATCACATGTTTGCCCTCAAGGTAAAACAACTTGCTTTTAATATGCTGATTATTTCCTTCTGTTTGAATAAGCAGATCCGAAACACCGTCTTATAATGCTCATTTGTGTTTGGTTTGGGGTTTCTGTTTGTGATTGAACATTTAGCATTCACAAAGTGATAACTATTACCACACAATCATTCTATATTTTCTAAATATCTAGTCAGTCGTTGTCTTGGATCCTATCCACCCTCTACATTCTAAACAAGTATAGCACACATTGTAAATGCAATGTATCATAGTGACATCAGATAACAAAAATTTGACTACCTTGGTTATTTTATCTTTACCCAACTAACACATTGAGTACCATCATTATTATTACTCATCATTTATCAGTTGGTAAGAGTGCACAGTCATATCCTGCTGATAGTTATCAGTGACGCTTAGAATCATTCAAGTGAATGCTATGTCTAACAATAACTGGTTTGAGCAGCTGGGGTTACTAACAGGAATAAAAAGCAGGACACAGAAGCCTATATCAGTATAATTATGCATAGATAACAACAGCCTATTAACTTCACATAGCACGTTTTGTAAGAAATGCATGATGGCATCACCGTGAGAATAGAACCCAAAAAGCCTAAAAATAACAAGGAAAGAACAACAAAGAATACCTTTCACTTGGGGTTTCTAAGCACAATGATGACCGAATCACCTCGAAGAAACATCTTGCTGATAAATCTATCTTTGTTAACCGGAAGAGCTTTTTTCTTGCCCTTTCCTGTCTTGGGCACCTGACATACAAAAAACCACAAAAAGCGCACAGTTTGTCAAAATATAACATGCACAATTTGTCATAAATGAAACAGAACATAGGTTATTCGCATGACAGAACCAACCTCGGTCCACATCTCTCTAACATTTTCCAGCACCATGTTGCAATGTCGATCAAACGCCCTAACACGTCCTAGAAGCTTCTTATTATTTCTGCAGTTGATAAGAACCTGGATGTACAGTACAACAACGACAACAAAATTTGTGATTTACAATCAAATAAAAATGTCAGCAGCAGCAGCAGCAGCTACTACATACCAATCACAAATTTACAAATTGATTACAAATGTTTATTTCATACTAAAACGACCAAACACATCTATTAACTAACATCAAACATATGGAAGCATATGTTACCTGCGTATTATTTTTGACACTCATCATCAACACAGACAGAGGCCCAGTGTTGAACTCCTCCTCCTCATTCTTAGTCTACCACAATTTACACATCAAAAACAGCAATCATATATCGCGGAAACCAAACCATTAAAAATCAGATGCCTAAATAAGGGAAATGGATTCTAACAAGACTACAACAATCAGCCTATCAACTGAAACTATAAACACTTACTGGTGCATCTTCCTCCATTGGTCGACTGCAAAAACAAAAAGAAAACAAATCACAAACCAAAGTATCAGTACAATCAGTCAATCACTAAGCAAATGATGCAACATTAGCCATCTAGGGTTTGTTTCTGAAACGCAAGCATATAAGAAGCACATAACAAACTCACCTCATGTTGGATGGAAAAAGGGCAATGAAACCACAATTCGCGAATAATATGATCTGAAAGGATAAGGAGAAACACATAACAGTTAGGGTTACGGATCACAAAACCCTAAGTAAAAATGTATGGATGTAAATGTGCAAAGTTAATAAGTTGCATCTAGAATCGAAAATGAAGGAATTAACGATGGAAATAAGGAGAAATGAGTACCTTTTTCACCGGAGAGATGTTGCCGGAGACCGTAGAAGGGGATCGATGAGCTGTTTGCAGTGTTAGTTTTATAGGGGGTGATATGGGTTTAAGTCGTGAATTTTAAGGGTTTTAGGCTTTTTTTTTTTTTTTTTTTTTTTTTAAAGTTTCATTTTACTACTTGAGGTTTGTTAAATAACCATTTTTCTTTAAATATTAAAAATATCAATTTACCTCTAAAAGTTTTATAATTTGTTTCAATTTCAGTTCAAAGTTTCATTAGTTGTTTCAACTTAATCCAAAATAATGAAACTTTTAGAGTAAAATTGAAACAACATATGAAAGTTTTGGAGGTAAATTATGTTTTTAATCTTTAATTATTTTTGCCAAACTTTAGGGAACAAAATTAAAATTAACTCTTTAGGTTATCTACAATATATTGGTGCCAAAAAGAAATTCATTTCCAACAAAAAAAATAAAGAGTTGTCTATTTTGAAGTGTTGATTTCATTTAAAAAAATATATCTGCTTTTTATTTTTCCTACAAAATCTTTAAACATAATATTGGCACTAAAATTTGCAAGGAAGTAAAAAAAACATAAAATGCGATTTTACTATATTAAAGTCGTTATACTTGTATAGAATACATCCACTTAGGAAATACATTTAAAATAATAACTTGTTACCTGATAATCTGATTAAAATTTGATGACGTGTCATTGATAGGGCGCTTTTTGCTATGATTTTTAAAAGTTAAATTATTTTTAATGAGTTAAGACATAGTTAAATGTTTATAAATATAAAAGGAGGTTTGTGCACATGTTGAACTTATATGACTATTTAAAAAGATTAGTTAGTTATGAAGATAATATAGAGATATTAATTCTAGTTGTTTTTTACAAGTATCAGTTGGTAGTTATTTTGAAGTACGTAAGTAAGTATGTGTAAAACCACTATGCATTTTCCCTATTGATATGAAAGGTTTTCTAGTGTTTTTTAATAAGTGATTGAGGGTTAAAGTCCTCTACATCACTGAAATTTATGATAAGTTGGGTGTGTGTTTTTGTTTGAATAAAATGATCGTTTTAGATGAGGAGATTCATAGAATATGAAACTCAGAAATCATGATTTTAAAGATGGAGATGCAACGTTGTCTATTATGGTAAATCAATGTTAATACAATAATTGAATAAATCATATTATTTCAATGTGTGACAACTTCCAAGTTAAAGGGTCCTGCACTTTATTATCTTTAATTTGTTGATTCTTGGAAAATGATACCACTCTACATTTACAAGGCAATAGGAAAGATTATTCAACCATGAGATCTAGAAAATGATTATTTTTATATTTATGAGATATGATTGTAACCAAGATTTGAGGGGAGTTGTGAAGACTCCTCTACATTTTACGTGGAGAAGAATGTGGTGAACCCTATAAAGATTGAGTGCAAGTCAAAGTGTTTTTATAGCTCAATCATATATAATAATATAATATTGGTCAAAAACAAAATTACACCAATCGGGTTCTCCATCTTGCTTCTGTACTACACAAACACGCACACTCTTCATTTCAACATAAAAATAAATACACACATTCTTTTGGCTGTCAAAAGAAAGATAAAATATTGGTAAACCCTACCACCGGGCGTCAACATTTTTGTAGTTTTAGGTTTTGACATGTAACCGCATATATGATTTTTGTTTTCCGTTCATGTACATAAATTCAGTTGTTTTAAAGAAACATTCTAACCATAAGTGGTATACTACTCAACAAAAGATTTTAAGTTTTATACTGTATGTCGAGGAATGTAGTGATTTAAGTTGAGGATGTGACGATTTTATCTTAAAAAATTACAGGTGGAGTTCGATTAAAAAACATAAAAACGGTTTGTTGGTATTTATTGCTATAGAATTGGGTGCTATGCCATTAATTATGATGAGGATGACAGTATTGATGGTATCGGGTACCTAATTGCTAGGATTGTTTATTATCATGTTTCTTTCGATGTCTGCAAATAATAATGTATACATGTATAATCAAGATCTTGATATAACTCAATTCCAAAAACTTGAAATAATAATCTTTTCATTTCTCTATACACTTATCATATTATCCTCTGATGTCATTTTCTGAATTTGTCCACTAGACAACAAATTTAAAGACAATTAATGACTAGATAATAACCATGATTCATATCATATATGTTCCATCTACATTTATTAATTTTATATAAGTTTAACATTTATAAAAAAATTCATAAAACTAAAGCACCTAATAAAGATTGAGAGGAAAAATAAAACCTTTGAGTGATTAAACTATAACAGTTGAGGAAACCTAGTTAGTATTGTATAAAGTTTTTCATTAAATAAATAGAACATGAAACAGACCATTAAGCGAATTTAAAAGAAGAAAAAATTGTTTTAAGTATGTCTCAACCCCCCGTCTAGTTCATCTGCCGGTCCGACTAGTAACTAGCTGGTTAAAATAGAAACGATTGAAAATCCACTCAACCTGACTGGTTTTCGCTGATAGGTACTAAAAACATTGCACATAGAAGCATCATTTGTAAACAATATCTACAAAAGGAAGCTGTCAAAATACGCTCTCAACTCCGGCACCATCATAAGAAAAACCAACGAGAACAGCTATATACAAGTAGCAGGAAAAAAACACATGACAGGCCTAACTTAAGTTATGTAGTCGCTTGTGAATAACTGATGTATAGTCACTGAACTGAATATCAGTAGGAGGATGCAAATCAAATGCATACACAATTGCCTTTGATGCCAACATTGGCTTTTTAGTGGCAATCACATCAGAAACCTTCCCAAAGGTGTATTCATCAAATGCAAATGATTCTCGAAGGTAGAAGAAATTCTCTCTCCCAAGACTTTCAACCTGCAATTATACATCATATGTGCTTTTTAAGTTCTCTGATCGAAAAAAATTTAATTCAAATAGATGCTGTATTGAAATGGACTTGTTTGGTGACAATCTCGACTCATTTGCATGGCAATGTATGTGTCAACTAAAACGGTCAAAATGAGCATAAAAGGAAAAAAGGGCCAAATGGGACGACGATCACCAAGTATGTTTTTGATGCCTTAAACCTTCCAAAATCATTTTACTCAAGAGATTATATTTTATACACTAATCACTTACTAAAAGAAAGAAAAAAGGTCTAGACAAAAGTGGTTCACGTCACCCGTCCAAAACTACCAGTTAACCACCCAACTGCCTATTTTTGCCACTTCGACAATTAAAGTGTAAAGCATCCTTAGTCAATTTATTTACTAATTAAATCAACTTGAACAGGTACCCTTTTATGTAATCACATTTGAGACACTAGGGTGGTGTGTGGTTGCAATCAGGATTCACGACGAGCGTGGGTTTGATTAAATGATATATAATAGGAACGATAATGATTCTCTAAACCCAACGCATTAGGTGGGAATGGAGGATACCCAATTTTATGGGTATCAACCTCATTCATGCAAAACCCATACCCTGAAACCAAATACCCCCATTATTTATGCAAAAATTAAAAGTTCCGTAAAAATATTCCTGGTCATCTACGTTTCATCCTGCAGACCTGGCGGACCTACCAGTTTTCAAAAACAAAAGAAAAGAGAGAGATGTATTAATACCTGCAGTCGGGCGAACCGGAGGTTGTTCATGACAAGAATAACTTGGACCTCATACAAAGCATCACCCAGTATACGGATAGCAAGATACTCGAAAAACATTTTAATATGACCTTTTTCTTCTTCCCAATTCTCTACATTATCAAAGTTAGGAATCCACACAGCACATTTGATATCTTTCCATGGGATTTTGTCATTAGCAGCTTTAGAGATGATAGTTCCATGTGGATGAGCAAGTCCCCACAATATTCTTAAATCTTTCAAGATTGGGACGTTTGAAGATTTAACTGCAGGGGTAGTGCAAACTATAGAAGACGGGGTATAAAAACTAGCAACATTTGTAGAGAACTGAATATCAAAGTCGTCAAATAATAGAATGCAGCCATCATCTGGACTAGGAAATAAACTTAAAAGCAGAGAAGCATCAGCAGGTACATCATCTATGGAACATGATTCGTGTTCAGTACTTAGTAAAGAGGGCTGCTCTGAACTATGAGAGAAAAAACAGGAATTTCCATTTCTGCAACCCTGTAGATGTATTAACAGATTGATATCAATAATGTTTAAGAATTAAGATTGACTATCCTAAATCTTTGTTTTGGATATTAACTATTCTGTAAAGGAAAACGTTATATAAAGAGAACGATGGAACATGGAAAAATACAAAGATATGTTCACAATAACTTAACAGTTAAGCGATGAAATGATGCTGTGTAGAAAGTATGGGAAGTAGAGGTGGCAATTTTGACTTTGTTACATAAAAATGGATTGATTTGGGCTTATTATCAACCTAAACAGAGTTCAAAATCAAATGGGTAACAAGGGATTGGAAGTCTTACACAATGTATTTAAATGCTTCAAAGAAAGTTGTTAAGGTTGAGATCCTACCTATCACCTACGATCGTTTATGTCTACGCAAGATCAGATCAAGATTGGAAGGTCCTACAAAATGTTCTGGTCTCTTTCATAGGTATTGTTATTCATTCCAAAAACTAATTGTTTGACAATTATACAGAAGTGTTTGAAAAATTGAACATCATGGTGTAATACAATTCATAGGTCCAAACATTTGGGAAAGGCAAAACTAGAAGATTAAGCTCATTTTGCAATCCTAAAGTCCTACCCCAATGCAAGATTCAGAACTAAATTTTAAGCTCATTTGCAGAATCTAATCACCAAGCGATCTTAAGATCCTACCAACGATCCCATGATCCTACCAAAATCATACTTGTTTAGCAATCCTATGCAAATTCGACAAGATTTTGGCTAAGTAGGATCATTAGATCGTACATTCCTACGATCATGATGGAAATTTTTGCAAAAAAAATACTTGGGAAGCAGGTCACTTCTTCTACAAGCATTAGCATTAATATGTATTTTAAATAGTTGTTTAGGGTTATAATATTGATTTTGCTGAATATTAATATTTGGGGAAGTAGTTTGGTGACTACAGATTGAAGAGCTGATCAACCTATTTTACAATTTGAGTTTGTTTTCTTATTCAATTATCTTAGACAACTCTTACATGACCTGAAACCATTTTTAAAATGTCACCCCAACTATTTTGCAACCTCTAATGTTCAGTGTTTGTTTTCAGCAGCAATTCAAACTAAAAAAGAAAAAGAATAAAGCAAAAGGTAACAGCAAAGATTTATTGTTATCCAAGTAGACAGAAGATAGTTTAAAATTAAGAAAGGTGTGCATACCTGTAATGATAAGAAAAATTTACAAACAGGTCTTTTAGCTTCTAACGAATGGGAAAATAAACACTGGCCACCCTTATTGCATGTCCCATTGACAAAATATCTACATAGAGAAGCTTCTACACCATTATAAGAAAAGGAATTCAGGATTTGCTGCTTATCAGATGGGTCCTCCAGATAACAAATCCTTATCTGCTTGACATGACAGAAAAACAACAGAAAATTGTAAATCTGATAATAACCATAACCGGATGACAGTTGAAGCAAAAGCTTAAATACCTCTTTGATGGAGTTGGACAATCTAAAAGCAACCTCTTTCTTTTTAAATTCATTTGCATCCACAAAAGGGAAAGCTATACATTTCTTTGTTTCATAAATAGAATTGCCGTCGTCATTTGTGGCAAGAGGATCAGAATCGTCATCGTGTTCAACCTTAAGACAACATGTATGCTGAAATTCATAGGGCTCGTAGTAAGACGGTAGGCCATTTGAGGTTGCTAGAAAATTGGGGCGGTATCTATGCACGTTACTAAGAACGTTCTCGTCTGCAGTCATAGCAATTACTCCACATTAACATAAACTTGTATACAAGTAAAAAAAGGCACTTTCACCTGGTTTACTGAATGTATCCTCAGGTTATTTTTATTCTTAAAAGGGTTTAATTGATCAAAAAAAGAAGTTCAGCTGAAAACAGAACAGCCAAACAGGTTCAAACTTGCACAAAGTGGCCAGTTGGTGATTTTAATCTCAAATGGGTCAATTGTCGACAAAAATATTTAGCTCAAAAGAGGAGCCAAAGGAGTTGAAAGTTGCACAAAGTGTATTTTTAGTTGACAACTTCATACAGGTATACAACCTCCCAAAACAGTTCATCAAAGGTTCAGATTATTATTGTTAATTTGTTTATCATATCAATTCTAATGCATTAGCTATTAACATATTCAAAAATGGCAAAAAGGTGCTTTCAGGTAAACCCAATCCACCAGCCCATACTAACAATGAACCATTGTGAACCCATTACCCAACTAGTCTAACCCGCTCATCTCGCAACCTCTATATGGAAGGCCTAAAATGGCATCTCAAAAAATCATACATATATTGGCAACATGCTGGAGTGATGATTGAACAAGATTGTGGAAAAGGCACCACTCCTCTTCAATCTTCAGGGATGTAATTTGGGTGTTTGTTGTCTCATCAGACTTTGAAAGATGTTTTAACCGCTCAAGCCGAAGATTATCCTTCATGATGATAAAGTAGATGTCACCCAATCTATTCAAAACATATAAAAAATAAAGGATAACTCATGTCACCACTGTTTACCTGAAAAACACGTTGCCAGAACTGGAAGGCGCAAAAATTTGCCATGAATATCACTTCCTTCCTACCCATTAAACCAATGACCTTACCATCTTGATTATAGTAGTCATCAGTGAACTTCGAGAACTGTAAATTTAGACCAAAAATAAGTCACTTCTCAGTAATCTACCAGATCAACTGTTGAATCACAGTTTTGAAGCTCATGAGAACAAATATTAGATGTGGCCATTTCAGTCCCATTGGTAACAGGTTGATTTGGATTGTGTTTTATTTCAAACTGGATCATAGCAAAGATTTTAGCAAAAGATTAAGTTTGTCAAATGAGTGGGAAGTCACCCAAAGTCTTTTTAGTGCATTACCTCCTGAATTGATTTAAATATAAGATATTGATTCATGTAAATATATCTTCTTGTAATCATAACCAACCTGATCCAGCCCATTTCACCCATACTAAGAATAGCATGTTTTACCCAATCCCGTTTTGAGCAATAACCTAACCCATTAAAATCCAAATGATGAAGTTTGTGAGATCCAATACAAGTACCAGTTCTTCTTGTCCAAAGGGACGGATGATTGGTAAGGGTTGGGTATCCATTAGGATACCAATTATAATGCCTTCACGTAGCATTCCAGCTTCTCCAAACTTTACAATAAGCATAGAAGCATCAAAGGACAAAGAAAAGCTGGAAAGCAATCTCCCGTAAAAGGTTGGCTCAAAACGACCTCGTGGAGAAGTTTTCTCTAAAGCATGAATATGAACCAGCAATTCTAGTGCATCATCAACAACTTCAGGTCTTGGTGGATCCATAACTTTCTGTAACAAGACTAAAAACAAACCTTAAATTAGTTCAAAAATAACAAATGAGGTAAATCCAAAATGTTCATAAATGGTCCGAGTTATAATTTATCTCAAACAGACCAAATGAGCAAAAAGTAAAGAAAATAAAGAAAACTGAAAATGGTTTAGAACTCACCAAAATACCTTCTGTTGTAAATCTAGGTAGGGATTATCAAATAAAAATATAATACACATAAACGGATAGATCTATAGTCTGTTTGTGATACAAAAACACCACATAAATGGTAAGGCAAACGTAGACTGATATAGGATAAGATACACCAACTAGCTCCGTATGGGGTCCAAGAACACCGCATGGAGGAATTAACACACCTCAAAAATCATTGAAAGATTAACCAAAAGAAATTTAATATTCAACACACTGACTTTCATCCTTCCTAAATTCAGTAATCAGTACATAAAGAAAAAGATAAAGTAACCTGCCAAGCTTCCACTAACCCACGATTTAAAACATCAAAACTAAACTGTTATTTGCTACCTAGAGAGCAGGAAGTACAAACAAAGAAAGCAAGGAAACATAATTAATATAAAATTAGAATGCATAAAAAAGCATGTTAAAATGAACGAAATCATTGCAGGTGGTGGAACGTGGGATTCTGCATGTGGTTTATTGCATGGGAATGCTTAGTTTTCACATGTTTAAACGAACCAAACTGATCCATGAGGGTGCTGACCCGTTTACCCCGGTTGCTCCATATTCTTTTACAACGACTAGTGAAATTAAATACGGAATGGGACGAGCTGGGTCTATCACCTTCGTTATCAAAAAATAGATTATTATTGTATTCCTTCAGTCCCAATTATCATCCACAAACAAAAAAAACAGTCAATTTAGGATGTGTGCAATTAATGCTACTTTTAGTTTGTAGAATGTTTCAATGGCCTGATATTAAGACTCCAATGACTTGGAAAACTAGCATTTATGGTAAAGGTAACCAAGGGTAAAACGGGGAAAACCATACATTATAACCATCCATTTTTTAAGGAAATGATTTATGGGAGAAACTAAATAGTAACATGAACAGCAATTTTGGGACAGATAGAGAAATAGTATGGTACTTGTAAAGACATCAACTGTTCAAAAAATCAATAAACAAGAGACAAAAAAACGCTCTGAGTCAACTGGCCTGACCCAACCTGTTGACTCACATTAAAGAAATTACATGCTTGACCCAAGCACCATTTCACCCATAAGCATAAGCACACTGGTGGAAAACCAATATCATCATTCCATGCACAAATATCTAAAGATAACTACTTGCCATATTTCATAGAGAATTAGGGTAAAGCTCGTTATTTGTTACTATAAGAAAGTAAGTAAAATGCGTAATGGTATAAAGTGAATGGGCTTGTGTGACATAAACCTAAAAACATGGTTTAAAAAAACATTTGAGGCGTACGCCTTGAGGCGAGGCGGAGGAAAATCGAATCCGAGGCAGCGCCTCAGGGGGTCTAGTCAATACGTAGGCGTCATATAGTCGAGCCGGAACGTGAAATGCAGAGGCAGAAACTTTTGGTGAGGCGGTCATTTTTTGGGCGGGAAAGAAAAAACCTACTGGCAGCACTTTTTTCAATTTCTCTTTAAAATTAGACCGCATATAGGCAAATGCAGACCACAGAGGGCCCACAACTTTTTCAATTATCCCCATCGTCATAAATCATCGCATGTTTCAGAATCAAATTTGATAAGCGGGTTGCACTGATCTTGATTCTTTTTGTCTTCTTTGTTTACTGCTGTCTGCTGCAATTATGCTAGTTTAATGCTGCATTTTTGTTAATTTGTTTATAATTGATGTTGAATTTTGTAAACTGATGTTGAAATTATGTAAATTGATGTTGAATTGACGTTGCGATTATGTAAATTGATGTTGAATCTAGAAATATTTTAATTTTTATAAGAAATATCATTTTTATATTTATTTTTTATTTCCGCCTTGGAATTACGCCTCGTGAGGCAAAAGGAAAACCCCTTGAGGCTCGATTCCGTTCTTTTAAACCTTGCCTAAAAATGTAAATAAATTCCCTCACAAGAGGAATATAGGTGATTAAAAATACAATGGAAAAGATAGAAATATAATACACCAAACAATACGATGTATGTAACTATGTAAGTGTGTGTGGAGAGAGAGAGAGCAACTTACCCTTTGGATCATTAATAGCTCTTGATTCAGCACAAGTTGTAAGAAGCACTTGTTGCCTTAATGATAACTTTAAAATAGATGGTGCTTCAAATTTCTCTAATTGGCCAAAAAATGGTTCAGTGACAAGTCGATATACTTCACCATCACAAGTGCGACCTGTTCTTCCCCGCCTTTGCTCAGCCTATAACATGCAACATGGAGATTTAGTTTTAACTATGATTGTACTAAAAAAAGAAGTAAAAAGTACTAAGTACCTGAGATTCAGATACCCAGACAATCTCTGATGATTCAGTTTTTCTATTTGCATCCCAGTAAACTTGTAGTGATCTGCATGAATCAATCACATAGGCCACTTTTGGTATTGTTACAGAAGATTCTGCGATGTTTGTTGCCAATATCACCTGCACCAAAAAAAATGTTCAGAGGAAAGTGAAGCATGGTGAGAATTTGTTCCCTAGAGGCAGGTGACCACAATGTTTTATTGCTATAAATCTTCTATAGGGGTTGGTGGGTGTGCTCTTTGAACCGATTATGTCATATTGAATAATCAAAATAATAGAATCGGCTATGACAATACAAGATGTAGAAATTAGTGTTTAGACGAGTTTATGTTGTCTAATTACGTAATTAGAGATCTTGGTTTTAAAAAGCGCGCCTGAGGCGCGCCTAGGCGCAAGGCGACCCTTGAGGCGAGGGTTGGGGCTTTTTGTAACACAAGGCGCATGTTGTACAAGAAGCGCAAGAAAAGCGCAATTTTTTGGGGAAAAATCCCTCCGAGGCGCGCGCTTCTTGTACAAGTGTTGTTTTTTTGCTTCAAAGTGCTAAAGATGTTATACATACATGTAATTTATACATTAAAGCATATATAAATATTATTTATAGCTATATTTTGGGTTGGGATGCTAAAAACCTATAGGATTATATTAAAAAAATTATATAAACACTTAGCGCTTCGCGTACGAAAAGCCATCCGCTTTTGTGCTTCGCTCTTTGCGCTTCGGTTTTAGACCTTGTCGTTTTGGCGTGCTTCGCGCTTTTTAAAACCAAGTTAAAAAAATGTATGTGGATGCCACTCAAATATTCATTTTTTTTCTTCAAGACCACCCATGTACCAAAATAACTTTATAGGTAAACCAAGTATACATCCGTCTTCATTCAAAATAATAATTGTAATGCAAAATACCAGTTATACCCTTCATTTAAATCCATCTTCCTCTTCTAAGTGATTCAAATGGGTATAATTGGTATATAGCATTTGAATTATTATTTGCACTATCTTAGTTTTGTTATGTTCAGAGCATTGTTCTCCCCTTTATAACTTTTGGTATAACTTTGACCAGAATTAGCATAAACAAAACAAATAAATGGATAGTCTTAATGAAAAAGAACAATACTTAGGTGGCATCCATGTACATTTATACCTACTGATATCAGAATAATCAGATATCTGAGTATTAGGCAAATTCTGAATATTTAAGATATCAATAAACATAATTAACCAAAAATGACCACTTCTGTGAGAAAAGAAAAAGTTAGGTGAAATGAAAGTGAGAATCTCTCAGACTAGGTTATAAGGGGTAAATAGGTAGCTTTCTTTAACACGTACATAATCAGTTTAGTTGCTATTGGATATAATATCTACAACTGATTATTTTTAGTAGTAATTCGTGTCAGGTTCGTGTTCATGAGTTCGTGGAATCCAACCCACCCAGACGCGAGTCGATCACTTAATCATCTAGAAAAGTTAAACCCTAACCTGGACACATGTAACCAGATTACTTAAACCGGCCAAACAGGTTAACGAGTTAAACAGGTTGGTCAGTTCCACAGGTTATAAACGGAATGTAAATGGGTTTGCAGGATTAAAAATTACATTTGTACTTTCAAAATATAGGTTAATGGCTTAACCAGATCGACCCGTTTGTTAAACGGGTCACGTTTAGCCACAACCCTAACCCATTAACTTTGAGCCGTGGTTTGTGATGTCTAATCCATGCCCCTAATTACTTGACTATCATAATCAAAATATGATTATCCAAGCACTGAAACTCATATTTGTGACTTCAGTCACCAAAACAAGATAACCGGTTCCAAAACACAGATACAAACACCCCTTAATACATAAACATGAAAATCAAAAAGGCTGACCTTCCTATGAGACTTCGAAATTCTCATGGCGTTAAGAGCTTGCTCAGTGTCAATGCTACTATGTAAGATGTGAACTTTAAAAGCACTCCTAAAATGATTCAAAGCAAGCCATTGTTGCTCCAATGCATGATAAGTTGGAAGGAATATCAAAATGCTTTTCTCCATATCTGGTTCATTTTTATGAATATGTAATACCAGAGTATGTATAAGCTTGTGCACTTCTTCATTCATAGATGCTTCAGATAAATCTGGGCTTGGTCCAGAACAATATTTCAATGATAGAGATTCCGAACTCATATCAAGAAGTTCAGCCACCTGTTTCACAACAACAATAAAGAAGATTAAACAGAGACTACATATATACCACAATAACTAAAGAGTTGCAAGAACAGTCATAAGGATATAATATTATTCAAATTGTATAATACCCTTAAAGCTTCAAATATACTGATATTCCCTAGTGTTACATAGCATGCACAAATACATTGTTAATAAGGTTTGGTACTGATACTCATCAAAATAGCATTTACTTAAAAAGCCATTAAAATTTCAAAGGTAACTGATGTTAATTAGGGTAACAAAATGCATGTGAAGCTTGAAGCATTCTCCTAAGCATTATTACCCGGGAACTTTAAAACTAGCTTAATAAGTCAATATTCTACGGCTCCATAAGCCATACCTTTTCTATACATCATGGAAGTTCATAACGTATTGCATTAACAAAAAATCCTGCAAAAGATGATGGCTTTGTTTGGCTATGCTATTTTCTATCTAAAAGGTTCTAAATTTTGCTGTTAATATGAAGTAATGCAGCAAGTAATTATTTCAGAACACTTTAACATGGTTGCATTAAGCAATGGTAAATAAACAACAAACACAAACTTTACATGCAATGTTGCATATTTTAAGTTTCAGGGTTGTCTGAGAATCACAGATGAAAACACAGTAATAACAACAGAAAAACAGTTTTTGCAACTAAAACCTTCAATGCAGTAACTGCTCACAAATAGAGTTGTCTACTTCTAAACTTCTACAAAGAGAAATAAGTTTTTGGTTTATTTAGTAACCAAACTACCTGCTCAAGATATGACACTCTTCTCTGGTATAAAGTATGCTGGTCAGAGCTAGGAATTCCTAAAACTTCAACCCTTTCACCTCGACCAAGATCTCTAAAATACTCCTTGTATCTTGTAATATCAGCAGTAGCAGACATCAATACCACCCTGAAAATGAAACAGTGTAACACATGATGGTTAACATAATAATAAAACAAAATAGAAAATGCAAGAAAAAAAATGAAGGAAAAGGCAAAATAAAAGAAACAAATATGCTAACCTTAACCCACTATTTTTCATTAGGAACTGCTTCACACATACAAGAACAAGATCTGACTCGACAGATCTTTCATGCACTTCATCAAGAATAATAACCTTGTACTTTAGAGCATCCATTCCTTTTTCTCGCATTTCCTCCAACAAAACTCCAGCAGTTTTAAAGATGATCTTTGAGCTGCAATGTTAGAACATTTTAAGGTTCCAATAATTATTAAAAAAAAATCAATTGTCACAAAACTATCAATAAATCAATACAACAATATAACGTTGGTGTAAAAGTACTAGTGTACAGTGGAACTCTGCAAATGGTGTCAACAAAATGGACCCAATGACCTACTGTAATTGAAGAAAAAAAGGGAACTTCAATAAATTTCTAAGGTTTACTCATAAGTGAAGTGACAAATTTGTTGGTTAAGGCATAACACGTGTTTTTCAACGTACAAAAACTATCACGAGAAAATTGCTCTGGATCCCAGGTTAAAAAACTTTTGTTTATGCTCAATAAAAAGGTAAAACCCTCTAAAAGCAAACTATGATCAACTCTGGATTTACAACTTTTCCTACTAATCTTCTAGAAGCAGTAGCAAACTATAACCCGGTATTCTTGTTGATTGGTATAGTAGTATTTTTGCTTAGTTTCTCAATCAGGTACTTGTTAGACTAGAAATTATGTTAAATGAAAAAGAAGACGATCTCACATTAGATAGTAGAAACATGAAGCATAAAATGGATGGATAAAGTAGTGATATGATAATGTGAGTACCTGGCAGACATAACCCTGGAGTGACCTATGTGATATCCAACCTCACCCCCTGTTATACAGTTTCGAGCTGTGGCCACCATTTTAGCAACTGCCACGACTGCAAACCTCCTTGGTTGTGTACATAAAATTGGCTCAATATTTTCTTCGAGTAAAAACTGAGGAACTTGTGAGCTCTTCCCTTGATCATAGAAAAGAAATGTAACCGACATAAGTCAACTTTCAAGCTCTTGCAGTAAAGAAAGTACAACGTATAATCAAAACTATAAAGTTAAAATTATAAATGCAGGCTCCAGAAAAATGTAAATATTCATAGGATAAAAAATCATTAAACAAACATATTTGGAAGTATTAGAAGTGTATTATGAGTTTTTTGACCCAGCCTCAGCGTATACAATGAGTAGCGTCAAAGGAAACACCATTTCAGAAGGAAACCATTGTGATTTTAAAGTAATATGATAAAAGCTTTTCTATTTAACATGTGTTCTGCACTTGTAACTACCTTTTGAATATTTATATACTTAGTTTTCAAGAATATGAATAAGACTGATAAATTTCATAATAATGGCTCTTATAAGGAAGTTCGTATAAACGTATGACGTATGTATCCTGATTGCCTGACAACCAAACACTTTGATACCAGTGTAGCATTTCTTAACATTGGTACTTAACATATAGCCATATATTAAGGTGTATTTTGCTATAAACAGTTTCCAAATAACTTCAATAGCAAGTATTATATGCATCTCTATCAAGCAATTAAGGTATAAGAATCATTCGTTTAAGAATTCCAGTATTAGAGGAACATATAAATTGTAATTAATATCACTTTAGGGAATCATAAAGACAGTATCAAACCATTAGATGAGCTTCCATAATTTCTAAACAATTATAGATGTGCTGAAACAGTTCAAAATCATCTGACTAACTGATGTATATCCAACAAAGATAAGGCAACTTTTAATCAATTAATCACAATCAGAGGAAAAGAACTAACACTGAGCTGGACAGTTGATCTATAACCAAACTGCATCTGAAAGGACTACATGTAATAATTTCTTCTAGTGGTGAGTGAATGAAACAAAGAAAAGGGCTCGTTTTCTCTTCATCAACCACTCGAGCAAACAATAAATTCAAGAATGAACAAAGAGCATGGAGATCTAAAATAGCAGGCAATAAGATGAAAGCTCAATTCGCTTCTTCTTCTACATTTCTGCTTTCACTTTAATTAGAATTGGGACCTAAAAATAAAACTTTAAGAGAAAACACTTCCTTGTAGGGAGATTGAATCGGTAACACTAAGATTTCAAGGAACCTTGCTTTACTCAACATTGCAATGAGTCACTATTCACCTTTTTAAAGCTGCTATTTCAAGCATATATGGTTAAGTTGACCCAAACTATGTATCTCCATCACAAGAAAATGTACATACCAATGCACTTAGAGCACTGATCATTTTAAGTGCGTAAACTAAACCTAATATAATTCAAGCTAAACAGAATCCACGCAGTTAATAGATACCCCTAAACATGATCTAAAAAGCAAATTCGTTAACTTCACCATGCCTAATCAAACAAACAACGAACTGGTCCCTCAAAACTTAAATCACAGCAAATGATAGGGCAAAACTCACATTATTCATCAACTCCACTCAAAATCAGAAAAAAAAATTTAAAAATAATAAAATATAAATAAAAAATCATTCAATATTTCACTATTATTTCTTCACTACAGTCCAGTGAGTCACTAATCACAAATCACTCTATTCAAAACCGCAATACAAGTAGAACTGAAACATCAACAAACTACACAAAAACATAGAGATTTTAGTATTTTACCGCATCCTGTTTCACCGACGATCAGAGTGACGCGATTCTCCATTATCTTCTCCACGATTTTGCTCCGGAGCGACATGATCGGAAGGTTCCTGAAATTCTCCGACGACAGCGACGGCGACGGCGACGGAGACGGTGATGGAACCGACGGCGACGTCATCGGTGAAAACCCTGGGCGAAATTGTGGCACTGTGGTGGTGAAATTGAAGAGAAAAAAAGGTGAAGTTTGAGTTGAGTGTTGGTGTATTTATCGGAGGGGTAGTGTGTTGTTGACGAGTAGAGACCCGTAGGCCATATGGCTTGTTTGGTTTGGCCTAAGGTTCCCGCCTATAGTCAATAGCAATGACGCATGGCTTGAACCCCAAGTCAATAGCAAGTAATGTGGTCAAGATTCGGTGATTCAAGGTAATGTATTAGACAATAGACAATATTATTCAAGAAATGGGATGATTGTTGCCGATGGTTTGTTACTTTGTTAAAGTCAGTGGGATGTGATGTTTATTTTTATTAAAGTGGTGTGGGTTTAAGTTTTATAAAATAGAAAATTGTTGACTTGTGAGATGATTTTAAGGATCTAATTATTAGAACTTATATGTGCGGAGAAAAAGTAGATTTATAAGAAGATTTTAAGGATCTAATCGTTAGAGCTTATATTGATAGGTGGTTACAACAATTAAAATAATATCTGAGATCAAATAAAATGAATAATATGGTTTGTAATGTTTTCAACTCCTTCCAGCAAGGTGAGAGACGTTTTCTAGATCATTGTTGACGAATGTTGTTGATAAGGCTTCTTTTAACAAATGATGTATAACATTCTTGTCATGGATAACCTGTCTAAGACGTATTAGAATAACAAAAATAATATCATACAAGTCACTTCGTCGTATTATATCTCTAACATGTTAAGATCTTTTCATACATTTGCCATGCGAGGTCGAGAAAACAGACCTCTAGTGTTTCCCTTAAAATTCCAGCTACTTTCAGAATCTTAAGTCATTCTAAAATGATTATGTTTGTATGATATGTTAAAAACCAACAAACTACTTATGTCTAATGTTGTTATATGTTATACAGATGTTCATATTTTTCTCTATCGTGTATGGGATAAGCAAGCACGTGGACCCATACAAGCCCCCTGTAGTCAAACTCATAATCAATCTTGAAAATAAACTAAATTAGGCGTCTGGACAATCTTCATATGCTTCGACTTGTGGCTTATGTAACGATTTTTTATATTTGTTTATAAGGTACTAAAAATTTAATGACATCTCAAAATTGATGAATAGAATAAAGCATGAATATGCACCCCCGTGTGGATGTATGCATTGTTAAATGGCACAAAAATTTTGCAAAACAACGTCATGCATTATGCGGTATTCCAGCCGATTATAACGCACGAATGAACAAACAGACAAACAGTTGTCCTTCATAAGTCTCGTGTTTCTCAATGAATGAGTAGATATAATTAGTGACCTTAAATAAACTGTAACACCCCGAAAAGTCGAAACGAGTCATTAAAGATAATGGGCTTAAATAATGGGTATTTAATAAAAGAAGGAAATGGGTTATGGGCCAAATTGGGTTTATGGACAAGAGCCTAAGTGATTAAGGCCCATAATCAGCTCTTAACCCACCCAAATCAGCTCCATCTCCATCATTACAACCCTAGCCACCAAAATTGTAGAGAGAGAAAGTAGAGAGAGAAAGTGGAGAAAACTCAAGATTTGAAGCTTCTAAGGTGAAGAGATTGAAGATCTGGGTGTTGGAACATCAAGATCTAAGAAAGAAGCAACAAATCCAGGTAAGAATCGACCTCTAAACCCTTCTGTAGATCAAACCCGGATTCTAGGGTTTTGGGTTTTGAAAAGTTGCAAAGAATCGCATAAAGGTCACATTTTTACGTATGAAAACATGTATAAAGCTTAGATTTAGCCTCATGGATGATAAACTAAGGGATTGGACGTAAAAAGTTATGATTTTGGGTTAAAAACGGTCTGGTCCGTAATTTTTATGCGATCTGCGAAACTGTATGTTCATCCAGCGAATTTGCATATTCAATCAGCGAAACTGTGGATCTTCCTGCGAAACTATAGTTGCGAAACTATAGTTTCGCAGACATGGTTTTCCAACGAAAGTTGGGCGAAACTGGCAGCAAAACTGGCAGCGAAGATGCCAGCGAAACTGCCAGCGAAGGTGCTAGCGAAACTAGCAGCGAAACTGCTGGTGAAACTAGCAGCGAAACTGTTGGCGAATCTAGCTGCGAAATTGCTGATCTTGCAGCGAAATTAGCAGCGAATTTAGGTAGAAATTAACCCCTTTAAGTGTTAGCTTATCTGCAGGCTATGTAGAGTGATCCTAGCCTTGTAAGCTTAGCCTAGAAGTTATTCGTGGTATCCAGGTGAGTTCTAGATCCCCTATTTATAAGTTTTTCCATGTTTTGGGGCTATTATGCATACTAAATTTGCGTTTGTAAATGACCAAGTGACGGGTGGTCCTTGGGACGACCCTAATAAGCCTAAAAAGACATAATAAACGCCATATTTACCCTCGTATTACCTTGAATTTGGTAACTACGGTTGACTTGTATTTCAGGTGCACGTGTGTTGGAAAAGAGAGAAGTTGATGATCAAGAAAGGATCAGCGTTTGGGAACTACGAGTGGAACACGTGTGTGAAAGAAAAGAAAAGAAGAAGAACAAAATGGGTGCAGTGGCTACCGTAAGCTACGGTGACCACCGTAGTTTACGGTGGGGGTTTTTAAAGAATTCATCCACCGTAGGTCAGAGGCATTCCAGCGTAAAGGCACCGTAGGGTCACCGTAAGCTACGGTGACCACCGTAGCTTACGGTGGATGCGCAGATTGACGGTTTTATTTCAGTTTTTAATTAGGTTTTAGGTGTCTTTTCATTTACCAATCATTGTGGAGCAGTTAGGACGACTTTTGGACGAATTTCTAAGCACTTTTGGCTAGAATCATTGTAAGATTGGTATTGGCAACTCTTTGATTTCGATTTCAATTGTATGGATTATCTTTTATCTTTGTTTATTGATTTCATGATCATGAGTGGCTAGTCTCATTGTGTTTTCTCCATGGTGAATGGATATTAGGCAAAGATTAGGGTTTATGTTCATCTATTGTTGGGATGATGATTCAATCTTAGGATTGATGCATCATGGTGATTGTTGATTTGTATGTAAAATAATTAATCTCGTTCTTAATCTAATTCTAACATATGATCTTGACGCCATAGGCAATCTTGATCTAGTGGGAGGGATTGAATTGGGTAATAGGATTAATTAGATCATTGGGTGATAACCTTGCACAAATTCAAGTACTTAGTCCCCGATTATCACACACTCATACACAATCACGAGTTATGTCTATGTAACTCTTCCCAATTGAACATAAACCTACATCAATTGCTATAATCCAGGATCCAGGGAGAAACACTCTTTTTACATATTGATTACACATTTCTTAATTTTCATTTCGATTAAACAATCCACTCAATCAATCAAACCAACTATTTGAATTTACTTTATTGCATTAGTTTTTGCCTAGTAATTATATTATTGGATTACACACTTCCACATAACTCCCTGTGTTCGATACCCACTTACTACTATCTATTTAGTGTATTTGGTTTATTTTTGAGTGAGTCTTCGACTTCACGTCACCAAGATTTTAAGGGGTTTTAACAGGAAGAACGATTTTTCTATAAGTAAACCTGCTATATAAAACCTTAAATATAAAAATTTTTCGCGCTGACCTGGCAGCCCGGCCCCAGCCAGGGGCGTTGCCCCTTGGACCCCACTAGGGGCTGCTGCCCCTAGGACCCCGCTGTCAGGGGCTGCCGCCCCCGAACCCCCGCTGTCCCGCGGCGCTTCGGTTATGTTTTATGATGATTTTACTTGGCATGATTTGTACTTAATAAGTTAAGTATTATGTATATTAAAGAGAAAGATGATATTAATGAAAAGCGAAACTTAATGAATGTTACCCCCGGGCCCGTTTTATGATGAAAGTCTTGCAAGCACTATGATAGACTTCACTTATGTGAGTCTGATGTATGATGATGGATCTGTATTCATGAGCGGGCTATGTGCCTTGCAGTGTGGATCAACTGTCGGGGGTTAGCTACCGTTTTCATGTGTACCGACAGGGATTGGCATTTGTTGTCAATCAACATGGAGCTCTTGCTTTGTGCAATCTCGTTTATGATGAAAGTGAAAGATAATGAAAGAATGAAAGATAATGAATATGCTTATTATGATGCAAGTAATGTTATATTTTATGTTGTATGCATGGTCATTATATGAAGGATAAAGTTTATATTTTCTTATAATATTTAAAACTAGAACTCGCTCAGCGAAGCTGACTTTTATGCATAATAGTTGGCAGGTAAGTGCTGATGCTGAGGATGGCACACGGAGCTACTTGGGGAGCTATGGATGGCATTCCTACTTATGAAATCTTTATTGTAATTTAAGAACAATTAGCATGTTTTGTTTGAAATTAAAGGACAAGTGTATGAGTACAATATGATTTCTATGTTTTAAATGAATGTCTAATTATTTCCGCTGCAATGTTTTATTATTAAACTGATTTTCATGCTATGATTAACCAACTGTGAGGCTTCCCGGGAACGGGGCCTTACATAAACATACCAACACAAAATGTGATTTGTCTGCGTCAGACTATCCCATCTGTGACATTCGTCATTTTCGACTATCTTTGTATTTGTTATTTTGTATTGTGAACCCGACTCGTTTTGGTCTTCGGATATTTGAATATTAATAAAATGATGGATTTTATGTTGTAATCATGTTTCATACTTGTCGTGGCGTGACCTACAGTTCGTTTCAGCAAAATCAGTTTTTTTAACGTTTTCGGTTCGTTTAAGCTCGTTTAAGGTCCGGACTCGTATTTTAACCATCCAAACCAACCAAGACCTAACCCATAATTATTCTAGAACCCTCCTAACATGTCTTATACCTGGTCATAATTTATTTAAATCAAAATTAATTTTAAATAAAAGAATCAAAATGCACCCTTTTACCCACCGGACAAACGCATTACCCATTTCCTCAAACCCTAATCTTTCCCTATAAATACCACTCATTCTCAACCATTTCACCTGCATATTTTCATCTTCTTCTCCCAAAAGTTTTGATCTTGTAAGTTGTTCTAGCTAGTTTTGCTTAAGTTTGACTTTAAAAAGTCAACGGAACCGAATCTTGCATTTCAAATCATTTCGGGTATGTGTTTTTGGATATTTTAAGTTTTCTAAGTTATTTTATGTTTACAAAACCATTTTCATCTTTATTTAAGGCTTGTGGGTATTCAAACTCATATTTATGCATTTTAGACCCGTTTGGGTCGTTTTCGGGAAGTTTTCTCGCTTAACTTTTTTTGTTTGAGTTTAGATCTGGAAGATTTACCTTATTTTTAGTTCAATGGTTTTGGACATGTGGTGACCATCCTCGGGTTCATACCGAGTCAAAGACCGAACCAAACCGAACGCTCGTTTAAGCACTTTAAATAACTTTTAAGCGACCATGTTACATCAAACACTTTAGATCTGAGTTTTTCTTGATATTTTAGTTATTATATGGTTGATATGGAGGTGTAGAACAAATCTTGGCTTGAACCCAAGTTTCGGGTAAAAACCGAGTAAAACCGAACACCCGTTTTAACGAGTTAGTCAATGTTCAAACCACCAAAAGTTCAACCTATCTTTTTAGTTATGTTTTACTTTATATTACTCGTATTACTTAAGATTTTGGAAGTGTTAGAACAAATATTAGCTCAAACCAAGTTTCGGGTAAAAATAAACCCGAGTAAAAGTCGAACTTATCGTCTTAACGAGCTAGTCACCGTTCAAAACGCCAAAAAAATCTTTCCTAACTATTTTTTACTTATGTTTCCTTTATATTATTTATAGTAATAAGATTTTGGTATGACGGAACCAAACTTGGTTTTATACTAAGATCAGGTTTAAACGAATTTCTTTATTAATTAAAGTCTCAAACTCGGGTTTAAGAGAGTGTAAGTCGGATCTTGATGCTTACATTAAAGGGATCGTGCACACTAGCACTAAACCAACTCCCGTATGTAAAACTTAACAATGGTTGAGTAAAACTAAACATCAAGGACCCGTTTTCTTGTAAAACTCATTTTATACTTACGTTATTTAAACACGCTTTTTAAAATATAACTAAAACTCCCGAAAACCCAAGCCTTATTTTTATGAACTTTTATACCATTTATATTTCATCTTCAAGACTCAATACTTACTCAAGATCTTTCAATTTAGGACACGCACGTTAAACCGTCGGACTCGCTTGCTTGAGGATTTTATTCTAAGTTATTCATCAACGCCATTTTTATTCAAGTGAGTAATTTCATCCCCGTTTTCTCTTCTATACTTTGGGGGTAGCAAGCATACTTACTCAACAAAAAAAAACATATTTAACACCTAGATCCTCAACCCACAACCTCTAGGTTATGTGTTGCTTAGAATAATTGTCCAATTGTATGTTATATACCTCATATGATTAATTGCTACATGTTTATTGCTTTTGATCGGTTAGCCTCATCCTCATCCTCAATAAGTATGATCATACGCTCCTCCTTGTAATATGGTAGTTTTATCAATTAGAAAGGAGCCTCATTTATTTATGATTTATATACCTCAATTGTCGCTTTTATTTACGGTTTCACATATTTGAGTTGTGGATTTTTTGCCTTATATTATATTAATAAAGTCATGGAATTGCTCACCAACATACATGTTGACAAAGCATATTTTATGCAATGCTACAGATTTGATTATCAGTTGATTGAAGATTTAAAGACATTACTTTATCTTGGACCGTTAGGTTATTAGTTAAAAACTATTTATTTCCTTGTATTTGTAAGAACATGTTATGAAATGAACACGTTGATTAAATATTGTCACTTCAATAGTGTCGTGTGCATTTGAACAATCTTAGTTGCGCCCCGGCATGTTCCGCCGCTTTGGTCGGGGTGTGACACCATCTATGTTTTTTTAGATTTTATTTAAAATATTTTATTTAGACACGGCTTGGTTCATATATAATGATATTCTCACTGGTTTGTCATCACTGTTATATGTGGCAAAAAGAGTATCATTATGGTACGAGTTCAAAAGATTAAAGTTTGATTGAACACCTCCCGCCTTAAATCTTACTATTTATATAAATAAAACGTGCGTCAAGTTATAAGTTTTTTGAAACACCTTGTATTTTCCAATAATAGGATACTAGGTTTTGATAACAACATTACGAACTTTGTTTTTTTTTTTCATTCATGTTTGGAGAGCAAGGGAGGCATCATAGGAAGTGGTAAGATTATCGTCGTGCGATCTAAAAGTCGTGATTTTAAGTTGTAGAAACATCTTGTTGCATAAATTTAAGGTGAGTTTGTTCATACCGCAAGCATCGTCACAAACTTTGATTACAAACATAGTTAATTACAATGACAAACCATTTAAGATATTACGGACGTGCCACAAATTACCTGTCAAATCGCAACACCGATGGTTTTTAAGCAATTGCAATGACAATTATACCCTCGTGTTGTATTTAAAGAAAGCATAAAAAGTAAATCTACCACAAAAGGAAATAAACTAAAGCGACCATCCTGTCTGTTCTCTATTTAAACAATGCCACCACCTAGGACCACCTTCCTTATTCGTCTGCCATCACCATTTCGGTTTGAGATTCTTTGCCACCTTCATAATTTGTTTGCTCTGCTTCTTTTCTAATCTAAACCACCAAACGCAAATTCGTTGTATCCCTCTCATTCTCCCTTCATCTACATCATTTTCCTCGCCACTTCACCATCTTCACACCGCAATCACATCCATGATCTATAATTTAGTTGCGAATCATGAGAATCTGAAGACTCAAGACTTGTCTGATTGCTAAAACGGTCAAGCACCTAACTGTGCCTTATATTAAACCCACAACACTTCTTTTTTACATTGGTACAAGATATTGCTTTACATCATTTACTGTAACGTGCAACATAGAGGTGTGCAAGATCTTGTTTTACATCATTTATTGTATCGTGCAACATAGAGTTGTGCAAAAATATTTGAATTCAAATACCTGAACGAAAAATTCAAACCCGAATCACCTAAAATTTCAAATATATAAAAACTCAAATATTTTATTTTCGAATTCCAATAATAATTTTAAAAGGTTCAAGTAGTTCCTAAAAGCCCGAAAGCATATCTACAAATCAAGAACAACCAACTTTAGACTTTAACAAACAGTTAAACCCACATCTATAGTCTCATGTGACAACATTTGAAATACAAATAGTCTCTATAGTCAACATTTGAAATACAAATAGACCACAGGGACTATTCTTGTAATTAACCACAACAAATAATATTATTTGTGGTGAACAAATAGCACACGTCGCGAACTCTAATACTCTATTCCTCAACTTATTATTGGTTGATGGAGATTGAAGGAGCCCAGATACAATAAATACTAACGCCGTCACAGCGGCTGAAGCCACCGTCAAATACGGCTGCTTGTATAAACGTCGTTATCGACTTGTCAGATCACCCAAAAAAGCATATGCAAAATCACTCATAAATCATAATCCACCACCCCCTTCAATCGAATCAAATCCCCAATTCAGATAACAAATCAAACCCTAACCCCAGATTTCCCCCATCTGTTCTTCAAATTCGTCACCAAAACCAATCGATTCAGAGAGAAACAGAGAAATTGAGAAAATTTTTCATCTGTTTTTGCTGTAATTCGATCGAAAATGGCTGCAATCGAAGCTGAAAATGTGTTCTCATACCTCTCAGACGATGTTGTTCTCAACATCTTCTACAAGCTCGTTGATGATCCACGTAACTGGTCGCGTCTCGCGTGTGTTTGCACCAAATTCTCGAGTCTAATCCGTACGATCTGCTGGAAGAACAAGTGCCACCAAACGATTCCGGCCGTCGTCTCCGATCTTCTTCCGCCGAACGCCACCACGGCGTCGCCGGTGTCGCCGCCCGGCGGTTGGGCGTCGCTGCACAAGCTCGCCGTATGCTGCCCGGGGCTCGTGCACTCCGGCGTACTCCTCGAGAATTCAGATTTCGGTATGGAGCGTGACCTAGGGCCCGATGAGAACTACACAGAAGATAAATTGTTTCAAGCAAACAACTCTCGATCGAATCCTTCGTGTTCCACTACTGTTGATGATGATGATAAGATGAAAGACGACGGTATTACTGACGGTATTAATGATTCTACTGTTCATACGTCTGATTGTTCTTGGTGTTTATACGATGATCTGTACTCTGATACTGTCTATAACAATAGTTCGAAATCACAAACCGATGAATGTAACGTTGATTGTGAAGACGATGCTAAACGTGATGATGTTGTTACAGCATCTTCTGATGTTGATGTTAGTAAGAAGAGGAAGATCTGCAGATCTTTAACATCACATTTAGCTTCTGAAATTTGGAACTTCAGTAGGGAGCAAGGGAACAAGCTGTTAGCAAGTAGATTTAGGGGTGATTGTTTGTACATTTGTGATTGGCCTGGGTGTGTGCACACAGAGGAGAAGAGAAACTACATGTTGTTCAGGGGTGTGTTCAAGAACTTCAAGAAATCTAGGGTTTGGAGGACGATTAACGATGGGAATCGCAGTAAGATTGATCTGAATTGCGCGTTTTGTTCGAGTAATGATGTTTGGGACCTGCATTCGGCGTTCTGTTTGAGGCCTGCTTATGGGTTTCATGATGATGGTGAGCCGGTGGTTCGAGCTTTTGTTTGTGAGAATGGGCATGTGTCGGGTGCGTGGACCGATTGGCCTTTGTACACTTGAAGAACCGGGCTGGTTGTCGCGGTCTGTTATCATTGTTTTTTCACACTTTATTACGAATTAGTAGGTTGGTGATCTATATGAGGATGTTATGTTTACTGTTTTGTGTATTTGATTCCACATTATAAATTTATATTACCACAATCATGTTCATGAGTTGTGTCAGTTTAGGATTAGCTTTTATCTTACGGGATAGATGTAAGGTTTGTCTTCTTCTTTACCACCGGACGCCACAATCGAATAAATTTATATTACCACAATCATGTTCATGAGTTGTTACTTTATATGTGTTTTATCAATCATTCGGTATGTTTGTTTGTTTGTTACGGTATATGTGTTTTATCAAACGGAATTAACATGCCATTTGTCCATGGGCAAGATTAATGTTTTTGTGCTAGTTTTGTTTGGTCACTTGTGTTAAGTTCGTCAGCTGGTAAAATGGTGGCACCAGCGGTTTTTGGTTTAACCGGTCGGTTTGGTCTGCGTTTTAGAACACAGTTTTATGTAAAAAAAGTATTTAATTTTTGATCATCTGAACCAAACTGTTTTCTGGTGATTTTTCAATATACTGAACACCATTGCTGTTGTTATCAAGCTTAAACGAGAAACAAAACAACATAAAGGATCAGGTTTGTTTGCGCCACAGATGTCGCTGTTCACCATCTTGATCTCGAATGGCCACCTTAAAATCTAGTTGACATGAAGAAAAACAAAATATGTTTTTGTAGGAACTAATTTTCAACAATAATGATGTTTAAACTCATCTCTCAACTGGAAAACGACTTGCAAGTTATGACCCAATAAATTGACTCGTTTGACACCAGAAAGCTTATGTTATGCGAAGTAGATGTGACAATTTCTAACATTACATGAAAATTATGAGGTTCATGCTTAGGTTGAATTTTTAGTTTAACAAGTCGTGTTTGGGTTGACTTGTTTAGTTAGAAGGGTCCAATACATGTTCTCTCGTTTAGTTAAACGGGTCGTGTATGAGTTAACCTATTTAGTTATATGAGTTGTGTTTGGTTTGACCTATTAAACACGTTTAATTAAATAGGACCAACCATCAACGTATTTGATTAGACAGGTCAACCCACAAACCCATTTAACTCATATTATTACGGCCACCGACATGATTATCATGTTTACAACTTGATTACTACCCGTCGACCAATTTGGAACATTTAGATAAACGGGTTAAATGGATCATTTTTTACGTTACATGATTTCAAGTGTGTCCGTTTAGGGTTAATCTTTTTCTAAAGTCATGTTCGGGTTGAACAATTCAACTAGCCAACAAGACAACCCAACCTAACTCGCCGAAAGAATTTTTGGTGTTTAAGGAAATAAAACTCCTGTCGGCATTTCAAGCTGATCTATAGCTGTCCCAACATGTCACATCTTCATTTATTTATTTCTAATGCTTGTTCTTCTCCAAAATAAAGCTAAAATATCTATCTTAATCTCCCTCTATTTCCCAAATCACAATGCAACACTTAATATGAGGGGGAAAGAATTCATCTTCAATTTGAATTCAAAAGATAAAACCACCATAGAAAGGGATTGGTGTCTACTTGCAAAGTTGCTTACGGAAAACTCCATTCAATGCCATTTTACAACATCAAATGTCAGTGTCACATGTTTCATTTTGCTTATAGATTATTGAGCTGTCTATATGTAGCTGGGAGAAGTCGTTATGTTAGATTTATGTCATGAATTGCATCCTTAACCCGTTTATAATAAAACAAGTCTGATCGAGTCAAACAAGTTAAAAGTAGCACAAACCATAGTGGATAAAATCAATCAACTTTCAATATTTTACGCTATTAACGGTTTAAACCTCAACTTTTCGCCACAATTAAGTTTTTGACTTGTTGAAATTGCCATTTTGACATATTAAAAAATGTTAGGGGATATAAGTATATAACTATTGAAGAAGAAAACATAAGGGACTAAACAACTAAAATGTTGAAATTCGGTTGGTTTAATATTAACCCCCAGTTTTGTAAGAGTTTTCAGTAATGATAGTTATTTCAAAGATTGAAAAATAAGAGGAAAAAAGGTTTTAAGACGTTAACAGGCCAACCTAACCCGACCCATTTGACCAAAACTCACTACTAGTGTCTGGACCGCCCTTTCGCTACCTACAATCCTTGAGAAACACAACTGAAAGTCTGAAACTGGTCACAGTTGTATATAAGCATCCCTGTATGGTGTTCAAACAATGAAAAAGGAGGCCACAATATACAAAATTACAAGCTTCTATATAAGAAAGTTCATATGGTCATCCAAGAAGAAACATGCATTACCCTTTACCAATATTCTGGACCACTAAGGGCTATAACGGAAATTTGAGTTCTCGAAAATATGTAAGGTTGGGTTTGTAAAGTTACTAAAAGACTATTAACAGAAGAGCTGACCTTTCTAAGATCAGCGATGGTGGAACGATCTATGTGCCATCGGAACATATGATGACTCGTCTCTTTCTGCCTCACTAATATACAAGCCATGTACCCCATGATTATGAGTTTGACGGTGGACAGCTGGCAATATCATAGGCAAGGTCAATGCACCACCTGATCTCCTAAAACCATTTGTAGATGAGGGCATGTTTGTAGCTTCACCTGGTTGTTCATAACGATAGGTCGTATGATGAATCTGGTTCCTTTCACTTGACCGAGAATTAGCCGCTGAACTCTCTCTGGTCATGGAAACGGGCCTTTGAAAATAAAAAAAAAGAAAGCAAAAGGGGCAACCGTTAATGAAAGGACACACATGACATAATACATGACTTGGGCCGTCGTAATTATATCTAACAGGACATATCTTTAGAATAAAAGGAACTAGCCATAGAGGAAACAGATCAAAAGTTGCCTAAAGTATATTTTTAACGCACACAACCTCCTAAATAAATTCATTCAATAAAATAATAGCGTTTGAAGTATTACCGTTTTTGTAATCATATTTAACCACCATAATTATTCATAAAAACAAAACAAAATTTTAGACAAAAAAGGTTTTGGTTCAATCCAAACCAACCCAGGCCGTTTCACCTGGATCAAGAATGACCCCTTTTAATTGTCATACCCCCTCCCAATTTCTCCCTTTCTGCCACCTCTAATAAACAATACTTGAAGTTTGAAGATATAAGCGGGCACACAAACACAAAAACACACTTATTGTGTGCTTGTGTCAAATAGAGGAAGAGCTTACTGTTGGGTATAGTAGACAGGTTGAGTCCGAGCATGAGTTGATCTCCGTGTGGCAGTTAGAGTTATATTGCCATTACCCCATCTTGGGTGTGGAATGTGAGTTGAATGGAAATTATTACGATGGGCAGGATGGGAATTTAAGGGATGATGGAAGTTAGAATTGCCAACATGCCCGATGGGTTGAAAATATGAAATATAAGAGCCAGCTGAAGATGGTCCACCTGTGTGTTCCGTGATCGTAGCGTAGTTTCCTAGGAAGTCAGCAACTGCACAGACAGCCTTTATTCAGGTTTGTTTCTTTTTCTTTTAGGAGAATTTGAGGAAAGACAGAGATAAACTTACATCTATTTAACGAAGACATGGTTTCCCTGAAAATATTTACAAATATGGAAAGGTCAGACTGAATTATCATAGTTTGATGAATATTACAGTTAATTTCCAAGATGGAAACGAGTATCAAAAGCAGCTCATAAAGTCTGGTTATTTAAAAATTTTAGTTGAGAGAAGGTCAAAGTTAGAACATCTGAAAGACTAAAACTGAAATAAGAATGAAGTTCATATTTCCCAATGATGATTAAAGATAAGACGAGGCTTTAGTTTCCTAATAATGTTCCATCATTTCGCCTCCACAAAAGTTTGATATCTTGGTTAAAACAACATATGCCTTCAAAAAGACTATTTCTTGATTTGAATATTTTTTTTGTAAACTTGCATCCATTTGTCTGAAACACATAAAATGCATGCAAAGATGGATGTCTAATGTCTTATCTAGCTTCTTTAAGCGGTCAGGTTACTGACGTGTGTTTTAAAGTAGTAGTTGACCTAAAAGTCAACACGCAGACAAGACTAAGCTTATGTTTCTTAATAATGTTCCTCTAAAGATTTCTATCATGTTTGAAAAATTATAGAAGCCAACAAAAATATCATTTTGGGATTGCAGGATTCTTTTTCTATGAACTTGCAAATACGTTATGATGAATTTCTTTATTGAGGTTGTAAAGAAACTAAAAACAGGTTACTGAGGTCTATCAGATCAGAGATAACTGCAAGTTTAAGCTTAAACTAAAAACAGGTTACTGAGATCTATCAGATCAGAGATAACTGCAAGTTTAAGCTTAAGGATGGAAAGAACAGTGCAAATTGGGTACAGAGTTAATGAATCTTTTCTTGAATTATGAGAACCTTTTTCGTTGGAAATTAATATACGATGTTTATATAGTAAGATTATATCTGATGGGTGCTTTTTTACTATTTTGTAATTTATAGAGCTTCATGCAAAATTCTCTACTGAATTTTATCATCTTGAACTTGTGGTGACACGTACTTTTCACTACAAAAGAGTAGTTAGATTGTGCCTACATACAACAAACAATAATGTGCTGAAAGGTATATGTAAATACAACTGCTAATGTCTCTATTTAGACTACGCATTCTTAAACCCTCTGTTAATCAGCAGACCGCTTTGAAGCCAACATAAAAGTCAAGAGGCAGTTCAGTTCGCAAAATCTTTTTTTTTCTTGTACTGTTCTTTGGTTCAACTTTAACTACCATACTATAAGAGTAAACCAAAACACTAAACAAATTCCAGTACACATGCACCAGAACCGTTGTTTAGCATGTGTAGTGTCTATTTATAGTTTGTGACAAATGTCTGCCTTAATATATAGTCATATGTTAGGTAAATGTGATTTAAGGTTAATGACTAAGATCTCCCCTCTCCCCACGTTAAAACGGAAGATGAGAGTTCAGATATTGATTGCTTTCTGGTTAATTACAAATTACAGAAGGCAGTCATAATGGTCTTCATAGAATAGATACTTAATATATATATATATATATATATATATATATATATATATATCTTAACTAACAGATAGCGAATCTTCAAGTATTCAACTACAAGGATGTAAAAAGTTGGCTTACTGAATTAATGAATGAACCGCAAACCCACCAAACTGACGCCAATGAGCTCCTGCCTGAAAAAATGTAGAACTAATTAGCAACATTTATCAGAAGATGTAATGAGAATACGTCCAGTGCTCACCCGCCTAAAATTACTCGTATCACGTAGGCTCTCGTATGCCATCCGCTCTCGCGCACCAGCCTCGGAACTCTCATGTGCAGAACCATCTGCAAACAGCCATCTGCCACTCTCAACCTTGCGACAATTAGGACATTCCATTGCTCCCTTTGTATTAAAAGCCGATCCAATGCAATCTGCATATTATAAGCAGGTTAAATGAGCATACCTTACTAACACAATTATCATACACACTATATTAAGCCTATCTCCCAACAAAATATAAATTAAAAGCTAGCAGAAAGTTCTGTAAATCATCTCAGACTCCTAAACAAGCCAAATGTAGTCCTACGGCAATCATACACATCTAATTTTGTAAGTACATACATTCATGTTAGTCTAATTTCTCCAGTTTTATCAAATTTGATGTTGTATTGCTGTGATTTCCATCAAATTGCATGTGAATTTGTTCAGATTGTGGTCATTATGCACTGTATCAACCTCATTATCCAATTCTGCCAATGTATGCTTCTAGCAATCTTCATCAATTCAATTGTGTTCAACACATATTTCTACAATCACATAAACATCCTCAACTCTCAAACTCCATCTTCCACCTAAAAATCAGACCATCTAATCACCAAAACACTATCTCTAACAACAATCAGAACATCTAATAAACGTGCATTGAGTTTTCAGTGATACAGACGATCGATTCAACAAAACAGATCAAAACAATCAAACCGAAAGCGTTCTTACCGAGATGAAACTTGTGGCCGCAGTGAAGCTTCGCGATGGATCTCTCGCCATCATCGATCACCAAATCGAGACAGATCGAGCAAGGTACCGACGACGAACAACCTATCGCCGGCGACGGTGAACAATCGGTGGTATCGGCATTGATGACGTCGGTGATTGTTGAAGCAACCATGGTGTTTAACACTTGTTGTTGTGAATCAAATTGCTTACATTGAACGAATTAGCAGAAAAATTGTACCGATAAGAAAGAAGATGAAGATAATCTGAGATGATATTCAGAGAAAAACGAGATGATTTTGTGAAAAATATTTGGGATTATTATTATTATTATTATTTTGTCTGATTTGTACTAAGATTTCTCACTCAATTCGGCCTGTAAGATTACGTGGCCATTGGAACCGATTACAACGGTGATGGATTTTGTGACAGCGTGTAGTGTAGTTTTAGTTGTTTTTTGATGGAGTCAAATAGTTTAAGGATGTTTAATGATTTTAAGTTTTATCAATACTAGAACCTTCTTACTCGAGTCATCATTTAATAATACGATGTCATATCATTTAATATCAAGTCTATTTTAGAGGATTGTGACATTGTTTCTTTTGTTCGATGACTTTCAACGGTAATGTTTATATTCACAGCTTTATTATCGGGTTCACGAGCTGTAATTGCAGGCCTCTGTCACAACCCGGAGAACTTACGACAGTGTTTCTGTAGTACCTGATGGAACTTGTCGGATCCGTAAGGAACCGACTACCCTAACACACGCTATGAAAACTATGTCAATTTCCTTCATATGTTTATTACCCTTAACAACTTAAGAAAATAACACATTTATTATACATCATGATATGGTCGGACTACAAACTCGTTAATAAGACAATAGGGTATGGTCATCCTGCAATAGAGCACGACTGATGTAGCTAAGAGGGGTCATATGGGAGCATCACGCTTCGCTTGTCTTTGCATGATAAGGTGAAAGATGGACATGAAAGACAATGTGATGTTACAATGATATGAAATAATGAACAACAAAATGAGTGCATGACCCATGGTCTAATGCCTTTTAAGTGATTGATTATTACTGCATCCGTAAGAGAAGTCTCATAAGCGATTTCACATTAGTATGCCAGGAAACACCACCACCAACTATCGCGACATCTTATTAGAATTACAGACCTTACATCTTTTTCTCTCATATTATCTCGTCACATTTGTGTCGCTCCCCATATCTACTCCACCTAACTGTTTGTGGGATGAAAAAATATTGTATTGCAAAATACTCTTACTATATTAAGGCGTTGTTGACAAAGTAAACCACCACTAACCCATGTGTTATAATATCTTAAACTTTGATATCATATAAATTATCATTCGTCACTTATCTAGTTGTCTATATATTATGAAAAAGAAATTAAATACATACACATTACCGATTCACCATCTTATACCTCCAACGTCACACTAAGAGGGATATATATAAACTATAGTTACAATAAGTTCAAAAGCACAAAGTTTTATTTAGAATAAAACGAACCAAATGATTGCTAACGACCAGTTGAATAAAATAAACCAATGATCCTAACCTCAAGTGATTAAAGTGAGATGCCTAATTAAAAAAATAAAAATTATTAGGTTCGAATATTGCTTATGTAAAAAACGTTTTAGGTTGATCCATGGGATTTTTCTAGTTGTGAGTCTCATTCTAAGAGGGTCGAGGATGCGGTTCAGGCCAGAAACACAAATAAATAAGCTTGATTAAAATAACACCCATCATTTATAACAGAGTCATATATTTACCGTTAAAAAAAGGGTTAAAACCGTTAAATCAGTTATCATTATGCATACGTTACTTTCTTATCCCTTTGTAGAATTGTTGCAATGTGAAGGGGTGTACTACACACACTATGTAAACCAACAGGACTAAAAGTGACACAAACTCGAAAATAAAACATACGTTTTCTTCAACAAAACATGAAAAAGGGTTTAGACGACACAAACCCTCAGCGGCTCACCGGAATCTCACAGCCTCCGCCTAACGATCGCCAATGGCGTCACCGCACACGGAGGCGATCGATATGGAAGTAGAAGAAATTCAACAACATAGCAACGGAACCACCGCCTCCGGCAGCTCATCGAAGCGATTTTCACTCAAAAACTCAATTCAAACAAACTTTGGTGATGATTACGTGTTCCAAATTGCTCACAAGTATGTAGTTCCTAATTTTAGCATCAGAATGATTTGGTTTTAGTTGTGATTTGGGAGTATAGTTGAGTTTGAGTGTTTGATTTAGTTTGTATTTGTGTTATTTGGTTTAGGGAAGACTGGACATCGATGGCGGTGTCTCTGTCGTCGAACACCGTGAAACTGTATTCGCCGGTAACCGGTCAGTTCGTCGGAGAATGCTGTAGGGGTCATCATTCTGATAGTATTAATCACATATTGTTTGTTGGAGATATTTTGCATTCGTGTTCGTCTGATGGCACTATTAGGGCTTGGGATACTCGTTCTTATCAACAGGTGTTTCATTTTGTATTTTTAACTTTTTATTAGTGCTTTTGATTTGATGCATTAAAATTGAATTTTTTGAGTTGGTGGTATTCTCTTCACCAATGTAAGTTTTTGGCTGAAATTGATCTCACCGCGTGTGTATTTTTCTGTATATGAATTGCAGGTGTCTTGTTTAAATGCTGGTCCATCGCAAGAAATTTTTAGCTTTTCGTTTGGTGGAGCAGGTGATAATCTTCTTGCTGCAGGTTGTAAATCTCAGGTAATGGTATCATGAAGCAAATGTTTAGCTGTTTGTAGAATTATATCAAGTTGTATATAATATACGTCCTCGTAGTTTTCTACATGTTATGGCATGTACATCTTACTAGACTTCCTCTCATGGTGATTCTTTCTTGCTCCTTGTTAATCACATCAAGCAGAAATTCTTGAACTGAACCTGGATTGATCGAAACTTATTTTGTCATTACACAACCATACCGTGTTAATAAAGCTCGGATATTCAACCTAAATGAATCTTTGATAGTCATTAGTTGTAGCATAGGATAAATTGTATGTAATCTTGCAAATATTCTTTGCAATATACAAGTCGAATTTTTTTGTGCCAAAAGTTTTATTGTCTTCTCAATCAACCTCCATATAACATTTGGTCTTTCATATCAACCAACACGGCAACACTGTCTACTTTGTACACGTAAAACTCACGGATTTGATTTTGGCCGGTCGGGTGGAGGCTTCCCACGAGGTTACTCATCTTGGAGTTACTCTCATCCAAGCATGCTTAACTGTGTGGTTCTCCTATTATTTACAACCAGGATTGGATGTTACACTCTATGCCAAATCTATCTTGGTCTTTTTTTAATGATATTCAAGACGCTATCATGGTTTAGTCAACTGTAACATGTTTCTTACTTAGCTAATTTACCATAAAATGCACAATTGTGTATGGTAATTCCAATTTGTCAATCAAATTTACAATAAGTTGTCCATAACGAATAGAATTCAATTCGTCTGTGTAGATTGTTTTCTGGGACTGGAGAAACAAGAAGCAGGTTGCCTGCTTGGAGGAATCTCATATGGATGATGTCACACAGGTTAATTCTAATTCTAGGTTTCTGTTCATATTCAGTACAAATGGATAACAACAATATGGAACCAATTACCTCTTTTCAACTGTTCTTATTTAGTGAAATAGTTGACATCTTTTCTACTAATTGGGCTTTTGAAAACTTTATTTATTTTGTTTACTAGTTTTAGAATTGGATTCTGTCAACTTAATGCGAATCATGAATGATAACAGGTTCACTTTGTACCAGAGCAGCCAAATAAGCTTGTATCTGCTTCTATTGATGGATTAATTTGTACATTTGATACCAGTGGAGAAATCAACGATGACGATCATCTGGAATCTGTAAGTTTAGTGTAATTAGTTGTTTGTTTAATGACAATATGAAACTTGTTAATCGTTTTGGCATCAATAATAAGTTTGATATCATTCTACTAACAAAACTGATGTTATGAAAGGTGATTAATGTGGGGACATCGATAGGAAAGGTGGGGCTTTTTGGCAGGAAATATGAAAAGCTGTGGTGTTTAACTCACATAGAAACTTTAAGGTACCTTGGTCTTTACCTTGTCTGGCCTTAACGTGATTGTTTTTCAAGAAATTTAATGTTTTGTTGCTGTTTTATGCATTCTGTTATAGTATCTGGGATTTGAATGATTCAAGACTTGAAGCCAATTTCGAGGATGCACGCCCCTTGGCCTCTAATAGTTGGGCTCTAGATCATGTATGCAACATTGTAACCTTGCGCTTTCAACTTTTAGAAAAACTAATGACTACTCTTTTTTCAACATTTAGAAAAACTAATGACTACTCTTTAAAAAATTGTTGTTCGATTTTTGTTGCAAAGAAGCCATTATGCTTTGGTTATTCGAATTCATCATCTATCATTAAAATATGCAGGTGGACTATTTTGTTGACTGTCATTACTCAGCCATGGATGACCGTTTATGGGTTATAGGCGGCACGAATGGCGGCAGTTTGGGCTACTTTCCGGTAGCCTATCAAGGAGGAATGAGATCAATTCTATCTCCAGAAGCTGTTCTTCATGGTGGTCATACGGGTGTTGTTAGGAGCGTGTTAGCTTCTCCAGCCATGAAAACTGGAATTAACCAAACACAAGGGATTTTCGGGTGGACAGGTGGCGAAGATGGACGCTTGTGTTGCTGGTTATCCGATGAGTCGGCTGATATTAACCAATCATGGATATCAACTTCATTGGTTGAAAGATTACCCAAAAATCGCAAGAAAAGTAGGCATCGACCATATTAGACTGCCAAGTGGTGATGGGATTTTGATCTATGTTGTACTATAATTTCTCTTTATCTTTCTCTTTTTTATTTTATAAATTAACTTCTGGTTGTATTTTTTATTCAATGTGACAATGCAAGTTCTATGATTTACCAGTCTTTAATGCTTAATGAAAGAAATACTGGGTACAACTTTGTGTTACTACAGAGACTGTTTTGACTTTTGAGTTAGAAACATAAAATTAGTTTGCAAGGTGTAACAACCTTACTTGAAAAGAGTACATCATACACTTGAAATACCAATGAATACATAAAGTTTTCAACTTAGAAAATCATATCAGAAGTTTTTTGAGAACTAACATTTTGAAGGCTAGACTCTACACACCGGTTTGTGAATCAAACTTGCATAGTTTGTGTGATTCGTTCTCGGGAAGGAGTTAATTTAACAATCCAAGCCATCGATTGTGTGAATCTAGCTTCTATAGTCGTGTAACCCGCCATTAAAATTCACGCTTTAAAACCTAAAAATTCAGTACATTAACGAAGTTTGTTATAAGGAAAGACGATAGAACAACTAACATAATTTGAATATTCGGTGTTGAACATACTTCTAATGGATATTTGAAAGTTCTCAAATCAAAATTGCTATATTAGATTTAGTTCAAATGCATATATTTTATCCGGAACTTGAATCGATCTTGATTCTTACATTATTGAAATAGTTTTAACAAGCACAAATCGAAACTACTTAATCAAACGTAATTATAACTATATATAATGAGATTTCCAATGAAAAGAAGAAAGATATCCAAGCTTTCTAATCAAGTTTAGATCGTCTTCGAATCAGGATATCAAGACGATCTCAAACTCGTTTAGCACCGTGGCTAAAAAACAGGAAGGTCGATACACTTTTCTTATGTACATGTGCGTGCGTATGCATGTGTGAACAAGAAAGCAAAAATACAAATATTTAATACTATGAACATAAACAAAAAGGTTTCGTGGTGTAGTTGGTTATCACGTCAGTCTAACACACTGAAGGTCTCCGGTTCGAACCCGGGCGAAGCCATTTTTTTTATTTAATTTTTAATGCTTTTTATGGCTCAAGTTTATTATTTCAGTAATATAGTTTTTAGTATTTAAATAACTTATTCATGAAATAGCTAACAACCTTTTGCTATCATAGCTGCTGTGCACATAGATGCCAATGAAAATCTATAATCTAACATTAGTAAGTTCCAACAATGCGTTGTCCTCGCATAACACATGGAACCAATGACCATGGGCTACAATTCCAGTTTAGTAGGCTGCATGATGCAGACAACATCTATAGCTCCGTGATGCCCGTCTCCGGAATAGATAATCCTTTATAAAACTCGAGGAGCGTAGAGGAATGTGAGCATGGAGAAATTTGCGGGTAACGGAGATGAAGATGGTGATGAGAGAGTGCGTTTGGAGGAAGGTGAGTCACGTCTTGTTTCAACTATAATTCAACTTTTCTTCTTCGAAATCAACAGATGGATTTATGACAAATTATACATAAATCTATATTACGCAAGAAGAGGATGAAGTGATTGGGAGGGGAGATCGATTGGTTGCGACGCGAAATCAAAATAATAAAACTCTCGTTGGGTTTAGTTTTCATCTTCTGAAACCAACACTTTAAGTAAATAAAATAAAACTATAAATTGAGATCGTGCGTTGTCACGAGTCTCTTTGTCTCTTTTGTTTTTTTTTACAAAATTGTGATCTATGCGTTACTGTGAGTGAAAATCTTTATTAATTAACGAAACATTCAACATCTCTCACATAAACTTTTAAGATTATTCACATCTAAAAATCAAGTAATGCATAATACTTATTCGAGAAATATTTAAACAATGATAATATGAGGTAAAACCCGTATTTCAAATTATATGAAAACTTAAAAACAATTTATAAAGAGTCTAGAATGTTATGTATTGTCTTAATAACTTAATCGCCTGATCTAACTGTCGTCTCAGACTGCCTTTGCTGTCGGTGGCATGGCAATAGCCAGTTCCCTTTATTACCAACGCCGATATAATCCTAAAACTCTTACCCGTTGCCGTGTGATCCACCCGAGACACCTTGCCGTTGTTTGCAGAGGTTTTCTTCACCGGTGAGCGACTGACCTTGCGAGAACAACACCACCGTCTCTCAAATGATGAAACTAGTTCCACACTTGGACTCCTCACCTTCGATTAGGGTGTTGGAGTTTTTCACTCCCCCGATCGCGGTGTTGTCATCGTAGGAGTGTGATCACCACTCATCTCTTGACTTGTATGTGTGGTGTGTAATATGAAGAGTATAAGCTAATCAAACAACAAAAAGAGCAAAATATACAAGTTAATACGCACAATAAAATTCAAAATGAGTACACCCAAATAAAGACCACCATCACATACACCACCGACAACAATCAGAACCGAGCACCCCCAACATGGGTAGGACCGTCGGCGACACGGGAGCCCGGGAGGTGAGGAAACGAAAGCCAAGCCAGAGCGGCCACCGCGTCCGACATCTCCGTCACCATCAACCACCGCATGCATTCTCTCTGTCTACGTATAAAAACAAAAGTAAAACCAAAATACACAACATTATAATCCATATGATCAAAACCCAAAACCAAAAATATAACTGTTTCCTTCAAATGGATTTTTAGATTTATATAGATTAATATCAAGTTTAATTCCATAAAAAAACCCTCAACGTAAAAATAATAAAATACAAACACGCCCAAGATAATACAATAGAAAAAACTAAAATAAATCATATCCTTACAAAAGGCGATTTCAAAATTTGAATTTGGTCTACACTGGCAAAATGGTCATTTCACCCAAAATTTAGGGACCCGAATCCTCCGATAGATAAAAAGGAGATCACAAAATCACACACCACTCACCAAAGAGAAATTGACGAACAACAACCGGAGACAACATCGGATCACTATGGTAAGCTGATTTTCTCTCTAATACTTCAATTATTTTCTCAATCGATTATCCGTTTAATAGTGTTTTTCGAGATTTGATTTTGCATCATGTGTTTATCAGTAGTGTACACTAGGTTAGGGTTTCGTGTTATTTGAAGGTTTTTCTTCGATTTGAGTTATGGATGTGAATGCTGAACGTGTTTGATGTTACTAGCAGGCTAGTAGCATGTTGTGTAGTTGATTAACTTCAAGTGTTAGTTACGCGTGCGTCAGATTGGATAGTGCAGATGTACAACTTGTTCATCGATCGAAATTTGTAAGTAGGATGTTGAAATTTGGAATCCTGCATATGGATCTCGAGATCCTTTAGGTCAGAATTTGAACTGATTTGATTGTATTTGCAATTCAAAGGCATGAATTTGGAGTTCACAGTAAGCCGTAAGTGATTATTCAGTTGGATGTTTTACAGCTTTAGAGAGGAAGAAAAGGGATGTTTTTTCAATTTGAATAACATTTTGTTAGGGTGATACTCCAACGAAAAAGAACATTTTTGGTGCATGGAATCGTGTTACTGTGTTCCTAATGATAGTAAGATATATTATGTTGTAATGTTAGGTCTTAGGGAGCTTTCAAAGGGGTGGTTCTCATTTTAGGTGTTGAGGTCTCATTTTAGGTGCTGAAGGCTCATTTCAGTAATTTGGAACTCTATCCCTCAATTTTAACCTTTTTCCATTACAGGAATGATGTTTTCTGTTTTTGTGTGTCACCCTGATCCATTCGAGCATCTGTAGCGGGCGTACCCACATACATCTGTTGTTCTGCATTGTTTCTTGACCTCCACACACGTCTGCCCTCCTCTCTCTCTCCAAATTAGGATCCTAGTATCCTCTCTCTCTTCAAATTATGATCCTAGTATCCTCCCTCTCATTCAACGTCTGTGGTTGTTCGTCCCTGCTTACAATTCCCCACTCTCTCTTTGAAGTCCACAAATCCTCGTTGCCGCATTAGCCACGGTTGACGGATGGCCCCTGGATGGACTGTTGTGGATGGTCTTGCTTGGAAGAATGTCATTGCAGTTCTGACATGTATTTTGTTATATTGAGATATTATTGTGACTTGTGAATTGCTTGTTTGTTTCTACCTCGATAGTCAATAAGAGACCACTCCTCTCAATTCGTATGTTATTCATTTTAAAACGATTGGATTGCTTTTGTTGGCAGGACGGACAAGATTCTGGAGAAACCAAGCAAAGCACCGCTGACATGACACAATTTGTAAGTTTCTAGAACGTTCATTTCTATAATATTTTTTGCTTAGGCTTATTGGTGTGTCATTTTCATCTGCTGTTTGAATTTATCAATTGAACGTTGGAGCTTAAATCGTGATTTTGCCATATCCCTTTATTATTTTGTCTGGATTTTTGTGTATATTTTCTTGAGCGTGGATGTTGTTGACTTCTTGTAGAAGCTAGTGACCTTTAAATGCTTATCACATACACCTGATTTTGCTATAAGACAATAACATCATCTTTAATTTTAGATTTGTCAATGGGTATAGTTTTGATTTAGGTCTGATTTCATCTATATAAAACAATGAAATTTAAGAACGTGTTTAACCGGTCAAATAAATGATTTATTGAATTAGGCCTTTTAATTTAGGCTTATTAACATTTACGTTGATTCCTGATCTCTGTTTGGGTCGGGCCCAAGAAGTATACCTATCCAAATATTAACATTGCACCTCTCCCTTTGCCCCAGTGCGGCAGTGCCCCACCATCATGTGCTTCTCCCTCACACCATAGGCCACCCCCTTTCTTTCCCTGGGCTTCCTTCCCCTCTTTTTTATATTTATAAAATTCTTCTTCACTAATTTCTGTGTAATTGGTTTTTATCTGAAAAGAGTATTCATATAAATATTGATAAATGGCAGTACTTTTTTAAATGTGAACCATAGTTTTACGAAAAGTTGTTGAAGACGTGGATTTATTATGTAAGTGTGAATAGTTTAAGAAGTTTTTGTCATAAATTCACCTGGATTTTAACACACATGTCATCATAAAATTAGAAGTTGGAAAATATGAAAGGATGTCAAACTGAAAAGGCTTGCCATTATCATTTTTATCATACCAAAAGGTGGTCGATGTTATGAAACCAATATTATATTGAACATGTTGCTATTAACATGGAGACACTGTTGAAATTTGGCTTTATGAACCCCTTTGTCAAATTTGTCATTTTTTGAAATTTATGTACAAAATTGGTCATGTTTTTGAAAATTCTATCATTGGAGGAATTGTCTATAACTGTTAAAAAAAGGAAAACGTAAAAAATGTGCAAAAAAATGAAAGAAAAAGGTCTTGCTAAGATGTTAGAAACATAAGATCCAGCATATCTATCTGGGTCATGATCTATTTATATTAATTGGACATGGGCTGCGTTATGATCCATATAGTTAAATCATGATGAGTTATCTTATATAATCAACCCATCCAACTGTGTAGTTACATGCTCAGTTCTTATTTGACTGTCTCTCTTTTGCAGGTTCAAACGCTTCTTCAACAGATGGTAAGATGTAAACATTGTTATGTTTCTAACTTCTATTTCTATTTCATTCAGAAGTTTTATTTCATTCTGACAAGTCTTGTTATTGCAGCAAAACAGATTTCAGACGATGTCTGACTCCATTGTTCAAAAGAATATCCTTTTCTTACCTTTTTTACTAATCATTTAATTTGCATTATATCTTGCTTATGCCTTGTAGTGAACTAATCGTAGATAATAACCCATTAACCCTCCTCGTATACACATTGGATTACGAAGCTATATAATTATTAGAATAATAATATATCTATTTAATTAAAAAGATTTAGGACAATATTACCTTTGAATACACGTTAGATGATTTTTGACTTGTTTAACCCTATATAATCTTTTCGTTTTTATGGCTAGAATTTTATATTTGACCCATTATCAATAAAAAGCAAACCGAATTGGCCCAGTTCTGTATAAGTCAACTGAAATTGTCAAATCTATAGTTTTCTCAAAATTTTCTTAACTGCAATATACTTGACGAGATGGGAGACCGCATAAATGAGCTGGAGCAGAGCATCAATGACCTTAGAACAGAAATGGGGGTAGAGGGTTCTCCATCTCCTCTGTCTACATCAAAGAAACCTGACGAGCCCAAGACTGAAGAAGGTTCCGCTTAGCACTTCAATTATTAATCCCGTGCTATCTTATCAATGAAGTGAGATTTATTTGAATCATCGCGTATCAACTTTTATCTGTTATGCATATTCTGTATGCTACTCGTTTCAACCATCTATTCTACTGCAACTGATTTTATCCTGATTTGGAATTTGTTTATTTTCGTCCCGTCTTCTGATTCTTAGAACATTTTACCTTTTTCTGGTTAACAAACTGCTTGCTGTTTTGAGGTCCAGACACCTTTTTGGCTGTCCTTTCCATTTTTCCTTTTTTATATGATGAATTGCTCAATCATTTTGCCTTTTGCTATTAAGATACAAGCAATACCATGCTTCCTGCACATGCTTTTGGTAAAATGAAAAAAAGTGCTTGATTAGTGACTACTTGCTGTAAAACAAATTGTTGAAGCTTTTGCTTTGCATTGGGCTTTTGGGCTTTCTTTATTTATGACATTTGCATACATTGCCATCAATCTTTATCTATTTAATTTCTTTTGGCCATTTTTATGGGATTAATCTATTAGATCACTTTCGGTTTAATATGTTAAAGACTTCTGTTATGTTAGCATGAACATGTGTTGGTTATGATGTCGATTTAGGTTTGTAGATACGTAGAAATTGAGGATGTAAGAGGTGTATTAGTTCTTACTCTTACATAATGCTGTATTAAAGCATTCACAGTATCTTCTTTATTTTTATCCATATAATTACACTAAAAATCATTACATTTTCTCTTTTCTTTTCAATTAAATAATATTTTTTATACCCTTATCATTACTTTTTTTTCTCTCATTCACTCACAACCACTTTAAAAAATATTAAAAAATTTATAAGGATTGAACAGTGATTCTTCAAATATACCAATCCATAATAACATTTTTTCTCTTTCCTTTACTCACATAATTTTAAGAACTCCACTGTAAGTGCTCTTAGGTATCCATCTTTGAGGAACTAGGGTGGAAGCTAAGTGGTTTATAATTTTTTCCGTAGTCAAATACAAAAAACACCAAAATTTGACCAATAGTTGTGGTTTTGTACTCAAACAAGGTGTATGAAGAAACGACTAGTTCTCGTGGGGCTTATTTGCAGCATGAATTCATGTTGTGTTTAGATGAGAAGTTTCCGCAGTGAACTTTTTGCCACATGGACTTAGGTGTTTGTTAAATTGAAGTCTGCGCGTCGAATTGTTTGCCATGAAGATTAATTCTGTGGTCTCACTATTAGTTTGTTACTTCGGATTGTATTACAATACATGCTTCTCTACGTATTGCCAGCGATAGTTTTACTGTCGCATACACTCGTCAACATAACCACTTATTTAAACCACCATGCCTATGGGTAGCTACAATATTTATCCGCTAGAAAAGGGCTATGGAAGTTTTTAATAGTTTAGTCACTAAAGTAATGTCAATCAAAAAACGCCTAGGACGAAAGGAATCCCATTGACACCACAATAAATGAAGTCACACATGTGATCAGGAAGTCATCTTGAGTCCTCAAGCATACACATTCAATGAAAGCTAACCCATTTGCACTATCACTAATAAAGTTTTAGGGGTTGTTTGGCAAATTCTGAATGATTAAGTGCTGAACCAATAAGAGGTCTGAACTATTTAGTGTTGAACCATTAAGAGGTCTAAACCATTAAGAGGTCTGAACCACTAAGAGCTAGTATATCGTTTAACTATTCAAATGCAAATGTCTGACCAATTTAGATAAGAGGTTTTAACCTTTCAGCATTAGACCTCTTAACCATTCAGTATTAGTATAATGCTTAACCATTCAAAGGCAAATGTCTGAACCATTTAAACATTTGCTCGCGAAACAAACAGTCTGAACCATTAAGTGCTGAACCATTCAGACATCTGAACTATTAAGATGCTGATTAAGAGGCTACAAAACAACCTCTTAGGTGGATTATATCAATTGTGTCTAGTAGAAAAATGGTGCATACTTTCTTTAGTTTCTTGACATCATATAAAAACATGCATACTTTCTTGACATATCATATTACGAGGATACGTGACTTCATAAAAAAGATAACCCTTTTACCTAATGAGTCTTCCATAGTTTTCTTTCCATTAGAAGCCAACAACAAATGCTCGTCTGTAAAACCTCTTAAGACACTAGTGTAGATTAAACTATCAGACTACATCATTCTAGTTGTTCTAGTAATTTACAAGATGTTTGTCTTTGATCGTTATTATTTTTCCTCGAAAGAGGAATCCAATGTTGACCGATAAGAACAACGTTTCTAGAGCTTTGGATGGATTAAAATAGGAACACACACAGCATGGGTCTCGTCTTCTCAGGTTTATAATTTTTGGAATCGTTGGGAGGCAAATTAAATTATTTTAAATCACACAACTTGATGGTATTTGTGTTGGTGTTAACATCACCACCTCCTAATAACATTTATAATTTAACTAATTAGTATACGATTTTTTCATATATATTTTTAATTCCATGATTTCAGTATTTCTAGATTAAGACAAAACTTTACATTTATATACCATATACAAAAACTTAACATGACACCTATATGTATATTTAATTTAAATCTAAGATTATGATATTCATATTGTTATTATTAATAAAAATTACAACATGACTCGAAGTAGAAGATTCATCCACATATCAATGCTATCAAAGTAGGAGAATTTTAGGGCCATATCAATGCTACAAAGCATCCACAGTCAGAAATTTTTTGTGCCATGAACGACATACTTGGAAGGAAAAGGAAAGAAGGTTGCAACCATCCGCTTGATTTGTATTTACGAACCGTTAGTGGGAGAAGCTCACCGTTTTGTGAGTGTAGAGGAGAAAAAAATGAGTAGTTGTCCATGACTTTGGAGCGTTTTTGAAGGCAGTCAAAGTGATGTATCTACATTAAAATGTGATTAAACTAGTTATCTATCTATATAATAAGAAACTCTTAGCTACAATGGAGTTTAAGAGTTTTATAATTATGCCACAAAGCTTTTCATCGATTATCATTTAAACCCTTAAAGTTTTCTTTTTTGAATGCATTGCTCACAATATAAATTGAATTAGGTCCCAAATAGAACATCACTACCACAAATAATAACAATGCACAACTTTTAATTCATGTTGTACAAAATCTCACATATACGTTCTCATTGTACCACTAATCAATGTATCATGATATGCATTTTATAAACATATAGGTTAATTTTTAAGGTATTTTTTCCTCTTCTTTACACAACTCTATCATGTTATTATTTTCCACAAGCCATGAAATATGATGATAATGGTAATTTGTTTTTTATTAGGCTTGCTTTTGTATTTCTTGATCATGCATTGATTTTCTTAATCTATCATTTTTTGGATATGTACAGTTGATTACGTTTGGATTATTAACCTAATAGGGTGGTTAAGACTTTTGCTTTTTTGCATAAATGAGCTGTTGGTTCTTCCTCTCCCACTCCCAAACCGTTTGGTCATTTTTCCCATTTTCTCTTTGCAATATTAATTTTTTTTTGAATTATCTATATGCTACTTGATGATTATACATGTACCATTCGAGTGTCAGTTTTTCATACCTGCATTTATGTATTAATTTTCGTAAAAATATACGCGAGACCCCACATACTAAGAAATTGATGCTTTATTTAGGACCGATCAACAATCCAACCCACTCCGCTCTGGCACAACGCGCCTATGAACAATCCTAGTGTATATAAAAACTTAAGGTAACTAATTTTTATACTTAATGAAATTATAACAAAATACGAACACATGATACTTTGTGATGCGTCTTCTTTTTCCTTCCTACATCTCTCATATTGGTGACATTAATAGCAATATATTAAATAACAAAAAAACTGAAAAAGTAAATAACAAAATATATTTATATATATTAAATAACAATGATATTAAATATAGTAATTTTGTATTTAAACTAATTATAATTTTGTGATAATTTTGGAAATCTTATTTGATTTATATGATAAATGTGTCTCTAACCTGTTTTACAATTGATAAATAAATAAAAATAATAAAAAGTATAAAAATAACTAGTATATGTTTGATATACATATATAACCAGACATACTATTAAAACCAATAAATTAACCTAAAGAAAAAAAAAAGAATCTGCTAAGAAACTTCTAAAAGCGGGTGAGGACAAGTGACCAAACATCACATTACCTAACAACATATCGCTTTAGATAAACAAAGATAATAGCTGGATGAATATCATATCATATATGATTAATATAGTAGGAATAATTTCAGAAAATATTACGATTTACGCCTATGCATAGTTTTATTAAAAACAAATAAATTTCGGCATTTGATAGCCGTCCCGACTTTTCCACTTTTAATGGTTTAAAATTTATAAAATATGATTTCCAATTCTGACTAAATCAATTCTTTTTTTTTTATCAACACACATTCTGTCAGCTTACAAATAAATCTTTTGGAAACAATTACAACGTTTGATAGACTAAACACTTATTCACGTTCTGTAAACAAGCTGTAAGATTAAAACCCATAACCTTATGATTGGAAAATATATTACTTAGCATTAAAACTAGTATCATGACCCTCCACGTTGCAGTGGGCGTAAAATGACGTAAAAACTAATATTAAAACGAAGTCGCGAACCCACATGTTGGATATGCATATAACCATGAAAAACAAACATCTATATGTTGTTGGGAATTTGTGTGTTGAAGAGCATGTTGAAACCGTTGATAACATACGTAATTTTATATAAAAAACGAATGTTATCAAGAATTTACTCGTTGAAGAGGACGTTGAAGCCGTTGATAGCGTATGTTTATTTAGTTTATTTATGAAAAAGGAAACTTTGACGTCGATAGTAGTTGTAAACATATGATTTGTTAAAAGCAAGATATTATGTTATATTATTTATTTAAAAAATAAAAATAGAAACATATATATAAACAATAAAAAAACTAAATAATAAAACAAATATACAACACCATAAAGCATATGTACAAGACTATAATACATGAAAGGGTTGGTAATTAGTAGTATATAAATGTTCTCTTGAGAAACCCTTTTTAATTTCCATATAATTTATTCGTTGATTCTTACATGTTTATTTTATACAAGATAAAATGTGATCATTTTATCCGATCTATTTATGATATTATTGTTGTTTATCCTCGATACATTCTAGAAGTTACACTCACTAGAAGTATTAGTTATGACTTATGACTTACATGTTTAACTATTTATTATTGTCGATAGTAATTTTTTTTGACCAAAAACCCATGAAACATTTAATATTTAAAAGTTATCACGTATTCTCCTTTGACATATCTTTTGGTTTTGGTAATGACCGAGTCCATCACGGCAGCCATGATACCTTTCTTTTTCCCTTTTACTTTTCTTTTCTAATTTTCTCTTTTAGGATGTATATTTTATTTTTAAATTCGAATATAAAGAAAGAAAAATAATGTCCTTCCTTAGCTTTTAAGATTTTTGTCAAAAATTGTATGAAGTTGGAGATTATGTCTTTATTTGGTTTAAGAAAGGAATAAAAGTTTTAGAAGGGATGAATATAATCATTAAGTAAATAATTTATAATTAATTTATAACTTTATGAAATTTGTTTTAAAAATTTCTTTAATTAGGAATCTCAAGCCCTCACGGCTTGACCATCTATCAATTTGATGATTACTAATGAGATTTGAAAACCATTTTTAGATTTTGCTCTCATTTGCTAAACTACGTTTGATGTTCTTAGAAATAATTAATTAGTTTATAAAAGTTTTAGAACAATAATAAATTATGGATTTGTTGTTGAGATTTTTACCATTTTGAATTTTTTCAAAGTGAAAAAGTAGTTTACTATTATTACACTTTACATTTTGATATGGATAATGAAAATCATAACTTAATATTAACATTTTCAAGCCCTGTTTCTATATTTGTACTTTTTAAAATATTTATTATTGAAAATAAATCTTTGCTAAATACGTATTGCTTTGGTTGTGAAAAATAGACCTTATAGAATAAATAAATAAAAGAATAAAACTATAAATGGTAATAACTCAAATCACATAAAACTTAAAACAAACGATTTAGCTCAAGTAATTGAGATGAGTTAGACCAAGACTTCAATAAAATAGATGGATGTTTTGGATTCAAATTTCACATGAGAAAAAGAAAAAAAATGAAGATTCCAGGTTGAGCCAGAGGTTTTCTTACATATATTGGGTTTTTTTTAAGAGTGGTCTTATGTTTGTGACTGATAGAGATTATGGTGGGTTTCCTTCAGAGGATGATCTCAGTTTTGGGACTGATGGGTACGTACTGATGTACGAGGTTTGATTCGGTAACTTGTCAGCCTATTGCTTTAAGGTTATATATTTAAGTAATGGAGATGATCACATGCGCCAATAAATCGTCAGTTATCCTATTTAGCAGTTGAGGGAAAAAAACCATAAAACGTAAAAAGTTGAATAATAAATGAAATGCTTTTAAACACACGCACACTCAATATGGTACCACGTTCTTGTCTTTACGTTCTTTTATGGTGTAGATAGACTTTGTGGTTCCTAACATATGATGATAAAAATGAATGTGACAATATTATATTTTATTGAATAAAAATATTATTAAAATATCATAAAAATAAAAATAAAGTTGTTTTAAAAATTGAGAACTCAATCTTATTAGAACACCTGCAATCGATGGTTTTTCACTTCACGATTGCTGACGTGAAGCTTGCGTGTTTTGAAGAGATTAATGACGTTTTTAAGGTAAAAACTTTGCCTACTGACAATATTAAAATGAAGAGGAGAGAGGAGGGATGACGCCTTTGGGATCCCGCTTTGTTCAAGCTGAAGTATCCGTCTTGTTGCGATAAATGCCTTTCGTTGTGGGTTATCAACCTACCCTTAGTACCGAAACGAGTTCTTTACAACTAGAAGTTAATTGGCCTCACCTCCGGTGCATTGTGCGCTAATGCTCTTTTATCAAAATAATTTACTCTTTTATTGCGAAAAACACAAATGACCAACATTGTAGTGTATATATGATTGCTTGTTTTCTAAAATTTGTGTCAAATCGAATCTATAATTCACACAATTAATCACATATTATTTCGAGAAATAGTAAGGAGTGCCGATGAATTAACAATGTTAAAGGCTCTCGAATCTCCATAACTTGTTCTTGATTTTACAAAAATAATCACATATTCAAGTTTCAAATACAATATGTGAATTAACAATGTTAAAGGCTTCACGCGGACCCGGTTTATTTCGAACGGCATTCGTGTCCGCATGTCGTGCGTGGGCGACCCAAATTTTCCAGCCAGAAACCTGTTTTTGCACCCCCCCCTGCGCGCGGGTAAGTCATGGTGTAAAAGGTATCATAAAGACATTCAATACCTTTCACCTTGTTATCACATATAAACACATAATGTTTTATTTGTTACACCAATGTGGGACAAGAATGTTAGATTTTTAGAGAGACTCTCTTTACACCCTTATTTCCAACATATATTTAATTACATATATAAATATAATTAAAATACAGTTAAATCCGGTCCAACCGGTCCGACCGGTCCGACCACCAAACCAGTAAGGCGTCCGGTTCGACGTCCGATCCGGTTCTGAAAACATTGCTTGCAAGAACTAATATAAACTATTCATATATTATTATAAATTAAATTAATCACACAAAAGTGTATGAGCATAAAAAGTTAATGATTTTCATTTGTAATTACTAATTAATATTCCAGTTTTCTCTCCTTTCTTGTAACAAGTTTTGTATGCACATGTAGATTAGAGAATTGTAGTTAATTTACACATGTTTAGATGTTTATAATACATGAATACACGTAATTATTATTACATTGATGTATACATGATTGAACAGTAATAATATGTTTAAATAATATTAATAATATATTTTATTTAATGTTTATTGAATTCAAATCTAATTGATCAACCATGATGTTTTCACAAAGGAACACATTAAATTTTTTTTTTGTAAAATGTCACAATGACAACGAGTCTAGATGATTGTAATCACTGTGTTTTTATGTACATTTTGAGTTTATCTACGTTTCGACATGATTTTGTTTGGAAAAGAAGCGTGTGATGTAAAATATGTTTTGGTTCAAAGTTATAAATTCGAGTTGTTTTATGGTTCGACGTAAATTTAGTTCGTAGACAACTGACCAGTTGTTACTCTATACTTTATTATGCCGTGCATGATACCTCCACAACGCACAACTAATTTCTTTTATACATACACATATATGAATTCAAGCACATCACATGACCTTGATGCATTTTTATATTCAAGTTAGAGTTTTAAATAAATATGCAGATAAATTAATGTTCAAATTTGCTCTCGTAGTTATCATATTATCTATATTATGTATCAAAACCTCCCCTTATACGTATACTATATAGTAACATAACCTCCACCTAATTCTCTTTATCCTATTTCGATAGTTATATTAAACAACGTATAAATTAATGATTATATACTTTTTTGAAATCGACCGGTTTGATATTTTATTAGACATGCTACGTACACGGTAGCCAATATAAAAAACACCAATTGTGTTATTTTATATACATTTCTTTCTAGTTGATGGTTTGGTGATACATTGATCAACAGTTATTAACCTAAAATCTTCATTTGAGAGTCTAAAATATCTATATTTACTTATTTTATATTTTAATTTCACGTCAACTTTGCAACAATGATAACTAAAGAGTTATTCTTAAAAACCACCAACTTTTAATTATTTTAATATATATAAAGTTCGTTCTCTTAAAATAGTTTACTTTCGTTCCCGTCTTGTCCTCTTAGAATACCATTTCGCATCAAACACGTACACATAGACATATAATATGTATACATTAAAATTTACAAAAATATGATCGATGAATTATATGTGTAACATTGAAAGATGGAAATGAATGATAAAAAATATTAATATGATGCTAAGCCCTAAGGTGAAGATAAGTAGATAACGATAAAACAAAAAAGATGGAAATTACAAAGAGAGAATTATATCAAAACTATAATTCAACTACCAACAATTAATTAAGATAATATTATAAACATGTAAACAAACTGAACATCAGAAATCGTAAAATTAACATGTAAAAACCTCCTAAACATCCTGTGTAGAACAAATTATACATGAAATCATCCAACAACCACCATCATCAACCATATGATCATCAAATCATACTTTAAAAACCCAAAAACCAAAGTAACAATAATAATAACAATAACAATAACAATTATAAGATGAAACGAACACGAACAAGAAATCAACGTTGACAGCGAGTAATCGTACTGCAACCACGCTGGTACGGGTTCGCCTGACCACCGGACCGACAGTTATAGTACGACGCACCTCTCTGCGAGCACGGCACATTGTTCCCCTGCAGCGCACCGTAGCTGATGTAATCACTCGTGGCTAATATGCGCCTGGTGCTCTCTGACTCCATCTCCAGCTCTCCAGATCCCATACACTCGCCGATCGATCCTCTGCACCCTCCGATCTGATTCGACATCCAGCTGACGTCATCTCCGCCGCTGCCGGCGGCCGCCGGCGAGATGACGACGGAGGATAGAACGACGGTGGAGATGATGAGGTGAAGAAGAAGAAGATTGGTGGAAATTGAAATCGCCATTGTTGTGTACTTGTGTTGTGGTTGTTGAAGTTGAATGGTGGTTTTGAGGTTTGAAGAATGAAGAAGAAAGACAAATGTAGGGGTGGATGATTTGCATGCCTTATTTAAATACTTAGTTTTTTTTTTCATTTGGTATTGTACTCGTTTTCATATTGTTTTGGTGATTTCCGGAATTGCCCTTGGATTAAACAATTTGGATGATATGTTCAAAGGTTCTTTTGTTAGAACAATATATGGGTATTAATTAAACTATTTTAGATATGATTATGTTTGATTTGTTTAGGAGGGAGTGGGTAGAGTTGGTTTTAGTTTGGGTTCGAGCTAGAAGTTAAACGAATCAACTCGTCTTAGGTTGTTTATTGTTAAGGACTGAAGTTGAGATCGGTTTAGGATCGTGAAAAAGTTGATTCAGTTTGGTTATAAATAGATTTAATGCAAGCCAAACGAAGGAGTCAAATGAGCCAAGATTGATGTAAATCTTGAGGTTGAAAAGATTAAGATTAAACTGTTATTAGGATTATAACTTATGATTTGATTTAAATGAGTCAAATGAGATGAGCGAGTTGATAAGTGAACTTAAAAATGAGTTAACAAGTGAGCAAACGAGCGAGGTTATGCTTGATTCTTTTACAAACCGAGCCAACTTGGCTCTACTTCGTCGCTAGTTGATCAAGGAGACAATTATTAGTGAATTTTAAATCACAAGCTTTGTGAACCATCTTACGCTCATTTAATTATTGTTATTGATATGAATTAGAAAACATATTAAATGACTAAAACGCCATTTACTTTTCTAAAATTAATAATTCAAACATATAAATTTAAATATATTCTATTTGATTAGAAAAAGTTTAAAGTGTATTTCTTCTTTAAATTGTTTCTTAATTAATTTTAAATATATTTAAATGTAAAAAGATTTAACATAATAAAAGTTGGTTGTTTTAACGACTTTTTAGATCATTGACTGGTCACTGGTCCAATTGATTTATTTCTATTACTCGGTACGGGACCTTGAAGCTTTAGGCTGATTACTTGATAATTATTTGGCACTTACCAAACTATCTTGATTTTATACGAATCACGTTTCTACCAAGAAAAAGAAGACGGTCACACATTCTTCTCCCCTTAAATGATCCTGATTATCTTTTAAATAAAGTTTATATGATAATAATAAAATAATTAAGATGATATAAAAGATTTCACTCATAAATCTTTTAATATCAAAAGGTAGCAATTATTGAATAAACTTTTTGCAACAATCACTCAAAATTCAATTAAAAATAGCCACATCATTAATAAATAATTAGCGACCAATGGTGCATTTTATCTCATTTTAGTTATACTTTTTATAGTCAATTTAGTATTTTAAAGATAAAATCCCATGGACAATTCAGAGATTTAGTAAATTCAAATTCTTGTATGTGGATTTGACATTTATACATACATGCCATGGTTGCTTTTCACATATCACTTTTTTTTTTTAATTTTACGGGAAATCACCCCCACATATAATCTACTTTAAATCTAGATCATAACTAATTTACATTAAAATGTAATTAAGAGGGCTTGAACCCTTAATTTACTCTAATGATTTTGTAATTGGACCCAACCTCCATCCTCTAACATGTTACATATTTATTTATTTTCTAAACGCCACATAATCTAATCTTATTAGTTAACCATGCCTACACCTTACAAAATTTGTTCTATCAGTATTGAAGATAAATAAACTATTTTACCGTAAGAATATCGAAATATCAAATTTAGTTAGCCTTACAGGAAACCCTTCTGGTCTTTTTCCCCTGAGGCGTTGAGGGTACAAATTTAATACCATTAGTTATAGTGTCTTATCGTGCCCTATTTGCAATCAATAAATGAAGATACATAAAATTATTTCATTAAATGAAAGAGGATATAATTATATATGTATGAAAAGATATAAGATATGTTATTTAGATTACCTATTGATCTACGGTGTTTATGCCTTTTTAATTTGATACCAGTCTTTCTATAATATTAAAAAACAAAGTTTCTAAATTTTTTAGGCAAATTGAATTTTAATAATTCAAACTATAACTTATTAGCTGTTAATAATCCATAATATTAAAATTGGCCGATAATAATCCAAATTTTCAGTTTTGTTGTCAAGAGCAATCCTAGTTATATAATTATTTATTTGTTTACACTTGGATTTCATTTGATTTTGCTCATGATGGTGATTGTGAATAAATAAAGAGACATACAATGAAATGGAATGAAAAACGAGTGAAAATTAAGTGTAAATCAATAAAAATAATGCTACTAAAATTGTGATTGGTAACAAAACTGAAAGTTGAGATTATTATCGACCAATTTGATAGTATGAATTATTATCGACGAATAATTTATAGTTTGGATTATTAAAATCCAATTTGTCATTTTTTATGAAGCGTTAAGTATAATAGTAAACCAGACCATTACAACAATTCACCAACATGGAAAGCATGCCATAGGTAATAAGGTAGTGCCTTAAAACTTAAATTGTTTTTAATGCACAAACATATAATGGTGCATCGAAACCATTATAATAGTGTTAAATTTTGAAAACGTAAACATAATTGTAATAATTTTGGGGGGGATAACTTTATAACGATGCGCCAAATGTGCATTTACAATAAGTGTGTCAAACATTTAAGGCATTGCTATAATGAGTTTTCAATTTTGATGTAGGTTGCATCCGGTCCGTCACAAGAATGCATCAAACGTTACAAGTTAAATGCACCATTGTAAGAATTCGGATGCATAATATTATAAAAGGTGTGTCAAACATTACATTAGTGCACATAACTTTACAAGTTTAATTCATCTTTATAACAAAATTAGATGCAAGTATTTATAACTTTACGTCAAATCTATTACAATGGTATGTTCACTATAAAACTTTGGTTCAAAAATTTAAATCAATTTTCCCATTCTTATAGCTTAATTATATAACAAGAAACATTAGGTAAAATAAACACAACAATGAAAAAAAAGTTTTATTCCCAAATTTAACCTTCAAACAAATGCAACTATACCAATCTTTATATCTCCTAAAATTTATAATTTTATATTCAAAAACCAATAGCACAATAGTTAGTTGTATATAACTTCATTATATGATAGTTTGTTCCTCGAGTGATAGATATTTTCTAAGCCTTTCCATATGCATGTACGGTTGAAATTTGATTTCTTTTTTTATCAATAACGATAACCATCAAACACATGTCATACGAGTTTGGAACACTAAGTTTAGATCGAAATGTTTGACTTGGTTCCCACTTTACGCATGAACCAGAAAGGGACCAAATAGTTTCACAGTTTGATGTACGTAACCTTACCCAACATTTTGTACAGGATACTGTTTTCATAGCTTAGATACGATGATCTCAAGTTCACAAAATAACAACCTTACCAGTTGCTCCATAACCCGCCTTCAAGTTTAAACCGAGATGATCATGAGAATTATAGATGAAGCAATAGTTTGACAAAATACGTAAAGTATACAGAGAACGTGTGAATGGCTTTCTTTTTAACTATTTTCGTCAACATTTTATCGGGTAAAATTGTCATTTTGACACTAGAAGACGACTTGGGAGATAATGTGGAGATTGAATATGAAGCACCAACAACCGTTAGATTTCTTGTCCAAATCAAAAGTTGAGAAAGAAGTACATATGTGTTACATTTAAATAAGCCTAAACAACACATGTATGATTATTTTAAACATTAGAGAGCCATTGGCCATTGTTATTATTTATTAAAAGTCTAATGCTTCCATTCAAACTTGTTCTTATTGCTGGCATGAAGTTGGATTTATGACATTTTCTAAACCTAACCAAAGAAAGTGATGTAATCTGCTTATATACAGAAGTTTTCAAACTTTTATGTCAATATGCAAAATGATTCACTTTAATAATATTATTTAGTCAAGATATATGATAGTTGTGGAGGATAGGGTGGGTGAATTGGATTTTGATCAAAGCAAAATGCAATTATGGTGGAGTAAAAACAAAATAATTAGTCGCCACTACATTTTGTTTGATGCAAAATCAGTTTTAAATATGTAATTAAAAAAATCGTATTAATACGTAACGTAACAAATAGAAAGAAAAAACAAAAAGATGTGACTAAATGAATTTAGGTGAATATTAATAATGATTTTAGAAAACCATCGTTTTGTTATAATTGAGCCCACGTGATGAGAAAGGAAAAACATGTATTATGACTTGAATGTTTTAGTATTTTTTAGGTGAAAAGAAAGTAAATGAAACTAACATGGTGATTATTACTAAGTGCATGTTTGACTGAACTTTTAAAAGTTTCTTATGATTTTTTAGAGGGGTAAAAAGACAAAAGTATCCCTCCAGAAGTCCCTAGAAGTTACAATTTGTAACTTCTGAAGGGGTATTTTTGTCTTTTTACCCCTCCAAAAAGTCAAAGGAGCTTTTCAAAAGCTCAGCCAAACATGCCCTAAATCTAATACGATGGTCCTTAATATTTGTTTTCATTAATACAAAATGCAAAACAAATTGTTTTTTAACTAGCAAATGTGCGACCCTGCTTCAAATAATAGGTGTTATCTTAATCAGGTCCACCTATCCGTTTCTCAGCGTGTACAGTGGTACCGCACCCCAACCCCCCTCTGGAAGAAACTCATTGCTAAGAAAACTTTCTGGTTTAAATCTAAGCATTTTGCTTAAAGTGAAACTTGAACCTATAACATCCCCGTATTAATAAAAGTTAACAGTTAGAATTTACACATAACAGTATAACACATGAACTTGCATAAGTGTATAAGGCGGATGGTATAACTGATGAAAAAATCTCTTAAAGACAGGATTTGGGCCTGGGTTATTCTTCGGCCCATTATGTAACTAAACTTGTTTTTGAACTTATTAATCTTCGGCACATATTGTTAGCCCATTTTGTCTGTTTGGTTAATTGCTTCAGAAGTTCAAGCCCATCTTTTAGAGAAAAAAAAATCCCAAATCAGTGAAGAAAATATTTACCAATCTAGTGTCGTTTATAATATATTTACAAAGATGTTTTAAAATAATTTTTATCTCAATTTTCAAAAATAAAATAATAAATAATCAACAAAGAAAAAGAAAAATAAACAACAAAAGACAACCACCCTTCTAACAAGCCAACAAATGTCTCCGTCGTCATGTCCGAATATATGATATTTGTATAGTTCAGGACCAAAGCGACATGACAATTTGTTGTATTTTTGCATAATAAATAGAACTACTATTAAGATTTAGCGTTGCGGGTAGAGCGTAAATCACAAAAACAATTACTTAAAAACGTTATCGTGCACCAACATGTTAAAGGGGACATTGATGATAACATAACCTTATATAAGAAAAAGTGAATCCATAACATCGTTGGTATCATTCAAAACCTTATATAACAAAAGAAACGCAGTGTTGCGTCAGGGTTAGTAAAACCATGAAAAAAAAGTAACGCCATGTCATCGGGAACCGCTCATTAAAGGGGTGTTGACAACATACTTAACTTTTAATAAAGGAAAACGAAACCTGGACGTCACAAATAACATTTGAAACTTTATAAACAAATGAAACCGTGTCAAATTCGTGCACACGTGCAATGTTGCGAGGTCCTTAATAATATTTGAAATTTTATGTAAATGAGCGAAGTCGTCAAACACAACTATGTTTTGAATAAACTTTATGTAACGTAGGTCAAATAAGTACGTTGCAACGGCATGTCTGAAACTTTATAAAACGTTTCATTTCAAAAGTTATAAGAAAAAAAGCGAAATGGTAAGTGGGTAAAAAAACAAATAGACGAGTATACGTCATAAATTATAAAGTGTACTAATAGATAAACTTGAGTGGACTACAATGTAAGTTTTTATGGTTTTAAGTGAAACTTTTGCTATGCTGATGCAAACGTGCATAACAGAGTACTTTGTGTTTTACTGCTTGATGATTTGCATTTTAATAGTTGGTATAATTTATAGGTCACTAATGAGTGTAGGGGTAAAACAAGTGCATTATAAAAATTGATTTTCATAACCCTTAATTCATCTTCAACATAACACACTCACTTCCATATGTCACGTGTTTCAGAAGTCTGTTAACAAAATAAAAAAATACAAAGTTCTTTGGGTTTACCGGAGCAATCGAAAAAAAGGACATGGAGAAGAAGCACTCAAGCGGTTGATATTGAAACATTTTAAATACTTATAATAAATAAGTTACTTATATGTAATATTTACATTTACGTACGTTGTACATATAGGTAACTAATGTGTTGGCACGAATGTTTGTCACACTTAATCGTAGTGATACACATATGGTGAAGAATTAAACACTATCCAGATAATGAAAGATATGTTTGACATATACTTAACTCTTGGCTATATGTTTGCACGTATGCAACTTTTACATGTTTGAATTTAAAACTGATCAACGTTATAAACTACAGAGTATGTACATGTAAAAACTGAGTTACATATATGTGACTTTACGTGTATTTTATTTTTCATGTTTTTTTGTCTTTAATCTTAAATGAAGAAAACCTCGTGGCCTCATGGGACATTCTTTGTTTTTTCACATCCTAATCATCATCCAATCTTATCCTACAAAATCAACGCTTAGTTAAATCAAACAAAAGAAAGAATCCATCACCCGATCACACTTCTCCCACCGACTTCATAAGAGGTTATGTATGCTTTATTTGCATCGTACACAATTTGTATGAACCTGATTACCTTGCCCGACTCATAAATGGACTTCTTCTGTCTCCAATTTATCTTTCTGGTCTCTTCTAATGCCTCAGTCGCACCGTGAGGTCTTAATACTAGTTATTTTAGAAACCAAGACAAACTAGAGAATCAAATGATTCAAATACACAAAGATGATTAACATATTTGCTAGAGTCTATGTAAAAGGGGAGTATCCATGGGGCCACGGGGGATTCTAAATGTGTCCTGTGCGAAACAAGACAGGAAGAGATGAGTCATTTATTTGCAAATTGTTCGTATGCTAACGAGATGAAGGCGTTATCATTGTTTTAAGTGGATGACGAATAGATCAAAATCGCATAATGTATCTTGGGATCAATGGAGTAAGTATAATGAATTTGAGGGTTAAGTCTGTATCTGTAATATCCATCTGCTAGTTCCTTGCTAGTAGATGGAATTTGATTAATAAAAATATCTTTTGCCACTAAAAAAAGTATAATAGAAGTAGTGTGATTGGTGTCCATATAGGAGTTTTCTTGATCGATAGAAGAAACTAGTATTTAACCTCACGCGTTACGATGAGAGTGTAAAATCATGTCAAATAACATTCATGCTCACATCGTCGCTAACGATCACCAACACAAAAAAAAACTTGTAAAACAAAAGAATAAAAGCAAATAGAAAATAGACGTAAAAATCTTAAACCATGCATGTGCGTTGCAACGTGTTAATGTGTATAAATTAGAACAAAGCGCAGTATACAACGCGGTCGTGAAACATAAAAAAATAGATTTTAAAAACGTTAAACCACATACACACGTGGTTGTATATTAACTTGAAAATTTCAAACCGAGACGTAAAAAAAATTGTAAAAGATGAAAAGTATATGAGACTAAAATAAAAATAAAAAAAATATTAAGATTAGATATAAAAGATGAAAACTATAAGGTTAAAAGTGAAAATGTAAAGTTAAAACAAAGCAAGGTACAACTTATATAACATAAGGTACAAACCATTATCCATAACTAAATTGATATTTAGTATTATATAAATAAGTTTTTTATATGATTTTTTAGTTTTATATCAATTAAAGAGTGTATGTTACGAGGATTAGGCAAATCAAACCAAACCAAAAGTATTCAAATTATCCTCCCATAACTTAGCTATTTGTAGGGAAGTTAAATAAACATCATAAATATTTTTTATAATTTCTATTTTAACATATTATTACTTGTGACTTGCGAGCATAAATTAAAGCATGAAAATATTTTGTTTGATATATATAGGTTACTATTGAATAATTTATCAATAATATAAAAGTTACAACTAAAGATGGTTTTCACTTTTCATAAAAGGTCTTTCCAATTATAATTCTAATATTTTCAAAGTAAAAAGGTTTTTTTTTTCTCAAAATCATACACCCAGCTCTAAGTCTCTATATCATCCTTAGACCTTAAAGGGACGATACACTTTAATCTTAGAAATATTAATAAATCAACAAACCACTATTATTCTGTTCTATGTTATATTCGTTTAATTTTATATTTGGTGGTAAAAAAAGACATCGACTTCTCAAGCAATATTCTTAACTTTTTGGTGGATGAAACTTATAGTTAGAGTAGAAACACTTGATTTAATAGATATTTTCAAGTCTATTGTATTTTTCTCGTAACAAAAATATCTATAACGTTTGTTTATTTTGAATCATAAAAGTCCATTACCAAAAGTCCAGAAAACTCACGAGTTCCCGTCAATAACCAACACGTTGAGATAAATCATAAATTGCACCAAAACATCATATATGTGGTCTTTAAAAGGTTATGATAAAACCAGTTAAATCGGAATTTCAACCCGAAACTTCTACTTAAAGAAGAATTCACGTTGTTGCAACTTGCTTGTGTAGAGCAATTGTAATATGATGATCGATAACTCGGAAAACTTGAGAGTCGCAAGTTCATTTTCAAATTGAAACTATTTGGGTTCACACCAAATGTTCAATCGGATAAAACTCAAGTTTAGAAACTAAAGTATGAATTCGTGCGTGTGTCAAGATCGTGAACCAGAAAAGAAAAAGAAGAAGAGAATGACAAATCTTGTACAAATTCAAAATATTACAGGGCCTTCGGCAGTTTGCACATACAAAGTTTTACTCTTTTAACCCCTGAGTTTCACATGTGAAATTTCGGGAAAATAGATTTTTCATACATTTGTAATAAAGCAATATTTACCATGGGGACATGGGGTAGCTCGACCCCAGCCAGGGGCTCTGCCCTTGAACCCCGCCAAGGGCTGCCGCCCCTTGGACCCAGCTACTAGGGGGGCGTTGCCCCCTCGAAACTCCATTACTTATGAGGCATTCTATATCGAAAATCATAATAAACTCAAACAATCGTGCACCCCGCAACTCGTGACTTGTTTAATGAATATTATGATTATATTTGTAATTAGTCAATCCAATTACACTAAAAAATCTAATAGTTTGTAAGCATCAACATAATTTAGTTTGTAAAATTAAGAACATATATGCATAATCGAGTATATTTCGAAAAGATCAACTATCAAAAGTGTGAAACGAAGGCCGTTCTAACGAAAAATAAAAATAAAAACGAAAACGATAGAAGGTTCTGGAATTGAATTGTGATCAGTCAAATCCATTCATTGTTTGACCAAAAGTTTAGTCAATAAGACCACACAATCGAACGTTCTGGAACTTCGATCATGCAATGAGACACCATAACACCTTTTGTCAATCATCATATGACACGTAATAGGATTTATTTTAATGATTACATTAAGAAAATATACACTAAACCAGTGGTGCGTTTGTTACATGGCTTTTTAAATGAGAGAATGATAATCATTGAAAGGTTTAATTTAAAAAAAATAAAAATAAATGATGTAAAGTAAACAAATTTACCACTCTAGTTACTATTTATGACTATTTTATTTGAGTTCTTTTAACTATCAAAATTTATGAAAAACTAATGAGGAGCTAGGAAGAAAATATAAACATTAAAATCACATAAATTGTCCCAATCTAAACCAGTAATTTTTCCCTTATATATATATTTGAATGATAACACCACTACATCTTCAAATATCACATCCACTTTTCTGTTGTCCTCCTTATTAACACGATCATTCCTTCATATTCATATGTGTCAAATGGTAGCATGAAGAATCATAAAATTAATTTTTTTTGCCAAACTGTAACTATTCATGTTAGTATGAATATGAAGCCAGTCTTGAACATTATCCACACCAATAAGCTTACATCTACACCAAATTTGAAATTTTTTCTCATAAGAATTTCACTAAAGAAAGAGGCAATAATTAAAAATAATAATAGATGATAAATACCAACCAAGTTTTATATAGATTTCATTTGAGTCGCCTAAGTTTAAACTTTTCTAACATTCATAACAAAATATTAAAGGAATGAAACAATTATAAAACTTGAGTGGTTTTTAAAGATAAAAATGACAAGTCACTTCATTAGAACAAAACTAAAACTTTATTTTAATTTCATGATTTTATCCATTTACTATTGTCGTCATTGATTAAGGGCTTTTGTTTTATTTTTATCTGAGTTCATGAAACAATAACTCAAGATTGAATCGAGAATGTATTATTATTGTTAGTTCTATGTGTTACAAGAATCATTATCGTATCATCAACTTTAGTTTTTAAATTTCTGTCAAATAAAATATAAGGAAAAACAAGCAGTCAGCCTTGTGATTAATCATATTATATAACGATGTGTTTGATTAAAAGTTATATAAGAAAGTAATGGATATTAAAGCCATTGATACTATTTGTTTTCGACAATATCAATAAAGTAAACTTTGTTATAAAATGTTCTTCATTATCCTCTAGCTTTTCCTCTCACATAAAATAATATTTAAATTCATCCACATACATTCATCCTCCATCTCAATTTCAAACCAAACTCTAAGTCATTTACCTATTATCAAAATCTAACGACCAAAGTGCTACATGGCTAATAGTATCAACTATTGCTTGATAATGCTATTCATTTTAGAGGGTTAAATCTCATCATAAACATATGAGGTAAATATAAGAATAGTTTAGTATGTGCTTGTTTGATGTTAAAAAAAATCAAAATATAACGCCACCTTAAGCCTATGTACTTGTTAAAAAAGACTCCCGTCACGATGGGATGTATTTACACATTTTTATTTAGAACATCATTCTCAAAGCTTGATATAATGTCAGTTTACCTTACATGACGTCAAATAGACATGCTTTTTTTAAATTTACGTCATTTATACCCTTATCCTAATATGAAAGTTTGGATTGTAAGAAGGATAAGAAGTAGTACAATGGTATTTAAGGAAATCGGTATATATGAAATCTTAAGTATTTTGAGCCACTATATTTGAGATTGTACTTTTAGTTAGGTATACATAGTATTATAGAAGCTTTAAGGGGCATATATGAAACTTCCATTTTAATTTTACAAATGGTCTATACAATCTATAATACCACATTGACATCATACAAATTTTACGTCTTAAAAGCTGAAAACACAATCAATTCTAGCAAAATTACAATTCAATGTTAGTCACTAGCTAGTATAATATAATTAAATTGATAGCTTAAAACTTGAGTGATGTTACATGTTTAAAAATTAACCAACATATAAAATAGTTATAGGACCCTCATAAATACCCCTTACATCAAGAGAATGAGGCCATAAATAAACCGACAAATGTGTTTTACAATTTAAAGGTGGGATGCCTACCAATATAAAAGCTAAAGGCTTAACCCAAAGGAATTGTTACTTTTTTTCTTTCTAAAAAGCATAACCATTTACTTTTCATAACTCCTTTTGAGGATATGGTATCTTTAATTTAGACATTTCGTCACCTATTATCATGTAAAGGTTAAGCACAAAATCCAAAATTATGGACATAAACCAGTAATTCAGTTATAGATAGCTTAGTAATTAGTTTTTACGGTTACATGCCAAATAATTTAGTTATACATATACGGCGCGATTACTATACAGAGTGTTTTTTTCATGCGAAACGTACGAAGTTTGGTGGAATTATCACGTAATAACAATAATTATCATGCAAGAACAAAGTAAGAATTACGCAAGATGAATTACACTCGCGTGAAATTATCACGCAGAGATGAAATTATCATGCAAGAAAACATTCTTACGTAATAATTCCACCTTTGCGTGATAATTTCATCTTTGCGTAATTAATTTTTACACATACGTTACAATTCCACCCATAACGTTCATTCTTGCGTGATAACTTCGTACGCTTCGCACGAAAAAAACACTTTGTACCATAATTTTTCTCTACACACATATACATATTTGAATAAAATGCTACTTTTCCTCATTTTTTCATTTAGAGATTATCATATTTGTTCATTTTTGTTTGACATAAAATCTAACTATATTTATTAACTGAAATGAGCTTGAATTAATTAAACACACGCGGTTAACCAAATTAACTAAATTGATATGACTAAATAACAAAAAAAATTGAATATTAAGACTATGTTGTATTCTCCCGTAAGAGAGTGAACGTGGGTGATATGACAGAAGCATGAGGCATGGAACACCGCCCTTTGGGCGTGAGAATGAACGTTGTCATAGTGCGTGAGGATGGTTACGGCTTTGATCAAATTCAAAACACAAAAACTTGTCATATGGGTTTCATCCATGTTTGAAACGTAAAGTATTACAGGCATCCTTGTAAGCAAAACATATTTTTTTTTTAATAAAAATACTAAACATTGATTATGAGTTGGTTTAATTTTTAATTGCCCACCAACTGCTATTGTTTAATCAGAACATCCATTAATGCTTTGATAGTAATCGATAAAATCATAAAAGCCAAAGACCATGTTTATATTAACAAGACGACAAAACTTATAAGTCCTTTTTTTATGTTCTTTTCCTCAAATTTTACCCCACTTAACACTACCGCTAAGTGGATGTTTGGTGACAATAATCAGCTAGTCAAATACTCACGTGTTATATAATTTATATATATATATATATATATATATATATATATATATATATATTTAAATATATGTCAGTTTTATTATCACAATATTAATCTATTTCTGAAATTTTGTTTTATTGATTTTAATTAATCGAGTGGATTTCGCTCTTTAGTTTTTACCATCATACATAGTACAAGCTTAAATTTTCCCGATAAATCCTTTAAACTTGATAAAAGGGACAATCAAAAGGAAGTATGTATCGTTTGAATTAAAATGTATATTTTAAGTTCTTATTCAAATCCAGTCATAATAAAAATTGGGCTCTGTGATTAAGAAAAGCGAACATATAGGGTGAAGATAAAAATGGAATCCGAATAGAGAAGATATTTGTATTGTGTATAGTATTTTAAAACAATCTATTCATTCAAAACAATTATAGAAGGGATGCATGAGAATCTCAAAGTTAAAACTTGTTTAAACTCGAGCTTGGCTTATTTAATTTGAGATCAGACTTGGTCTCGAGGCTTGAGCTCTTTTAAGCATAGCTCGATTTAAGTTTTTACTAAAACTAAGTTTTGCACCCTTAAAAGTGATCATATAGCAAGTTAAACGGACTCATCAACATGTAGCTTGGACATAAGAGCATCAAACCGAGTTGAAGACAACTCTATTGTCAAAACATCTTCAAACTGGACAGTGCTAGTCGGGTAGTCATGTAATGAACACTAAAACTCTACGTCAAAACCATACATGATGTTTTCTTTGCATATGAAACATGCACCATATTGATTGTCAAATATGTAGTACCACACACCATAATTTTAAGTAAACTAGTGAAAGAAATTTGTAACTCATGAATAAGCTTCTTGAAATAGTCCAACGAAAATTAACCGTAGTTTGAGCAAAAGCATGATACTCTGCTCTATATAAAAACGAGCACTTGTATGTTTAATTCTTAAAATTCAACTGATAATATTAGGTCTAGGAAACACACAATATCCGGTGGTAGACCTACAATCAAGAGGGAAACCAACCAAATTTGCAGTCGCGTAAACATAAATAGTAAAACTCAGCCCATGTGTGATAGTACTATGAAGTATGAAAACACCGATAAATGTGCTTACCTGGTTAAAAGGTTCTTTTAAGAAATCGTGAAACCTTTGTGATTGCATATCCATCTCTAGACGAGTTAATACAATAACGTGCAGAGTCATGATGCTTCATTGTTATTAAGTCTAGACTATGGGGGTACACAAGACGAAAGTGGATACGTCTTCTATCTTCTCTGCCATTTGTATTAAGCTATTACTAATAATACACATAAAGGTCGGTTGTTTTTTTTAATTATTTTATTAAGTTTCAACTTCGGTCATATATAACTATTGCAATCATAGATCAACACTTTGTTTTTGATCCAGTGGTTTGTTTTCACATCCTTCTAACCCGAGGCTCACGTTCAATCCTGTGAGCAACATTTTCTTGCGCAACTTTCTTTTTCTTAATTTGTCAAATACAATTATTGCAAATAGAAAAATATAACTTGGCCCTTGGTCAATTACCGAGCTTACTTAAACTAGATGACACGGTTTTGATTCTATAGATGCATGTTTTTTTTAGTTTTTTTTTTATATTATTATTTTTTATAAATTACTTATTAATATTAGTTTTTTTTAACTCTATGGGGCATGTTTTTTTTTAATTTCTTTTCTTATATTATTATTTTTTTCTAAATAACTTATTAATATTTAGTTTTTTTTTGTTTTTTTCCTTTGTTACTTTCTTCAATAAATTTTGTCGTTTTAATAATAATAACTTCTATTCGAGACGCAACGGGCGAGTCATAATATTCTCCTTTTTGTATGTTTCGATCAATTTAATAAAATCAACGCGTCTAATGAAATTCGCAGACTCGCCGTAGCGGGTTTGATTTCTAGTTTGTATTATATAGTATTTGATTCTTATTTTATGATTCCTATTTATGAATGGCAAAATAATAAAATTTCAATAAGGAGATACATTACTACATCTCTATACCCAAGACCAATTGTTCAAACCGGTCCTGTTTACGAGTTTATCCCGCCAATTATTGTCAGAACTACATTGTTACAAAAATCAACTCAAAAGTTCATTTTCTTCGTTCAAAATTGCCTTGAAAACACACATATTTTTAAAAAACTACACCACCTTTATAATATATATGTCTCAAACTATAACATATAATTATATATTTATATATGTACAACAAAATTAGGTATTACATATCTCCTTTTGCAACAGAACGATCCCACCGTCACATGACGCTGCACCCTCTCCCCTCACCACCTTCATCATCGTGATCATCAAACGCGCTCCCACGATAACTCGGTGGGGGCGGTGGCAGAGGATCAAAAACCGACGGATGTGATTGCGCGTATCCGTACACCGGCGGTGTGTAGTACGAAGATTCAGCACTGGGGTAAGATGTACTGTAACTCACCCCGTATGCAGGTGTAGGATAGTAGCTATACGGTGGTAGATCGTACGGTGTTGAGTACACCATTTGAGGCATCGGAGGGCCCAGATTCAATTGCTCCATTGAAGCCCCTATGTTCTCCGCCGTTGCTCCGGTAACCACCGGTGGGTTTACCGCCGGTAGTCCGTCGGTGTCACCGGTGGTTGGTGCGTTGTTGACGTTGTTGTTACCTTTCTTCTTCTTATTCTTCTTCTTCTTACCACCACCGCCGCCGCCACCGTCGTTATCGTCATCGCCACCGCCGGAGACAGCTGGATCTAAAACCTTCTGATCGTTTCCGGCGTCACTTCCGGCGGTCGTCGGACCTTTGGATTCGTTTTCTCCGTCATCGGCCGTCGTTACGACGTCGTTCTGTTTGTTGCTCTGTTTCTTCTTCTTCTTCGAGCTTCCAGAAGCTTCATCTCCGGCCGCCGTGGCGCCAAAACTCTCCGGCAAGATCTCCGCGTGCTTACCGGATTTCAGAAGCTTCTGGACGAGAGTTTCACCGTCAACCGATCCGGTGACTGTAGCCTTGTGCTCCTTTGCATCAATAACCGTCTTATAAACACCTAAAACATTCAAATCACAAACACAAAAAACCTAATCAACAAATCAACAATCGAACAAAACAACATCTAAACTGGTAAACACAAAAATCGAGAAGCTCAAAAGGAAATTGCAGGTGAATCACCATCGATACTCTGAAGAACTTTGTAGACCTTCTTCTTACATCCTTCGCAATGGATATAAACTCTCAAAATCCACGTCTGCAACACAATTAACCACAGGAAATGAGGAAAACAACATAACTTCATGAGCATTAGAGGATAATCAAACTAATAAACTACGTGATTAACATGATGTTATGAATTAACAGATTCAATGTACCTGAAGGTGGTCGGAGACGGTGGTGTTATGGGCGGAGAACGGTGGTTTTGCCATAAGTTTCCGGCGAGGGTTTAGTGTAATGTTAATTGTTATTGTTATGTTAGGGTTTTGAAATTTGGTGGTGGTGAGAGTGGGAGTGTGGATATAAATAAGGAAGGTGGTGGGGGTATGTTTGGTGTGGGGGACACGTCAGCACGCCCCACAGATGACTGTACTCAATTTACTGACACGTCACTGATGTCACGTGACGAGGCTTAAATAGATGGCAATTAGGCACCAAACCCAACTGCTCTAGATGGATCACAAGACACAAATTGTGAAAATTGAAAATGCTAATTTGCATTATATGACACATTTAATATAGCTCACGTTAGTTTAATTAAAAAGCTTCATTGGTTTTAATTTAGTCGGATTTTGTTTTGCTTGTTTGACTCGTTTAAATTAAATGTAAAGTTTGATTTTTTGTAAGTTGTAAGTCATAACATCAATCGAAGTTTAGTATTGATTTTTTATGTCAGATTTTAAGAATAAACGAGTAGAGTTGAGCCTATTTATTTAACTTCAAGCTCAAGTCAAACTAACTTGGCTCAACTCTCTCGTCAACCAGCCCTAGATCTTATGTTTGTATTTTAAATTAGGTGTTTGATTTTTCTATGTTTAAATGCATATTTTGTCAAACTAAGAATTTTATCATGTGTGATGTAATGGAAACCTATACATAAATAGAAAGTTATTCAAATTAAATTAGTTTTAACTACCTAACAGGTGCTTCGATTACTAAAATAAGTGTCGATTCCATCATTCCATTGACTTAATGCTAGATAGTATTTGTCGCTCAAATGATGTGATGTGGATTATTCAAAAATCAAAGTTGATTTCCTTTATAAAAAAAGATCTTAATGAACTTTTATGAAATTGTTTCATGAGATTCAACCAATTGTATTGATCGTGAAATATCATTGAGAAATAAGAATCTATGTTATCAAAGGATTTCTTACAGTTTTTTCTAGTATGCAGTGAGTCAATCATCCACTTTATTATCTTATTTAACAGATATGATGATATTGTTCCTCCATTGATCAAGAATTCCGATTTTTGACAAGTCTTATGATCATCCAATAAGAAGGGTTTTATTTTTTTCAAATGAACGATGTCAATACCTATTGATTCTTAAAATTGTGGATCATTCGGACCTATCAATTCATAGATGTAGATCTCTGACTTATGAATGGAATATTCTCAAAACTGACAAACAGAAAAAAAAGTGAATCGGACAAACAAAATAAAAAATAAAAAAAGAAACAAGTTGGACAAAAAGATACGAAGTGGCTTAGACAATTCTTTTTCGTCGATAACCTCAAACTAATCAATCGAATATGGATTAATACGTAATCGAGCAAACACTAGTTGAAAACGACTCTTCTACTCAGAAACAAAATGTTTCAGAGTTCCTGGAAATTATTGCTCCTAGTGGATCATTTGTATCTATATGCATAAAAGATTAGTTAATCCTACATATTTCTAAACCTTAATCTGAAATTTACTATAACTTGAAGATCAAGGTCAGTTGTTTAGTAATATAATACATGTTTCTTTCACGTAGTGATGTTTGCAAAAACGTCGTATCACGCGTACTTAATTTCTTGTTTCTTATTATTAACCAAATACTTTTTCGTCACATACATATTAAACTCATTACAAAACAAAAGTTGACTGATTTCAGAGTTCAAACACTAAACTCTTAAGTAACATTGTATAAGGAAAATAAAAAGGTTAACAAAAACTATACTATGTCACATTGGTATTATACTTGCTTAAATTAGCATACAAAGTCATGTTGAAATATTAAAGTTTTAATATAAATTAATAAGAATTAATACTAATAGTATGATTTAAAAAGCATTAATCTGAAAATCTTACAAATTTAATATTAACCAACTTCCGGATCACAACTATCTGGCATGACTGGAAAAAACTAGTATCATACACAGAATTCTACTTTCGTAACCTGCTACTTTTCCATCAAAAAGTAACTTTATATCAAAACTTTTGAAAAATGGTTGATATAAACAAGTTGTATCTTACTATTATGTATAATGACGGGTGACGTGGCAAGGATTGCTCATTGGCAAACATGATGAGGTGTGCATACATACATTGTAAAGCAACACCCAGCCACTCACCAATTCCTTACTTTTGCTTTCTTGTAGAATCCAACTGCAATAACAAGAAGACAAAGTTGAATCATCATTGATCAGTATGCCATCGTCACCTATGCCTTGTGTTTGAGTTTGCTTAACGATATCGATCCTTGTTATGGGTCGGGCCATGTCAATCTTCTCTAGTCAGACATGAAAAAGATGAATGGTATAACAACAATAACACAACAGACAAGCTAACAAAGATACCTCAAATAACATTAAAACATTAGTGTCTTGAAACAAGACAAACAAACAAAGATATTCTGAGTGGAGTTATGTATCACTTTCCAATTTGTAATGAGCCAACTGTTTCACTGAACTTTCCAAAGGTATGATTGGCAGGTGGCAATATCTTGCACTAATAACCCCAACGGGATAAAAAGTAGCATAAAAGCAAAGAAGATTGTTCTTATCGCTAACAAACATGCATCTTTTAAACAGATTCAATCATCAAACTGTTATAGAAATGGCCATCATTGTAATAAGACTGAACATATAATTATATTTATTCTCGAATTTAATAACTTACATGTGATTGTAGAATCATATGCGTGCAAGTAACTTCTTGCATCCAAGAACACCGGTAAGTATTGATATAAAAGCCACTATAGCACCCTGTCTAGAAAGCCAAAATTCAGTCCACGTCAACGGCTTGGTTACTTGATCTAATATCTTCTTGAAATTTTCATTCAAGTCCTCTAAAGATCCATTATTATCAATCACTATGTCTGCTTTTGATCTTTTTAAATCCAATGGCATCTGGGCGTTTATCCTGTTTTGAGCATCTTGTGCAGATGTTCTGTCTCTCGTCATGAGGCGCTTGAGTTGTGTTTCGGGATCAATCCACACAACAATATTTGGGTTTGTCCAACGGTCCATTTTGGCCTCGTATAGTAAAGGGATATCAAGAACGATAATTTTATAACCCTTCATCCATAATTTAAAGACTTCCCAAAATATTCCGTATGAAATGTAAGGGGCAAGAAGCCTACAAAGAAAGAAAGAAAAAGGTTAGAACTTTGCAGGATATTTTTGCACACTACTAGTCAAGGTTGAACTTATTTCAATGATGTGAAGTAACCAACTCTTACATGAAACTAATGAACTGAACATTAAGAAATATAATGACGATTATTGTAAAATAAAAGTAATTTGTCGTTAGTGTACCTATTAAGAAGGTGGCGTTTAGAAGGATCACTAAACACAATTTGGCCCAATTTTGCCCGATCAACTTCCCCACTTTCCAGCAATATGTCTTCTCCAAAAGCTGCTACAACCTTCCTCCAACCACCGCTACCTTTCTTCAATACATCCTGTGGTGTGAAACAACACAGATTTAACATCTCAGAGATTATTAATAAGCCTTGAAACTATTAAAATGTTATCATCAATGCCCTCAAATGAATTTTTTAAACATCAGCAAAATTTTTGGTTTATCAGGAAATTTCGTCTAAGGGGAAAATGAGACTCCTAATGATAATATTAGGTAAAGTTCATTTTGTTGAGAAGAAGACAAAGAAACTTATTCTCAAGCCTTTTTTTTCATAAACCACAAGAATCCATTACCAGGAAACTCATGGGACCCTGCCAATTCCTTCCTAACCAACGTGATCGTGTAAAATGTAGCTTGCGCTATGTAGTTGGCCTTCAAGGGTTTTATTCTCAAGTTATCACTTGCAATAACATGTAACCTCTATATTGCTAACTTACAAAACTATTAGCTACTAATATCATCATTGGGTAGTCTATAAAGGCTTTAATCTACTGCTGGTCAAATTTTAAGCTAGCTTTGTTTATTTTCACTAAATAGTGTACATATATCTTGACTAAACAGTCATATGACATGCTTGATGTAACTTAGTCTAATATTAGCAAAAAAATACTTCTATTGAGCATGGAGAACACCACCAACTGTGGAACGTGGAGTTTTAAAAAACACATTTACATTTTAACAATAAGAAGCAAGGGAAGAGAACTTTCTGCAATATACTGCATTTGGTTTTTTTCATAGTGCATGGAGGTCTTACTATCAACACACAGGCACCACCATGGCACCATCAATATTCGATTGATATATGTGTGCGAAACTGCGTAAGTGATCTCACACTATTGAAAATCAAATACTTCAAGAATCAAGAAAGTCCCTAAGTAACTCATACTCACAAATTTTACTGTCTAATCATATCAAAAGCAATCAAACAAATTATATAACTGAATTCTTCAACAATTTTAACTAATTCTAGAAATGAAGTAGCAGAAGTGCAGAACCAGAGTTTGTGTGTGAGAAACGGATCTTACTCGGGCTATGACATCAGCATCAACGACTGGGAAGCCATTAGCTTTAAAGAGATTGGAAACAGTACTCTTCCCGGTTGCTATTCCACCTGTCAAACCTATTATCCTCATTTACTCCAAAAACTTCTGCACATAAAATTTCTATACCTGCAAGAATTCTATTATTAAAAGGTGAGGCAAAATAGATGGGTTGGCTAACGGGTCCAGGGGAATTAGGTCCACATCATAATATGTCATTCAGAAAAGAAGCAAACGGGTTGGGAAGGTCAGTAACAAGTTTAACAGCATCACACTTTCAAATATTGAACATCTGGAGATGGTTTCCACAACCAACATAAAAGCAAAATATGAGCACTCCAAAAGAATTTTCATTTCAAAAGATAACAAAGAAGAGGGAAGATTATTGAAAATTGAGGAGGGCAGTCATAAGACAAAAGTTATCTAATTGAAATTTGATATTCCAACAAGGAAAAACCACTGAAGTGGTTTCATTTCATTTTGGACTCATTGTTTGAATAAAAGAACAGCAAACCAGAGTATCAGACAATGGAAATGGAAAGACCATTCTGTTTCAGTACCTCCAAAATAAGTTTCCATTTAGAAAGCACGAATCAGGATTAAGAACCGAGAACATAATCTCAACCCCCAAAAAATAGGCAAGTTCTGGGATTTTGGGAGCAAAGGTGCTGCCTAAATAAGAGAGCGCATTATCAATAGCCACATAGTTGTTACCAATCACATTAATAAGGTACCACCACGTGAGTAGCTATGTTTTAAAAGGTGTGAGGTGCTCTAGGGCGAATAGTCTCTCGAGGCTGGAACCAACGCAAAGGCGCACAGATCACATATGCAAGGCACATGCATCACATATTCAGGAGGGCACTTGAAAAGATGTTCAAAGGGATAATTTTTGTAGAAGACTCATGATGGCACACGATTGATAAGACAGACAATCACATCATGTCAAATGCATAAGAAACGTTAAGGAACTTTGCCCATGCATGTTTCGGCATTCCACAAAGCCATTATGTTCATGGGGGTGGAGCACAAAAGAATATTGATAATGCCAAGAGGACATGAGTGTGTAAAGTTGTGTTGTGCGCAATTTGATACATGACATGAGTGTTGTGGTCCACGTATACATGGTGCTGTTTGTGATATGATAGAAGACATGAGTGTGTGATTAATATATTTATAGAGTTCTTGATCTAGTAACACATTTTGTGGAAGGATGTCTACAAAAAAAAAAATTTTTTACTAAAACAAAAGAAGGTGAAAGTATGTTACACTTTGGTGTAGTTAACCCAAACAAAAATGACAATATATACAAGTTCCCTCATTTATAAATATATAGATACACAGCCAAATTAACAAACCTGTGATTTTGAGGCCCTAGACTCATTCTAACTGAAACAAAAATAAGTCAAATGCAGAGAAAGTGGTACTAATTTATCAAGTATGTGTGAATATATATTCATTCTTAAAGCTTAAACTGAAAAAAATTGCCATTCATGGTTTTGTTACTCTTCTTAGTTTGGTTGTTGCTTGCTCTTTGTAGTTCTATTTCTCCAAGTTTCTTTTGTTTAGGGAGCAAAGCACTCAACCCTTAAACCAAGTGAGCTACAAACCCAAGAAGTAAATCTTTGTTATTGGTTATTAATATTATGCAAACAATCAAGCCATGATCTTGTTTCCTTAAAATATGGTTTCTTTGTCACCAAGTTGTAATCATTAACACCTCAATGAAAGAACACCCTAGTTACCTCAATAGTACATGGGTCATACATTGTGACCGAACCACTATAAATCCCTCGTGTTGTGCTTGCTTATTTTTGCTACTTCTTATGTGTGTGGGCTTGTTAAACCTAACAGGCTAGCAGAAAATGGTCAAACTAGTTTATGCATCAAATCAACACTGTTTTGTTATGAGCACTACTACAAGTGCATATCAAATGCCCTAATTTGTTCCAACATCCAAGGGTATTGATGAAACTAAATACCTAGAAACAACATAAACCAGCATCCCATCTAAGATCATGCTTGAATCAGTGAGAGATAACAATAGATTGTGTAAAAGATAAGGAATTGGTTCAGTTTATTAAGAGTGAAAAGTAAACCCTAAAAATTAACAAATCAGGTTTAACTATGAACAAACTTTGAATTGATTCGAGAATCAAGAGTAAAAAGAAACCTGAATTTGATTGTCGTTGACGATTGAAGCTTGAGATTAACGAGATTGGGGTTTTATTGCCGTTGTTTCACCTCGGTAGAAAGAAAAGAAACTCGAATGAGATGTCGATATATGTATTAGTTGTAATTATGGTTGTACTAAATGCTGTTTTATTTGTACCTTGCTCTAGATAAGGTTACATTTTTACATTTTATATGTAGCATATGATTTTAACTAGTATTATGCATCGCAACGGGTGGCGTAAAATCGTGTGAAGTAGCACGAATAACGTATCACCGTTAGTGACTCTCAATACTGAAAAACTCGAATAAAAACTAAAAATAAAACGAAAAAAATAAAACAGGACGAAATGTAGATGTAAAAACGTTGAACCACTTAAGTGCAACGTCAAACATATAAAATAATAATTAAGTCGATCTAGAACTATCACGTTGCGACATGCCGTTAAATGGGAAAAAAAATAAGAGCAAAAACGTTGAATCACACACGTACGTCGCGACGTGTTAACTCGCAAAATTTAGACTTAAATGTAAAATAAATTTTTGTAAAATATGAAAAATATAAAGGATTAATGTTGAAAGTAACAAATTATAAGACTAAAAGATGTAAATGTATTGGGTTAAATTAAAAAAAAACTAATACTAAAAAACAAAAGATGGATACAATTCACTAAACACATAATACCTACCAATGTTACCAATTAATATATAGCAAATAAACAAATTGTCATGTATTCGCAATCTTTTCATTTTTATTTCCAGCCATCTCATAATTGTTGGACTAAGAGGCTGTTTGATTTGCATATCTCGGTCAGAAAGGGCTGATCGAGTAATAGGGTGTTCCAAAACTGACCGGGTAAGGAAAAAAATATGCATAGGTCAGTGGTGTCGGACCGGACTAGACGCGAAATACTGAGAATCAAACACGATGACCAGCCAAAATATCTGACCGGGTCAGTGGGTCAGACATTTCGAAAAATGACAACTCTTTTGTGTATCACAAAATAATACGTGGAAAATACATGAACGGTTGTAAAAAGAGGTGTTGCGTGTTTTCACTGATGGACAAATTGTCAATGTGAAATTATCTTAGTTTAATATGATATAAGCATAATCATGATCTTTATCCTCCACTCTAAAAATAAACCCTGCCTTTTTATTTTTTTTCTCCTCGTTGTTTAAAATGTACTCTGATATCATATTAAGCTAAGATAATTTTACCATACAAATTAATATTGATACTGATATGAATATATACATACTACAATGTATTGCCTTAAACATGGATCTATATCGGCTCTTGAATATAGCTTATCGTCATCGATCGATGTGGTTTTAATCTTTCATTTTTACCTTATGGAATGGTATTGTGTTCTTGGAATAGTAAGGTAGCAAAGTTTCGATTGTTTGATTTGATGCAAGGATTCCACTCCCATATAGAGCATATAAACTTTTAATAATTAGTCACCCAACCTTTAATAATTAACCTTAAGACTGCCGTCACAACACGCTGGTTCAATGTTAGTTACATTCAAACACTTACTCGGTTCATTGTATAAAGCTCATGTACAAATATGCAATCTTATTTAGAATTGAATTTCAATTGAGTATTTAACTCCAGTCCTTAACTCATTAACACATCTATTTAAATGATCAGAAAATAGACAAATCTCACACTGCAAAAATGCTAAAAAAACTGTCATCCGTGGTTCTGTTATTCTTCTTAATTAGGTTATTCTCTATTATATGCAGTTCAATTTCTAATTCAATAATGCAAGTGAAGCAACACAACAATTCAATTCATAGCACTAGTTTATGCATCAAATCAATACTATATTTAATCACTAATTCAAGTGGTAGCGTATAATTGACCATATCTTCCCTACTTTGTTTCAATTTTAAAGAATTGGCTCAATTTATTAAGTGTGGAAAGTAACACCAACAATTAACAAATCAGATCAAACTATTAACAAACTTTGAATTACTTTGAGAAATCAAAATAAAAAGTTCAAAAGAAACCAGTATTTGAGGTATGACATATCAAGCGCATCTAGTGTAGTGGTATCATAGTACCCTCCCACGGTACTGACCGGGGTTCGATTCCCCGGATGCGCATTTATAGTTTATTTTTGTTTTTAATTAATGGTTAACTTGGGATTCTTTAAGAACCTACAACCAAGGAAATTTCAGGTGAAACATTCCCTTGTGTTTACCTTTTTCATTACTCACTCAAACATAATTTTACTTGAAAATTATACTAGTTTTCAATTCCATTCCATTTCTTCCAACCAAACGCTCCCTTAGTAATCCCATTTTATTTGTTTATACATTGTTAGAAAACTACGTTATAGATTTGGGAGGTTATATTCCCTCGAACGCACTTGTCGTGATTGTGTCTTCGTTTGATTAGTAAGTTATCTCATCCATAACTTGCCTTGGTGAATGTAATCGGTCCATCTTGTAGCTTGGCATCTTCGGTGGTCAACATTCCTCGTGTTTAAGCCCAAATTAAATGTACTCAACTCATAAACATTGATACATATGTAATATGTTGTATATGTGACCTATAAGTCTAATCAAATATATATAATTTGTATGTCATTTTTGTTAATCGTCAATTGTTATAAACCTCGTATATGATCATATAGAAGATCGTTTTGTGTAAATGATTACGAACCTTTTTTTATACATCTAGGTATCGTGTGGTTTACGTTCATCCTAGACTAATTTTAAATTATTTGTATTCATCTGTATCAAATTCAAAACAATAAAGATTTGAAACTGAACTATTTTTGAATGATAATTTTAGATGGCTTACTTCTCGAATAGACTCCTATAAAACTAGCAATTATATAGTTGGCTTTTAAATGAAATAATATTTATAGCGAACTATTTTTTTTAATGATAAATTATCTTTTAAGATTTAACATGAATGCTATTGTATAATATGGTTAGGAATCAATAATCTTTAGTTCAAGTGGTAAAGTTTAAATACTCAAGACAATAAAAAATAAGGATGTTTGTATTCAACTTTCACTCTGAGTAAAAAATACTTAGGATTAAGGTATATTGTTTTTTCAATTGTGGAATTCTTTCTAAGTGGGTTAACTGTATGGTCTTGGTTGAAAAACAAATAGATAAAACCGATTAAGATAACACCAATATAAAGTAGGGTCTAGATTATCCGTTAAAAATGTTTATATAATACTAGGTTATAGACCCGTGTATTACATGGGTTGTATGAAGTAGAATGATACAAAAAAACACTCCTATAGACATACACAAAAGACGGTAAAGAGCGCATGTAAAATACAAATTTAAAAATTTTGAAATGATGAACAAAACTCCTTGAAGTTTAGATTCTCATGAATAAACATATTAGGATGTGTTTGGATATGAAGTCTACATGGTGAAATGTAAAAATTAATGAAATAACTCTTCAAACGAAAAGTAATTCTACCGGTCCATAAAAATGTCTGATAATTTACCTACAAATATATAGGAAAAACAATAATATGTCATCCAATTCTTTCATACATAATCAATCAAATTCAATTGTAAAATAACTGTAAATCAAATCCTTCATAACACAACATAGTTCAACCAAAAAGATTTGTAAGGAAAAAGTTTGGAAAAATATAATTCAAATCCATCTAAATATGAGCAAAGTGTACATTAATTTTAAGAAATGCTTAACATACTCTAATGTTGTAGTTAACAGTCCAAAATTCATCTTTACAATGAAATTGTTTTTTTCTTCATGAAGTTTAAGCATAGAACTAATCAAATTCTGATTAAATCAAACTTTAAAAATCAATCAGTATTGTTTCTAGACATATAAACAAACACCTACACATCAAGATCATTGTAAACATGAATCACTCTAAAATCTTCTTACTGCATCAAGAATCAAGATTTTTGTTTCCTTTGAAGCACCACAACATGTTGCAACACCTACACATCAAGACCATTGTAAACAGGGCCAGTAAGACCGTTAAACAAATGACAGTCTCCAACAACATATTCAATAACATCCCAAAGTTTCTGCACATTAGTATGTTTACAAATAGGAATCAGATTATATAAGTTAATAAATTAGAAGCTATAGGAGGGGCTTATGAAACAAAACTATGTGAGCAACATTCAATCCAAAAGAGCATAATCCTATATATGCCTTATTTATGACATTGATAAACTTCCAATGAAGGTCACTTCGAGAGAAAAAAACTCGACCTAGTTCAAATGACTACGAATCACCAGCTTCTTTAAACATTCATGTTTAAATGAATAAATGAGAGAATATATTTAAGTTCACGCAGAAGGCTAATTAATGATTCCAATAGAAGCATAAAAGTAACACTCTTGAACACCTAACATCAATTAGTCATAAGAGCACTTTGAAATTAAACTAACCCATCAACATCCTACATGTCTACATCCTCACATATCTCATTCAAACTCTAAATTATCTTTAACAAAAGCTTATGTGTAAATAAACTGTGGCTTTATTTCAAGTCATGAAACTTTAGTAATAACAATTTGAATATTTAAACATAAATACATCTATTAATCGATGAACACACAAGAAGGAAAAAACACAAAGGATTTTTAAATTGTCTAAAAACCCCTTCTATGCAAATTCATTGATCAGTTCATAAAATCCAAAAATCCTTCTAGCAAGACAACACTATTGAAAAGATGCAATGAGAAGACAGAAGCAATCGATTTGTAATTCAAGATGTGATCAAGGGGATAAATCAAACCAAAACCAATGATTTCATAGGGTTAAACGAAACCAAAAAATATATTTAATAGAGCTAAATTTATTTTAGTCTCTTTAACCCATTTTCGTCGTTACATTACCGGCCATGAAAAATATAAAATTACTTGGCTTCATATGTGTATAATTTATTGCTACGGGCATCAAGGACACAACCCCATCTGAATCTCCAGTCAATTAGAGATTATCTGAATTTAGATCAACCAAAAGAACCTTGAAACCTACAATCAAATAATACAAGGGTTTATTAGAGAGAGAGAGATTAAAATTAGAGGGAGGAGGAATCTGTGAACTTCATTTGATGAAATAGGATAACCAAATCGAAAAGCTAAAGACACGGGAGAAGAATCAATGAGTTTTAAAAGGAATTAGCTTGAAATTAGGGTTTTCTTAAATTTAAACACAGGGAATGGGTCAAAAGATACACGTGAATAAGTTAAATAAATAAATGAGTTTAAGCGGGAAAAATAGTAAAATTAAAATAAAGAGTGACATGTGACAATTTATGTAATCTTTTATTAGCATAGATCGTTAAGAAAGTGCATACTTATAATCTTGCAGTTGAAGCTTCATGTTCTTTCGATCATCCCCTACAAATGAACAAAATCATCAACCTACTAAAGAACTGCAAATCACCCACCCACATCCACCAAATTCAAGCTCAACTCATCGTCAACCACCACCACCTGTACCTCAACGCCACCGTAGCCCACCACTTCATCACCACCTGCCGATCGTTTTCCCTTTTATCTTCACCTTACATCCTCTACACTCGCCACCACTCAACACCACACATCTCCATATGCAACACCCTCATCAAATCCCTAAACCCTCGTACCTCAATATCCTTTTACACCCACATGAACAACAACAACATTAAACCCAACAATTACACCTTCCCAATTGTTCTCAAAGCCGTTTCGGACCTAAAAGATCCGAATTGGGCCAAATCGGTCCATACCCGGATCGTGAAATCGGGTCATGTTGATGATGTTTACGTGGGTAATTCGTTGATGAGTGTGTATGCTTCGTGTGGGGAAATGGGGTTTTGTCACCAGGTGTTCGATGAAATGTCTCAACGAGATGTTGTATCATGGACTGTTATGATTACTGGATATAGACAATGTGGGATGTTTAGTGATGCATTGTTGACATTTGAACAGATGCAGTATGCGGGTGTGGTGCCGAATCGGGTGACTGTGGTTAATGCTTTAGCCGCGTGTGCGAGTTGTGGTGCTATTGACATGGGTGTGTGGATACATGGGTTTATAAAGAAAAGTTCTTGGGATCTTGATGTGATCATGGGTACTTCGTTAGTCGATATGTATGGAAAATGCGGTAGGATTGAACGCGCGTTAGCAGTGTTTCTTAGCATGAAACAGAAGAATGAGTTCACATGGAATGCTTTAATCAAGGGTTTAACAATGGGGGAAAATGTTGAAGAAGCTTTATGGTGGTTTTCAAGAATGGATCAAGAAAAGGGTGTAAAGCCTGATGAAGTGACTTTAGTAGTTGTATTATCTGCTTGTGCTCATTCTGGATTATTACAACAAGGAAAAGACATATTTTCTTCATTGATCAATGGGAAATACGGGTTCCTTCCAAACGCGAAACATTACGCTTGTTTGGTTGATCTGTTAGCCCGCTCAGGGCGTTTAAAAGAGGCGATGGAAGTCATCAAGGGGATGCCTTTTGAACCTAGTAGAAGTGTGTGGCAAGCTCTTCTTGATGGTTGTAGGGCTCATGGGGAGTTGGAAATGAGTGAGTTTGCCGCATGGAACCTTATAAAACTTGTACCAAATAAGCGCGATTTCTATGTTGTGTTGTGTGATTTGTACACTCAGATGGGGAGATTAACTGAATTGGAACGAGTTCAGGTGTTGATGAAGGTTAGAGGGATTAAGAGTGATTCGCGAGCCGCTTCGTTGGAACCCAAATACATGATGTGATGGTAGTTTCATGTGAACAAGTATTGAGCTAGCTAGTGTTGGTCTGTTACTAACTTGATTATAAACTGATGTATGTTTTAGTGTATAGATTCTACAAGTTCTTATAAGTAAGTTGCAATAGAGGCATGACCGTTGGGCCCGTGATTGGTCTTGGGCTTACAACGGGCTAGTAGTTGATGTAGGGCTTGCAAGTTACAATGGGCTGGTGTAGTTTAGGCCCACAAATTAAGAATGTGTTGAATCTATCCTCATTATTTTCCTCAGGATATGTCAGTAGTTTTTTTCTCTCTATACTCTCGTTGTATACATACTTTGACATAGAGGTGGGTATTTTGGGTTTTGGGCCGTATCCGAAACTGAGTTCGGCTCAACCGGGCTTTTTTTGTACCCGGGTTGAGGCTTCAGGTAGTCGGGTTCACCGACTTGAAAACCCTACCCGTTATACCCGGGTAGGGTCGGGTCGGGTCCAATACCGGGGTTTCTCTTTCCTTTCTTTTCTTGTGTGTGTGTCCAATACCGGGTTCAACCGGACAGGGTTCGGTTCGGGTCAGGTTCACTACAAAAACTCAAAATCTAAAACCGGGTTCAACCCGAGTACACCTCCCATCGGGTACCACCCGGGGCCGGGTCGGGTCCGAACCCAGTTTAAGTACCCACCTCTACTATCATAGATCATTTACCTAAATATCTGGTTCACTAAGGTTTCTTGATAGTTGTCGATTCTAAAGAGAGTTATAAATTTCAATTGAACCAGAAATATCACATTATTTGTTTCTACATTTTGTTATTTTAATCCTCTCACGTTGTATTCCCGAGGTCACATAATGTTTTAAAAATAATATTTCGGAAGAAATTAAAATATTCTAAAGAAACTACAATTTGTAGGAATTGGAGTTAAAAAGCTAATTATCATAATTCAATAATCCTTATACAGTTATACAAGATCCACTCTAAGATGCAGGTTTTAAATATAAATGATAAAATGAAAATGTTCATACCAGATTACCAGTACCACACACAACTATAGATTATTTATTTTCTTATTACGCGTGGCAATCTTTAATACATTTTAATTAATCACGATTTATATAATTAACTTGAAATCCCCACTAAACTTAAAAGTGTAGGAATCTTTTTTTCTTTTTGTCTAAAGTTAAATATGCAAATAAACAATCCAAAGTGTGCGTCTCCCAACATATTAATATATTCACACAAATATATGAATAATTATATTAAATTTAAAGTTATTAGATTTTAATAATCTTAATTTTTATTTATTGACCAATTTAATTCTATCTCATAAAATGTTTACAAACACTTCCAACTTTAAACTTATTATCCTTTAATAATCTTTTACTAACTGAGAGTTAACCGACGTTAGTTTTTTATGAAATAGGGCTAACTTTGAGTTTTTTTTTAACTCTGTCGCCACCCAGCCTCCATCGGATCCGTTTTCCGGTGTGTAGCCTCCATTTTCAGCTGAAATCGATCCACAACAAGTCAAGTAGTTCAAATCATGATGTGAAGATTGACGGATTTTAGGGTACAGAAGTTTGAGTTTGACGGATCTAATTGTAGCTTTCAACTTCCTGCTTAATGTTTTGGCCACATAAGCAGACCACATCATAAAAAAAACTAACGGTGTTAGCTCTCAGTTAACACAGGATCATTGGAGAAAATAAACTCAAAGTTTGGAGTCTCTATAAATATTTCATGAGTTGAAATTAATCCCGACCAATAAATAAAAGTTGAGATTATTAAAATCCAATGACCCTTAAATTTATTCATACGGTTTTAAGAACTTAAGTAGTTATTCGAATTAATAAAGAGTCCTAATATACAAACACCACACATTATAAATCGACCCCCCCCCCCCCCCACTTACGCCTCATATGACACCATACGCGACGTATAGGGTCGAAAACACTTAAAACGAGGAAAATTAATGGGGGGTTGTCAAAGGGCTATACGCCCAGTATAGCCATATATGATCCCCTATACGACACATACAGGGCTATACGACGCGTATAACAAATTTCGATACTGACTATAAGGAAAAATTCAGGGGGTTATCAGAGGGGTTATACGCCCTGTATAGAGCTATACAACCCCCCTATACGACGCATATGAGGATATACGACACATAGAAATTTGTGATGTTAATTTATAATTTTAACGTGTCTAAATATCCAATCTCTCAATAAAAATGGATATGTGAAAGTCAACGATGAAGTGAATTTTAACAACGTTTGTGTAACAGAGTGGATTGCTTGGGAAAAGTGTGTGGAGAGATTTATGGGTATCGTGACGTGTTAGATAAGCTACAGGTTTTGATTTGAAGTTGATGTCTTTTGATTTGGGATTTCAGTCACGTACGTGTATATAATATGTGTTTAATTTTGTGGTCGATATCATTTTACTTGAGATTTCAATAATAACATGTCTCATTCGTGTATAATGATTGTTTATAAGTCATGACACTCATGACTTTGGTTAATTTGTGTTTTCATATTTGAATTTGGTCATGAATTTTCGGGACTTTTACATAGAAAGTATATTCTATGTGTTCATAAACAAGAGCGTGTGTAAACACATAACACACTGCATATTAGATATATAGAATTTAATAAAAAGAGTGAAATATAAAAGGAAAAAGAAGATATAACTTTAATGAATGTAAAAATTCATGTATATGCACAACTATGTGTATTGATTGTTGAACGAATAAACTAGTTATGTTTTCTTAAGTTAATGTAAATAAATAAGCAAACATAAACACTTAAAGAACCGAATATTATTGTTTTTGTTTGTATAAATTTGCTCATGCTTTATTCAAATAAATCATCATAAAATTTCGTTTATATGCATACCTGTACTGATAATAAATAAATATAAACAAGCTTGTCATCAAAGATTCACAACTACAAGCATGTTGTCTTTATATTGTCATTTATATAATATTTATCAGTTGCAATTTTATATTAGTGCTATGTAATGTCACATTAGATTTTAAATATATATACTTTTTATATTCTATAAACGTAACTTGATGCATCATGCATCTCATCATGTTCTCACCCCGCATGCATCCCTTGCAATGCAAAAGTCCATTGTTAATCTATGTGTACATTTGAATTAAAAGATTTACAAGATACGTTGTTATAAATTTCCTTATACCGAATTCTAAAACAAACCCACCTGCTCACCCGCATAAAAAGCACCCTTGTTATGAAGAATGCGAGTTCATTTTACGGACACTAATAGACCACCCGTTGGAGATGGTCCTAACTCCAAAGGATAATGGGTATACACTAACGCCTCACTCGTTAAGAATGATATGACACGTGTTAAAGAGTGGAGCACCAACCCCATCATGGGTAAAGAGCGTTAAAAGCTAGGCTTGTTAACTCAATGAATCACCTCTTCTACACACTGATTTAATATATAATACTAAAATTTGAGTGTTTAAAGAGTGTAAAATCATTTTCTTAAGTAATAAAATGGATAATATTACACCTAAGTGAAGTTAAGGGAAGTAAAACCATACTGCATTACTTAAAAAACACACATCACTCTAACAAAATCCCATTAAAACCTAAAAGATACAAACTCTAACCATTACCCAAACAGCATTAAACGACAAACCCAATGGCATCAAAGATTTCAGTTCAAAGGATTAAAAATAGCAATCGAAGAAAAGAAGTTTCTAGAAACCTTCACCAATCAACACAACATTACACCAAACCACCTGATAGTACAACCACCACAACCCCAACGTACAACTCACAAAGCAGGTACATCAAACACCTTCACACAAGCAGGTCTCGCCAACACCTCCGCCACCCACGCGCCGACGCACGGCCGCGCGTGGAACACCTTCTTCATCTCCGTCCCCATCAGAAACTTCACCATCGGCGCGTGGTGCAGATCCGCCAACGAGTACCTATCTCCGCCCAAATACTTACTCTCCGACAACCGTGATTCATACACATCAAGCACACGCTCCAACACCTTCTCCTCCGCCCTCACCACCGCCTCATCGGCGTTTTTACCGAACAAAAACCGCTTCATACACAGCTCCCAACCTAACTTCGTCGTCACCGGTTCGAACTTCTGCGACTCCACCTCCATCCACACCGATTCAACCGCTGCTTTCGCCGGATCGGAGTTCATCAGATCTGTACCTTTACCGGCGTATGTTTGCGATATGTAACGTGTAATCGCCCTTGATTCTGCAATAGGAGTACGGATTTAGTTAATCGTTTGATATAGAGGTTATAACTAACTAACTAACAGATCTGAAATTGATGATCTGGTTATGTAATGAGTAATGACATTTGTGATTTGATTACCGAAGAGTTTGATGTCACCGTCTTCGAACGCTGGAATCTGGCCGAACGGCTGCATATACGGTTTTATACACACATTTACGCATGAAATTGATAGATTGATGAAGAAATGAAGAATCGTATACATGTGTATGAGTTGAACGATGAACTTACGTTTCGTGAGAGGATGTGAGGTCGTTTGTGTTCGCCGGAGGCTAGATCGACGGTGATGAGCTCGAAATCGAGGTCTTTCTCGGCGAGACAGAGGAGTACACGATAGGTTGCGGTGGAGAGCAATGAGCCGTACACTTTGATCGCCATTGTAATGGTGGATGAATCAACAGTGTAGCTGAAGTACTGAAGTTTTGAGAACGATGATGATGATGATGATGATGATGCATGAGGGATTGGATGGGTATAAATAAGAAATGTTGGGAGGTGGTTGTTGATGTACAGTGCTATCTAAACATCCCAATTATAAATTATCGGTTTATATTTCTATACGGGTCGTATAATACTATATGCGTCGTATAGGTGGGTCGTATAACCCTATACGTGATGTATAACCCCTCTGATAGCCCCTTTACTTTTTCCTCGTAGTCAGTGTCGAAATTTGATATACACGTCATATAGCATTATATGTGTCGTATAAGAACTTGTATAGAGCTATATGAGGCGTATAGCTCTGACAATCTTTCCTAAATTTTTTTGTTTTTAGTGTTTTCGACTCTATACATTACGTATGTATGGTACCATACGATACGTATAGAGGGTTGTCGATTTATAAAATGGGTGTATGTATATTACGACCTTTGTTGATTTACACGCATACGGTGATGTGAGAATAGTTTAATGCATAGAGCATGAAATGAGTGGTGGGTCTTGTTTCGTATCCAATTTAGTTGTTTATTACATAAATGGTTTTATTAAACCTGAGCATTATATAAAGATAAAATTACAAAAAAACATCCTTTAAGTTTACATAAAGTTGCAAGTATCATCCTTTATCTTTAAAAAGTACTCTAAACATCCTTTATGTTAACATTTTGTAACAGATTTCGTCCTTTAGACTAACTGTCGTTAAGTTTTTCTGTTAAGTCAATGGCAATTTGGTCTTTTTGCCTCTAAAGGACTATTAGTGTATTTTTTTCCAAACATAAAGGATGTTTTTTGCAACTTTTTTTATCATTTATTTAATTTGAGTATTTTTGTAATAATACAAATACATATGATTTTTATATAACAAATATATATAATTTAATTATTGTTATTCATGTATTATATATAAATATAAATTATATAAATAATTAAATAATAAAACGGTGTTTAGAGTTAAATAAAATATATAATTTAATTTATATACGATAAACATATATTATTATTTGCATCCATGACTTATAAATATAAATTCATACATAATTAAATATATTAAATATTTTCATGCACGTATAGCTAATTAATTATTTTCATCACGTCTTTTATATATATATATATATATATATATATATATATATATATATATATATATATATATATATATATACATGTATTTATAATATAAATAAAGAAATAATATAAATCATACAAATTATATTTATAGATAATACATGGATGAAAAAAATTAAATAATATATATTATGTTATTTAAAAAATGATATGTACATGTATTATTGTAAAAATTACCCTTGACTTAACTGAAAAAGTTAACGATTGTTAGTTTAAAGGACGAAATATGTTACAAAATGTTAACATAAAAGATGTTTAAAGTACTTTTTAAAGATAAAGGATGATACCTGCAATTTTATATAAACATAAAGGACGTTTTTTGTAATTTTGTCAAATATAAATAAAATATTTGATAAAATAAAAGTTTATTAATTATAAAATGATATTATATAAATAAGGATTATAAATAATAAAATAATAAAATCAACTTTTTAATTTTTTGTTTTAAATATCTTTTGTATTTTTCTAAAAAAATAAACAATTTGTTTTAAAACAAACGATTTTAATAAATGTTATTTTAAAAAACCTTTCTTATCATAACTCCTAATTTTAATAATTTTTTGTTTATAACAATTTTACTTTTCAAAAACACAAATTTAAAAAAAAATCGTATTTTTTAAAAAGTTTGATTTATAGAAAAGTTTCATATTTTATAAATTTTGTTTCTTAAAAATAATATTACAAAAAGATATTTTTTTAATTTATTAAAAACTATTTTAATCTTAAAAAAAATATATTATTAGTAATTAATGTGATTATTTAATAGGAGAGAGAAACGAAAAATTTTTAATGAGATGAAAAACCAATGTTGTTAGGACCGGATCGGACCGGCCGGTCCGACCAGTTCGGCCGGGATTCGGTGCCTGGTCCGGTCCGGTCAGGGGTGATTCGTTTTTGAGATGTTGAACCGGCCGGTTTGTCCCGAGCCGGTGGTCGGACCGGGACAACCGGTTTTTTTTTGTTTTTTGTTTTTTGTTTTAATGGGTAAAAACGGGGTGTTAAACCATAAATTAAGAGCAAAAAAAGCAAAAAACCGGCTCCACGCAGACCCGGTTTATTTCGAACGGCATTCGTGTCCGCATGTCGTGCGTGGGCGACCCAAATTTTCCAGCCAGAAACCCGTTTTTGCACCCCCTCCTGCGCGCGGGTAGGTCATGGTGTAAAATGTATCATAAAAACATTCAATACCTTTCATCTTGTTATCACATATAAACACATAATGCTTCATTTGTCACACCAATGTGGGACAAAAGTGTTAGAGAGACTCCCTTTCACACCCTTATTAGTTATTTCCAACAAATATTTAATTACATATATAAATATAATTAAAATATAGTTAAATCCGGTCCAACCGATCTGACCGGTACGACCACCAAACCAGTAAGGCGTCCGGATCGACGTCCGATCCGGTTCTAAAAACATTATGAAAAACTGTTATAATTTTTTAAAGTGATTGTGAGTGAAATAAAAAGAAAATGTATGATAAATGTGCAAAAAATATTATTTAATTAACAAAATTAAAAGTAATATTTTTTTTGGTGTAATTATAGAAGTGGGGAGCGGTGGCCCCCCAGCCTCACTTAGCTTCGCCTATGCTTATAGATTAAATATCTACCTACTTGTGTTTGGTCTAACCGTCTAGTGATATGATAAGAGTGTGATGTTTCGGTCATCTCTCTTTTCTTTAAAGTTAGCAATCTATTATTTAAAAAAATGATCGGTCTTATAGTCTTATTGATTGCATGCATAAGATTTTTTAACATTTGTGTTACGGAAAGTAGTGGATGTGAGCAAAGAGCGTATGTTGAATGTAGGAATATCCTCGATGGACATAACATATGATCATCAATGAGGTATAATCCTGGGCTAGTAAGGTGAAAAAGAAATGTGTTTTCTTCAAGATTGATATAAAAAAAATATACATTTTAACTTCTTAAAGTGGAATTCTGAAAGTACCTTTAGTGCATAAGGTGTAGGAATATGTGTCCCTCCTTTTGTGGTTAACAATTTATGTTTCATAGTGAATAAAATATGTGGATTTAGAAATAAACTTAAAGGTTGTGTGAATTTTTTATTCTAAAAAAGATACTTATCTATTTTTTATATATTTATCAGGTTGTGGTAAATGTACTTCATTCCACCATTTAGTGCATTTCCAACACTTGCACTTTTTGGGTTTTTAGATCTAGTTGACAATTGTAAGAAAGTGAAGAAAGAAATGAAGAATGGATGAGGTTTGATCTCTAAAAACCATTCAAAACTAATAATAACACGAATATTCTATGTGGTTTGCCTAACTAATCTTTTGGTCCCTAGCTTTAATAACTTATATGTTTAGAATAATATTTTGTGTATATTTAGTATGGTTGGTACTTGAAATGAATGTCACTTTGTTTTCTATCAAATTTTCAAAAAGTGACTAAATTAAATAGCCTCATTTCAAAAATGGAAAAAAAATGTAGAAATAAAATACCTTTGCGGCACTTAATAATAAAATATCATACCATAAAAAAGTTTGGTTAATGGACACCCCGATATTTTAACTCAACACCCCGAAATTTTTCTATGCGGGTCGTATAGCCTCATACACGTCGTATAGGAGGGTCGTATAGCCCTATATGGGAGGCGTATAACCCCTCTGACAGTCCCCAGAATTTTTTTCTCGTAGTCAGTATCTAAATTTGTTATATAGCCCTATATGTGTCGTATTAGGGGGGTGGTATAGGGCTTATGGGGCGTATAGCTCTCTGACAGCTCCCCTGAATTTTTCTTGTTTTTAGTGTATTCGACCCTATACGCTGCGTCGCGTATAGACCCATACGCGGCGTATAGTGGGGGTGTCGATTTATATGGGTGAGTGCCTCTATATTAGGACCCTAAAAAGAGAAAAATTACATTCATGAAAAAATAACCCTTAAATTTGAATGTGACGACACCAATGCAATACTTTACTAAAGTTTCGCCCATAAAGAGTGAAACACTACTTTACTGTCACTACTTTACTGTTACTAAATTTGAATGCAATTACACCAATGCAACTATTCCTTACAAACAATAAACATGAATCACACGTCTGACGTCTCCTCAAATAATTTATTCTAGAAAAAGTCCAAAATTTCTTCTAGAACAGCTTACAACCAATAAACATAGATCACGTCACCTCAAAACATGTGCTCATACCTATTTTATTGCCTTTTAATGTTTTGTATTTTTCTTATTTGTACTATATACTTATACATAACTTGATTTTATTTAGAGAAGAGCTTATAGCGTACCGATACGAATTTGTTAGAGTAATATTTCACATTAAGGGTTTAGAGAAGATATAGATTTTAAATTATGCCAGACAATGCGTTAGAGTAACATAACACATTAAGAGTTTTGTTATCGTTTACTTTTATAGTAGGTATCATGTTCCTTAACATTATCTATATATGGTATATATGAATAGAAAGTTTTCATGAATAATAAACTTTTGTTTTTTCTATTTTAACCCTAAAATTCTAGGTATTTTCATTTTGGCTGGAAAAGTTTCTTTTAATTATCTATATATGAATAGAAAGTTTTCATGAATAGTAAACTTTTGCTTTTTCTATTTTAACCCTAAAACTCTAGATATTTTCATTTTGGTTAGAAAAAAAGTTTCTTTTAAGTTGTTTATTTTGTTGTTTGTTAAATTTCATCATTGCATCCGCATTTGTATTCAGTTTTTTCGACGCTTATTTTTACAAGGGAGTATGCTTTCGGGTTTTACGGCAGAGTGACATCCACTTTTATGATGGAGAGCGGTTTTTATGACGAAGTGCGCTTTCAGATTTTACTACCAAGTGATATTTGCTTTTATAAATGGGTACGCTTTAGGATTTTACGACAAAAGGTTTTTGATTTGTGTTTCGATAATCGGGATCGTGGCGCCAACGAGGGCCAGAATTTTGTGCTTTTTTGTTTTGTTTTTTGTTTTGTTTTAAGTTTTCTAAAAGTGTAGGCATTATTGTGACATGTGTTTGTAATCAGGTTTGTTGATGTCTTTGGGTCTACGTCAGAATAACCGTTGCTGGTAAATGTTTTGGTGTCCCGTTATGATATTTGAGATCGTGGCGGAATTTCCGTCACAATGCGACGGGTGACATATCTAGTTAATATTTACAACATACTGTTTTCTTGAATTCCGCACATGCCTTTAAGACATGCTTATTTTCATTTGATTTTTTATGTAAATGATACCGGAACAATCAACCTCTAGTTATCTTTAAAGGTTTGTAAAAAAATACAGATACATAGTAGGTAGTTGGTCGTCTATGACGTGTTTTTAATCACTTTTTAACTAGTTATTGTTTAAAGTGGCAAATAAAAAAAATAAAATAATATCACCATGTTGGCTCTCTTTTAGTTTTTTTAAGGTTTATACTAACATCGTTTTATTGCTTTAAAGTAGTACATACCACAGATAGAAAGTTAAAATAATGATATACCTTCAATTATTCGTTCACATCATAAACAACGATTCTTTACCTAATAAAGTCATCTAAAGTGTGAGTATAAATTAAGGTCATGTATTTGAATGGTATGCTAGTGAGTACACATGAAGATATGTATATATGTGTAAATGATTGTAAGATTGTGTTTCACTTACGTCCATGAGTATATTCATGAGTGAGTCTTGCACTCACTAGTCATGGATGACTCGATGAGAAACAAAGGAATTGGTGTGATAGCGAGAGTGAACCAATTAATATGACATTAACGCTCCTCTTATGCACGAAGCATGCTTCTTGGCTTGAAAAATTAATTACTGGCTAATGGTATTGTTATAAATGCTATTGTGAGCGTTGGCGTGACTTGGTTTTGAAGTAAAATCATATCGAAACGTAGAAAAAGTAAAATTATGAAAACGATATAACTAGAATAATATAAAAAGTTATATACACAAAGTTATAAAAAATTCAAATATTGACTCGACTTGGTTTTGAATATTTATATAGAAACATAGAAAAAAATAAGAATTTGCCACGAATTATTCATAATTTTATAAAAGTTATTAAAGAAAACCAAATTTTGACATGAATTAGTTTTAAATTAAAGTTATATGAAAATTGATAAAGTTGAACATGTATAGGATTATAAATTCAGATTTTATAAAATATTAAATTTTAAAAAATAATAAAAAAATAATTTAAAATTTAATTGTAACATTAAAATATAAAAAAACAAATAAATAATAAAAAACCCTTTGAAAATTTATACTTCGTGGTTTAACAACTTGTAATTCACTATTCCTTCATTTGCTATTTAATAAGCACGTAAATATTACTTAAAATTATGATCTTCGAATAAAATGTTAAGTTTCTTTTAACTCTTACTAAAATCAATATGATAGATCGAAAAAAAAAGTGTACTTTACTTTTTCCAAAGTTCTGACATAAATCACTTATTTGAGAAGTGAAAAGATTTTACTATGTCCAATTGACCATGCACAATACAAGAAAAAGGGAGGTAAAAGGTAGGTAGGATAGAAAGGAGCAAGTATTGTGTGGTTATAACATAATGTTTATTTTTTTTATCGCATTTAGGTTCTACGGCTGGGAAGATTAATCATTGCATTTATGTGTTCTGGTTGTTAAAATACAGGGCTCCAATGTCGAGTGACATAATTGGTGTAACTTTGTATTATAATGGTGTATGATATGTATTCCTAGCATCTTGCTGGGTTTTTATTTTAATGAAATTTCAGCCGTTCAAAAAAAAAACATTATGTTATTTTATGTATGAGAAAAGTTAAACATGTAGGATTATAAATTCAGATTTTATAAGATATTAAATTTTTAAAAATAATAAAAAACAAATAATTTAAAATTTAATTGTAACATTAAAATATAAAAGACAAATAAATAATAAATATCCCATTGAAAATTTATACTTCGTGGTTTAACAACTTGTAATTCACTATTTACTTCATTTGCTATTTAATAAGCACGTAAATATTACTTAAAATTATGATCTTCGAATAAAATGTTAAGTTTCTTTTAACTCTTACTAAAAGTAATATGATAGATCGTAAAAAGGTGTACTTTACTTTTTCCAAAGTTCTCACATAAATCACTTATTTGAGAAGTGAAAGATTTTACTATGTCTAATTGACCATGCACAATACTAAGAAAAGGTAGGTAAAAGGTAGGTAGGATAGAAAGGAACAAGTATTGTGTGGTTATAACATAATGTTATTTTATGTATGAGGAGTTGATATTAATAAAACTAGTGTATAATCGTACACACGCGTTGCGCGTGTGAGGGATTGGTCTCAGAAAAAAATTTCAGTTGCGGTTGTTAACTCTGAATGGTAGTCATGTCAAAACAACCGATATCATCATTAGTAGTACATACGACAGATAGAAAGTTAAAATAATGATATACCTTCAATTATTCGTTCACATCATAAACAACAGTTCTTTACCTAATAAAGCCATCTAGAGTGTGAGTATAAATTAAGGTCATGTATTTGAATGGTATGCTAGTGAGTACACATGAAGATATGTATATATGTGTAAATGAATGTAAGATTGTGTTTCACTTACGTCCATAAGTATATTCATGAGTGAGTCTTGCACTCACTAGTCATGGATGACTCGATGAGAAACAAAGGAATTGGTGTGATAGCGAGAGTGAACCAATTAATATGACATTAACGCTCCTCTTATGCACGAAGCATGCCTCTTGGCTTGAAAAATTAATTACTGGCTAATGGTATTGTTATAACTAGAATAATATAAAAAGTTGTATACACAAAGTTATAAAAAAAATCAAATATTGACTCGACTTGGTTTTGAATATTTATATAGAAACATAGAAGAAAATAAGAATTTGCCACGAAATATTCATAATTTTATGAAAGTTATTAAAGAAAACCAAATTTTGACATGACTTGGTTTTAAATTAAATTTATATGAAAATTGATAAAAATAAACATGTATAGGATTATAAATTCAGATTTTATAAAATATTAAATTTAAAAAATAATAAAAAACAAATAATTTAAAATTTAATTGTAACATTAAAATATAAAAAACAAATAAATAATAAATATCCCTTTGAAAATTTATACTTCGTGGTAGGGATGAACAAAAAAACCGGTTCGGGAACCGATTCATCAAAGAAAACCGGAACCGGTTTCAAAGAAAACCGGTTTTGGCCCAAACCGGTCCCGAACCGACCCAAACCGCCGGTTTCTATACGGTTTGGTAGCCACGCATTCAAAACCGGTTTAAAAGTTAAAAACCGGTTAAACCGGTAAGAAAAACCGGTTTGCGTAAAAAAACCGGATTCGAACCGGTCTGATAGGTTTGAGTTTTCGGTGTGCCAAACCGGTTTGTAACCCGAACCGGTTTGAAAAAAAAAACCGGTTTTGAGAAAAAAAACTGGTTTGATCCCACTACAAAAAAACCGTTTTGGTGTTGAACCCGAATCGGTTTAGGAAAAAAACCAGTTTGAACACCTCTACTTTGTGGTTTAACAACTTGTAATTCACTATTCCTTCATTTGCTATTTAATAAGCATGTAAAATATTACTTAAAATTATGATCTTCGAATAAAATGTAAGTTTCTTTTAACTCTTACTAAAAATAATATGATAGATTGATAGATCGTAAAAAGGTGTACTTTACTTTTTCCAAAGTTCTGACATTAATCACTTATTTGAGAAGTGAAAAGATTTTTATGTCCAATTGGCCATGCACAATACAAGAAAAAAACAGGTAAAAGGTAGGTAGGATAGAAAGGAGCAAGTAATTATTAAAAGAGTAAATTACTATTTTGAGTTTAGTCATTTTAACTCTTTTGATTCAAAAAAAATCTTTTGACATATCTGATCATCACATTCTATCTTACAACAGTTTTGGCTTCAAACCATTAACTTCGTTAGTTTTGTCAGTTAAATGCAAATGTATTTTCGTCTTTTATACTCCAGGGGCTGTTTTGACAATCTAAAAATTATTTAACTTTAATAGACTATTTATGTAATTATTTAAATTAACAAAAACCAACCCCAATTTAAATAAGTTTAATTGTATATTTAATAAATATTAACATTATTTTTTTGGTCATTGTATTTTTACTATTTTGTTACTTTATTTATATATATATATATATATATATATATATATATATATATATGTAACATGTTTTAAATACACAAATAAATACGTCTTTTCCAAAGAACAATTAAAAAAATAAATGACTTAAAAAAAGAAATATAAAATAAATATGTAAAAAAAGGACGATTATAAAAAGAATGGTTTGAAAAATGAATGATTTTTAAAATCTTAAAAAAATGAATGATTATAAAGAACGGCTTAAATACGTTGTTTTTAAACTTTTCTTTTTTTTTAAAAAAATCGATTTTTTCTTAAACTGTTCTTTTTAAATCGTTTTTTAAATCGCTCGTTTTAAAACTATCGTTCTTTCAAAATCATTCTTTTTCAAACCATTCTTTTTAAAACGATTGTTCTTTTAACTTTTTTTAAAATGGAACGCTTTAAAAAACAAATATCAAAAAAGACGTTTTTAAAAATAAAAAGTTTAAAAAATTTAGAAAATGAACAGTTTTATAAAATAAAAACTATTTTAATAAAAAGAAGGTTTAATAAATGAACACCTTTTCTTTTTAAAATCTTTATTTAAAAAAATCACTCATTTTTTAGTCGTTCTTTTTTAAAGCTGTTGTTTTTAAAATCTTTCTTTGAAAAGAAAAGTATTCATTTGTATATTTAAAATACGTTTCTTTTAAAATAACCCAAAAAATAAAGAAAAAATAAAAAATAAAGTAACCAAAAAATTTAAAAAGATAATGCTATTATGTTTTAAATATACAATTAAAAACAATTTAACTTAGTGAGGTTTTTGTTAGTTTAAATAGTTAAATAAATAACCATTTAATGTTAACTAACATTCTAACTATCAAAAGAGCCCCTGAAATAAAAAAGAAAATTATATCCTTTTATTTAACTAACAAAACTAGCAGAGTTAGTGGTTAGGGCCAAAATTGTTATAAGATGCAATGTTAGGGTCTGATATGTCAAAAGATTCCTTTTTGGGTTAAAAGAGTTAAAATAACCAAACCACAGGGGCCAAAATAGTAATTTACTCTTATTAAAATAAAAAAGAATACTCAAATAACAAAAAAACCAAAGTATAAATAAAAAATTTACAAAAATGATATTAAAAACATTTTAAAATATACAAATACAAATATCGTAAATAATAGAAAAAAAAGAATATTTGTAAATTTAAAATAATTATATAAGTAGTCACTTTGTAGTTTATACAAATAACCCTGAGATGTAAATGGACGAAAATACCTTTAGACTTAACAGAATAAACTAACAAAGTTAGTATTAAGGGCCAAAATTATTACAACATACAACCCCAACGTCTGATATGTCAAAAGATTTCTTTTTGAGCTAATAGGGTTAAATGACCCTAACCCCAAGGGCCAAAATAGTAATTTACTCAAAAATTAATAAACCAGAACCCTTTTAGGATGTTTTGTCAACAGTGATCGATGTTTTAGGGTTCTGCTATTTGTTATGGTATTGAATGTAGCGTTCTCATGGTATCAGGTCCGAGATGTTACCTGAGGGATTCACGTATTAAAAACATGTCTGTGATCTTCATTAATATGCTTGATGAGATGTTTTAATGGTATGTCGGTACATTTTTAATGCTCGTTCGTCATATAATAAAAATTATGATTTGTACAGGCGTTGTTCATTGTTAGATTTGTGGTTTCAACAAAAGTTTTCTATTGAGCCACTAACTGTTGTTCCGCTTAACAACAAACCAAACCAACCGGGTTGGGACATTGGGATGGTTAAAACTTAAAACTAATGTTGCATTTGGTAATTTGGTAGTAACCAAATGGTTAAAAACTAACGTTGTCGTTAACATTCTTATTTTATATGCATTTTACGCTTCATTCGCACCGCAAACGCGTGAGTATTAACAACTTGTATTTTAATGTCCCACTATAATCTCATCAAATTAAGCTTATACTAATCAAACAAGCATCCCTAAAAACCTTCAACCACTTCATAAAAAAACACCTTTACTAAACACCATCATCCCTTACATATGGTTAACAAAATGTTGTTCATAACAAAAACACCAAATCAAAATGAAGGTTTGAAACTAAAAAACAATAAAATACACAAATTATAACACACCAAAAACCAAAATCCATAACACACCACAACATGCAGAACCCAAAACTAAATCAAAGCCCAACACCATACACAAAACAGACGAAAATCAAAGCCCCAAAAAGGCGACACAGCCCAAAATAAAAAAACCAACGAAAATTAAAGCCCCAAAAAAGCAAACAAGAGGAAAACCCAAACCTTAATAGTGAAGATCGTCAGGGTATTGGTAACGAAAGAAAGAAAGTAGGAATCCGGAGAAAGACAACGCAAACGAACCCTATAAACGAACATAATCGAAACACACATCAAAGACCCACAAGAAAAACCCCATCCCCGGACCTGAAACCCACACCCAAAACAAACCCTATAAAAGCACACACACACAACCCCCAAAAAAAACCACCGACCAAATAGATTAATAGTAATAGATAATTGGTTCATCATGTCCCATCACTTACAAACAAGCACAAAACCCTCAAACCAATTCTCACCACCCCTACCTCCACTTAGGAAGCGTCGAACGCGACCTTTGTCCACGCAGGCCTTGACAATATATCCGAGGCCCACGCGCTGACATGAGGTCGCGCGTCAAACAATCTCTTCACCTTCGTCCCCATCAAAATATGCACATTCGGAAGGTGATGGAGATCCGCGAGCGTGAACCTATCTCCGCCCAAATACTTACTCTCCATCAACCGCGACTCGTACACATCCAACACATCCTCCAACTTCTTCTCATACTCCACCACCACCTCCTCATCAACCACCATTCCAAACATCTGCTTGAAGAACAACTCCCACGTCAACTTCGACGACGTCGGATCAAACTTCTGGCCTTCAACCTCCATCCACACCGTCTGTATCGCCAATCGCTTCGGATCATCAAACACCAGATCCGTCCCCTTGTTTGTGTAAGCGTACGCTATGTACCTCGTAATCGCCCTTGATTCTGCATCAAATCACTCAACATGAGCCCTAGAAACAAAATTTGTTACTACTAAACGATCACTGATAATTGATTGATACCAAATTACAATTTACAAATCATATGTACCGAATAGCTTCAAATCGCCATCCTCAAGCACTGGAACTTGACCAAATGGCTGCATGAGATGCATTAGATGCATTAGATGATTGATTCATATATATACGTATTAGATCTAGAGGTTTTTCAAGCATACAATGGATTACTTACGTTGAGAGCAAGGAACCGAGGTGACTTCTGCTCGCGAGTGGCGAAATCGACTGGAACGAATTCGAAGTCGAGATCCTTTTCGTAGAGAGCGGCCATAGCGCGAAACGCGGGTGGTGAGCCTATGATCCCGTGTAATTTGAGCACCATTTTAGGTGAATTTGCAGTGATTGTTTTGTTGAAAATGGTAGGTGATTGAAGAAGATGATGATGTATTGATGTTGTAGGTTGTGAAAATATAAGTCAGTTGATATAGCATGTGGTTTTTGGACTTTGGAGTTGTGAGTGTAAATAACAATGTTTTGAAGTTCTGAAACCGGCCATTTCGATGTATTCAAGAAGTTGAAACAATATAAATTGTTGTCATGATTTTGTAAATTCATATAGCATTTTGAAATTTTCATTGTATAAATTAATCGATAATTATTATTAATAAAATATTGTGATTTTTGTTGGGTTGTGGTTGTGATTTATTTCATCTCATAAAATTTAGAAACCGTTGTTTAAAATAGAAGTCTTGTAACCTCTTCAGAATTTTACTCCAACAGCAGTTTATGAGTAACTAGTGGCATATCTGCACTTCGTGGCAGTTTGCACTCAATTTCATGCCTTTTTTTTTTCTTCTAATTCTATAGATCAAGGGGACAGTTTTCCTAGACACTGAATAATCTGAAATACGATCTAATATGTTCTTTTTTTCCTTTAACTTCTTGCCAACCATCATCTAATCCATTACAAGCCACTTTTTTCTTATATCTTTGTGTTGTTAAAGCTGCTTTTCATTGTCATTTACCTCGATCACTCTGATAACTATCATCTCGTCGTTGGACATCCTCTCTTTGCTCGTCTACTCTACAAACGCAGGTCATCTTCCTACGGTTAGTGACATCATAAAAAAATTGAGACATTGATGGATTAACTTAAAACAAGAACACCCCACGACTTGATTTGATCTTTGTATACATAGGAAAAGATGTACACGTTTGAATCTAATCATGATATCAAGTAACTAGTTTGAAATCGCTTTGAGACCCTATCTGTTGAAATCAAATAAAAACAATCCAAATTGGATCGAAACCAGCTTGAATCCCTTTTCTCTTGTAATCTGGTTTCTAGTCCGAACTAATATGGGCTGATACTAGTTAGACTTTCTTTATCTTAATCCCATAGGTTACAAAATCGATATTGTTTGACAAGAATATGGTCTTGTGCATCTCTTGCAATAACTAAAAAAATTTAGATAAGTGGAGAGGGAGTCATCTCGTTTTCCTTATTTTTCCTCGAGTGACACATCATCGCCACGTCAGTTTTTTCCCCGATGTTCTCCATTTTGTAGGGTGCCGTCCTAGTTTTTTCCTTTTTCTCCATTTTTATCAAATTAATTTACTTTTAATTTTGTATTTATTTTTCACACACATTCTAAACCTATATCACCATGATTAGGAGAATGAGGCATGTTTGAGGGAAGTATAGGAAAAAGAGAATCGGTGTTGCGCAGCTACCGCTCGTGCATTTTGGAAGCAGAGCATGTAGAAAAATCAAACAATGGATCATAGAAGAATTCCACTTTTTGGCATGACTCTTTCTATTTCCGCGCTGACATTTGAGTTGTCTCTCTTCTTTCTTTCAATCGACACACTCGACGCAGATAACTCCGGTGGTTGGCTTGATGAGCGCCGATGAGGAAGCGGGAGCAAGAAAACCATTTTTAAAGTTACACTGTACCTTCTTGAGGAAAGTTGAACCCTCAGTTTATTACATCTTGAATCTTTAGCTAAAACTTATTTTGACGAGTTTATATTTAGTTCCATATATCCAAGTTTTTAGACATATATTTAAGTTGTTTACAACCTTAAATGACTAGCCACAATGATTATATATGTGATAGTTAAGGGACTACTTTTGTAAATTTGTTTATAACATTACAAACCCTTCTCTACCACTCCAGTAGCCTTCCCGTTGCAACTCCAAACCCTACCCTTCCATCATCCACAACCATTGATTCACTACTCAAATGGAAGAGCAATGAGGGTAACGGTCAAAAGAGGGGATCTTGGTATGAGTGATGCCTGATGAATGAAACTAAAATCGGCTAAAAAGTAACAGAATAGGCTTTAGAGTAGCTCTTTTCAAATAGGTCGAGTTTTATTTTATAGTATAGAAATCGAATGAAAAGGAGCTCTTTAGTTGGGATTTACACGCACAACCTTATCCTATGAGTCTGCCTATGTTACACGCACCAAGAACAGATTCTCGCTATCTATTTAGAGGAAGAACTTCTTCTTCAACAAAAGAAATCGTTGCTCCTAGTTCGCTCCGCACCTTAAGAGAAAGAGTTTTATGATACCGAACCCTTGGCGGAACATCACTACTTTGAGAGTTAGGCCTTTATCCTGCTGTGCCTGGTCATGAGTATACTGCTTTCCGTAAACCTATGTAGTGAGTCGTGTAGGTGGCGTGTTGAAATTAGCACCAGTCCTGAGAAAGGACCAAGACTACTATTTCACGCAAAAGAGGTGTATGGAAAAAGGGAAGAGGGAGGTATGAACCTCACCCATGTAGTTGTGATAAGAATATTCATATTTAGGGTTGAAGTTCGGAGACCATCTAAACAATCAAAACACTCTCGTTGGTTTTTAGAATTCGACATCAGGAAGTGTTTTTTACACCATCGACCGACATTGGGGACATTTTTTCCAAGCCATGATCGAGGAGTTGGTGTTCGCACCCAAGACCAGGAGCTCCCAACCCTAACTTTGTATCCACTAAAAAACCACTAGTTGTCTCATTTATGCACACGAATATCGTATAGACATGACACTCTTTACAAAGATTGATATATCATACTTTACGTATGAAACACCACGTATAAATACAACATGTATGAAGTCTATTACATTTACTTCAGCTAATACACCTCTCCAATAGTGTATAGCTTAAACAACTAAAACATACATACCATATTTAGTAAAAATCTTAACTCATATAGAGCAGTGAATAACTAAAAAAATAAAAAATAACATCACGAGGCAGACAAACAAACATACCTTATAAAGGTTTCACTACTTGAACAAACTGAAACAGTCAAACATACCCTTGACTTCGAAGCATCGAAGCAATTCTCACCCACGCAGGCCTCGCAAGAATATCACTCGCCCACGCGCTGACATGCGGCCGCGCGTGGAACATCTCCTTCACCTCCGTCGCCATCAGGTAGTGAACATTCGGTGTGTGGTGGAGATCCGCCAGCGTGAACGTATCTCCGGCGAGATACTTGCTCTCCGTCAGCCGTTGTTCGTACACGTCGAGCACATCCGCCAGTTTCGCCTCCATCTCCGCCACCAACGCGGCGTCGGCCTGCCGTCCACGGCGGAGCACGTTGAAGTATAGCTCGATAACTAGCTTATGCGATGGTAGATTGAACTTCTGAGATTCTACTTCCATCCACATCGACTGTATCGCCATCTGTTTTGGATCGTTCATCATCAGGTTCGTTCCTTTATCGGCGTAAGTATGTGCTATGTATCGCGTTATTGCTCTTGATTCTGCGCAAAATTGGTAGTTAAACCCTAGAAATCGAAATTAACAAGCAATAGTTGCGATTTATTCGTCAATTGCAGAACGAATTCACCAGAACTTTGAAATTGGAAGACGATAGTTGCAGTCTGTTCGTTAATTACTGAACAAATTCAACAAAACTTTGAAATCGGAAGACAATAGTTGCAGTTTATTCCGTTGATTACAGAACAAATTCACCAAAACTTTGAAATCGGAAGATAACAGTTGCAGTTTGTTCCGTTAATTACAGAACAAATTCACCAAAACTTTGAAATCGGAAGATAACTGTTGCAGTTTATTCCATCAATTACAGAACAAATTCATCAAAACTTTGAAATCGGAAGACAATAATTGCAGTTTATTCGTCAATTACAAGCAAATTCACCGAAACTTTGAAATCGAAAGACAATAGTTGCAGTTTATCCCGTCAATTACAGAACAAATTCACCAAAACTTTGAATTCGGAAGACAATAGTTGCACTTTATTCGTTAATTACTGAACAAATTCACCAAAACTTTGAACTCAAAAGACAATAGTAGCAATTTATTCGTCATTTACAGGACAAATTCACCAAAACTTTGAAATTGGAAGACAATTGTTGCAATTTACAATTGAATCACAGAACAAATTCACCAAAATTTTTAAATCGGAACAAAAAAGTTGCAATTCATAGCGTTTTCTTACCGAATACTGTGGTATCACCGTCTTCCAACACCGGAACTTCACCGAACGGCTACATATCAGTTGTGGTCAATATCAGAAATCGATAACAGATGTTTGATGTATCAATTGAACGATCAGATGATAGTGAATACACTTACATTGCGTTTAAGGAATTCAGGCGATTTCTGTTCACCGGTGGCCAATTGCACCTGAACGAATTCGACATCGAGATCCTTCTCGTAGAGGCTTACGAGAGCTCGAAAAGTTGCGTTCGCGGGGACGAATCCGTATAGTTTAAGGGCCATGGTTGGTAACAGCAACAAGCAAATTGAAAGATGATAGTGTAAATGGAGATTGATAGATGATGTTGGATTCAATGGCCCGAAGTGTTATTAATTTATATAGCACTGAATTATGTATACTATTGTGGATTGACCACATGTAGCGAACTTCCAGTTTAGGAAGCTTCAGCCAGAGTTTTCCCCGAGAATCATCGAAAACTTTCGAGTCTTGAACAAGCAATGTTTTGGAGACCGGATCGGACCGGCCGGTTCGACCGGGGATCGGTCCGGTGGCCGGTCCGGTCTGCTATCGGTTTTGAGAGGTCGAACCGGCCGGTTCGTCCCGAACCGCTGGTCGACCGGGAAACCGGACCGGTTCGGACCGGTTTTTGGTATTTTTTTATTTTTATTTTTTTTGATATTAATGAGTAAAAACGGGGTGTTAAACCATAAATTAGTACGTTAGATATACAAATATAGTTAAATTTTATATATAACTATAAAATACATATATAAATCATATATAAATTACTTATATTTAATTACATATATAAATATATATAAATATAGTTAAATCCGGTCCAACCGGTCCGACCACCAAACCAGTAAGGCGTCCGGTTCGACGTCCGATCCAGTTCTGAAAACATTGTGAACAAGTATAAAAAAGGATATTTTATTATATAAACTGAATAACTCATATATAAAATATTGGGTGTTGTGCGAAAAGAAAAAAAACGAGAACATAGTTCGATCAATCGATCGCTTTGACCTCATTTGTTTTAATCGTTTTTTTACCGCCCTCTACCTCAAATCGTAGTTATTTTGTTTGAGTTTTAAAATGGGTTTAAATTCTAGTAATAGTTAATTACTTTTTTTTCTATTTCTTCAACTAATAAAAATATAAAATAATTAATCTGAAGAATAGATTGTGAACTATAAATATAATACTTCATTATGATTTCTCATGAAAGTATAATGATCAAAGATGAGAACATGAAACACTATATAAGAGTAAAATTGTATTTTTTTATGCTTTCCCTGTAATTTCTTGATGGGAATAAAGAGTGGGAAGCTTATATGAATGCCTTAGAAAAAGCTAAAAAAAGTAGAACACACACTTTAGAATTGCATGTCATCCAGCTCAGTCATTTTTGACCAATGAGAATACAGCCAACATGAAATCCTATTTCTAGATCATGTCTGGAAAGATGACCCGATTCCAACGTCACCCATATTTTCCGGTTTAAAACTGTAAAAACCGTCCAAACCGGATAATGATTTGATTTACGTTTTATACCAAAAGCCGGTTGTAAAAACTCGAACCGAACCAAGAGATTTGACCATATTTAGATTTTTTAAAGATTTCATATATGATATATTTATTTATTTATATTGTTTTAACTAAAGTATTAAGTGAACTTGAGTTCATATACCTATTTATTAATGAAGCAATATGATGAATAGTTAGTTGTACCGATTGTTAGGTATTGTTTACAAGTTGTTTATGCGCGACAGGTTGTGAAACATTGTGTATAAGTTCATGATGCACGTTTAGAGTATAAAAGGGTGTGTCCACCTCATTTCTTTCTTTGCAAACGAAACTCCTTTCTCGGTGTGTAGTGGCGCCCGGACCGCCTTATATCGCCGCTCTCGGCCGCCTCATACCCCTTTTCTACCGGTGCGTAGCGGTGGCTGGAGCTCATCCCAAGGCCGTCGTTTGCCGCTAGCGCTGATTCAAAAACCTCTTTGGTTATACTGATTTTTCCAGGCACGATGGTGAAGGTGGGGGATGAGACAGGCATTTCTTGGGTGTGGCGGTCAAACAGGGGAGTTGAACAGTCGGCGGGCCTCCGTTTCGACCCTCGATTGGCCCTTTCGCCGTTTGTTTGGAGGCTAGAGTTTTGCCTAAGATCCTAGTCTCCCGGATTCCTTCTCGTCGGCGACAACCTTGGTGGTTGCATTCCACCCTCCTTTCTTTGTTTCTGGTTATCCGGGTCTCATGTTCGATATAGTTTGATATAGTTTCTATTTTAGTGTGATGTTGGGTTTTTAGATCTTCTGTGACTTGGTGTTTGGCGAAAAGCAATCCACGCCCGCGAACACAAGCAACGCTGGTAATCCTGCTCGCACATTATTTCAGGGAAAACCCACCACTTAAATACCCAATGTGATAAAACCAATGGCCTACTTGAAGCATTTTGCACCATATAAACTCGAACTCATGATCTCCATTTTGTAAAGTCATGAGATATCTCCTCCCAAATAAATTGATATTAAGCTTATTGGCGGTCGAAAATATTAGTTAATTTGTTTTTTAATAGATTTAATTAACTCTATATTCATAGTTCTACCTTTATGAATTGTGCTATTTAAAAATACAATTACAGTGCTCAAGGTTTACAAATATGTCAAGATGAACTATCGAAATTTCAACATGTCCCATATTTTCTCAATAATTATTTACTTGCAAATTATTTAGTGAGTGACATATGTTAGCAACGCACGTGATGTAACATTAGACGATTGCTTGCGTAATATAGTTTACGGAGAAAAAATCGCCGTAAGTGTTCAATTTTAGACTTCTACTTACTAACCAATCTTTAAATTATTTTTACTCAACTATCATTCCTTCGCATGTTTTTGTATCTTTGTTACCTCAAAGTTTCAAAGCCCATACAACAAATAATGAATTAAAAATATTTTCTTTCCAACTCCATTATCACGCGAGAAATCATAAATCATTGCCGAACAAACAACCCATAAAGCAAATAGTACAACAGTTATATGCACAACATACAACACTCACTGCACCTCTCACAAAATCAACAAACCACAAGTTTACCATGGAGACAATGACATGCATTTAACCCACGCAGGCCTAGAAGAAATATCAGCATACCACGCTCGAACATGCGGTCGTGCCTCAAACAACCTTCTCACCCGCGTTTGCATCAAGAAATTGATATTCGGGAGGTGGTGGAGATCCGCTAGCGTAAAGCTATCTCCGGCTAAATACTTGTTCTCCGTTAGTCGTGCTTCATAGACATCAAGGACGTCTGATAACTTTTTTTCGTACTCTGCCACCAACTCTGGCGTGCTTCGGACCCTGTGCATTGCTATTTCCATCAGCTTCCATGACGCTCGGTCGAATTTCTGGTTTTCAACCTCCATCCATATCGTTTGTATCGCCATTTGGATCGGATCCTTCATTATTAGTTCTGTTCCCTGATTTGCGTATTTGCGTGCGACGTATTGGGTGATCGCTCTCGATTCTGTCACAAGTTATCAAAAGAATAACGTTACGGACTGAAACCATCGCAAAACATAAGACTTGTATCACATCGATTATATATGTAACAAATATGAGATTAATAGGCCAAATGACCTATTGTTCAAAAAAAAGACCAAATGAACTTCATGACCCACGAGACTAGCTAGTTTTTAAGAATGTTTTTTAAAATTTCTAGAGGGTTTGAAGTTTGTGTGGTTTTTTTCTAAATAACAAATCTATTATACTCACTATTAAACTAATCCAAACTAAGGGGTTTATTTAGTAGCATCTGAATCAGCCTCTTAATGGTTCAGATGTTTGAATGGTTCAGCACTCAATAGTTCAGACTGTTTGTTTCGTAAGCAAATGTCTAAATGATTCAGACATTTGCCTCTAAATGGTTAAGGATTATATAAATGCTAAATGATTAAAAGGTCTAATGCTAAATGGTTAAAACTTCTTATCTGAAGTGGTCAGATATTTGCCTTTAAATAGTTTACGATACACTAGCTCTTAGGGGTTCAGATCTCTTAATAGTTCAGCACTTAGTGATTCAGACCTCTTATTAGTTCAGCACTTAATCATTCGGAAATTACCAAACAACCCCTAATTTATAGTATGTTAGAGTTTGAGCTCAAGTCCTACCTTATAAGAGAAAGTGGACTACCTTCACATTCACTTGTGTGGTACTTTCTAGTTTGAAAATAATTTTATAGTGACTTACGAAAAGTCCACTATCTCAAACCAACTGACTCTGACTTCTTTAGTTTTACTTGTTGCTACTTGACGACCCAAAAAAACATGTCATGTTTAGAGTCGATAGTTACTCAAGCGTAGTTAATATCAGAAGTTAACAGATTTTCCCTAAATCACTATAAAACGGTTTTCAAGCTAGAAATCACGACACGACTTCTAAATCATCCGTTGACATATACGTACCAATTGAGCCCTAGAAACTCCAACAAGCATAAAATCCACTGAATCTAACAAAACATCTAGCAATTATTCAAATTCAAACACAATTAACACCTAATTTCAAATCAAACAATCAACAATTCGAATTAATTTGCAGCATTCAATTACCGAATAGCGTAACATCTCCATCTTCAAACGCAGGAACTTGACCAAACGGCTGCAGATGCAAACATAAACACAAACACATCAGATCTAAACAACCAAATCAAAGTCAACGATCGATACATATAACTTTCAAAATCAAACAAATAAGCATTGTTATACACTTATACAGTTATACATACGTTGCGTGCAAGGAATCGAGGCCTTTTGTGCTCCCAAGAGGCCATATTCACTGTAACAAGCTCAAAATCGACGTTCTTCTCGTACAAACTAGCTAACACACGATATGTTGCGTTTGATCCGACGAATCCGTACACTTTTACAGTCATGTTGATGTATCAACGTTGATTTCGATTGAAGCAATAGAAAGGTGTTACAAATCGGATGTGATACAGAACAAAAATTGAAGTAGATGAATTGGATGATGATTGTGAAGCAGACAATGTTGAATTTTTGCAATGGGGGTATTTATATAGTAATGTAGATGTAGGAAGATGCATAAATAGTCCTTCGGTTATTATTCTGTATGCAGTTTTAGTCGTTTGACTTTTAATGATGCATTTTTAACCCTCGAACTTTTAGTTTAAACACAAAGTTAGTGAAGTGTTAGATTATGTTTTTTTTTGTATTACAATATTACTTGAGTGAATGAAAAATGGTTAATTATATTTATTGTGATAATATTGATAACCTTCTTTTGCTATTTCTTTTCCAGAGTAATTAAAATAGATAATAGATAACTTGAAATGGTTAGGATTTGTTCAATTTGATGATTTTCTTATTGTGTTGTTTTATATTTTAAAGAATATGGGTACGTTCATCTTAAAAAAGATTAGAGTATTTATATTAGGTTTGTAATTTATATTTACATCAAAATCATTATATTTTTTTCTCTTATTTTCAATTAAATAATATTTTTCTATACTTTTATCATTATATTTTCTATCTTCTCTACTTACAACCACTTATAAAAATATTAAAAAATTAATAAGGATGAACAGTGACTTCACAAATATACAAATTGATAGCAACATTTTTTCTTTACTTCACTCACAACCATTTCATATAATATAAGAAACATGCTTATAAATATATAATAAATCTACATTGAATACTCTAAGAGTAAGTGATTTTTTCATGTACTTTTATAAGTTGATTGAGTTTGATATATAAAGCTAGATTTAGAGATAATTTTATAAAATTATAAAAGAATAATCATACAGTTATGGCATTAACAATAACTCATTTGATATGATATTTATTTTATTAATTCTTACGTATATGTGTAATAGAAAAACAAGATGCTATTCCAACTTCCATGACTGGTGAGGGGAATAAGCTTCTAGAATAATTCTTCTAATATATGGGTCGGTCGTTTGACCCAAGACCCAACTAATACACGTATTTAATATTATTTTAGTAATATTATAATTATTAAATAAAGTTAAGTTAAATCAGAACAATTTAATATATTTATTCTTTAAATTATTAATCTTAATTTTGTTTTATTCTCCGCCCAATTTGAATTGTTTGGCCGTCACAATTGCTACCATGCTATAGAGTTTTATTTTCAACACAATTAATCGTACTTTACTTTTAATGAGTCTAATTAGTAAGAAAAAGATGTTCTAAAAAATGAAGCTCCAACAACATTAAAGTTATTCAGTGACTTTAAACCTTTAATTAATATATTAACGAATACAATACTTAATATTATAATAATATATATTCTAATTATATTAAATATTTCTACTCTAATAAAAAAATAATTATGATAGACACGTGACATTATCACATTTATCTTATCAAAATTATCTCGTTTCTCTCTTCAATCAAATATCACATTAATTACTAATAGTAAATTAAGAAAAAAATTCTTTTTATTAATATTTTTCCTAAAGAAATAAATATTTATAAAATAATATTTTTCTAAAACATTAAACTTTTTTAAAAATAAGAAATATTTTAAAATTGATATTTTTAAGTAAAGTTTTTATAAATTTTTTTAAATATGACGTTAAAAATTGCATCTTTTTAAAATGTTTGTTTTAAACAAAATTTTTAATTTTTCTTTTGAAAAAAATAAAAACAAAAAAAAGTTTATATCATTTTTGTATTATTTATATTCCTTACTTATATATAATTTCAATCATAGGTTATCTTGAAATATCGTTTTATAACTAATAAATTTTTATTATATTTAATATTTGTTTATATATAAAACTAGTATAATATAATTAACTTTCATATAAAGAAGATAAAAGATTAAAAACAGACACTTGTTATACATGTCAACTGGCTCAGTCAAATTTTGACCAATGAGAACACAGCTAACATGAAATTCTAGTTCTAGATGGTTTCTGGAACGATGACGCAATTACAACGTCACCCATTTGTTCTTTGTTTCCCCTTGGGTTTTCTTCATGACCCATTCCACCACACTATCATTGACATTTTGACGGTCTTCGTCAACGCTAAACTTCTATGCTTCATTATCATTTTATTTGCTAATTGAAATTATTAAATTTTATGAATTCACAAAAAAAAAAAAAAAAAAAAAAAAAAAGTCAACCTAAACGACCGAGTTTCGTCCTTGTTAGAGCGTCAGCGTCTTAATGAACTTGATAATAAAGTAATGGTTTTAGGCCTAGAACGTAGAACGTGATTTATTACTTTTTATTATTCACTTGTGGATTAAAATTATTTTGGTGATACTTTAAAAACACTAAATCAGAGAAAAGGTTTGAAAACGAGTGTGTTGCTTCGGTGAAATTAGTACCAGTATTCAAGAGAATTCAATATCCAAAAATCAGACAAAACGATCTTGTATATAGACGTCAAAACAGTTGGTGGTTATAATCATTGCAACTATCATAATCATTCGTGATTATAATGTCATAACTAACGTTGGTGGTCATAAGTATCAATCGTTAAATCACTTGAAACATGTTACTACTGATAATCGTTAGGGTGGGGAGGGGTGCACCCACCGTGAGGACGTGGCGGCCCCCTACGTCGCGTGGGAACACCACTGTCGGCCCCCACCCCCACGCCGTGAAAAATTGTGTAGCTCGGCAAAGACATGCCGTGAATTGTTGCATGTATGTGTGGTATAGTGATGTAGTGTGGCAACACCGTCACCATCAAATTGAGGTTGGGGTGTAGTGTGGTGTTGTTTAAAATGATACCCGCAACCAAAGTTGCTACCGACCTTCACTTATTATTGAATATTAAGTTTCTAAAATTTTTATTAACCTAACAGTTCAACCCCAGCCAGAGGATTTGTCAATTGGATCCCAAGGACTACAACCCCTTAAACTAACGATGTCTCTCTTATCCATTATTTGAAATAGTCTTGTCTAGCTTTGCATTCTGTAGCTCGTAGTTTGTATCAATGTATATTCTAACTTATAATTTGTTTTGAAGTGAATCTTAATCATGTAAAACTGCCGGATGATACTAAAATCATCAACACTTGCCTCAGAGGTGAAGAAGCGGACTCACGTAATTTTAGTTTGGATGTACGGGATCGTAATAATTGAATTGTTGACCTGCTCTTGGCACAATGAAACATTGTATGTTATGAAGCTAGGAACCACGAAAAAGATCAATGGATAAAGGGCTTGAATCAATCTCATTAAGCGCACCTCCAGTAGTGATGTTATTTTATGTTTCTTGGCAAAACTGATGAAATTGATGAGAGAGATGATGCGTGAAAGAGAGATAATAGGGAAAATTCATCCCCATAAACTAGAAAAAACGACTATGTGAGAGTAAAAGCAAGAGAAGGGAGAGAGGAGATAGAGTATGGTTTTTATGATTTGTGAGTGGGTAGAAGAGAAAAAGACGGAGGCAAGTGAAACCTAGACCCGTTTTTCACCTCCTCCATTGGTGATACACCTCTCATTTCTCCACCCAATAACTCGACATCTTTTAAATAAAATTATATTCCATAACTAATATTTACAAAAACAATAAAATCAGAAACGCTATTTTCATTAATAAAAATAATACATTAATATTAAAAAAATCAGCTACTCATTATATTAAATCAAAAACATTTAAGTTTGTTAGACTTGCAATGTGTTCCACCAAATTATATCAAAGTTTAAAACAAATGTCAATACCGCCTACAAAACTAAACACATATAATTCAAAAAGACTAAAACAACTCCATTTTCAGAAAAAATTATACGAGCATGTTGGTCAAAAATCATAGATTGGGTGGAGTAGATTCTAGATACATAAGATAAAAATAATATGGCATCAAATTATTAGTCAATATTGTTCCCATAAACCACGACCATATACTCTCAAAATAATATTATTCTTCAACAACCTCAGCTGATCAACTTTGACATCCGAATTAACCAACCACATCAAAACCAAAAGTACAACAATCTCAAGCACAATGTACAACAAACTCAACAAACGTTACAACCCCGTTCACCAAGGACACAAAGCAGCAACCTTGACCCACGACGGGCGCGAAAGAATATCAGCGGCCCACGCTCGCACATGCGGTCGGCCCTGGAACCACCCTTTCGCCTTCGTCGACCTCAGGTAATGCATCCCCGGCTGGTGGTGGAGATCCACCAGCGTGAAGCTATCTCCGGCGAGATACTTGCTCTGCGTCAACCGTTGCTCATACACATCAAGCACATTCTCCAGCTTCCGTTCGTACAATCGCACGTCTTCGACACCATGTTTCCCGTGTACTGATGCTTCGAGTATCTTCGAGAACGGTGGATCGAATCGCTGGTTCTCGGAGTCCATCCACACCGTTTGGATCGCTAGCTTGATCGGATCATTTGTTGTCAGATCTGTTCCGTTTCCGTCGTATTTGTTCGCGATGTATTGTGTGATTGCTCGTGATTCTGTAACAAAATAAGGATTATTGAGCCCTAGAATCCGAAACAGACGTAATATAATGTAATATACATCAAATATTGAAATCATAAGCAACAGATTGATTGTTAAGTGTTCAACAAACGATTACTGAGCCCTAGAATCCGAAACGGAGGTAATATACATCAAATTTGGAAATCAAAACCGATAGATCGATTATATAGTGTTCAAGTAAACGATTATTGAGCCCTAGAATCCGAAACAGAGGTGATATACATCAAATTTCAAAATCAAAAGCAACAGATCGATTGTTAAGTGTTCGATTACCGAATAGCGTGACATCACCGTCTTCTAGCACCGGAACTTCACCAAACGGCTGTAAACACATACACGCACACAGATCATTAGATTAACATCAGTTGTGAAGAAATTTGAAGTGGATAACATGTATACGATTTTCAAAAGCTAATATAGTAATAATACGTTTTGTGCAAGGAATCGAGGCGTTTTGTGTTCTCCGGCGGATATGTTGATCGGAATAAACTCAAATTCGACCTCCTTCTCGTGGAGACAAGCTTGAACACGCTGTGTGCCGTCGGAATCGACGGATCCGTACAGTTTTACCGCCATATTGTAGTTGCTACAGCTGATTTCTACTGAAACTGATCAAAACTTGAATCAAAATGATTGAACTACTGATGAACTTGTGAGGTATAAGTGCAAATAGTGAAACGATGATCAAACAGATGAATTGGGGATGATGATGATGGTGATTGGGGATTATAGAATTTTGTAATGAAAGTTGTTATTTGAAGGTGGGCTTTATATAGATGCAATAATTTACAGTATCAGTCCTTTGATTGTCTTTCATTATTCACTTTCGGTTGTTTGACTTTATGTTTTTCTCTTTTTGACCCTTAAAACTCTAAACTAACACACAACCACTGTTAAGTTAGTTATAGCTATAAACTTCAATGGATGACATGTTTCATACAAGGATCATATATACACATTTATTTTTGTCACCACTTAATCTAAACTTTTATATGATTTAGATATAACTATAGCATAAATAAAATGATTTCTTATGTCGTTCTTCTAACTTTCACACGTTTTTAACTTTTAAATTTAACATTTGATCTATCAATAGCAAGTTATACATACACATGTTTCATTGGTGTATATACATTAATGTCTAGAGTTTTTATAAACCATTTTCTTTCATTGATGAATGTAATCAATGTATGCATACCAATGAATATATATAATAAGATTAATGAATGAGAATTAAACTTAGCTTGAAAGGTTACTCACTACTAATTAGTCAAGTTCAAGCTTTAAAATAAAAAAATAAACGAGTTGCACTTGGGCTCGAGTCGGCTCCTCTATTTATCTCTTAAGAGGAGAATTGATTTAAATCGATATTTATCACGAAGAAATTGTTTAAAAATGAATTTACAAACATTGACTAATATCCATGTCTTGAGGAAAAAATGTTCTAGAATAATGCTTTAAATGTATGGGTCGGAACCTTCTCCAATACAACAGGTCAAAAATCATAAGAACTAAATACACACGTTTGAAGTTCAACGTATAAAAACAACAAACTTTAGGTAAGTGAGTTCAAATTAATAATTTAAATCTTATGTGATTTCTTTAATGTTAATTATATTTACCTATACGTTAATTTTGAAAAGTAAGGAAACAATGGCTTCCTCTTACGTGGCGGCCTTTTGTTGGGTTTTTTTGTTCTAAATAAAATTATTCCGTGTGTTGGTGTCCATAAATAAATTGTTAAGTTTATTTTTATACTATTTTGAGTATCTTATAGCATTTTAAGCTTTCCAGACTATTATATTAGAAATGTTAAATCAACAATAGTAAGATTTTTTCTTATAATAGAACTCTAACACCGAAAAAACCAAGCAATTGTTTTTTGTTTAAAAGGGAGACTTATTTTTCATTCTCTAATAAAGATTTAACCCACGACTATTTGTTTAGATCTTATACACTATTCGGATACCTTTAGCCGATAAATCACTTGTGGGTAATAATACTTTCATAGCTGGACGTATAGGTTATGGAACCAGTCGTCTCACTAACCATTAGTTGATTGGTTTCAAAAACCGAATGATTTTGTGCATGTTATAAAAACTAAAAAATTTGCTCCAACACATGTACACATAACTGATTTAAAACAACATATGCCACTACTTTTATTCGATTCAAGAATGTAATGTGGTGATGGTGGAAAAGATTTGTTTATCATACCCAAGTGCAAACTTGTGGGTGTACATCATGCACATATGCATACCCGTGTGTTTTATAGCAAGCCTATATACATGTTTGTTTTTTATAATAGACTGTTATATTTTACATGTATATAGTTAAATGGGCATCTATATTATCTATATTATACATGTATAACATTATTGTGTTTGTTTTTACTGTTTAGATGAATTAATTGTTCACGCTACATGCAAATATGCATGTCAATATGTTCGAGTTTTGAAAGAAAAAAAATGCATTTATAATATTTTGTTTATGAATTATGATGCATTTTTTCTTTTGAACTAACATTTTATTGCTCTTATATACCACCTAACATTATACTTGTAATGATATACATCAATACTATTTTTATAAGGTACAATTATCAATGTCACTAGCGTACAACTTATGGGAATTTGTTTATGTACATATGTTGCTGGAAAATGAGTCAACAAATATGGAAGAGGGCCTTTCATTTTATTTCTTACATATTTACTTCATAACAAAGTATTGAAGACCTAGTTACAAAGGTTATATAAGGATTTCGTAGTTCTCTAACTTGTTTTTGGGTTACTAGTTTTCTGAGAACATGCACTTGTGTAATAAATTAGATGTTAATTTTATGGTCAAATGCACATATGAACAGGGAAAAATACATATATCCATATTTGCGTATTGAAAAAGCTATAACTATATTAAACAAAATTAAACAATACATACACTTACGAAGTTATTGGAAATCATAATGGATTTTAAACTCTATAAAATTACATGTTTTTTTATCATGCTTGAAAAACATTATGCATTATACACTCAATACTTGTATTTTGAAAAAAGATACAAATAGCCTATTGAATAGAAAGAAAGAACTCGTAGGGGATATGCTACACGTATTTATTTTTAAGTAAAAAAGATACAATAACTAATTCAATAGAGGTACATATAAAATAAAAGCAATGAGATACGTTTAACACACTGATGACCAATTGACCATGTGAGTTGTGACCTCTATCATCGCAATCATAATGTTACCTATATTTCCTAATGTGTAACAAATGGAATAAGTGTAGGTTCTTATGGTTAGCGTGGTCAATTTACTTCATATTTATTGTGTATTGAACGTGTTTATATTAGTAAAATAATCAAAAAGACAAACTGCAGCATGACCTTTAAAGTCATTTTCTTCAACCCTTACCTTTATCTCAACTCCAGGAGCATTCAAAAGAATATCAGTGATACCCTATGATAACGACATTATCACAATTCGGTTACGCCTCAAGCAAGAGACCATCCATGACGACGACATGTAATCGTCAATTGTCATAAACATACGAGCGGGTGGTGAAGGTAATTTTCTCTCATGCTTTCTCTGTGTTCTCTCTTGTCTCGCACTTCTCTTCCTCTAGAAAAATTACTTATTTTCACGTCAGAGATTGATAAATTAAAGTTCTTCACGACGACAGTTGTTAGTTTTGCAATCTCTTGCGGAACCATCAACCACTTACAGGTTAACACGAACTGTAAAAAATCTATTAAAATAACTTTTGATTTAGCAGTTTATACATGTTTGATCAAATTCTTTTTAACCAATTTTATATAAATTTACCAATTAATAACCAACTTTTGTCTATGTTCTTTCGGCCTTAGAAATTGATGAGAAATTTTAATGGTCTAAAGCAAATGCCTACCTACAAACTTATACTATTTAATTTTGTTTCTTTTTGGCATCAAAATTATCAGAAGCTGTTAATGTCTGTAAATCAATCACCGGAGACTCTCCGGCCGCCATCAAAACATTAATCCCAACTCATCTCCTCCGATCCCGCCACCGTGAACCGTCATTCCTACCACCATAATCTCGATACCGGGACATATCATGTTGCATTCTCGACGTCTCCGGCCTATAACTGTGGTTTCGGCCATGCGGGTCCGAATACTCCCACCCGTCAACGTATTCATGAGACCTAACCGGACTATTGTTGGGGCTCCAAGACTCAAACCCGGGCCCATCCCGGTAGCCTCCGTTTCTCACCAATGACGGGCCCGGATGCGCATATTCCCTTGTACCGTATGTATTGTAGTTCGTACTCTGCTCCACGGAGTATGGGCTCGACCCTAAACCTTCCCAACCCGTCCAAGACTGACCCGTTGGTATCCGAGGCTCGGGCATCAGATGCTGTTGAGGCTGTATTTGGGACCCACCATGTTCCGGCAAGTAGTAGGCATTTGATGATGCATAGGCGGCTGCCGGAACATTCCTCTGCTCAACAACAGTATCAGAAAATCTCTGATGTATTGCCGGAGAAATTGTTTGTTGGGTCAAACTAGCTGTTGGCAGACCGTTGACCGCTGCCGGAATGGTTCTCCGGTCAGGGACAACATTAGGAAACCTCTGGTGTGTGATCGGAGCAATTGTTTGTTGGGTTGTTTCTTGAAAATGAACTGCGGGAACTGCATAAGCATCACCGTTAACCGCCACGGTTTGTCGGGAAAACGGATTTTTAGCACTCTCCGGCCTCCATCCACGCTGAATCAAAAGAGGAAATATCAGCAGAACCCAAAAAAGATTTGAAAAAATAGAACTTTTTTTTATAAAAATCTCATTTTGATTCTGTTTTTAGTAATCATATTACTACTTTTATATACCCTACAATCTAATTCTTTACCTTCCATTATCTCTATATCGTTTCCAATATTATCCGATGTTATAAACTTTGAACTGATTCACAGTCACTAATCAATATACGTTTGTTTTTTATGATAAAACCATCACAAAGGCAAAAAACAAGAAGAAAAAAAATCTATGAACATTTCATAAGATATTATGATTTTGTACAAAAGATGATGTGCATGTAATTGACGACGCACCGTTACAGGGTCACTGGAGGGAGTTGGAGATGGTAGTGAAACTTCAACTCTTTCCTCTGCTTTCCTTTCAACTAACCCGTTAACAAGAGTGTTAATCGAGCCACCACGAGCGGCATTAGCCTTAATCGCATCAAGAAGCTTAACCATTTGTTCATTGGTCAAGCTCCCACCTTGACCAGCAGTGAGTGCAAATACAATTTGTGGGTTTTTAAGTAAGACTGCTAGTAACTCAAGATCAGGTCCGGGCGTGTTCCTGATGTTATTGTCAGCTAGGGTGCTTGTACTCGCTGCGTAATTGTTTGTATGGTCACCTGCTACTTCTGCAGGCTGAGACACCATATTGTCGTCGTCGTCAGGAAGTTGGTCAGTTGGGATTTCAGGTGTTAGTGAATCATCATAGTCCATTTCTCGGTCCCATGGTTCTTTGGGATTTGGTGGGATTTCAACAGGTGTGGTGTAGAAAACTTCCTTTTCCCGTTTGATTCGGTTGTTTTGGACTTCGATTTCTTTGCTGTTTTCACCAGAGCACACGCTCCACTCTTTATTGATCTTCATTTCTGCATATGATTGAAGAAATCATTGATATCCATTAACTTAAACACCAAACAGCACCAAAAAGATCATACAAGTCATGTTGCAAATAATAATTGTTTGAACGAGTATTTGTGATGTTACAATTTCATATCTATATACTTTTGGAAAATATACTTCTCATTTGTGTAGACATGGTCCAGGATAGAACTATGCGAGACGTTAGGGGAGGGTCCAAATATATCTTATAAATGTTTTAACTATGTTTTAGGGGATTGATTGTGTTTTATCATCCTTTTAGTAGTCTTTGCTGTCTTCACTTGACTCAAGAATGCATTATATGCTTCTTCCTCACTATGTACTTCTTGTTGTCTATTGTATATGGATTGCTTATGAGCCGTGCATATTGTTGTTCATTGTATGTTTTGTATCTCTAATGTGTATGATCACTCGGTGTGTGCTACCAGTTTGCCTAGGATCATTATGTGCTCCTCTTCTATATTGTTGAACATGATGTGCTTCTGATGATATAATTTATGTATTGATTGTGTATCGATCACTGCATTCTCTATTTTATTGAATGCTTTGGTTTTATTGTTTGCTTCGGAGTAAGGGGTTTCTCCATAAACAGCTATCTTTATCCCTGTAATAGAGGTAATGTTTGTCTACATCCCACCTTCACAATACATCATTAGTAGCTTTGCGATAAAATACTGGGTTTTGTTAGGGTACTTTTCCTTTATGATTGCTATTTACAGTATTTGCAATTTAATAAAGATTGTAAGTGGTTGAACACTGTATGCAAGGTAATTCATCTGAAAACTGGAGGTAGGGAACCCCGTGAATAAAAGAACTAAAAAACATAATTGTGAACATGCCACCAACACCTTGCAAAATAAGTAGCTAAAAAAACAAAGTGTGCAGGAATTTACAAACTAATTTACAAAATCAACCTGATGCAAGTTAGGAGAAACCCATCAAAAGTAACAGATTTCTGTTGGATGGCTGTTGGGCATGATCCTAAATTCAGTAAAAGTTAATCTTGAAGAAAAAGGTATCGATGGCCTAAAATGAAAATCATCTTGTTGGATTAAGAATTGTGGGTCGCTTTTGCATCATCCATGGTTGACGGATAAATTTGTCTAATTTATGAGAAGAGATTGATGATTAAGAAACCTAAATCAAGGAGCTAATAGAAAAGCCAAGGGCCAAATTTCGAATTGATTAGGTTCATATTAGGGTCATTGCGTGCCTTCTTTCAGAGAAAAATAAGTTCTAGGTCATAGTTAAAGATTAGGAATATAGTACTTGGGTTGAGGATTGACCCAAAAAACTTCTTCCTAGAAAAAACGATTTAGAAGGGTTTTATGGGTTAAGAATGCACTTTGGACACCCATTCATTTTTAACCACATTCATTTGACATGTTAAAGAAAACATAACCCGAGTGATTCAGTCATTGCTGATGCTTATTTAAAGGGGATTTTAATTTTAAAGATCATATAAGTTAGCATCTTTCAACCATGAGCAGAACCACCCATACAGCAGTGCATACTCCATTGAACCTGCAAACAGTTGGCATAATAAAAGAAAACAAAATGAACTTTTAACATTAACTGTACCTGGTGGAATCACCCACGAGATCTGCAATCTCTTGCACTTCTTCCACACAGGTTCCTCTGAGTCCATAACTTCCTTAGCATGAACAGGAACCACCTGCACTTTATCACCTGACCCAAGCTTCACAGGTGACTTATGTTCCTCTACTTTGGGCTGAACATGAGGTTTAGCTGTTAAAGGTGTCATGCTAGAAGAGGAAGTAGCACCCTCCTCAATTTTAGGATGGATATGAGCTTTCGCAGGCGGGATTTTAGTTTTCACTTGAGGACTTACGTAACTTTCCCCATATTTACTCTTCATGAACTGAGCCCGCAATTTGGCTTTTTGTATATCATCAGCTGAAAGTGGACGGCCCTGATTTGCTAAAACAATTCTTGTAACTTGTGGGGCGCGATTAGCTGGTTTTTGGCCTGGTTGCTCCACAAGCTGTACTTTTCTGCGTTCTCTTGCATCTAAGATCTAGTCAAGGCATTAACTATGCATACTTCCTCAGCTTCTCTTATTGATATTACAGTAGACTTGGAGCATGATTAATTTAACAGAAATAATTATATTAAGTGATCTAGATGTCTAATTAGTCACTACCTTACGGTGCATGCATGTTGTATAGACAATTAGCAAATACTTCATGGATGACTGCATTCCAATTATTTCTAGTGCATTCTACAGTATCAAAGCTTTGTCCTGCTTCGACAGAATCTCTTTATGATTTTAATTAACTTGATTGCCACTTGATGAAAATGGGTTTAACCGATCACACAAGGGTTCCGGACTATTCAAATCTTAGTGTTATTTGAGTCATCAGTTAATTACTAGATCGTTATTAAATTTTATATATTTTTAGCAAACGAATATTTTAAAACTAACAAGAAAAAACATATGTTGGAAAAGATAACCATTGTCAAGTGTGTGTGTGTGTGTATTTAATTGTAATGGGATTTTATAATAGAGTTGCCAGTAACAGGTACATCTATTGAGTTGAGTAATCATGTATGAACTACCAATTAACACTCTATTTATCACAAATCTGTTAGATTTTATGCCAAATTTGCAAATGCTAGCAGTTTCCATGAGAAAACAAACAAAACCCCAAGGATACGAGATGAAGATACACCTCTTAGAAGCTTCATATTTGAATCATCAGAAGGCCCTGTAAGCATTTTGATTGACTGTGACCTGTGGGAAAGTAGGAATCAAGAATTAGGGTTAAGCACACTTAACCAAAAAGCTCTCAGAACTGCATCTGAGCTTGCTCATTATACTATTGATATTATAACTCCGTGTCAATGGAATCCCCTGAGCTGAAGTGAGGGTGAAGGCACATGCATCACATACATGAGTTGTGAGGGGAATTCATTGTACTCGAGCGTATTTTTATATGTAGTTTCACAAAACTGATTATATATTTATAGTGGCTGATAACATAATCAAAACTACACATGGACCATCAGAGACTGGAATTTTAGGAAAAAACAAAGAGTTGTTGCATCATTGCTTTGATTCCTAGGTTTTGAGGCACATGGGGTTTAATAAGCCTTTAGGCTTTTAGAAATGACAGCTCATGTAGTCCATCAAAACACACGGGCTGTAGGCAGTAGCGGTGTTCATAAACCTTTTATGTTTTATTTTGAAATATGCATTTATGTATATGTTGTAAGGAATCATCTTTATCAATACAAAACAACTATCGATTTTGAAAATAATAGAAAACAGTTAACCATTTTGGCCTGTCTGGATGATCCAACCAACAGAGCTAGTTTGGTTTGTCATTTTTCAAAACCATGGTTAGTGCGCAACAGTGCCCTCTTTAGAAAGCCCTAAAAGTGCATGTCTCTCCTCACTTCATTTACATCCTGTGCCTTGCCTAACCAGATGCGATCCAAATATAATCTGAATGGACCTCACGCCTAAGTGTGCTTTTTGAAACACAGATTATACTCGCTTTATACCTGGAGTTTTCAGGATTCTCTTGTAATGAATATATTGCTCCCTGTTTAACACGGGAAATTTTGAACAAAATTAATAAACAGCAAATAAAAAGTTTTTAACATTAGCGATGAGCAACGAGAAAAGTAGGTATCTTTTATTTTGAAGTCAAAGAGTCATTTCTAACAGTGATCACAACAATTATAAATAGTTGGTTGGAATATATAGTTATGAACGGCCACGTAGAAAGAGGAAAATTAAATAAAAAACTTGTTGCCAATGTAAAAATTGTGTCAGAGAATTGAAAAGGTATTACTTTTATATTCCTAAATCAAAAAGTCTATTTGTGTGACACATGTATGTATGTATGTAGAGAGAGAGAGAGAGAGAGAGAGAGAGAGACTCACAGGGTTGTCAATTCTCGACTCCAATGATTCATTTTCCATAATTTCACCAATGCTATACACCATAATAAAGCAGCAATGAATATAAGACCATTGATAGTAATTTAAGCCAAAGCATTAAGACAGAGATAGGCTTGCCTTTGCTTCAGTAGCATCTCATTCTGAGCATCAACAGAGGAAATATTGGCACTAGGTTTTCTCATAGCTTGACTTCTTGCAAACATTTTGCTCCATCTAGACAGAAGACTTTTTGCCCTGTTTGAGATGTCTGATCTTCAAATCAGATTATGAGATTCAAATAATAAATGTACAAACAAAAAATACCTACAAGATGCATACATTCCACTACACAAAAAGGGTTTTACCATACAAAATCCCAATTAAAAGGTGGAGTAGAAATGATATGTCTAGCACTTAACTTATGTCGTACAAAAATGTAAATAATTCAATCTCCATTCAGATCCAGTATATCACATAAAAGAAACATTGACATAACTGTGTGACTTAGAAAAACACAGGAAAGTATAAGATGCATATCATAACTAAAAAATTATATACAATAATACAAATATACAATACAGGTTTTGATGTACCCAACATGCAAAAATATTCAACAACTTGATGATACTGACCAAAGAAAACACACCTGATCCCTGGTAGAACCGAAGTTTGTTGACACTTTGCAATACGGCTGACATGTGTGCTGGGAGAGCTTTATGTAATGGCAGGTGACAAAGGACCTAAAGGTGGCTCCATTTAGTAGACCAGATACATTTTTAAATATCAAATAACTGAATATGAAACAATACTTTTTCAAATAATCTAGGTACCCGGAGAATGACATGAAGCACAGTTGTTTGCTCTTCTACTGCTGCTTGACTCAGCCACGAAGCTAGGATCATCACACCTCCATTTGTCAAAAACCTGCAATTTCAATAAAGAAATATTAGACCATTGGCATTTTACAGAATAGACAATGCTGTCCAGTGCATTATAATCTAATAATACCAATAGAGCACTGAAACATTTTTTATTTGCAAGATCCATTCCATCAATTTGACTTGTCCAGAAAATGTTTCTTCTTGCCGCAATAGGTTAAAAATATTAGCAATAAAATGCTTCTCTGGGTCACTTGTATCAGGCAACACCTCATCTTGGGTGGAACAAGGAGGTGTTTCAGTATTTGATGGGTCCACAGCTTTCAAAGGAACTGGGTTGTTAGTTGGGTCCACAGAGTTCAAAGGAACTGGGTTAATAGGTGTGGCCACATTAGCGCTTGTTGACCCATCTTGCTCATGCACACTTTCTGCTGACTGGATTGCTTTCTCTCTAGATAATCGGATAAATCTCCGAACTCTTGAGCGTTGACCGTTAAAGAAGTCTCTCACCTTAGAATTATAATTAATTAAGTTAATTATTACTGATAAGGGTGACATAGATTACTTGTAGTAAACAAAATGTCAAAAACAAAGCAAACACTTGAGTTGCCCTCATTATTTGCTTGTAATCAAAACACTCAAACGCATACTATTCTTATAAAATTAATACATATTGAAATGATGAAAGCAAAATAGAGAAGGACAAAAAGAAACCTGTGTGGCTGTCAAGCCAAAAAGAGCACTTATTGCTCGAATTTCCTTCTTGTTTATTTCGTCTTTAACAGAAAAAATTGATTGCATGTATTTTATTGCTTTTGGATTCAGTAGATCTCTGGGTCTTTTGCCTGAGAATAAAACAAAAAGTAAGGCACAAGAATCATCAATGCAAACTGCATCAGACCTTAAATGTAGATATACATTAAACTGTTAATAATAAGCCTCAAAAACTGTAAAAAAATTTGCAAAGAAATTGTTCCTGTACAAAGTACCCTCGACATGTTATGCAACTAAAAACACAACAGACTGAAAATCCAAATTGGAGAAAAAAAGATTCAGATGTCACATTGGTGGCCCATGTCATCTGAAAGTAATAGCCTCATCATGGAGTTTGGAATCAAGGACAAGAGATGTCAAATAAGATATTGATCAAACACTATAACTAGGTAAGGGAGACACCACTGTTTTACAAAACTGTTCAATAACAAATATGTAGCAACTAAAAAACTTACCAATTTTAATTGATAGAGCACCTGCTGCCTGCACATAAATAACAAAACATATGATCAACACCATGCACAAAGATAACATAAAGAAGTAAGTTATGTACAACAATCCGTTGCTAGTGTTTGTATGTTAAAGCTACATAGTCTAGTCACTGTTGGAAATTGTAATAATAATAAAGCGCACACCACCCTTATATAACTGACGGACTATGTAACAACACACACATTTATGATCTATCTGATCAAATTCCTTCACCAGTTCACCACCAACCCTTTTTGCTAATTAAACTGCATGTCAAATTTTACAACCACACAGTACTGCTACATAAGCTATATTTAAATTCCTCCTACAATTCAATTGTCAGTATATTTTCTCACCAGTTTCGCATCTAAACGACATCCAATTCAGAAATTAATTATATTCAAATCGCGATATAGTAGTACATCTTCAGCAAGAGACGCCTAATTAACTGTTATTAGCCCATATATGATGTATGTATGAATGTAACGCCTAATTAGAACAAATTGCAAATCTATCGTGTTAATTAAGTGTATAAAGGGAGTTCGCACGCACCATCTCTTGTGATAAAGGGTTGACGCCGGTTAGCTTGCATTGTGTGGAAACGATGTTCTGTAGCTCGCAGATCTGCTTGCTAATCAGTTCTTTCTGAGACTCCAACAGCCCCTCATACGACGTGGTGGTGTTGGAGGATACTACCAGAGCGAGCTGCTGGTTTGCGTTCGATGTCGCCATATCTGAACAAATCCTCGAGCTAAATCGACATGATTACGAGATCGAGTGATCTACTGTGCGAATTGAAGCTGATGGATTCGAATAAGCGTTGATTTGGTTCGTTAGGGTTAGGGTTTGGTGGAGAACAGTTTGTTTTGTTGAAATCTTGAGGGGGTTCCGGGGGAAACGTCGCGTTAGAACAAACCAGGGGCCGTATATACGATTAAATCTTTTGTTATGTTATTATTTATTCTAATCAATAACCTATAATAAAAAAAACTTTTCTCAAGGCTCGTATTATCATTCTAGTATATCAAAAGACATGTGTTATCATTCTAGCATATTAAAAAAATTATTTTCTCTTCTCTCTCGTAATAAATGCGAAAGTTATAAAAACAATTAATTTAACTTTTCTTTTTAACTAAAATATGTTAAAACAAATATACTTATATTTATGTTTCTTTTCTCTCTTATATTAAATGATAATTATTGTAAATTAGTAAACAAAACTATTAAACATCTAAAATATAAATGTAGTTATTTTAATAATTTATTAATACATATTAAATATAGAGTAACAATTTCTAATTCTTTATGTGTTATAACTAATATTCATTATATTATTATTTCACCAATGGATAATAACATCTAGAAAATAAAATATTCATAAACTAATGTTTTTGATATGTTTTCTTTATTCCACACATGTAATACATGGGCTCTAACCTAGTGACATATGTATGAATCTTAGAAGCTGTTTGGTAGCTTTTTAATGGTTCAAATGTCTGAATGATTCAATATTTAATAGTTCGGATTGTTTGTTTCACAAGCAAATATCTGAATGTTCATACATTTGTCTCTGAATGGTTAAGCATTATACTAATGCTGAATGATTAAGAGGTCTAATGCTGAATGGTTAATAACTCTTATCTGAATTGGTCAGATATTTGCATGTGAATAGTTAAACGATATACTAGCTCTTAATAATTCGGGTCTCTTAATGGTTCATCACTTAATGGTTCGGACCTCTTAATAGTTCAGGATTTAATGGTTCAGACCTTTTATTGGTTCAACACTTAATCATTCAGATATTACCAAACAGCCCCTTAATCCTACCTGCGTAACCGTTTTATGTTTTCTGTCGAACTCGTACCTTAACTCACTCAGAAGAAAACTCATAACTGGTTAGCGAAAAAAGTCCTAAGTTGTATATTTTAAGAATATATATATTATCAAAATTACATATAATTTTTCTGCTTTAACATTATGATAACTAAATGGGACCGTGACAGTACCACATTAATCGTTACCAAAATTTTTTGTTTCTCTTTCATATTTAATAATCATATTAAAACTAATATTAGTATTTATTTTTTAGATTAGAATGTTATTCTTATAAAAACATTTATTTATGAAATAAGAAATTTTTTAAACATCAATTTTTTTAAAAATATAAAATATTATAAAATTGGTGTCTTAAAAAGTATAATATTTATAAATAAAAAATAATTAAATTATGAGTTATAATAAGAGCGTTTTTAAAATTTACTTTTTGCAAAAAAAAAACGTTTGTTTTAGACAACATTTTCATTCTATTTATAATAAGAAAATATTCAATCATATTTTATATTAAAATATTATTTTATAATTAATAAATTTTGTATCTATTGATATTTACTTTATTCAACCTGTGTAATACACACCAAACACGGTTTACTAAACATGGGTTTACTGTATCTAATAACTAACTAAGTTAAATAATATTTTCTATAGATAATAAGGCCTTAAAAATAAATTAATAATATTTTTTTAAAAGTATGTATAAATCACAAATCTCTAAACACTTCCACATATACAACATTTAATGTCATATTTATAAGTTTACAATTTTTTTCTAAAATTACATACATTTGATGGTGTTTTTAATATAAAATTGTGTTAACATAGTCATAGATTTTGTAACTAAGGTTAGTTGTATTATAGAATGTTTGTGGGATGATTTAGTTGTTCGTTTACCAGAAATTACGAAATTTATATGTTAGATATTTTGATGCAATTGTCATTCAAATAAAATATTGTTTTTATATGATCTTTGTACATACTGGTTAGTGAAGTAGTTATGTAAAATGAATGCAATGATATATAAACAAATATTTGTAATTTAACTGTGCTATTGTAACGAGATACTAAAAGTGAAAGGAAACAAATTTATTTATCCAGATGTATCAATTATGTATGTTTGTCTTATTATCATACAAGGTGTTATTGCTAAAAGTAAGTTGGTATTTTTCCCTTATTGAGATTACTTTACAAACCTAACCGTATTTATATAAAGTTTTTACAGTAGAAGCAACAAGTTTGAAATTTAAAACCATAAACATCTATATCCCTTTAACAACTTCCATGTAAATTTGTTTATTTGGTAATTTGGTCACCTATTTGATAAAAAAATTGTCATGTACATGCGTTAAAACATCTTGAGGTAAACCGAAATCAATAAACTAAATGTAGTTTACGAACGAGTTTAAACGAACAAAACAACAAAATAGACGAAGAATGAGTTGAAACATAATTTTGAGCTTCGTAATTTTATGATTTTATTGAGTTTGATTTTTAAATTAATTTACATATGTATAGTGATTGAAATCGATAAAAAGATAATAAGAGAACAACACGTTTTGTCAAAGTGGGCTTACATTTCATTGATCTTGATATTAAGTATTCTCCTTATCAGAGCGTTTGTCAAAAAGAGACAACACATATTAATTATGAAAAATTAATGAAATAGAATGTCCACATCGTAAGTATGAAGAAGGTTACGCTTGGAATTTAATCATTGTAAAAACAATATTCGATTGATTCCTACTTCTAATTCAGTGAGTAGCCGGTTGATTTGTGGAGGATTGAAGGTGAAATTTGAACAAAAAACGTCGGATAGATTGAATTTCTCATTGCATTCATATTTAAGTATGACACACCTGATAGTGTATGAAAAATGCATTTTAACAACGTAATTAGATAGATGTTTATGAAATTAATATAGATACGAATAACGTCTATTAATTTTTTCTACTGATATTATTATATATTCAATATATGGATTTACTCTGAAATTAATATGTCTTTAGTTTTCGAGTTCCCATGACACATGTCATATTAATAAATTTTATATATTTAGTGTTGCGTTGTTTATTTCTTTAACCAAGACATCTTTTTAGCTTAAGTGATGAAGACGACGATGATCCTCATCATCATTCGACTTGTGTTATACATTTATGATTTATTTTTAACCAGAGACGTGTTCGAGTGAAATGTTGTGTTGTGAGTTTTTATAATAAAAAAACTATAAAAATGTGATACTTGAGTTGATGAGAATAAAAATGCCCGTTTCACTGTGTAATTTTAGAAAATGTTAATATTATTTAAAAGTCGTGGATGAAGTTTGTTTAAAAGCCGATTGATTGCTATCTACTTTCCGTTTTGATAAATTAACATTAAAGAGCTACATCACGTGTTTAAAAACTTTAATTGCTTGAACTTTTAATTTTTTATAAATTTGTTTATTTTCTCATATATATCCGTATCAAAAATAAAATCATAAAGATACGTGTTATTTTTCTGTGAACTCCAAGCTTTTTTTTTCCTCTGCTTCTCTTTTCCATTGATTATACGAATTTATTTCATTGTTTCTATCTTTATCTTTTTTTCACTTTTGTTCCAATTGTAAATAATAATGACTTTTTAATTTATTTTTATAAGATTTCCTAAAATAAAAAAAAAATTACTTTTTCAATAAACCATACAACATTTTTAATATTATAACTATATAATGTTACAAATTTTATGTGCAGTATAATATGCCATGAATATGTAACATGTTAATCCTCATTTATGCAATTCGTGCAATACGCGGTGTTTAACATAGTATTATAACATAGTGCAGACACGATGTTAAGTTTGTTAGAACGACTATTTGAATCACTGACTGGGCACCAACCCACCTAATTGTCTTTATTACTCGAGTACGAAACATTGAGGCTCTATACTGACATACATTCGAAGGAAATTCATATGCCAGTCCGTCTACACCAGTCTCGAACTTAAGACAATCCACAAGAGGAAACTCACATTATATTAAAAAATCACCGTCCAACCTCAAACCCATTTTCTATCACGGATGAAACTTAAACACAAGACTTCCTAGATTAACAAAGTTTGAAAGTCTTATAACTCAAACACTTAGGTCGAGAATCATCACACAACGCACAAATAGAAAGGTCGATGGTTAAACGTACAGATTTGGTCATCGAGTTTCTAATTTGTAAATTTACTTTTGAAGTTTTGATTTTATCCTCTCAATTTTTAAAGGTTTCAACCTTACCCTTTGTATAACTAATACACGATTTTAACTTATTGTTTTTTATATTGATTTAATTTTTCTTCAATAATTTTCATCCGTTCACTTTTCAGGAAAACTTATTTCTGGCAATGTCTAATTTGTTTCCTTGACGCGACTACATAAAATTTGTTTAAAACATGGTTATAATAAAAAAATGGTATCTTTTTGGGTATCATACGTTACTTTGACCAACGATAACGTGCAAATACTGTAAAAAACATAATCGATATCAACAGAAGAACATTAACACTGTTACATCAATTGTTTTCAGAACTAAGTCATCATAACTTTATTCAATCCTTTTTTACATACATAACCATGATAATAACATCAATAGTTTAATAACCACACGCGCCACAGGGCGTCACATCATACGGTTCTAGTTGACACTTATCAAGTAAATCAAAATATAAAAAACCTATAGGAGTACATTTGTAAAATAGTAATCAAGTTTTAGAATTGTTCTACTTAGGTCACTCATAAAGTTTTTTGTTCCAATCAAGTCACTCGTAATATTTTTGTCCTAATCAGATCACTAAAATTTCAGAATTATTCTAATTAGGTCATTCATAAGTTGCAAAAAATAAAAAAATAAAGTTTTTTTTAAATTAACAATATTTATAGAAAAACTGAATTATTTTGAAAATTTTGTGAATTATTTAAAACAATGAAAAAATACGAATGACCTGATTATAACACTCATAAAATTTAAATGGCCTGATTGAAACAAATAAAAGTATTAGTGACCTAATTGGAACACTTTTAAAACTTTAGTGACCTGATTAGATTAAATTAAAATACGAGTGACCTAATTGAAACGCTAATAAAACTTGCTTATTATTCTGTGAAGTTTTTCCAAACCCATATTATACGAAAATCATCACAACTCACAACACGGCTTAAATATCTCGACCTATAAAAGAATAACATCGCACCAAAATAATAATTAAACCAAAGAAACAAAAAGCAAGGTGGACTCTGCGGGTCAGCCTTCGAAATTGATTCGTTGCTTCCCCTTTATCCACGAATCAACCACAAACCCTATTACGATTTCACAAATTCTTTCGATCGCAGATTATCTTCATCGTATTACACCCTAAAATCTCAGGTACTTTTGACGATCATCACTCTGTTCACTTTACTTTATGATTTCGAGTAATTATCACGTTTCGTCGTTATTGATTTCTCAGTTTTGATTCATTGATTGATCGTAAAACGTGTTTAAAATCGATTGTTGGAGGTTTTGTTTCGTTTGCTTGATTTCCTAGGGTTGATTTGCTGTCATGCACATATATTGCTGTAGAGAAAACCACGTTATGTGTTAATTAGGGCGTGTAAACTAGGGTTTGACGATAATAATTGTTCGTCGGCGTGGTTTTTAGGGTTTTTATTTCTACAAATATGAAGTATTGCTAGGGAGGCTATGTGTATGAATGGTGGGGGTATATACTACATGCTATGTTATTTTTTCTGTTCACAGACGTTTTGAAAGTTATTGGCATCAATTCCCCTTCATTCTTGGTCTTAGAGGAATTGTTTGATGCTTTAAATTCTTTGAGAATATTTTAATTTTAGGTTACTGATGATGGGGGTGACTACATGTTTTGCGTGGTTACTAGAGCAACCTGTGTGAAATGTGAAGTGTCCACATGTACAATGTCTCATTAAGTAGGGTATATAAGTCTCTTACATGGTAAATCCAGAGTCAAACAACTGATAGAGTATACACATAACATTTAACTCCATGAGCAGAAGAGGAGAAACCTTACAGGAAATCAGAGATCATATTGTATCAAATGACAATATGCCATTTGAATCATTGGGACCGATTGGGTCTCTAGAACCTTGATGATGTGAGTTTGAGACTCTTCCTGCCCATGTGTGTGTGTGTTTTTAATTTGTTTTACCAGGAAACTATGAAATATTAAAAGGGGTAATTCTTAATGCTCTAGCAGTTATTTGCTAAAATTATCTGTAATTTTTCTTCTTTCTATGTGTAGGGCAAAAAACTTGTATGATAGGGATTAGGGAGATAGTCTGTGAAACAAAGATAAATGTTTGCACCTGGGAAATAAACGTGAAAGGGTTTATGCCTCTTCATGATGTTTTCAAGATTAGCTGAATCTGTTAAGACTTCTATATTTTGGTACCAAGGGATTAAGTGCTTCATTATCAAGGAAAGTCACTTTTTTAATACCCACAGAAGTGCATGGCTACAATAAATGGACATAACTCTGAACTTTTCCTTTTAATAAGAACAAGTAAACAACAATAATGACATGTCATTCTGCTTTCAATATGCAATTAAGGCGTGAGAAACTTCAACCAATTCCAAAACATTGTAATATTTGTCGAGATCTTTATTTTTTCAGATCTCAACATACAGTTGTGCCTTGTTTTATTGTGAAGTTGTGTTACTTCTCAGCTTTGGATAAATGCACTGCACTTTAATCGCAGAATCTATCTAGGATAGATTTAGTGTAGAGGATTTAGAAAAATGTGATCCCATTTGTACATGAAAATGTGATTATGAGTGATTTTTTAATCATTTGTAGAAGTGTATGCACTTGGTATTTATCATTCTGCATCCACTCTAATATAGATTTAGTAATCTATATACATGCTAGAAGTTTTGTGTTCCAGTATTTGTAATTGTCATTGTATACTTTCATACTCATTCTATTATGACCTTGGGTAAGCTTCTTTCTGATAGATAACTTGATCTCATTTGTTTGTACTTTTCTGGAGGTTTATAAGCATTATGACGATGTCCCATATGAAGACAATGGAATTGGATGAAGGATGGAATTTCATGCAGAGTGGGATTCAGAAGCTGAAGAAAATATTGGAAGGGCATCCAGAACAATTTAGCTCTGAAGAATACATGATGCTATACACGTAACTTGATTTTCCTTAAATATAACTTTTCTTGTCTTAGAAGTTTCGTCATAATTTCTGAATTGCTCTGTTTTCTTGACTCCATGTACAGAACTATCTATAACATGTGCACTCAAAAGCCTCCCCATGATTACTCTCAACAGCTGTATGATAAATATAAGGAAGCGTTTGAAGAATATATTAGATCAACGGTAGACACTTCTATTTTTCGTTTCAATTTTAACGCTAATGTTATTCGCCATGATCAGAGCATCTGAATCATGAAATAAATAAGAAAATGACACTTAAGTAGAAATCATGCATATCGTATAGCCGGTGTCATGTAATGGAGAGTTAAATTTATCTGCTCCAACATAGATTTCTCGATACTATCATGGACACCTGGTTTTTTGTCATTGAAAAAGTAAGGGTGGTTATTATAGATGTCAAGGTTATAAGATTCATGATTGCGGTTGTAATTGTTACGAGTATCCAGTTTTGTTTGTTGGTGTTTGGTTTGTGTGTGCGTACAAGTCATGGCTTGCATATCTTTACAATTGATCCTCACAACTGCATGCGACATCATTTTTAAGGTACTGCCGTCTTTGAGAGAGAAACATGATGAGTTTATGTTGCGTGAGCTCGTGAAGCGATGGGCAAATCATAAACTAATGGTTAGGTGGCTTTCAAGGTTTTTTCATTATTTGGATCGTTATTTCATTGCGAGGAGGTCCCTACCGGCCCTAAATGAAGTTGGTCTAACTTGTTTTCGTGAATCGGTTAGTATTTATATACTGAAAATATATTTCATTACATGCCTTGCCTTTTGTGTCGCTAATGACCTTTAAGCAGGTTTATGAGGAGACCAAGGGTAAAGCTAGGGATGCTGTAATTGCTCTTGTAAGTCTATTTATTTACTCATGTACCAATCTGTTTATCTGTCATGTAAAGTTGAAATTAACAGAATTCATGATCCAGATTGATCAAGAACGAGAAGGAGAGCAGATTGATAGGGCATTATTGAAAAATGTTCTTGGTATATATGTAGAGATCGGGATGGGGCAAATGGATTGCTATGTTCAAGACTTCGAGACATACATGCTTACCGATACTGCTGCTTATTATTCTCGTAAAGCATCAAACTGGATTGTTGAAGATTCTTGTCCTGATTACATGTTGAAGGTACAACTATTTGAAAGACTTTTGCTGTCATTTTGGCTATTATCGTTGTTGATTAGTAGAGGTGGCAGCTTTGGTGAATTTCGGTTATGCTTATGGGTTAAGCTTAATCTATTAATTAGGTTGGACGAGTCAAGCGAATTCATAAGATCCTTTTAATTTGTTATGCACTTATGCTAAATTATCTTTGTAATATTTAGCACTCTATTTATATATGAAGTTTAAAAACATGTGTTTGTAGGTTGGTTCAATCCTGTTTTATCCATTGCCATCCACCCATTTTACTTAAGCTATTGATAATAATAGTTACTGTTATGACTGCTGACATCATCAATTGTTGGTATATTTTATGTGCTTTATTAATTTCATCTTGTTTAATCTACTTTTATGGAACACAGGCTGAGGATTGTTTGAAGAAGGAAAAAGAAAGGGTCTTAAACTATTTGCACACAAGCAGTGAACAAAAACTCTTAGAGGTTAGTTTTTCTGATAACATCAAAGTTGCAAAAATACAGAGCATATGAATTTTGGGGTTATTGTCACCAGATAATGACAGGAATATGGTGACTGGTCTTACGTATTGATTTTATATTTTAGTTGTAGTTTTCACAATCTTTCTTTTTAATCTTTAGAGATCATACACTATTTTTAAAAGTTTTTTAGCCCTTGAGATTTATAGAAAGGTTTTGGTTGCTAAAATTGCTAAAGAATTAGGTAATCGTTGCACTTATAATGGCATTCCATCGCTTTAGTGTTGGTTATACAATTTCATACCTGGTCATATATATGTTCCGTTTTCTACTTATATAGAATGTGCAAAATGAGTTGCTGGTTACATATAGCAGTCAATTGCTAGAAAAAGAGCATTCTGGATGTCGTGCTTTGCTTCAAGATGACAAGGTATATTGATGTTTATATTAAGAATTTGCATCTGCGTATTATTATGGGTGTCATCGATTAATTATTGTATCCACTACAAACAGGTGGAAGACCTCACGAGGATGTTTAGGCTCTTCTCTAAAATTCCTAAAGGGTTGGATCCTGTTGCTAATATGTTTAAGCAGGTATTACTTTGGCCATAGAATTTATGTAGTGGTCTAAACATGTTTCTTAGCACAGTGCTGACTCGTTGATTATTTTCTGGGGTGCCAGCATGTTACCACTGAAGGAATGTCTTTAGTTCAACAGGCTGAAGATGCTGCAAGTAACAAGGTAATCATAGTTTGTAGTGAGTTTGAACTACATGGCATATGCTAGAGGTGGAAAAATGGGTGGGTTGTGTATTAAGTCGAAATGTGTTTGGGTTAAAGCAAGCAATTTTTAGTTTAGGTTGGGCCAACTCACTAGCACCTATTAATTTTCATTTCCATTTTTAAAATATAAGATATAGTGTGTAACTATGATTAAAATATGTATTATTTCAATAGTAATATAAACCGTTACTTTTGAGAAAATTCTTTGAAAGGTTTTATGCTGAACACATTATGGAGGATTTCAACCGTTTGCCTTGTTAAAGATAAAATCTAACCTAAATCGACACATTGTTTGTATTCAAAGTGGCGACCTCAAGCATCTTTCATGCAGTTCTATCTATCAGATGATTTTGGCTGCAAATTCATACTATTTGCTGTAGTATAAACACACAACCAATTTTGGGTTTTTAGGGCACCAACAATGAGCTAAACACACCCATATTTAACGCCACGTCACAGGTGTTCCTTATAAGTTTTGCTGTTGTAGGCGCTATGCTTACTAAGAAATAATTTTAAGGCAAAGTTAAAATGTGACTAGATATTTTTTTTATGTTAATACCCTATTTGTATGAAAAGCTGAAAGAATGAGAGCATATTGCAATCAAGACTATATAAAGTTAAACCATGTTGTTGTGGACACACTAAATTACTACCAGACAATCTCAACTCATTGGTTATGCTTTAGATCTTTAATCCCTAACGGTCCAAATGAAATAAACTTAGCTGAGAGTGAAATGGGTTGAAAGTCACCCAGAGCGTACTTTGATTATTATTATTGGCGGTTTTGTTTATCATGTTTTATGCGTTAAATAATGAAAGATAAAAGATAAAAGGGATCATTGACCCTACGTGTCTCGACCATTACTAGAACAACCTGAACCAATTTCGACACTACCCAATCCACCAGCTCATTTTTCCTCATCAAAGAGTAAATGCCATCCTTGTAACATGTTGAGTTATCGAATATTTCTTGTTGGGAATATATGTTTGGCTTGTTTTGTTTGTCAACTGCTTTTGACAATTTTTTCACAGGTGGAGAGTGTTGGTGGTCCACAGGAGCAGGTAATAATCTTGGCTGATGATTCAGTATAAACATTCATGGATATAAATGTGTTGGATAAAAACTTACATGGTTGACTTGACAGGTGTTTGTCAGAAAAATAATCGAGTTGCATGACAAGTTCATGACATACGTTACCGATTGCTTCTCTAATCACACGCTATTTCACAAGGTCATTTTTGGTCTTTTTTTATTTAGTTTAGTTGTGTATTTTGTTAAATTAAATTTCAACTTTTTTTGTTTCTTCTTTAGGCCCTGAAAGAGGCTTTCGAGGTTTTCTGCAATAAAGTTGTGGCTGGTTTTTCTAGTGCTGAGCTGCTGGCTTCATATTGTGACAATATCCTTAAAAAGGGTGGTAGTGAGAAGTTAAGTGATGAAGCTATTGAGGAAACCTTGGATAAGGTATACTTTTTAATGTTTATATTTCGGTCTTGTTTACTTTCATTTTTTTCTTTCGTTGCATCATGTTGACTTGGATTTTTTATTTGTACAGGTGGTTAAGCTTCTTGCGTACATCAGTGATAAAGATCTTTTTGCAGAATTTTATAGGTATGTGTGTTTTAGGATTTCACTTTTTAAAAAATAATCTTATGTATTGTTTTTTGTAAAGCTGCAATTTAAAATGGAATTTTTTTTACTTCATATGTACAGAAAGAAACTTTCCCGGCGTTTGCTTTTTGATAAGAGCGCAAGTGATGATCATGAAAGGTTGATCCTTTCAAAGCTAAAGCAACAATGTGGTGGGCAGTTTACATCAAAGATGGAGGGCATGGTAATTAGTTGACTGATTTTGTGTCATGTATGGAGGTGGCAACGACCCATTTGTTTCTGTGGGGTCAAATTGGTTTCTGTTCTATTTGAACAGGTTAAATAAGAATTAACTAAAAGGGGACCATGTCAGATGGGTCGAGGTTAATTGGGTAGCTTGACGTGCACATTCATTGCATGTAGTGTTTCTAAAAAACACACAAGAGGTGTTGGGTCCGACTGTATTTAAGCTGAACCCATTTGTAACTTGCTTCTTTTTTCACTTCTAGCCATACGGTTGACATTTTTCTATATCTTGAGATGCTTTGGTTCCTTTCAGGTTACAGATTTGGCATTGGCAAAGGAGAATCACAGTCAATTCAATGACTATCTTTCCAATAATTCTTTAGCCAATCCTGGAATTGATTTGACTGTCACTGTTCTAACCACTGGTTTCTGGCCGAGCTATAAGTCCTCTGATCTTAGCTTGCCTAAAGAGATGGTAAACTGCTTCTGGAATGTTGATTAACACACTTCTGCTGATATATATATATATATCTAATGTTTCTTGGGTTTCAGGTGAAGTGTGTTGAAGTATTTAAGGAATTCTATCAGACGAAAACCAAACACAGAAAGCTCACATGGATCTACTCTTTAGGAACATGCAATGTGAACGGTAAATTTGATCAGAAAACAATAGAGCTGATTCTGGGAACCTACCAGGTAATATTTGGGTGTAAAAATTAAGAAGTGTAAGAGTCGGACAACAATTGAAGAACTTCAGTTTTGAAACTTTTATAAAACCTGTTCTACTGTAGGGACACAACTGGTTTCTAGGATGTTCTTATTTTTATAACTTGAAACTCGTCGTTTTATAAACTCTGTTCGTACTAGACCCTTCCAATCTTGTATTCAGTTTACAGTCCAGTTTGGGACCAAACTGATTTTAAACTGGAACTGGACCTGGAGTTGGACCGTTTCAGAGGTTTTTGGCTTTACTGTGATTAATTTCTGGGTATTAGTTTGGTTGTGTTTTTTGAACATCAATTCTTAGATTTTCTAGTATAAATACGACACCACCTACAGGATTTGAACCAACAACCAAAGGTTGTGGAGTACACCACTTGACCACCATGATGTCCCCTTGGGGACTTTAGTTTGGTTGGTGGCCCTCATCTATTGATAGGAAGGCTTTTAGTTCATTCTCGTTCTTCTTTTTCTTCAGGCAGCAGCTCTTCTACTGTTCAATGGTTCAGATAGGCTAAGTTTTTCAGAAATCAAAACACAGTTAAATCTTGCTGATGATGATGTGGTTAGATTACTCCAATCGCTATCTTGTGCCAAATATAAGATTCTCATCAAGGAGCCACCTTCAAGAACTGTTTCTGAAACAGATCATTTTCAGTTTAATTCAAAGTTCACTGACAGGATGAGAAGAATCAGGGTGTGCATCCTTTTAAGAACTCTCAATATGTTTAATTACTTTCATTTTTTATTGCTAATATTTTTTGTATAAATATTGTTGCCATATTTTTTACGTCAATCAGATACCTTTGCCACCTGTGGATGAGAGGAAAAAGGTTGTTGAAGATGTTGACAAAGACCGACGATATGCTATAGATGCTGCTATTGTGCGCATTATGAAGTCTAGAAAAACCCTTAATCATCAACAGCTAGTGTCAGAATGCGTTGAACAGCTAGGCCGCATGTTCAAGGTTTTTTTATTATTCCCTTGCGTTAAGCCTTTAACCATTTAAATATTGGCAAATTTGACCTGTTTACTTATGAATTGGTCAATTTGGGTTGTATTTTAATCTCAAACGTGTCAACTTGGTTAAGTTAAAGAGTTCAGTTGGAGGAGGAACTAGTCAAATGGGTTGAACATGTTGAATTCTCCATAGTCTGTTTTAACTTGACAATTTTTAACAAAATATATAGATAACACTGTACTGTAAACACAAGTAACTAATATCAGTTAGATAATATTGTTTCAATAACACTGAACAAATGACGTGCCCCACTTGCATGCTACAAAAACGAGTTACTATACTAAACCTGTTGTATATAATGTGCAGCCTGATTTCAAAGCAATCAAGAAGAGAATTGAAGATCTGATCACAAGAGAATACTTGGAAAGAGACAAGGAGAACCCTAATGTGTTCAGGTATTTGGCATGATTATATAACTCACGGAAAAGACGGTATCGAGTAAATCACATTTCGTGCAAAGGAGTAGTAGAGCAAGGATACACAAGTCTTTATGGCAACCAATGAAACACTACCACTTCTTATGCTCGATTATCGTTGGAGTGCTGACACGGGCCGGACCAATTTCTTTGTGGATATATTTTCTTTTGAAAGTCAGATTTTACTGTGCAGTTGAGGTAAAACAAGAATCTTTTTAGACGCTATTAAACTGGAAGTTACTTGATAAAAGTGCTGTCTCCCACTTGGGGTGTGAGTTTTAACACCATGTGCATGTTTGGGATTGTGTTTCAAAATGATTATGGTTTTTTTCCGGAATATTTAGTTTGGATAAGTTCTTTCAAACCAGGTTATTGCAAAATGAGTATCTGCGGATATCGAAAATAAATTTACAGCGATGTGCTAATGCAAGAATTAGAACAGAAAAATATTACTCGATGAGTAAGGTCGGGGGAAGGTGAGATGATTAGGGCAAACCTCATACAATCCTAATGGATGGAGAGAGGCTACATCCAGGCACCCCTAGATAAGTTGATCGACGAGTGGGCTTCGGTTGAACCCGTGCAGAAATCAATTGAACCACTGGCTATGACTATGAATCTACATTCACTATCGACTGTTTTATAGATCACCCAATTTTGTTTATTTGGCCAGTAGCTGCAACTAACTTATCAGTCTATCACTAACCTTTTATAGTGCAGTAATTCCAGTTGTAGGATTCTCTTTTCCTTTTTCTTACTTTTTAGTATATACATTAGTTAGCTTTAGTAACCCGTGTATTACATGACCTGAATGAATAAAATAAAATTTAATTAATTATAAAATGATATTTTAAGATAAATATGATTGAAATCACGAGTAAGTAAGAACTATAATCAATAAAACAATAATATTAATTTTTTAAACTTTTTTTTAGTTTTTTTTTATTTTATATTTAAACAAAAGAAACATTTTGATTTAAAAAAATGTTTTTAAAAAAATGTCATTTTCAAAAATGTTTTTAATATAACTCAATTTTAATTATTTTTTGTTTATAGGAAAAAATTCTTTTTAAAACATCATTTTTAAAATATTTTGTAATTTAAAAAAGCTTGATGTTTTGAAAAATTCTTATTTTATAAAAAAATGTTTTAAAAAAATAACATTAATAAGTAAACTTTTTCTTAATTTATTAAAGAAATACTTGTAATTAAAAAAGAAGTAAATAATATTATTAGTAATTAATATAATTAATTAATAAAAAACAGAAGCATGAAACTTTTAATGAGAAGGAATGTAATGCTGTCACATGTTGTCTTTTATAGTTGAACAAACTAAAACAATATTAGTAGAAGTTTATATAAAATAGTAGTTATTAAGAGTTTACAATGTTATTATCGATGTTGCACTTTTGTTTAGTAGAACACAACTTTTTGTAAAGTGTATAAGTTCCAAGGGAATTTTTTTTATCTATATAGGAAGAAAGTGTGACGGGTACAACTCAAGTTTTATTTTTCTTAAAACGACGAATCTATCACACTCCTACTCCTACACCACATCCTAATATTTATTACACTTATCAATGTTTAAACCTTGGACTTCCTTCACAATAGTGCACCTAGAGGCAAAGCTTCTGACTCTAGGCCACCAACCCCACTAGTACAACTCAAGTTCTCTTACATGGTGGTGCGATGCCAACTTTCTTTGCTGACAACTGTGTTATTTTTATTATTTTATTATTTTACCATACTCTAAAATGTATAAAGTTATAGTATTCAAATATAGGGTAATGTTCAGATGAGAGCCTAATGTTATTGCGAGAACTTGTGAAAACTCGTAAAGATCAATCAAAATCATTACTTATTTGTTGGAATAAAGTTATTGCATATTTCCAAGCTTATGATCTTTTTATGTATATGTAAAAACTCGTAAGTGTAAACCATTGTAAATATGTGTTTTTTTTGTAAAACTTACACCAGTGTTAACTTTTTTACATTTGCGAATATACATAAACACATAAAAGATCATAATCTTCTATATATGTAATAATGTTATTCTAAAAATAAAAAAATAATTCTCATTGATCTTGACGGATTTTCACAAGTTCTTGTAATTAAAGAGGGTTATCGTTTGTAAATTTATTTATACTAATGAAAAAAACTTTTTGGGAACACATGGCTTAAATCTACACATCCCAAATCAAATTTTCCATCCTCTTTATCCTTTAATAAATAGTTACATCAACTACCAATCATATTAATTAATTTTTTATATTAAAAACTATTTTTAATAGATTAAAAAAAGATCTTTCTATAAATACAACTTGTAAATAAATAACTCTTTTAAAATAAGAAACTTTTCTAAAACATCAAAAAAAATTTTTTTAAATACGAAATATTTAAAACGTGTGTTTTTAAACAATTATTTAAAGTATACATAATTTCATTTATATCTTATCTTAAAATATCATTTTTTAATTAATAAATTTTTGTTACTAACTATTTCAAAATTTTATTTATTTAACCTGTGTAACACACGGAGTACTAAATATATATAGAGACTCTTTTTCAACCCTATTATGAGTAGGACTCACCCTTACCAATAGAGGGAGGGTAAACAACATACGATACTCTTGTTGGTTTAGCTTGGCATTAGAGCCGAATTTCTCTAAAATGTTTGCAGATCACAAGACATCACTAACATCACTGTGTTTGGACATGACATCCGAACCAAACTAAACTTTTCCATCATTTAAAAACTTAAACAGTTTTCTTTTTCATCCTTCATGCGTGTGACAACCGCCAACACAGTTGGCTTAATCGCATTGTTCCAACTTGAGATGTTGCACTACTCTCTGTTGCCCCTCTTCGTTGTAGCCGTTAAATCAATGGTGTTTTCCTCGAAAGGTTATGTGAAACGTAGATGTAACGAATAAAGATAAAAGATAAATTAGTACTTGTGAACGTAGGTGATTATAAAGGTTATTATTTTCTCTGTTTTTACTCAATGTACTCCTACAGGCATATAAAGTCGTATAGAAGATATACAAATGTATATAAGTGCTTATACGTGGGCATACTAGTTTGAAACGGTAGCATACGATATAACCATATATTTGCCTTAAAAAAATCAAAATCGATAAGAGGAGGTATGTTTAGCCAACCCCTTAATACTCAATATGTGCCGGAACATTTGCTCATTAGATTCACATAAAACAAAGCTTTCAAATGTACCATGTCATTCTCTCATACATATAAAGTTCCAAGGTCCACATGGTTGGCCCCCCATATACAAGCAACAAACAAAAAAAAGCCATACAAATATTTGTCAATGCTTTATCATCATCATCATCATCAAGAAGGCTATTTCCCCAGCATTCATCTGACCCAAAAAGAAAAAGAAGAAAAACCATTATGACCAGATAAATAATAAAATTAACAATAAGTTGCCCAAATTCATAAGGGCCATATTCTGATATTCATCACTAAGAGTCTCATTATATCTACTAATTATGCTTTAAAAGTTCATAAAAGAGAAGTAATAATGATATCTTACCTGTTAAACCATCATCAAAGCTACATTAAGTATTTACTCAATGATCTCTGTTACTGCTGAATCTAATCTAACTCAAAGACACCATTATATACAGAATATCAACTGCAACCAAAACCAAAATTGAAACCAAATTAATGGTTGATACAAATACAAAAATTTGACCGAAACATATATTAGTTTGTAAGAAGTTTACGTACCTCAAAAGAAAAACTTGATGTCAATGCTTTCCAAATGACAATCAAGATAACAAATTAACAACCTTTCTTACAGTTGTTGCAAAACCACCTCACTAATCTGATCAAAATCTTTAATCTGCAACTTTATTTGATCAGAATTGGATCTCGGGTCCTTATTCGTATCAGAAAGTTATGCAGTTCAACTAATACTGTACACTTGTACAAAAGGTGATCCACCAGAAATCTTCTTTGTTTGCAAACTCCCAAGATTTAATATAAGCAATAAACATGTGGTTTATAGTTTCTTTTGATCCCAGATGTATCATACTAATTACCCTAGATCACGTACTAATCACTTCCATTGCAACCCGTACGAGTTGTAACAATCCTTCTACATCTTGAAAATTGAAATCAAGAGCCGGTTTGATTACTTCCTTATGGTGGGAATGTTCTGGTTGTGAACCACAAGCTGCAAAAGCCATCTGAGATCTTCTAGAAGCTTCCATTGCAAAGTTGACATCTTGTGCCTGACAAGATTTTAGATGTCAGATACCAAAGGCCATAACTAATTAATGTTAGATAATGGGTCAAAACATGTTCGGGTCAAACTAGAACTTTTTAATATGGTTCAAAACAGACCGGTCAGGTTAGGTCGGTCCAGAAAACAATCTAATTTTTTTTGGAGATATATTGGGAAATTCTCGACCAGTTTGACCTGTTTCATTTATCTGAAATTATTAAAGATAAGTTGAACGAAATATCTCTGTGATTTTCGAGAGTGCACTTACAAAGTTAAGAATCCGCAAAAAGTTGGGTTTTATTCGAGCAGCAATTACATGATTCCCACCAATTTGAGGATCATTAACACCCCTAGCAAGGGCATTTTTGTCCACCGCCGCAGGGTTGTTCAAGTTATCAATATCAGAGGCAGATGAAGATGGAGATTCACCTACAAATACAAACACAAACTATAAACCTGTATGTATTACAAACTAGAAATCAATTATACTTGTTACAATCTTCCCCAGAAGAAAAGGACTGAAAAAATATTAAATATACCCGTTGGACCTATTTGGAGAGATGTTTGCAATTCCTGTCTATCTTTTGAGGCACTTGCATGTGAAGAATAAACCACCTTTAAGTATGCAACCTCTGCTAATTTGTAGGCCAGCGCTGCAGCTGCCATTTCTTTTAACTTCTCGTATTCATGAGCAACATACCTATTAATTAATCATGCATTGATTAACAAAGGCAATGATAGTATTTTTATAATTAAACTATATCCATAATAAGATGACTCTACAAATAGAGACTACAAGCATGTTTTAGTACGCTTGCTTTGATTACTGATAGGGTTGACTAAACGTCGCTGAATTTTTGTCTGTCATCATGTCCTTTATTTTCATTGAAAAAATAACGAGCAGGCTAGATGGATTAGTAATATCACATAAGTTGGATTTTGGAATGGAGTAGAACAGGGTTATACAATTTTATTTATTTTGAGATTATTATAATCGTTGAATTGAATTAAATTACTGATGTCACTTACTCGCAAAGTTTTGCAGTGCTACCATACATGCTCATTGACTGAAGTTTGCCACTCTCACTATAACTAGATTCTAATAAAGATGATCCGTAAAGGAACTTTAGGACTGCTTGAAAATAAAGTGAATTACTCTCATGATTTTCTCCAGAATTCTGCAAAAACAGCGAGTTCATGTCAATTGTCACAGAGAGTAACACAAACAAAATGACATGGAATAAAACGTGATAATGAGTAAAACATGATATTAGAAAATATTGTTTGGATGTGCTTCTGGTAAATTGAAGTTGTAAATCAATTGATTACGAGGGTGTTTGACAAATTCTAAGTGTTTAAAGAAGTAATAGACAAAACAAGGTTATATAATTAACTTAGGGCAAATGCCACCAAATAGTAACCAAGATTTCAACATTCTTCCACCTAAGTCACTCAAACTTTTATATGAAGAGGTTCAACCACGCAAGTTCAAATTTTGTTTCAATGTTATACAAGTTTCTTAAAAGATTGACCTGCAACCTGTATTACCGCTTGCATACGTTGACGTGGCATGTCTGTTGTGTGAATGGCTGAAAAGATTATGATGGGATGCCATGTCAGATATGCAACCAGGTAACACCGAGTATATGTCAATTCTTCAGAAAGCTTGACAACATTGAAACAAAACTGAAACTAGAGTAGATAAACCTCTTCAAACAGAGTGAGCATCCCAAGTGAAACAATAGTAAAACTTCACTTTTTTAATGAAATTTAACTCTGCCATTTGCAGGTAGTAAGAATTAAACTTACTACACAAAATGATTATTAACACCTACAAATAATCAAATTATCATAACTGAAAAAAATAATGCTAAAAACCTTAAGACGGTCAGCCATGTGTTTAAGAGCTTTCGCCTCTTTAATAGCACTTGCAGCCTGACTCGATGATTCTCGTCTGAGTGGACTAGGTGTTCCCTTATGCCTATTAGGTGTGGGTTGTCTTATACTTACCGACTGATTTCCACTCTGATTTTCATCCTTCTTTTTCTGTTTTATAGATTTTGATGCATCACTGCCTTCAACACCATCACTTGACAACCTATTTCCCACATTTTCTTTCTGAGAACCAACAGCAGGTTGTGGGGGACGTGTTGATTCACTTTGACTTTTACCAGATGGCGGTAACGGTAATGAGTGCGGTTTTCCTTTCACCGAAACATCCCGTTTTGACATTTTTTCACCGTCTCGTTCAATTGCCATATTACTCTGCTTAACATCGTGAAAGGAGGCCGGTTTGCCGGAAGAATCTTTCTTTAAAGCAGCTCCTTGTTCAAATTTATTGGGAATAACGGATGATTTATCATCAACTTTATCTAGAGATCTATTCCGTCCCCCCTTTGACTTTTCTATGTCTGAATTTTCAGGAGTACGTTCAGATATTTTAAGATTAATCTTGTCAATATCAGATTTAGAACTCCTGTTTTTGTCTTTAGATCTTGAAGAAGATCCTTTCCCCTTTTTCCTTGCACGAGATCCATTGGAGTGAGATTGATCATCATTCCCTCTTTCTCCTTGAATTGATGGTTTTGCCCCTAAGGATTCAAATTCAAGAGAAGGTACCCCCTTATCTAAAGACTCGGCTACATCTAACTCTTTCTTGAATACGTTTGATCGGTAATTTCCTCTATCATCCTCCCAATCCTTTTTAGGATATTGAGAATTATCAACACTTCCAATGTTTCTTCTAGAAGATGTAAGCTTATCTGGATTTAAAACCCTTAAAGGAGATGAAGAAACTGATTCCACGGGTGACCCTTTTGCCTCAAGGTTGGTTTTAGTTTTATAAGAACTAGAAACCTTAGAAGAGCTTGAAGTAGCAGCCAATAGTCTACCATTTTCTTCCTCCCTGGACTTGGGTACTTTTACTTTTTTACCTTTTCTCTGCCCATTTTCGATAGTTTCTTCTATTTGTGTATTATTATCAAGTTCATTAGATTTCCTTTTCCTTACAAGATCTCTTTCATGCAAAGTCCCGTTTGGATGTTTGGAATTTATACCCAACACTTTTGAGGTAGAATTTGTATCTTTTGAGTGGTCGTCAGATTTATGGTGGTCTTTTCTTGAAGGTAAATCATTAATTGAGGTATTGTTAACTGTCTTAAAGACTTCTCCATCAATGCTGGAAGCCTGATCTTTGTGGATCCACTTATTATCATCCGTTTTCACTTTCTTGGAATCCCTAGAATAATCTTGACTAGTCTCTCTTTTGCTCCCGATCTTCATTTGAGGAGTGTTATTGCCTGTGCAAGTGTAGAAGCAACAAAACAGGCATTATACACCCGATGATAAGAAACTTACGAAAGCATACAAGTTCAGATGGTGAAATAGGAGGGTTAGGTGACAGGTCAAATTGAGTCATTTTAACACTGGTCAATGGGGTTCGCCACAACCTGCAAACCCCTTTAAATTTAAAAAATACTAATTTGCTAAATATGATTAGGAACCATTGACAGAATAATCTAGTTTTCTTTTTTTAATAAAAGCGATTTAGGAGGTTATATGCATTTGAATAAACTTCAGATGTCTTTTGACCTGTTTCCTTTTTACTTAAATCTGTAAGCTTAACTCATTGATGTGTTAGAGATAATAATATTGCACACATCATTTGTAAGTAAAGGGGTCAAAATTGCCACTTCAAGAAAAGACCAAAGTCCACTTCTTAAAAGGTACCTTCATTCACGAAATTTTCACGCATTTTCTTCTTTTCTTTGTGTTTGAATTTGTGTTTATCTGCAATCAAGCTACTAGAATGGCCTGAATCTTGAAATTCCATTTCATTTACAACAGGAGACTGGTTTGCACCATTCAAGCTCCTAGTTTTATTCGATGTTTGAAGATTCTTTTTTGTAGAATTAGAAGACATTGAGGGTCTCTCCTGCTTCGATTCATTTGATAAATCTTTTATTCCATGTTTTTTCTTTACACCAGATTGTGGACCAAAAGGTTGGTGTCTTTGATCAGGGTGTCGTAGCTCAGCCGACATTGGTCCTGGATGAGATCCACCAGGTTGAACCGGCTGAAAACCGTGAACCGTAGGTGCAGGCCCCAGGAATTGGGTGGTTACAGCCTTTGTGGTCTCCTCTTGACTTACGCTGCACCGATTCATTCCAGGCCTACAGATTTGACAAAACGCTAAAATACGTCAGGAAAAGGAAGATTTGATGCAATGGTGCTTCTTTATTATATAAGAAGACAAAATGACAAATCATTAGGATTGTATTTTAATGGGTCAAACAGAAAAACTAGCTAAAAGTAGATGGGTCAAACAGATTAAATATCATGAAAAATGTATTTTAATTCTTAAACTATCTAGAAATAATTTAATTAAGAAAATAGATAAATAGTTTGATAGTATTGTCTTTGTAATCATATCCGATAAAATAATCATTTACACAAATCAACAGATAATGGAGAAAAGTTGTTGGCTGGACTACACATAATGTTTTGTCCTGCACTAGTAAATTATCAATTTTGACCCAGACCAAATAGACCCATTACGAAACCAATCCATTTTGACACCTCTAATAAGTAATAGACTTGACACTTCTTGCTCATGATCTCTCCCTTTGTAAAAAAAGCAAAATATTACGATTGCGGGAAAAAACTTACAGCCAATCGAGCATGCTACAAAGCCACTTCTCCGGAAGGCTGCCCGGATTTAAACCATGTGGAAGAAGCCTCCATTTTTCACATTTGTCACAACAAACCCAATCTTCATTAACTACAGCAGCTACTGTTGCAGCAGCTGCATCAGAAACAGGCCCACCATTTCTTATTGTAGGTTGGCTCAGGCCCGTCGGGCCCACTTCTGGATCAACTAATGAAGATGGTTTTGGATTATTTTTCCCATTAATTCTCTCTTTTGGAAAAAGTTCACTTTCTAGAGTACCTTCTTCAGTAATTCTGCTTTCCTTTGGTTTGTCACCAAAAGGTTTGTCCTCCAATGCCACGTCATCACAATCTTCAAGTTCGGGATCGAGTTCACCAAAGAAATCTTTATACGTTTCTCTCACCTTTCCATTATTGTTTTTAGGGTCTTCTGATTTCAACCCATAATTGTTACTCTTATTTTTAGATGAAGAATTATCATTCTTTAAACCATTTTCTATTATCTGGCTTCCTTTTGATTTCTTTTTGCTTCCCGAAGATGTTGTCACCAATTTCATGCCATCTTTTTCATGTGATGTAGCTTTTTGAGTAAGCTTCTGCTTCGGAGGCTGTACTAATCCGGAATCAACAATTTTACCACTTTTAGAAACATCTGAATCGGATTTTGTAGGAATAGTTACCAACTTTTCATCAGAATTTGTATTTCCAACCAAATTGTCCTTTTTATTAGGCTTCTTGACCCGAAGATCATCATGGGTGAAAACTGGATCCAAAGATTCTCCTTTAGGTATAACAGATGGTTCACCCTTATAGGCGTCACCTTTTCTGAAATCCAAAGATTCTTCTTTTTTAACACCACCAATGCCATTTACCGATTCCACCGAAGCAAGATTATCCTCAGTTTTTTGCCTTTTCTCATTTAGATCAATTTTAGGAATAGATTTATTGACTGTAAAAGTACTTTCTTGGCTCCGTTTATGTACAGACCCACAACTACTATCCTCCTTTTTTACTTTTTCAGTCAAGTGCAAGAGATCATATGGAAGGGGGGATAACAGTAAACCTCCAAGAACTGGAAATGACGTCATCATCTGTTGCAGGATCAAAATAAATTTCTTACTAATAATAAAATCTAGACTAAGCAATTCCACATAATAAAATCTAGACTAAGCATTTTTCAATGGTTTAACCTAGAAATGGGTTCATTTCAGTCATATTTTGTTCCAAAGGGTCAAATGAATAAAACTTAACAACTTAGAAAGTTGCCTAAAGTGTATTTAAATGTTTTCACCTCTTACTATATGTTACTTGAAAGGGACTACGTTATTATTTTATTAGTTTTTGTAATCATATATAATACATTAACTATTTGTAAAAATTAAACACAATGTGCACAAAGATGTTGGAGGGTCAACCCAAACGGTCCTGTAGTGACAGATATTTTGCAAACGACATGTTTTGAGTTTTGACCCGAATGTATTTGACTCGTTACCCACACCACCCTACAAGTCCCATCTCATCATCTCTAGAGAAAAGGAAAACAAAGAACTTAGACATCGTTTGCTAACCTCAAGAATACTAGTGGGGGATTCCTCACGAGGGGTGTCATTAGGCATGCGGCATAAATCATCGCTATTTACGGGACTGGCTTCTAATGAAGATGAAGGAGATACATCAAGCCCAAGTCCACTGTAAATTTCAGCTTTTTTCCTAGTTGACAAGTTATCGGACCCAACTCTTATTCGAACCTTAAGCGACTTTTGGTCACAGGCGTTTCCAAAGATGTTGTTATTGGATTGTTGACCATTGGAAGTGAATTTGTCAGCAGCCCGGACAGTAGACATGTGTACTTCCTGATTAACTTTACCGTTCATTGGAGGACCCCTTGGTGGTGGTGTATCACTAGTCAAAGCCGAACCATGTCTTGTTTGAGATGCATTTGATACGGAAACAGAGTTCTGACGACCACCCTGTGTAGTAATATATCAACATCGTATTTACTATACCAACAATTCCCAATTTACCTTTGAAAATTGCAAAATACTATAAACTACCATAGCTAAATGATAGATCCAAGATTTCTGATTAGGGTATGTGCTAACATACTCTTTTAGATAAACACTAGACATATGTTTTTATTTTTATATTTTTACACAACAAATCTATTTGCAGGTTATGCTCGTGCATCATCAAAAGTAACTGTATCAAAAGAACATAAAGCAAGTTTTGTTACTCAAATGTTCATTGCATCTAAATATAGTTTGTGTATATATAAATTTGATGAACCACATACACTGGTCATATTGATAACATGTAAAAGTAACCATTAATTACGATGTCAATGGAGTTATTAATACATTAACAGGTTATGTATTATAAAAAAAAAAACTACCTCTAGATGTAGATCATTAGGGGATGCATTATTATGAACTTTTGGTGGCGTCTTTGAAGGAGGGCAAGCAGGAGAACGTTGATAAGTGGGTAAAAATGAACCATATCCTCCAAACTTTGCCCCTGCATATAAGTACAAATGCTAAAATCAGCATTCTAGCATTTTTAGTTCAGGGAGTTGCCAGCATTACTTCATTCCACTTACCCAAATTTTCGGCAGAAACACCACCTTCAAAATCTTTCTGAAAGTGTCCCAACACATCTTGAAGTTTTTCATCCTTAAAAGATCACAATAAGAAGTGTGCATGAGTAAAAAAAAAGCACACGTTTCGATAGGGCAAGAAGACAAAGAAACTTAATTTGAAAAAAAAAAACATTTATTGAGAGCTCCAACATGACTAACACAAATTAGGAAAGCAGACACGTGCTATTAAAATCCATAAACCTATATTCCACAGATGTAAAAATGGAATGGCATTTCCCGATAACAATTGATTAGATTTAAATGCCTTAATAAAAATGGGAAAACACTAAAGGATTAGCCTTCCTCGAAGGAAGGACAGCCAAGCTAGCAAAGTAATCTCTATTAAGAGGAATAAAATAATTCAAGATAGCAGTATTCGTGTCTAGAGTTTCTACTTTAATATACGAATCATCTTGGCGCAAACCTTTTGTATGTTGACTGTATCACCAAATTGTTGACTAATTAGTAAAAAACAAAGAAGTTTAGATTCATATGATATTACTTTGCATGCTTATTAATACGATTATAGAATATCTTCGTCCTTTTGTTGGCCTGTTTTTAGACTTCATAAATACATAGAATGAAACACATATGTGGGTATGTATAGATGTATATAAGCACGCTCTTGTATCATAATCCACATGCCATCCATTTGTATCCCTCACATTTATCCTTGCCACATAGATTCACACCGTAATTTCTAGTATAACGGCAAAAATAACCGTTCTTTTATTGTAACTCTAGGTTTACATACAAAGTCAAGATTCAAAAACAACTTAAAAGGTAATCAGCCTAAAAATTAAACCATAAAACCCCATAGCTATATAGGATTAACCAACCAATTATCAATGATACGTACTTAGCTTCAATGACCTTTGCTAAAAGATAGGGGAAAAGTAACAAAAAGGTTCAAAGTCAGCTAGCAAAATCCACCATCCGCAAACAAGAAACATCAATTCAAGTTGTTACAAATCTCAAAAGTAGAAACAAAGCAAATCATACATCACACAGATCTAACCATACACAACATGAAAACAACTTTAAAACAATGCACATTTACTGTTAGATTATGCCTCAGCAACACAATCAAAAACCTTAACAGTTGAAGAAAATTGTTCCTTACAATATAAGAGAGAGCAACATCAGGGTCAATTGTTGAATCATCATCATTATTATTCTGAAAACAAGCCTCCCCCTCTTCAAGTTCAGTCTCTAAATCCATATCTCCCCCTTCACCACCATACCTCAAACTTAACCCCTTCCTACCATCTCTACTCCCAACAGAAATCATCCAAACACCAAAACCCCACAAAAAGGGACCAATCCGATACCCCTTTCTCCCAAACAAACTAATTTCAACAAAATTAGAACAAGAGGTAAAGTTATATCTCAATCAACCAAACCTTACTTTACAAAACCGCAACGAAACTCGAAAATCTCATCGACCCTTATCGGATAATCGAAAACCCATCAAAACCCAAGAAGGAATTACCCTGAAACATCAAGATCGGAAACAACGACAATCTCCCCCAAACGAAATCGAAACGAAAGAATTAAGATTGGTTCAAAAGGAAATAGGATTTCGGGAGCTCAGCTATCGGATCTATGATCAAAATTGGTTAAATTTGGTGATGATTGTGGTTGGATCGTGGGAAAATTTTGACGATCTTCTGTTAGCTCAAATCGATGAGCGATGAAAGAAACAAAAACGGAGGAGACTCTGGTTTTGGTGTACAGCTGCCGCTTTTTTTTATTTTTATTTTTATTTTCATAGTTACCATTTTTATTAGTTGTTTGGAAGTGGGGCTTTATTATTTTAATTGGTTATTTGTATAAACTTTAATGATAGTAAATGCGTATATTTTTATCAATTAAGGTGAGATTTTTCTAGAATTAAATATATAATTAATTACTCCAATGTTCTAGTTCTAGTCGTTGGGGTTATCCCGTATGATAAAGACACGTGTGACGTGCCTCTTATGTTAGAGGTTTCGGGTTATATACTGGATATGATGTAATTAGAGAAGATTCAGTTAAATGTAATTAGCGTGGTTAAAAGTAATAAAATAAACATGTTCTGGTTCCAATGTTATTATGGTATCCATAAACTATATTTAGTTTCTAAGATGAATATATAAATTTTATCTTACACTATATTTAGTTTCTAAAATAAAGTTTACTAAATAATTGTTCAATCTAAGTCAAAAGATTAAAGTGATTATATGTTTTAAGATTATTTGACTTTAATAGTCACCGTGGATGCATTTTGTGGTAGGATATTTTATTTTATTCAAAATGTTAAGTGTTCAAATTATGCAAATGCACATGTATAGATAGGTTATAAAAATAGATTATGAAAACCTAACTAAAGTTAACGGAATTTATTGGAACGGAATAAAGTTCAACCGATTTTAGTTAAAAACTAAGTTTCATTTCGTTGATTTGATTATATACTAAAAGATAAAGGCAAAAGGCAAAGCGTTTGTACGTATTATACAAGTCATCAATGCATTCTCGTTAGATTTCTTAAGCTACATAAATTACCTTAAAACTTTACATTTTGACCTCCTTAAGTTTAGTTATATATACTTTATACCCTCTAGTTATTTATAAATGTTTTTTTTGGCATACTCCTAGTTTTTTATTTGTTTGTTTTTTCTCTTGTGATTTTTTTTAATTTATTATTATTAGAAATTTTTCAAAATAATATTATGATTTGCTTATTTTTATCTATGCCATGTTGTTAAATTCATTCAAAACGGAATTATATGTCAAAATATATGAGTCATCGACGCACGAGCATACAAGTCATAAAAACTGATTCCGGCGATTCAGAATTTTTTAAAAGTTTTTTTCCTTTTTTTACCTTCGACTTTTACCACGTCATTTTTAGAAATCCATAATCTTTTACGTATTTATTTTTATCAATGTTAATATTTTTAATTGTTTTTTCCCGTTGTGACGTGCGTATTTTTATAAACGTAATGTTATTTTTTTAATAGTTTACATTGAGTCTCAAATATTATCAACGGTCTCTTCATAGCGCACATATATATGACAGGTTTCTTTTTTAATGTAAAGCTCCGCACGTCTTGTCTCTCTTGCAGCCAACGTGCGAATTGCGACAACGTTTCAACGTTATTTTTTATTTACGTGGTTACATCCAAAGGAAGAGAAAAGTCTTTAGTACTAGTTTTTCTTATAACTCAAAAAGATATAGTAATATGATATTAAAGCCTAAAATGGGGGATGAACATGACAATCTTATTTATTGTCATGTGCCTAGTGGACATCGTTATTTAATAGTATTTTGATAATATTATTTATTAAAAGTTCTGGTTATTCTCATCTTCCAAATTTATTTTCTCTAAACAAAATTATTGGTTTCACATCTAAAAGAAATCATCTAAAGCTTAGTTTATTAGAAACGTAAGATTTAAATCCTGAAAGCCTTCTGTATAAAGGTACCTAACTAGGCTTAGTTGTCTGTTTATTATCTTATGATAGACCATGATACGTTTATTTGTTGACTTTCACAATACTTACATAAAATATTATTTATAAATAACAGCAATAATAAGTTCTCACTTTTCTAGACAGGGTAATGTTTGATTTGTTTTATTCAATAATCAAACATTTAAAACATAAAATACAATAAATGAAGAAATATAATACAATAACGGATTTACATCTTCAGACTACATAGTATTATGATGGTGTTTATAAATCGTTAAAACTAATTTAATTCACCTAGCCCAAGTAAATTAGGCGGTTGAGTTAGTTTTAGAGTTTTTATAGTTCGACTCATGGTTTATAATTTAAAAATCCGAAAAGTTTCGACATATGGTTTGTCTTGGAACGTATCTTTTAAATGAACAGTTTAAGTTTAACCTTTTTAATATATTCTGTGTCGAAATGACTTTTGGGCCTTGTTACAACTATTACAAGTTAATGGAGATGTCATTTGGATTAACAAACTCCCTAACAACATTTTATGAATTCATGAATCGATTTTGGAGTGACCTCTTGGACAAACATGTGATTGTCTTTTTTGTTGGTATCCTCATTCGTCCTAAGAATGATGAATATCATGAAAGATACACGAGAGAAGTTTTGAGAAGAAATACGTTTTATGTTAGTTTTTTTTTAGTTTTGACTTCTGGTTACATGAGATTATATTCCTTGAACATGTTACGGGTAAAGACGAGATGAAAGTTGACCCGATTAAAATTGAAAAAAACAGAAGTAACGATAAATTTGAAAACACCAAATGGCGTAGCTTAAATACAAAATTTAAAGGGTTCGATGGGCGGCTATAGAAGATTTATCTAGTATTTTTCAAACATAGTTTAGTCAATTAAACAGAGTTGACTAGAAAAGTAAAGTTCTCGTGGACCAAAACATATAACAAAACATTTTATAGAATATTAAACAAAGTTGTGTATACCCAACATTCTAAAGATTTTTTAATTGATAGCAAGACCTATATAATGAGTTTAGGTCATTTCTTAGAGTTATCAATAATAATATTTTTATTTAAGTTTAAGAACACATTATTTATATGGTGTTAAATGGACAGTAAAGACTCACTAAGAGTTCATATAACATTTTCCCCAAAGGGATCCAAATGTGCAATGACACAATTGGTAGGAGCTACTAAAGTACTTTGATTTAAGATTGTTTACTACTCGATCAAAAACATAGTAGCTGGTACATTGATCCAAAAGGAGTATAGTGGCTCGTTGGGCTTGACAGTTATAGATTGGAATACTTTTGTGTTTGATTAAAAGAATCGAAATGATTAATAGCATAAAACCTTCAGATGATATCATATTGAATTGACTTGTGTTTACAAGAAGATTGTGTGGGACGATAACTATCGAGAGGTAGAATACATATTTACATAAAACATTCGCGTCTAAATTTTTAGTTCGTGACATCGTTTGGGAAGCATTTGATATATTTATAAAAATGCACACTTTTTGGCCATGCAAGATAAGTTGCAAATTAATAATTACACAAGTGGTGTATTAAAGAGGTGATTTCAAGGCATAAATTGCTGTTAAAAATCATCATAGGTCAGTTTTGTAATTGTTCTACTCCTTTATGAGAATGTTTTCAAAGAGTCAAAAGGTGAATTTGAATGTCTTACCATTCATAAACTTGTGTTACAACTTACAATGAGAGGATCATTCAAACTTTATGTAATATATAATTTTGTATTTATCTATTTCAAAAAGGAATTTGTATTGCCATCTACCATATGTGGAATTCCCCTACAATGATTGTAATCATTTGAGCATTCTCATGTCACCTTTTGAGGTATTGAGGAACATATCTAATCAAGCTTTATTGTCATCAATGGTGCATAAATGATCTAAAGGGTTGTTGTAAGCAATCATGTGACCTAAGGGGTAAACTCACCAACATAGATCCCGCTTGTAATTACACTTAAAACATGCCAGGAACGCAAGTAAAACTTCTCTATAAATTCCCATTGGCAACATAAAATCCTAAAATTCAAATTGGATGGTTTATGAGTCAGTAGTTTGAACGAATATTTTACCTTGAACTAATGGATGCTCCCGACACATGACAGGTAGGCCCACATGTTATGTCTGTATGCATTTTGTTATGTTTAAACCGGTTAATATCTAGTTACATATTCTTTTAACCAAGTAATGATTCAAATTATAACATGTTCACTTTGAATTTTGGAGACCAATATATTAAAACTTTGTAGGAGGTAGGTCTTAAAAGGTTTAAAATGTGCGCATTGCATAAGATTTATGGCATGATGACGTAAACATACTTGACATTTTATGTAACCGATTCATTGCATGGGTCCAACCATGTTATACTTCTTATCCACAGTGGGAAGCATAAAGTATATGCCATTTTTATAAAATCTCCACCAATAGGATTAATGGGATGACAAATCAACCTCAATTCAAACGGATAAACTTAAAATCTAAAACATTGGTACGAGTAATAAAATGGGTATTTATGTATGAGATCGTATATGAAATCAGTTTTAGAAAATGTCATAGTATAGTATTAGGTAATACCTGTTTATCCAAAATATACATACATGTTTATTTGAACCATAAACATTTTTTTACTTTTAGTTTTTCATTTGAGTAATGGAGTATCTAGTGACTTTTTAGTTTTTACATTTCTAATTTTTTGAGTGTAAAATTATAAATAAGTGTAGTTAGAAATCTTAAGGGGTAGTTTTTAAGACCTCTAAACTAAAAAATCTGTTTGGGGATGTATTTTGAGAAAATATTTAATTAAGTTGTTTGTAACATATAATAATCATAAAATATATTATTTGCATTTTCTTTCTATTAGAAAAAGAACACGTTTTTCAAAAGCATTTTTCTATTAACAGATGGAAACGTTTATCATAAAAACATCACTGTAAAATCTATTTTCTACAAACTTAGTTATAATATATAAAAAAAATTAATCAGTGATGTAAATTTGGTCCCACTAGATATAAAGCAAATTGTTCCATGTTTTTCTTTTTTTAACATTATTTTTTACTTATAATACCGTGTAACTCTACGTTTGTAAGAATTTTGAATCTATATCAATTTTATAAGAAACAACTATCAATACCACTAGACTATATAATTATATTTTTCTTTATGTTTTTACGTTAACCGCAATACGTTTTCTTCTTAAATCAATAATAAAATACATCAAAAGTTATGTGTTGGATTTAAGATAAAATTCTACTAAATACAACAATGGCGTTACAAGTAACTACAATATATTTTCAATTTACGTAAACCGCTGATTTATCATATATTTTTATCAAAAAAATTTAAAATAATGACTTCGATATATATCTATTCCAATTTCCAACTATTTTAAGATGTGCGGTGTGGTCATTTTCGTAATTCCATAAATCCTTAGTGATTTCTATGACAATTATATTTGTGTAGCTAAAATAGCCAATGAAATGTTATTGCAAGCATATCCAAAGAAAAACGTTGGCACCACACTCACACGCGCCTATGCTTATATCAATTTTTAATATAAGGATTTTTACATATTTCTCGTTACTAACACCATAAATTACATATTTTCCCAAATTAAAAAATTAATTACATATTTCTTCTTCCTAAAACATATATATTACATATTTATCCATTTTATTTTTTTTTACCTATTAAATAACTATTTTATCTTGTTTTTACTAAGGGATTCTTACATATTGATTTTTTATTATTACAATTGTTTAAAACTTTTGACAATTATGTTTTGTATTTGGAGATATAACTCTGATTATCGAACATTGTTGTTTTGAAATAAATTTTTAAACGAGGTGAAATTTTGTTGTCTTTATTTATATAGAAGACTCGAATTTATAAAACTATGTAACTAATAGTCTTAGGAAGTGAAATGTGTAAAAATATTTTAGTGAAATTACGAGTAATATAATCATTCAATAATAATTTAATAAAACGGGTAAATATGTAATATATATGTTTTAGAAAGGGGAAATATGTTTAAATAATTATAGAATTTATGAAATTTTTAAAAAATTGTGAACTTTTATAAACCTGTATATAATTTTAAGAATTCGTATAAAGTTTAAGAATTTATATATATGTAAGAAATTTTAATATTTACGTAATTGTTACATTTATGTAGATTATATAAAAAACTAAATATTTTACTATAACAAATAATTTGGTTATAGAAATTAATCATAAAGATAACGATTATATGAGTTTTTAGTCAAATTTGTGCGAGTGATTTTCATGTAATCAGAATCATCTTCGAATGTTATATATAAACAATGACACATATAGTTTGGAAAAATTATCTTAATTTGTTTTATGATGTAATTAATAACAATGTAACATTATTGATCCCTTTAGTCTTTACACTACTTCATTTATCTATACTATATATAAAGCATATGAGATGAGTATTTTAAGATATCATAAAATTAAACAATTTCTTTACTCAATGCATAAGATACAAACATTTTTAGGGTAAAATAGTATTTTTAATATTATTTACAGATTATCCCTTACAATTAGTTACATAATAACCTTACATTTACTGTAACTTACATAAAATTTTATATGATCTACCAATAAACCCAAAAAACTTAATTTATATTAAGATTTCAGTTATATATTTTAATCTATCATGTTTAAAATTTTTTGAGACTACAATTGTAACCTGTGTATTTTTAAATGTTTTGGTGTGAATTTTTTGCTGAACCGATAAGTTAATGCGTAAATGTACAAGTCATCATGCAAAACCCATTTATTTGGTGTTTTAGATTTTATTTTAGAAAAAATATAATGGGCTTTTATATAATTACTACATGAATAACAAAATTTGAAAACACATGTCAGATTAAAATGTCGTCCCGCCGCATTGCGCGGACACCCTTCTAGTATAAACTAAATAGGTAAAAATGAGTATAATGGATTGATAAAATAATAAGAAAGAAGCATGGGTTTGATTGAAAAATATAAAGGTGAGTAAAAATATGATGAATTAACTGAAAATATAAGAAAGAATAAAAAAAAGTATGGCAAGTAGTTAGGAAAGAAGTAGTTTGATAAATGCTTTTAAAATAACGACCATTTAGTAAATATGTTTTTATGCTAAAGAAGCATGAATGAGTAAAGAATAAATTATTAAGTGACGTCATATGGATAGACAAAACATTTGGATAGACAAACATTGGTTATAAAAGACAAATAAGTTCGACTATCCATTTTATTTATTTTCTTTCTGCATCTAATCTAAAGAATAATAATTTTTCTTTTTTTAATCAATAGTCATGCAAGACAAATAAATTCGATGTCATTGATTCGTTTAAACTTTAAAGGATAATAACAACCAACTATATCATCAATAAATAGAAAGCATTCGAAAAATATTAATGTTGCTATTAATATAGCAATAGACTTGGCAATGTCATTACTTTTATTTATTTTCTTGTTGAATTTTAATATTATTACAAACTGTCTTCTTCTATCTATAGTCGTTGAAAAGAGAAATGAAGTCATTAGTCCCTTTAAAGGATGACTAAAATCAATAAATACAAAGGAGTCTAAAATCATAAATGTTGATATATTTACATCTTCCATATTTTATTAATAATAATTCAGTCTTGCAATTTACAAAAGAAAATGATTTGTTTGCAATATAAAAGTTATTTTGAAGAAGCTCCTTCAAATTGATCTCGCAGCATCTCATATTTTTTAAGCTCTGCTAGAGAGAGTGAGGGAGAGAGCTCTCTCAATACCTGCAAAACCATTAGAAAACTTTTTAACCACCACAAAAAAAGTAAAAGAAAAAATTACATATTTACTTATTAGCAATAACTACTGAATATTACAAGTGGCCATTTCATCCCCACGCGTTGATTCGGGTTATGCATGTTCTTAAATGAGTCAGATAAAGTATGTTAACAAAAACAGGAACGGGTGAAATGGGTCGAAAGTCATCCGCAGTCTATTATTTTTAATTCATACTATTATGATTTGAGGTATGCAAGAGTGTACTCAGATGTGTATATGCAAGAACTGTGATCCAATACAGAGCTCTCCCTATAGAAGACTCAAAAGAGGAAACATACAAAAATGTACAACCAAAAGTAGCTACCGAACAAGTCACGTAACTAACTCAACTATAAGTATATGCTCTAATGCATACAACTTCCTAAGTATTTTATCTATGAATTCAAAATATTGTTGTAATGATAAAACTGGAACACAAAAGTGATTTGGGTCAACCCAGCCCAACCAGTGTTTTGACAGGTAATAAAAGGACACGTTTCCATGGAACCTGTTTTGACTCGTTATCAAACCCGAATATTATTACTAACATTAGTTTTGTATGACATGATGTCTTTTTTTTAAACTATTGAGAGGTATCTAAGATATGAAATTTGTCTATATTGATGACATATGCGTTAATTAACTTACTGTCACAAAATCTTCATATTCAACAACCACAGAATCAACTTCATCGTTCATGTTAGTTGGATCTGCATCAGCGGCTAAAACCTATAACGATTAACAATTTAGGAAATTTAGCTATATACTTGATATGACAGAAACTAATATTTAGGTGATTATTCTAACCTTGCGCTTTGCAGCATGGAACCAAGCGTCTGCACACAAAGCATACATGTCTGCACCAGTAAAGTTTGGGGGACATTTCTTTGCGATTGAATAAAGAGATACGTCTTCGTGTAATTTAAATTTGCGGGTCAGTGCTTTTAATACCCTACAAAATTAAAGAAAATTGTGAAGCATTAGAAAAACTTTGCAATACTTCTCCAATCTCATGAAGGTTGCATGTTGAATTATGATGTCTAGCCTTTTTTTTGTACGAATATATTGTGCAGGATCGGGTTTTGTCACTTAACACTTGTGTTTCTCTCAAACTCACTTATAATAGTCACTCAAACAAGATGAAGCAATGTCTTTGACAAGAGTTGATAGTAATATAATAAGTAATCAAAGCAACAAGCAGAAATATTTTCAAGGTACTTGTATATATTACTTCTCAACTCAAGATTACAAGACACTTACAAGCATACAACATGAGTTACAATGAGAAACTATATATACTAGATCCTACAGCCGGTTATACTTGATACCAGCTGGAAACCTAAGACTAAAGCATATACTACAATGCTATAGTTAAGGTATCTTAGATAAAGTATTATCTAAGATATGGTAGTCATGACATGTCCATGACTTACCTTTTGTCACCAACTAAAGATGGCAACTGTACTTAACATAAAAGGTATACAGTAGATTAAAGTATGGTCAACTACATGGCTTTTGAGAAAACGCCATGCAGTATCTCAGAGATTTGCAGCGGACTGTCAGACAGACCATACTTATGTCTACTGGATAATAGAAGTGTCTTCCGAAGGTTAACTGGCTTCGGAAGAACAAGTTCTTCCGAAGCCACTTATACTTCGGAAGATGCTTCTATGCTTCCGAGGCTTTAAGGACTTCTTTATTCTTCGGAAGTTGACTTCAGATCTTTGTCTTCAAGTCTTGAACCTTCGGAAGTAGCTTCTTTACCTTCGAAAGTTGGAGTTCTCCTTCGGAAGTGTATTTTACACTTAGACTTCGGAAGAACTCTGTCTTCCTTCGGAAGTCCCACACTTGGCTTCGGAAGTCCTTTGTATGTAGTACTCAAAATCTTCTAAGTGATATGGTTTTGGTTGCAACAGCCTCTTATGATCCAACAAACTCCCCCTAGGCTGATGCTACCAAAACTTCACTTATCTCTACTTAGAGTTTTCAGCACCAGGGACAAAAGATATTTGTCTGTCTCTCTGTTCTTCCCGGAAGTGGTGCTGAGAAGCTTGTACAAGTCATTCGTTGATAGGAGATCCAGTCTATCACTTTGAATGACATGCACCCTTTGTTGTGACCCCCTGAAGAGAGTTAGTTGACGGGAGTTGTAGTCATACTCCCATCTAACTATGCACTCAAGTTCAGGACCTTCAACCATTTGAAGAAAGGCTTTACCTTTGGTTGCTGATCCTTTCCTTTCCTCCTCCTCTCTCCGTTTTGACTCCTCTTCGACCTTGCTTCTTGCAGTGAGCTCGGCCATGTGAAGGCTGCCTAGATGATTTCTGATGTGAGCAGCTACTTCGGAGTTTGAGGGGTTGGAGAATGGTTTCTCTGCTAACTCAGCAATATCAAATCTGCTTAAGTGTAGCAGAGATGAGGCATTCAGCCTGTTAATCTCACCATTCTCTCTCTCAACAACAAAGTTGTGAGAAGAGTCTTCGAACCTCCACTGAACTATCTTCTTTCTGGGTACAAGAGATTGTCTTGGTACCCTATCTCCTTTCTTTGTGTCCAGCAGAGTCACCAGCCTTCTCCTCAGCTTCTTTTCTTCCTCATTCAATGTATCTGAATTGAGGCCAAAGAGTCTTGCGGCTTGGTCCAAAGTTCCTCTTGGCAGATCAAGAAACTCATCTCTTGTGAGGGAACTTGAGGATCCATCAACATAAGTCAGGTTGACTGTATCCTCCTCACATGAGATGTCGCTCAGGGTAGTGCAGTTGATGAGCTTGGTTTTGATCTCCTTGAATTCCTCCATTGAGAGATGTTTAGAAGGCTGAGGGGATGGTTTGATTGGTTGTTGGGTAGGTTTAGGAGGTTGGGTTCTGGGTAAGGCTTTAGGTTGGATGATGGGTAGTTTAGGTGGTTGAGGTGAGGGAGTTGGTAGATGGGAAGGTGTAGGTTCAGGGGTGAAAGGTTCAGGTTCAGTTTTGATTGGGAAGGGAAAGGGTATTGGTTCAGGTTGATGTTGGGTTTGGATATTTGGCTGAGTGGTGGCTTTGAAGGTCATCCCCTGTCCCCTTCTATACATCTCCTTTCTTTTCCCTGCACGAATGTCAGCCTTGATGTCACTGACATGTCGTTGCAGAGTCTTCTCAGACATTGGACCCACTTGCCTGCCAGAGAAGCCGTGAGCTTTAAGATAGTTCTTCATCCAAGCTTTGTCACCTATCTTCTTGGCGGCAGACAGTCCAGCCTCTTCTTCCTTCTTCTTCTTCTCTACCAGCTTCTCCCTTGCAGCTCTCTTTCTCTCCTTCTCCATTTGATCTTCCTCTTTGTTAAAGAGCCACAAGATCGTGTCACTGTTGTGTGGAGACAACTCCTCTTGAGAGAATCCTCTGGAGAGTAGGAAAGTGATCCTTTCTCTCCTGAGCTGCAGATCAGCTTCTCTTTTTTTTCTCAGCCTTTCTTCTTCTAAGGCCAACCTTGCAGCTTCTTCTTTTTGCTGTTTTTGCAGCAAGGTTGCCTTTTCAAGCTCTATCAGCTCCTCTAATGGTAGCAGGAGTACATCTTCCGAGGCAGCCCCTAGACTGACTAGTCTATCAATTACCTCCACCCTTCTTCTATTGTTGATTGCCTCTTGGTTGGCTGCAGATGCTTTTGAACTTGCAGCTAACAGTTTCCCAGTTGGCAGTCTTCCTTTCCTTTTAAGTTTCTCCAGCCTTTCTTCTTCCAGAAGCTCTTCCGAAGTCATCTTCCTTTTACCTTTAATGTCTTCGGAAGTGCTAGACTTTGGTGGTTCTTGGGTAGAAGACTCAGGTTGGATGGTGGAGGTAGTAGCTGAGGTCAATGCAGATGTAATGGCTAGTGGTTGGCTGAGAAAATCCTCCCTATTAACCTCAGATGCAAGTTCCAGAATTGCATCTGTGACTATTAGATCATCGGAAAGAGAGAACAGTCCTTCCGCAGCAGCAATTTCAGCTTCGGAAGTTTGAGTTGGTTCTTCCGAGGCTTCAAATTGTGCTTCGGAAGCCTGTGAAAACACACCTTCTGTCCCAACTATTTCAGTTGCTGGGCCATCAGTCCTAGTTTCCCCTTCGAAATCAATCTCAAGTTCCACTTGGGCCTTAGGTTGACCAACTTCCTCAACAGTGGTAGGAGGTGCATTCAACCTCTGAAGCTCTTGAGCTCCAAAGTATATCACAGACATATCCGGACTGGGTTGATCAATGAGGGACTCTAAAAGGAACTTGTTGAAGATCCTATTTAGATCCTGAAGCATCCTTTGATCCACTTGAATCACAACTGGAGGAGGCTTAGGGAAGATGGCGGCTTGTTGTTTTGAGCTCAAAGAAGTGAGAGCTTGACTGATGGAATCCTGTCTTTGACTTAGTTCCTCAACATTCTCCCCCTTTTTGGTAGCATCATCTTGAGAGGTAGATGAGCTAGAGGAAGAGGTCAAGGAGACTTGAACGGGTACATGCCTAACAGATCTCTCAATCTGTTTCTCAGCTAGTTTTACCTTGAGACTTTCAATCTCAAGTTGCTGAGTGGCAGACCTATCCTCTAAAGTCTTAACCTTTGATTCAAGGTTTGAGACTTTAGAAAGTAGGTCTCTGATTGTGAGTTGCATTCTTCCCTCATCTTCTTTGGAAGAATCACGGGGAGATGAGGTAACATACCTAGTATGTTCATCCTCACCACCAGATGTGGTTTCTTGGCACCCTGGTTTCCCTTGCACAATGATGTCTCTTTCAGAGGCATCATAGGGCATGGTTGCCGTAGATTCAGTCTGACTATTGTTACCACTGTCCTGAGGATCCAATGAGGCTCCTTCAGTAGTGGCAGCTGAATCTACATGAGTCCCCTCCACATCAGTGGGACTCACCTCAGTAGGGCTTTGCTGGTGTGGGCTAGAGACAAGAGGTTTCTCTAGGCTCTGTTGATCCTTAATGGGGTGTTGTGGATCAACTTCATTGCCTTGGAGAGACATAGTTTCTTCACCAGCTCCGGTCAATAGGTCAGTAAAAGAGAAGGAATGAAGACCTAAAGACCCGGGACTTTGATCAATGTCAAAAGGCATTGAGCTGTCCCTTGGTGGCTGCTCAGGGGAGTATAGAGACTCACCCTGAGGGCTATCAGCTGGGGTTATGGGCTCATGGGTCTGAGACTGAGGAGACTCAAGACCCATATTGAGGTCAATAGTGAAGGATTGGGGGACCTCTGGCTGAGTGGGAGCCCCTTGTTCCACTCTAGCCTTTTTGGTTTGAAGAGGAGAGGCTTGTTCAATCAGAGTAGATTGAACAAGGGTTCGTTTGGTACGTCTCTGATAGGTGACTTTTATTGGTGGAGAAGGTAGATTTGGAATGGTGAGGGTAGTTGCTGGTGTGGGTTCATCACCTGTGGGGATAACAGGGATGTCACCAGGAGCCATTGGCTCAATCATACCTGGAAGTAGTGCGGTATCCCTTCCAGTGTAGTTGGTAGACACTCTCTTCAGTACTTTGAAGATAGTCGGCCTCATTTGAGGAGCAGACAGAGCAGCTGCACAGACAAGCTTACTCTGATCTAGCTCGCAGTTGATTATGTGCTGTAGAAATCTGGGATACATAAAGAATGTGTCCCTTTGCAGATTTCCCATGAGGTTAGTCAGCACAAACCTGGAGTAGTTGAAGCGCAAGCCTTGTACCAACCCATGAACTAGGCACCCGAGTTCATAGGGAATTTGATCCCATCCCCCTGATTTGTTAGATAAGCAGTGGAGAACCACATGTAGCAGGAACTTCCACTTGTAGGAGAAGTTGAATTTGTAGACTGTAGACCTGCTTACATCTCCACCGTATCCCATTTGGAGATAAGAGTTATCTAACTCAGACTTGGGGAATTCCGTCGGTGCGCCTTCATCATGGAGCTCAAGATGCTCCCTGATGATTTGTTCAGTAACGACCAACTCTTGGCCACATACACTTGACCTGATAGCACGAACCCCATTTAGGGTTTCAACCCGACTATTTGCCCAGAATTCGGACATTTGGTTGGTGTAAATGGTAGGGTTTACAGTCAGTGCTGTGTAATATGAAGATTGGGCTAAGAAAGAGATAATATCAGAGAAGTCAGCATCCCTTGAGGAGTCAAGGAGTGCGACTTGGTTGTGCTGAGAAGGTAACAGAGGAAAAGTTCTTGAGAGAGAGGTAAATTGGTGAAGAAGAAAGCTTTTAGGGCAGTGAATTTGGTAAAAAGAGTGTAAGTGATTAACCGGAAGTATTTAAATGGGTGAAATGGCGGTTTAAAGGGTGGTTTGGATAAGATGATGTGAGGGTTCAGAGGATGATGTGACAGGGGCGGTAAGGTTAAGCCATTTAAATAATCCGACATCATTAACAAGATCTTTACTTTTTACAGAGTGGGGCCCAAAAGATTTCCGTTACACAGTAAAATCCTTCTTCCGAGTATAAGGTATTTCCGAAGGTAAAGTTCTTACGAAGGCAAATGTATTTCCGAAGGTAAATAAATTGCTTCCGAAGATACATGTTGCTTTCAAGTGGAAAGTATTAAGTGCTTCGGAAGTAGATCTGAGATTACCTCAATCGCTTCTTCCGAGACTTAGTATATTTCCGAGAAGAAAATTATCCTATGAGAAATTTGATTCGGAAGTTATGCTAGATATCTTCCGAAGGCAAGTTTCTCTTCGGAAGAACTTATACTTAGTTAAATAAGAAAGGATCTTTTGTAACAGGGCTTAGATTGTATTGACATAAGACTTTACATATTGAAAAGGTTTTCAATTGAGATTGACTAGTCAATGTTTATCATCCCAATAGCTGTAATAAGATACTTAAATCTTTGTTCATTAAATGCTTTGGTGAACAAATCAGCATATTGTTCATTTGAATTGACTTTGACTAGTTTGATAAGATTTTTCTCATGAATATCTCTAATGAAATGATACCTGATGTCAATGTGCTTTGTCTTTGAGTGCTTTACTGGATTTTCTGTGATGGATATAGCACTGTTGTTGTCAATGTGGATAAGAGTGCTCATGAAGTTGAATCCATAGTCAATCATCTGGTTTTGAATCCACAGCAGCTGAGCACAGCAACTTGCAGCAGCAATGTATTCAGCTTCAGCAGTTGATGTAGAGACACAGGATTGCTTTTTGCATTGCCATGAGATGATCCTTCCACCAAGAAATTGACATCCTCCTGATGTTGATTTCTTGTTGATGTTGCAGCCACCATAATCACTGTCAGAGTATCCATAGAGATTAAAATCACTATTTTTTGGATACCAGAGACCTAACTTAGGTGCTCCTTTGAGGTATCTGAGGATTCTCTTGACAGCAATTAGGTGAGACACCTTCGGAGCAGCCTGATATCTTGCACAAATGCAAGTTGCAAACATGATATCAGGTCTACTTGCTGTAAGATACATCAGAGAACCAATGATTGCTCTATACTGATGTTGATCAGTATCCTCCCCCTCAGAGTCAGGGCATAAATCATGGTTTCTGGGTATGGGTGTCTTTGCTGCTTTACAATCCTTCATATCAAATCTCTCTAAGATATCATTGACATACTTAGATTGATTGATGAAAAACCCTTCCTTCAGTTGCTTTACCTGAATTCCAAGGAAAAAGTCCATTTTTCCCATAGAACTCATTTCGAACTTCTTCTTCATAATGCTCTCAAAGTCTTTGCACATTTGGTCATTTGAAGAACCAAATATGATGTCATCGACATAGACTTGAACTAGCAAAATGTCTTTCCCAGACTTTCTGATAAAGAGAGTCTTGTCAATGGTTCCTCTAGTGTAGCCGTTCTTCAGAAGAAATTGAGACAATGTCTCATACCACAGCCTAGGTGCTTGGTGCAGCCCATATAGAGCTTTATCTAATTTGCACACATAGTCTGGATGCTGTGGGTCTTCAAATCCTGGAGGCTGGCATACATAGACTTCCCTATCTATATCCCCATATAGAAAGGCACACTTGACATCAAGCTGGTAGACAGTGAAATTCTTGGATGCAGCATAAGCAAGGAAGATCCTAACTGCCTCAAGTCTTGCAACAGGTGCAAAGACATCAGTATAATCAATTCCTTCCTCTTGAGTGTATCCTTGAACCACTAGTCTTGCCTTGTTCTTGATAATCAAGCCTCTGTCATCTCTTTTATTTCTGAAAACCCACTTGGTGCCTATAGGTACTTGACCAGATGGTAGCGGACATAGGTTCCAAACCTTCTGTCTTTTGAATTGAAGCAGCTCCTCTTGCATTGATTCAACCCAGCTACTATCCTTTAAGGCATCTTCCACCTTCTTGGGTTCCATTTGGGATAAGAAGCATGAGTACAGGCAGACATTCCCATTGTGAGTTTGTCCCCTTGTTCTCACACCCTCAGAGACTTCCCCTATGATGTTTTCAGCTGGATGAGTATTGTGAATTCTAAGTCTTGGAATCACCTCCAGCTGCAAAGATAGGTCCAAGTTGGACATATTTTGCTCTGGAGCTTGAATACTTGGTCCAGCTGTTGTTTCAATCTCATTCAATGAGGACTGATTGAATGAAAGAGAAACATCATCATTTCTTTGCTGTGAAGCATTATTAACAGTTGCCTGTTCCTTCAAAATGCTGCTTCCATCAGCTTGGTGTTGAGTAGGATCACCTGAGGAGACTTGAAGATCATCAGGTGAGTCCCTTATTGAAGTTCCACTATTTCTTGAAATGGTTATACTGTCAGATCTTTCAATAGTAGGAACTTGATTTGTTGTTCTTGGAGAACTTGGAGCAGGTCTGGGAAGCTCAAATACCTGTTCCTTCCCTGTAATGGTCATGGTCTCCACAGTTGCATCACTCTTTGACTCTTTACAAGGTGGGTCAACAGATGGAACCTCTTGCTCTTCAGTACCACATCTTGGTTGTCTTACAGACTCATAAGAGTGTGGTGGAGCAATTTCATTGGTTCCCAACCCACTTTTGTTTTGATAACAAAGTTTGGAGTGAGAGGATGATGCAAGTATGGCTTGGAAGTTTTGCTCAGCAATAGCATACTTCCTGGCTTGAGCCTCAGCTGTGACAAGCTGGGCTTGAGCCTCAGTCAATTTGGATATTAAATCCTTGATTTGAGTCTTGTAGTTGGTGTGTTCATGTTTTAAAAGAGATACAGTTTTCTCTAACTCCTCAATTTTCTTTTGATAGTCAGATTCAGCTCTTTTAAAGTCAGATTTTAGCACATTTAAAGACTCAATATCGGATTTAATTTCCATATTGTAGTCCTGGTACAACTTAACCTTAGCAATACAAGCAGGGGTACAGAGATGTTCATATACCTTATTTTCATCTGTTCCTGCCATGAGTGCTTGAGCAGGAGTCACATCTTGAACCATAAAGCTCCAGTCAACTTCTTGAGCCATAGCTGCAGTTTCAGTTGACTTCCCATTGGGCTTTGGTGTAGAAGGATGTGTGGAGGCCTGTGAGGTTCCCGGGTTGGACTTGGGAGCCTTGCATTCCCTTGCAAAGTGGCCAAGCTGGTTACAGTTGTAACACTTAGCCTTGCTCTTGTCAAATCCAAACTTGCTAGTGATTGGGTTTTGAGGGAATTGCCTTCCAGTTCTCTTAAAGAACTTCTTCGCTCTGTAGGTAAGGAGAGCCATTTGCTGGACAATGTCCACATACTCTATGTCATCTGGACTAAAGCACTCAAGATCATCAAAGCAGAACTGATGATCATTGGAGTGTCCACTCCCTGAAACAAACGCACAGCCCTCCTGAAAGGAGCTTTGCTGAGTTTGATGAGACCTTGGAGTCTCAGGGAATGTGATGTAAGGCCCAGATGAACAAGATGGCTGCTGGGTGTATGACAGGTACTGCTGAGACTGTGAGATACCTGAGCCTTCAGCAACCATTAAAGCGTTGCTAGCAGGAAGGCTCAAGGGTCTGCTTGCTTGGTGACCCTTCTTGCTTTCCATTTCCAAACGGTATCCATCAAGGATCCCATAGAGTTCGGTCATGGTGAGAGTGTTTAAATTCTCTGTTCTCTTAATGGAGACACAGTAGAAAGTCCACTCATTGGGTAGAGCACTCATGAACTTTCTGGTAAGGTCTCTAAGTTCTTGAGTGATTCCCACAGATTGGAGGGAGGAGATAAGATCCATATACCTGAAGTATTGCTGGCTAAAAGTTTCTCCAGCAACATAGGTGAAGTTCTCAAACTGCTGCTTCAGTGAGTCCTTCTTTGAATCATTAGAGCTCGAGTACATTTGAGCAAGTGCATCAAAGAGTTCTTTGGCTGACTTGCAATGCTCAAACCCCACCATGATGGAGTTTGGGATTGCAGTCATGAGAACAGTCATAGCATTGCTGTCAATGTCGAGCTTCTTCCTGTCTTCATCGGAGTAGTCTTCAACAGCCTTCTCGATCATGGCACCGTTTCCACCAGCAACTTTTGGCTTGTACGGGCCATTCACGATGGACTGCCACATCTTGCTATCCTGGTATCTGATGAAGCCTTCCATTCTTCTGCTCCAAGACCTGAAGTTTTCAGGATCGATGATGGGAGCTTTGGTCATCGTTCCCATTTCAACTTCAGATTTGTTGAGGGCCATTTTTGAGTGAGGTATAAGGAGGAGTGAAAAACTTGGTTGATTAGGATGGTAAGATCTCACAATCAAGAGCCTAAAAAGCTCTGATACCAATTGCAGGATCGGGTTTTGTCACTTAACACTTGTGTTTCTCTCAAACTCACTTATAATAGTCACTCAAACAAGATGAAGCAATGTCTTTGACAAGAGTTGATAGTAATATAATAAGTAATCAAAGCAACAAGCAGAAATATTTTCAAGGTACTTGTATATATTACTTCTCAACTCAAGATTACAAGACACTTACAAGCATACAACATGAGTTACAATGAGAAACTATATATACTAGATCCTACAGCCGGTTATACTTGATACCAGCTGGAAACCTAAGACTAAAGCATATACTACAATGCTATAGTTAAGGTATCTTAGATAAAGTATTATCTAAGATATGGTAGTCATGACATGTCCATGACTTACCTTTTGTCACCAACTAAAGATGGCAACTGTACTTAACATAAAAGGTATACAGTAGATTAAAGTATGGTCAACTACATGGCTTTTGAGAAAACGCCATGCAGTATCTCAGAGATTTGCAACGGACTGTCAGACAGACCATACTTATGTCTACTGGATAATAGAAGTGTCTTCCGAAGGTTAACTGGCTTCGGAAGAACAAGTTCTTCCGAAGCCACTTATACTTCGGAAGATGCTTCTATGCTTCCGAGGCTTTAAGGACTTCTTTATTCTTCGGAAGTTGACTTCAGATCTTTGTCTTCAAGTCTTGAACCTTCGGAAGTAGCTTCTTTACCTTCGGAAGTTGGAGTTCTCCTTCGGAAGTGTATTTTACACTTAGACTTCGGAAGAACTCTGTCTTCCTTCGGAAGTCCCACACTTGGCTTCGGAAGTCCTTTGTATGTAGTACTCAAAATCTTCTAAGTGATATGGTTTTGGTTGCAACAGCCTCTTATGATCCAACATATTGCTCAATTCATAAACAAGACTTCTAACAACTACCATAAATTTAGTAGAACTTACAAACCATATGATAATTTGGGGCATTTGAATTTGCGTTTTAAAAGTGTGATTATTTGGTAATGAATAATTTGAAAAAGTTGGAGGCCTGCGCTTTGGTGCTTTTGGCTATGCCATGTCTTCAAAACCTTAGCCCAATTGGGTTCAGACTTGGTACAATAAATAATGCTTCCACTGTTTGTAGTTGTAACTTGTCAATTATCAAATAATGAGTTGCTTGGGTGTATTTCCTTTTTATTGCAACTTAAAGTCAGAAAAACCAGATAATGAGCATCAAACACTCTTTCTTCATAAATTCATTTCCTGAACTGTAATCATACACCTATGGTTATATATCATCACATAGCAGATGTTTCCATTTTAAGAAGGCATCCGTGTGAATTTACTCATGTAGCCACTTTCATTACCTCTCCCTATAAGACGGGTCTGTCGTGACTCCAACATAAAGTAGCTTATCAAACCGGCCAGGTCTTAGAAGTGCTGCATCTATAAGATCTGGTCTGTTGCTTGCTCCTATTATAAATAAATCCTAAAAATACAGATGTAGAAATTTAGTAAAACACAACATAAAAACAAATATAAAAAATAAAAAAACAACAAATTATAAATTGGCGTACTTGGGAAGAGTCATTTAGGCCGTCAATTTCTGCAAGCATCTGTTACCACAAAACTGAAGTAAGCATTCACCAAAAAAATGAATATCAGAGGTGGCAGGTAAAGGCTGGTCAATACAGGGCCGGGTTTGTGTTGAACCACAAAGTGTTTGTGTCAACCTTTACTTTTTTGTAAGTAATTATTGGGTTATTTATGATGACAAATATAGCAGTCTTGCAGCAATAGTCTGAATCTTTAAATAAAACAGTTCCTGATATTGCATGTGTTTAGAATATACTTTGGCTGACTGTATTTCAACCTGTTCTCCTTTTAGCTACTCTTTAATATTGCACCTCTAATGAATATTAAAAAATGATACCTGAGAAACCACACGATCCATAACTCCCCCAGAATCACCGGAAGCACCTCGGGCAGGAGCTAGAGAATCCAGCTCATCAAAGAAGATGACACATGGGCGGGCTGCTCGGGCCTGTAAATCAGCCCATTCTCATGTTGCGAACATTTTAACACCCAAAAAAGAATGATAGCACAACGGATTGGATAGGAAAGGATATGACAACTCACCTTCTGAAATATGTCTCGTACATTTTTCTCTGATTCTCCTATGTACATGTTGATCAATTCAGGCCCTTTAACACTTAGAAAATTAAGAGAACATTCGGTTGCAACAGCTTTTGCCAGCAAAGTCTATGAAAGCCACATATTGTATAAATTAATTATAGCAGATGAATTTAGCAATACAATCAATATGCTGAGAATCATTAAGAAATTTAAATGATATGATATACCTTCCCGGTACCAGGAGGACCATAAAGAAGAACACCAGAGCGCTTACGTAGCCCAGATGAAAACAAATCCTTATGCAGAAGGGGGAGCTGTAAAGCAGTATGCCAAATGATATGAACACTTTTAATAGTGAATTTACTTTGTCTTGAAAGTTTTCTACACCAGTGAGAGAAACAAGTGCAAGAGCATAGCAGGAGAAAAAGTGCAGAACACATATGGAAGAAAATATGAGTGTAAAATGCCAAATGAACCATGGATTTCTAAGCTAACATCAAACACATACCTGAACTGTATCTAGAATAGATTTTTTCACATCTTCTAGTCCACCAACATCCTCCCATTTGACATTTGGGACCTACAACCAAACAACTATGAGTTGCTACACAATTTAACAAAAAAAGGCAGGCAATTCCAACCCACTTACTTATTAATGGGTCTATTGGGTTGTTATATCAAACGGTTCAAATGGGTCAAATGAGTTGAAAGTTCCCCAAAGTCATAAACCTCCTAAATCACTTCAGCCAAAGGTTTGGTATATTATTGTAATTATTTTATTTTTTGATCATATTCAAAACATAATATATAATATAGAACTTTAAACCACAAACAAAAGAGTGTTTATGGGTCAGCCCAGTGACCTATACTACAAGGTGGCACGTTTTAACCAAAAACCCGTTTTGACCCAACACCAACCGTTTGGTCTGCCCATCCTGCCACCTCTACGAAACACAGAGCAACACTATCAGCTTAGTACAACCTTGGGGGTCCCTAGAGCAGAGGCATTCCTTTTCTTTGATCGCTCCAAAGCTTTGTTCATAAATTCTTTGCCATGAGGCTGAATATCCTTTGGTGGTTTAGGCTCATGTGAACTGCTTTCACCCAATTTTTGGTGCTCATTTTTCTCAAAGCTAATTCCATTAATAGGAACCAAACTTGAACTAGCATCAGCAATTAGAGCCCTAATATCCCTTGGCATGAAACCAGATGTCTGTCCAACCATATCTTTTGCAAGATCCTCGGGAGACGTCTAGAGCAATAATCATGTCCCATAAGAAATTAAGACAAACGCATATATTTATAAATTCTAGACCCTGTAAGCAGAAATAGATTAAAAAAATCTCACTTACATCTGGAAGCAGTTCAGGGATACGTTGAAGTGATTGAGATAGCATTTCAACTCTTTGTTCTTCAGTCAAAGGTCCCATCTTCATTTCATGACTGAAACAACGCCTAATTGTAGGTGGCAATCCTTCAGAATTATCAGCAGCTGCAATGAGCAGCACTGGATGAGTATTTATGGCACGAGTGCTGTTCATATGCTGCACGAGGAAAGTAAAACAGTGAGCACTCTTCATCTCCACAGGAATTTTCATCTTTGATTCATTACTGAACTACAAATGAGTTTTAAAGTAACGGATGGATGATCAAAAAGGGTAATAAAAAGCCATCATGTTGAAAAATCAACCTCTGCTTCTTCTTCATCTTCATAATCATCTTCGTTCTGGCTGAATGGCTCAGTGAACTCCCTGATGACAGATGCAACTTCAGAATTCACACCGATTTGATCATTTGATGAACCATCATTGGAGCCCAAATTGCTAAAAGCATCAAAATTGCGGAGTAAAAGAACTGTTGGCGAGTATCTGCAATGATACCAAATCAGGTATACATATAGACAAAACAGTATGTTGCAATATGACCTGAATTACTAGCTTAAAACATATAACTACAATAATCCAAGATAGAAGCTAGCAAAATACATATCATAATGACGAAAAATACCTACGCGCTGCAGTGAAAGCTTGAGCCAACATGGCAGAAGTTTTCTTCTCAGAAGATGCAACTAAATCATGACAACTGTATTCAACCACATGCAACCCAAGTTCACAAGCAACATGTTTCACCACAGTCCTCTTCCCACACCCTGAAAAAATAAAATATCATCAGTAATGTCAATAGATGACATTAGATCAAGTTTAAGCAGCACTACAATTACTAATATTGGCAAAGTCCCAAAAGTAACCCACCAGGTAAACCAAACAATAGAACAGCAACCCTGAATTTTGATGAGAGTGCGGAAGGGCATAAAGTTGGAGTAATAATGGAGGCTAGTGTTTTTATCGTGTCTTGATGTAAAGGTGGAAAACCTTTTCTCTTATTTAGTAGAAGATTTGGTGGAACAGCAGATGGAGTACTTGCAGCAAGCACAAGGGCTGTTTCTGTGCGATTGATTCTAAGAATGGGTTCATCTGACGGTTCTGCTGCGACCACCTATGGACATGCTAAAGATATTAGTAAGCATCTCAACCAGATATGCAACAGTGAAACAAAATACCTTAAAGTATAGGTTGGTGTCACTTGAGTTTCGATTATTTTGGCTACAGGCAATGCACATAGAGGATTTGCAATTCCAATTGATGCGTATACTGAAAATATCACCTCTAGAAAGATATCTATCTGTAGCGAAGTACTCATTTAAGGCAATATCAATCTTTTGTTGACGATCTTCAGCTTCAATAGAAGAATTTCCTTTAAGAGATTCAATGGTACCACATTCAGGTATTTTTACAAATGATACCCTTAAATGTGAGGCGTACCTTGGTAATTTTGTCAAAGGTTTAATATCTAGATTAACAGAGAAGCCTCCATTTGCTTCAATATTAGATTGAGTCTCCCCTTTTACTTCAAACAGAGAAGCCACTTTCTCTTCTCCATGATGAAGAAGTACTTTCAAGCATGAGGTATGCAGACCAAGATTAAATGCTAAAAGAGGAGACACATATGCAACTTCCGAAGCTAACGTGACATGGTGAATCAGAGGGAAAGTAACCGAAGGAAATACAACCATCGCATCTGAAGAATCGTATGACAACGATTCATTGTTTGATGAAACATCATGAGCACCGGGAGGATCAAGAGCCACAATTTGACTAATTCTTTGTATCAGGGAATCCACATTTTTTACAATCACCTGAAAGAAACATTACACTAAACATTACACAAAAAAGTAAATAGGAGACACCAATACGACAATACATAACTACAGAAACAGTTCTTCAGAACTTAAAAGCAACACCGTAATAACAAGTTCATAAACAAGATGTCTGACGAAAGCCTTATAAACAGGCAACAGCGTACACACTTACAAGCTAAAACTATCTGAAGTACCACTGAAGCATACAACACAACTCAAATAAAAGCTATATGATAGAACTCGAGAATTCTGATGGAACAAAAAGATAAATAGATAGATAGTCGGCCCGATTCGAGAAGGGCAATTCTCCAATTACAAGTCACAAATAATCCAAATAACCAAGACAAAAAGCTATAGCTAGAACACTAGACTTAAATAAACCTAAATAGCATAAGTAACTGCTGCAATTACCCCCTAAACATTAGCTGCTTAATTACCCACTAGCCTTTCAGCAGCTAATTGTATTGACTGAGGTTGAATGGGTCAAAACTGGACTTGAATACCTGGTGGACAGACCAAACTAGGTTGACCCAAGTCCTGACCCATTAGAATCGTATCAATACTGCCTGCCCGAAGAACCAACTTGTCCTCAAGTCGAAAAGAAGGGGATTGTTGTGCCAAGCAATAAGCCATTCAATTGTAAGCTGCCCCACTTCATAGACCCATTGATGAACCAAAATGAATTGTGATTGAAGGTCGATTTCCCCACGCTTCAAATTTGCATGTACAATTTCATTCCCGGGCAGCAACACCATAATAACTTCATAAGTGGTGGTTTGTTCCTTCACCTTTATAGATAGGTCTGTGAACTTTATTGGCATACTCAGACGACTAGAATTGACATTCTGATCATTATATCTAAACCACTCCAGCTTGTACTTGCATAAGACTTCGTATTCGTCTTTAATTCTTTGATTATCTCCTGCATGCTTCTCATCCGATACTTCAAGATCACAGCTTTCCATAACTCTTACGACTTCGGACATGGGAATGTCACAAGTACAGTCCTCCTTGATCAGATCTGTCACCGGATAGTTCTCCTTGATCAGATCCGTCACTGGACAGTCCTCCTCAACCAGATCTGTCTCTGGGCTTTGAGGTTCACCCTTAGGTTCCTTGTCATCCTTGAAATCATCATCAAGACATGGGTGACATTCATAATCACCACTCTGACTGTTGCACAAGAATTGGGTTCCATACATCAAAATCTTGAGTTCTGCAACATCATTCTTCAAAGATAAAAGAGAGTCTAATCGAGCAGCAATGGCTGCCAATTGTATTGACTGAGGTTGAATGGGTCAAAACTGGACTTGAATACCTGGTGGACAGACCAAACTAGGTTGACCCGAGTCCTGACCCATTAGAATCGTATCACTATACCTTATAAACAGCGTACACACTTACAAGCTAAAACTATATGGTGCATAAAAATGCAAAACAAACCAATAACGAAAACTTTTGGAACAATTGCAGATGAGAGAATGATTAGATTACCAATGAACCCGAGGTAATCGATAGCCTTTTGAGAACTGAAGTAGATAGTCCAATCAACGCAGCTTCATCGAGCGAAATCCTCTTCTGTCGCGATACACCTACCTTTTCCTCCGGTAATCGGAGAATACCAGCACGCAGCTGCAACACCGTCGGTGCACCACCGCCGTCGCCGTCGCCGACGGAGTGTTTGTTAACCGGAGCACCATCGATTCCGTTTGTGTGTTCTTTAATCGATGAATTGAGTACGGAATTGAGAAGTGATTTCGTTGAAGAAAGTATGAGAGGCTTCCTTCTTCCCACCATTAATGAATTTGCAAAAACCTAAAAGCTACAGAAGACAAATTGGTGTGTGTTGAGAAGAGAATCGTAGAAGAAGACATCCATAAACGAGGGTTTATTGCGAAAATCAAGAAAAATGATTCAGAGGATTTTGACGCCATGATTTACACGTGGACCAGTAAAAAGGGAGATTGGGTTTTAACTTTTAACGGTGGGTGTGTTTTTACGTCAAATCTATGTTATTTTGTAAAACTAAATCACTTCCTAATTTACTCGGTATCAAGAAAGATCCACTTGAAATCGTTTTGAATTGATCTGATTTTAATTTTTTAGTTTTTGAATATTATAACTTGTTTATATCTAATATAAATTATGTATAGAGTTTTTAAAAACGGTAAATCTACCATATTTTTACGTAAACAAAAGAGATGTTATTATTACTAGTCACGTGTATAAGTAAACATATGTTAAGAGTTTATCCTTACATTAAAATAAATTACTCAAGTGTGTGTTGACAAAAGAGATCTTTGGACTTCGCATCTCTAGCAGTTGTTTTGATGGATGTCCAAACTGACTAGTCCATAGGTTATATGCAGATAAAACGGTATTTTTGTTAACTCTAGGGTAAAAATAAGTAAGTTTGCTTAAAGAGTATGATTTTACAAGTAAAATGTCTGTGAACTAAGTTGAAATAGGATTGAGCATCCTCTATTTGAGAAATGAGAAGTATCTATACTTTATGATGTTTTTGGATTGTTGTAATGGACATGAACTCGTAAACCGGATTGTCGAGATTTTTTGGCACACGAAAAAGTTATTAACACATATTGTTTATTATGTTCTCCTAGAGTAGCGTTAACAGTTAAGTTGTCACCTCCCTATCATAACTCCTTTGATGAAGCGAGACGTAACGTTTCTATACTCCACTCAACCTTGAAATCACTAAATGTTTGTGTGCATAGTTGATGTGTGTTAGCGTGTACATGCTTTGATTTTTTTTCTCCTCAATATTTATAGCATTTTGCCCAACTTGATTAAATAAGCAGTGTGTACCTGCAAGACATACCCAGCATTATGACTAAGACGCGTACCAATATAGGGTGTTACCCTTCATTCCGTACATTAGTTACATTCACGATCAATTTTATTTTGCCAACTTCACATTGTTGCTACAAACTGAATTAAGCCAGGCTTTAATGTCGAGTCAAGTTGCACCCAACCCGCCCAAGCTATCTCTAAGCTTAGATCTGAGGTGCAACACAAAAAAAAAACCCAAGGTAACATGAAAACGAAACTCTAGAAACACCTTTGACACTCAAGTTAGTAATCTATGTAAGATAAACACACATAAATACAACACATGTAATCAAACACAATAGTAATAATCTAGTAGATGCGGGACCAATTCATAAACAACCATACTAGTTGATGGTCTTTTATACGTTAGAGAAAGACTTTTTGGTCGTCAATGTGGGTACCTAACAACGTATGACTTACCTTTGACCTAGACGACCTACGCCAGACCACTTGCTACCAGTAACCATGAGGTGAGGTAACATCCCTCTTAAGCAATGCAGTGTAATGCAAGGCAAGTTAAAGTAACGTAACGTTTCTCTTAGGCGAGGTAAGTTAACACGAGGTCAAGTAAGGTGGGGTAAAGTTAAGTACGATGTATGTCCTTAGTCGTAAACATACTTACTTCAATGTTGGTGATGATGAATCTAGTTTAAGGTGAAACAAGACACATCTAAAAATATTTCGAAAGTAAATGCAAGGAAAATAGAAAAAAACATAAATCTAAGAAAATGGATCGGGAAACACCCTCTCCGATCCATTTTCTCTAAACTCAATCAAGAATCGTCAAAACAAGCTTAAACATTTCTTGTTAGACGTTTAAAACACTCAAATACAAACTTCATATACTTATTTGAAATCTCTTATTGATCAAAATATAAAAACAGAGGCTCCATCTATACGGAAATAAAAACATGGAAACATTATTACGAAGTATTCAAGATGTTGATAAGATAACGATTTTACAAAACTATATATCTACTGGTTAATTCTTGTAGCCACAACACCATTTACACCCCATGCCAACATGCACGCAAACCATGCGGTTAGCCACTCAACTCGTCGTCTAAGCTTTCCCCGACAAAAGCAAAGCTTCAAGAGACTTAGGATCCTTAACCGGAGCTTTACACGCGAAATCCCGACACACGAGAGCCACTACATTGTCAGTTACAAAGTTGCTCTTCGCCATTGCAGCAACATTTGGGTTATTCTCCTTCCAGAATTCCATCTCTTCTGCATCACTCGGGTCTATGTGTATCACCTGATTTAACCAGAAGCAATAACCGATTAGGGATTTTTTGTTTAGTAAATAACATTTTTGACCTTAGGAGTCAAAGTCAAATACATTGACTTACAATTTTGTTGGGATCATATGATGCATGAGCTGATACAAGCATGTGCTCCATCTCGGGAGATGACTTCTTCCCCACCAAGACGACTTGTTTCTTTGAGGGAATAGCGAGCATATCGGCTGCACAACACATTAATGGAACCGCCACCGGTGCTTCTTTCAACCTCTTCTCAAAGACCGCCTAAAACAAAAAATGTTCGGTTGGGTAACAAGTCAAGATGAGTTCAGGTCAAAACAGAAAATTTTTAGGGTGGCTCATAACACTTTTTTGTCTACTTTTCTATTTTATGAAAAATATTTATCAAACATGGTTATTGTAGCAAATATTACAATAGTGATTTAAATTTTTAAATAAAACAACTAAGGAGGTTGTATTTCATAAATGATTATTTCATGTTGTCATGGGCCACATTAAACCACCTCAACCCATCTCCCTTTCAATGGTGTTCAAGATTTTACCCGTTTTGACCCATTAGAATCAAACTAAATCCCATTTAACTCGTTTTCACATAAACGTTATGAAATTCCCCACCCCTCACAAACACTTTCAAAACGCGCATACCACAACTACTAACATAAATTTGACTCAAAGTAAAAGAATCAAACCAGAAGGTGCTCTGCATTTTGTCTATAACGATCAGATCTCGCGCCTGTGAACATAGATGCAAGCCTCGCAAGATTAATTGCTGAAACCGAGTTGCCAGAGGGTTCAGCCCCATCATGATCTTCTTTCACACGAAGAAGAACCGATTCATCTTCTCCTGTGGTATTAAAATAACCACCTCCAGTTTTATCAAGAAACACCTCATCCTAAATATCCATCAAAAAGTTTAAAACTTATAACATTGATCCCCAAAATATTAAAAAGTAACTAGAAGGTTTCAAAAGCTTAAATACTTGTGTTTCTTGAAGTTCAACTGCCCAAGATAACCAAGAAATTTCTCCACCATGCTCATATACATCAAGTAACCCTGATATTAAAAATGCATAATCATCCAAGAATCCGGGAGCTTTTGAAGGCCCATTTCTGAAACTGTGTTGCAGCCTTCGAGATTGTGGGTTGTAAAGATTTTCCTTTATGAAATTCAATGCTTTCTTTGCAGCTTCCATGTATTCCCGTGGCTGAATAGTAAAAAATATATTCCAATTTAAGATCAGGGTCTCTAATTATTCATCATGTGAGTAAAGATTTAATCTTTTTATGAAGATTCAATCTTACATTAGTTCCAGCAACAGGAAAGTATGATTTTATGTCATCGGGTTCAGTCTTGAGGATTTTAGATGCTCTGGCAAATGATGAAATTGCAAGTCCGTTCCAAGATACGATGACCTGCATAGCAAAAATGACAAGAGAACCTATTTATATGGAAGCAGGTCAGGTTGTATCTTACTCATAACAGGTCAGACATCCCATATGTAGAATATTAACTAAAAATGAAACAGTTTAATGGGTCAAAACTCATAAGTAGCCAATCATATTTTCAAATGCTTGTCTTAATAGTTTAGCACTACAGTTTTTCTTATCATATATTAAAACATTACTTATATACAAAAAACAAAAGATTTGATAAAAGTGTTAGCCGAATGGCCTGACCTGTTTTGAGGCACACTTAAAGTATCCATTACCCTCCCCTTGTTTTGCCACATCCACATACAAGAAATAGAGATGAACTTCAAATAAACTTATATGACCTTATCATCTAGATGGGGTCTAGGCCGCTTCGATCTTGCATCAAAAAGCTTTTTACGGCTTACACCAAGAATTTCTTGATAATTCTCCACTGGCATGCCAAGTTTTGATGCCATTTCATTGGCACTTTTCCTTTCGATGAGTACATTTTTCCCTTTAAATTCATTGTGTGGATCACTCATAGGAGAAAGATCACAGTTTCCTGATTTTTTGATGTAATAATGCTCCTTAAAAAGACTTGCGTGCTCACCAACTATGTCTTCAATCTAAATACAAAAAAATTCGGACAAATGCCAAGAGTTAAAAGCCACCTTTGTTGGATCAGGCCTCAAAACATACACTCAGAACACACACCAATAGAATGTAATTTGCTGCTTTCAAACTCACTCTTTTATTATACTACAAGCTTTGAATAGATTCAAAGACACATAAAAACTCCAACAACCAACTCTCCACGTAGCCTCTGCATGATCATGTTTACAAAGACATTCAACCATAGGACTCTCAACAAATTTGACTCAGCAATTAACCTAATAAAACATGTGATTAAATTCAACTTCTAGTGACTTGACCCATCTAAATATCTAAATAAAACCCATATTTGACTTAGCTCCATGACCCGTTTTGACCCATCAAGATTAAACCCAACAACCTTTATATTTTGCATCTGATAAAAACAGTCACTTTGACTAGATACGCCAACGAGCTGACCATCATTAATCTTGAAACGCAGAAACTTAGCATATGAAGTGCAGGTCGACTTTTTTGAACCACTGGACTTCGCTTTTTATGGAGAACTAATCATCTTCTCGTGTAAATAACACCATAATACTTGCACCATCTTATGCAAAAACAAAATTTGTTAACATAAAGGCATCACTAAAGATTTTTATACAGGCAAGATGGTGTTTTTTTTTTTTTTTGCAGTTTGCTTCTTGGTTGAACTCAATTTGAAAAAATCTTGGTTCAGTCCGGACTAGTTAGAATGTTTTTTTTTTTCAAAAGAAATATTTGAAACAATTTTCGTTAGGTTTATATTTATCAAATAGAAACACCCAAGTATTTATTCGGTTCATGGTCCAGTAGAGGACCAAACAGGTTTAGACCAATTGGTTATTGGTTTCACTACTTCATATCATATTATTCGGTTTTGGTACTACTCTAACCAAATGCACACACCTAGACCGTTTTTTGAATTTCTCAATTCCACTAAAACATAGGTCATAAGGTCAATTCACTTTCATTTGTATAAATGCATTAAAGTTACTCAAGGAAAACAAAGTCAACATATCAACACACCTCGGTGGTGGTCCACACGTAAAAAGCACCTTCCTTTTTCTTTGTAGGGTTTTCAGGTTCAGCACTATCAGCATCCTCAGCAGAAAAGATTTCACCATTAGGTCCAATCATGTCTCTCTTCAAATAATCAAGAATATCACGAGCCACACACGAGTAAAAGACGTCTTTTGTGATTGAGAAAACATCTAGATACACATTGACAAGTTGACCCTGATCGTATAACATCTTCTCAAAATGTGGAACTGTCAAGATTTATCACTAATCAAAATCTAAATCAGAAGTCAGAACAAACACATATACTGATCAGGACTAATAAAAAATGTTGTGCAACTATGAGCGGTGATTGGCCATGTTTTAAAAAGTATATAAAAAGCTTATTATGTGAAATCAATCACAACTACATAATCAGCTGCAAGTGTTTGAATGTGCTTATACTATTTGAAGATGCAATAATCAAATGGTCTACCAAATAATTATAATCATACATCTATAATCATTTCTCATAACAATAAAAACTTATTATTAAGACTTATAAACACCCTTTATATTTGTGTATATTACTAACCATGCCAGCACTCATCCACACTGTAACGGTGAAAACCACCACCAACATGATCATGGACACCACCTCTTGCCATGCACTGCAAGCTAAATGATACCATTTTTAGATGTTTCTCAGCTTCACCGGTTTTTCCCAGTTCCATTAACTTCTTTGACTGATAAATCATTGCATGTGGCTCTGATGGGCGAGGAAACTTGGGAGCTGAGCCAAATCCACCATATTTTGGATCATAACTTTCGGCAAGCTAAAAAGGAAACAAGGATAAATAAATACAATGACTAGCTTACTTAGAAATGGGTGTGGGTTAGGGTCAGGTTTTATCTCTAATGGGAGAAACAAGGGAAATCAAATTTAGCTAAAAAGGAAACAAGCGAAACGAGTCAAAAGTCATCCGAAGTGCATTTTTTATGTATATAAATCGTCCTAAATTAAGTCATTCTTATAAGGGAAATAGTTGAAAAAAGCCATGCAGACTTCCGTTCAATATGCATATAAGTCCATTGACTTTATTTTTGCATGATTAAATCCCATAACTTTTAAAAATTAACAATAAAGTCCCTTCGAGTTAACTATTAACAAAAAAATCCTTCTCAGCTCCTTGAGAATAGCCAAAAGGTCCTTGTTTTTTCTGCAAGACTGAGTCCCTAAACTTTAAAGAAAGGACCTTTTTGATAAGTTTAAAAAAGTCCCAAGGATTTAATCTATGTTTCCAAAAGCTCACGAGGTGCATGCCAAGGCCCTCAGGGAGCGCAGCCTTGTTGCCTCGCTTGAAAAGCCCCATTTTTCAGGCCCTAAGGCGCATTTTCAGGCCAAGTTCCGGCCAAAAATCATCTGAACCGGACTGAAACAACTACCCTTGCCCTAAACAAGCTTAAATCAATCTAATACAGCCTAAACTAACCCAAAACAAGCCTAAAACATGTCTAGCACCCCTAACAATGGAATTGGTATTTTCATACTATGTGTCTTGCAGAAAAATTCCCTCGCTTTTTAAGCGCCTTGGACCTATGCCTAAGGCTCACCCTTTGCACCTTAAGTGTGCCTAGTGCCTTCGAGAACTACGGGTTTAATCATGCCAAAATAAAGTCCAGTGACTAGTGTGTGAATTTAAAGCCTATATGTTTTTTTCAACAATTGACCTTTTCATAATCTCATTATTGATATAATTATCATTTTTAAACAGTCAATGCTTTGGTCAGCCCAAAAAGACCAAACCATTTTCCCCGTACCAAAAAGTTATCTACTTTAGCCTGTTACCCAACTTGCATGACCCGCCCATTCTGCCACCTCATAAGTCCAACAAAAGTAAAGCAGGCTTGTTCACTTACAGATTTTGTGCATTTGTGTAATGCGCTCTGAGCAATTTCTTCTGATAGTTTGTCAGATAACTTGCTAATCGACAGTGCTTCTGATAATTGTTCAATAGCAAATGTGCCACTTTTAACAAGCACATCTTTCTTACTCTCCCAGGCTTCTTTAACTTTTCTGCAAGAACAATAAATGAGATTCATTATTTGCAACCACAAAATTGGGAAAAAAAATTATCATTTTTAACAGTTGTGTTTCCAATATTGCAGAAAGAACATTCTTGCACGGATGCAAAAAAACATACAGGTTGCAAGAAATAGCAATATTAGACGACAAAAGCCATGAAAGATCTTCGCCCACATTTACATTTTCACAATTTATCAGAAAGACGAAACGATTCCGAGCTCTTTTTGCCTTTTCACAAGAAGAATGGTTTGTCCATTAAAAAAAATACCAAATAGGATATGTCCCTCAAAACATAATTGTTAAAATGGTCACAGCACACAGAACCCAGTGGTCATCATCATAATTTAGTTTCAACTTCTAGAGACCACATGCAAATCCAAGGTTTATAACATATCCTTGTAAATTTAGCATCAGTATTTTCTTTTTGACAAGAATGTTGCTCAATACATGATGATTCAAGTTCAAATGCCCAAAAGTCAAAGTCTACCCAAAAACTTTAACTTTAAATAAACTTCCAAACACAAGATTGACAAGGAAATTTTCACAAAAAATCAGCATCAAATTCTTCTCCATAGACAATGATTTTCTTGATACTCAAGACTTACGATTCATAATTTCTAGTTCCAACGTATTCCTTGTAACTAAAAGAAGTCAAAGAGCACCTTGTTTTTATTGAAGACATTGAGTAGACGACTAAGAAAGGTACAAACCTTAGGATGGTTTTAAACCCTGGCCTCCCATACTTATCTTCAGGGGGGAAATAAGTTCCACCCATCAAAGGCTTCAAATCAGGGGAAAGAAAGACGCTTAATGGCCATCCTCCACCACCATATAGAGCTTGGACATAGGTCATGTAAACCTGGGAAAAATCAAGTTGTAGGAAAACTACAAACCAAAAAACAAATACGTTTTTCAAGCAATTTGGTTGTCTGATGAAAAGCGGAGTATTTTTTATTATCGGAAAACTTTCACATTACAATTATCTATTGGTTGGCAAACTGCGAAATGAACTTTAGATATTCTAAGCGATTTTAGAAACCAACTTGAAGCTAGGAGATAAATAGAAACCAACTTCTAATTTACTATACACTTTAGCAACCAACCACATTTTAACTAATTCCACCTGATTTGCTGATGTGGCACTAATTGATGCCATGCTACATATGCAAACCATGCTACGTGTGAATAAAAAATACAACAGGCATTTATTTACAAGTTTAAGAAAATGATTTTGAATTTTATTTAATATTAATTATTAAATGTCACATGGCATATACTTATGTACTAAAATGGCAAATAAGATGACACATGAACGATTTTTGCAAAACCAGAAAAAGAAAAACAGACCTGCTGCCGTTGAATAGATAATTTATTCCTTGTTACATTCGGGAATAAAATGTAACTAGGTTGCTAAAATCGCTATTTGCACCTAACTTCAAGTTGGTTGCTAGAATCCAAAATATGTGTAAATCGTGTCTCCATTTCGTGCACTTCTCCCAATGTATTTAACTTTGTCATTGTTACCTAAAACTCATGAGATTCCATTATTTGTCTCTATTGACTGGTATATTAGGCATTTCCCATAAAGATTAAAACTATATGCATGATCATTTATATTTTGCATTTTAGGCAACATCCCAAGCCAGAAACTATTTGCACTTTTCAACTCTTGCAAATGGTGACCTGTGTTAATGTCTTCATTCATCCTTGTCTCGGAAAAATAGGCCAACAAAATGTGGTAGAAACAGATTGCATGCAAAAGAGTTGGGTATTATGGTCAAACTTATAGCCAACTCCCATATCAAATTCTCTTTAATCAACATCGATCACAAAAAAAGTTTCATAAATCGTAATGGAAAGTTTACACGAGGGGAATGAATAGAGCCTAAGCATGCAAAATACGGGTGTCATGGTAAAGTTGGTGGGAATTTTTATTTACCTTATCTACATCCGGTCGTTCTTCTCGATCCACCTGTTTGGAAGGAAAAATAAATTCAAAAAAACTTCAGTTACCTCGATTGTAACTAGGAGCCAAAAGGTGCAGGGAAAAGGTGGGATTTGTATGAAGTATCATTATTATTAAGCATCAAATCACTCACCTTGATACTAACAAACCAGTCATTAAGCAATTTCGCAACCCCATCGTCTTCGAAAGATTCTACCTCCATCACATGACACCTTAACCAATAATTACTTAAATGATCAGCCATATCAATCTCTATAAACTTTCTTGAAAAGCAAAAATTATTGCCTTTCTATAGTTAGCAACATACCACAAAGTTATTGCAAGGGAATCTCTTATCAACTCACAATCAACGTTATATATTTTTGTTCTAGGATTAGGAACTTTGCAACTTAGTTACTTTCATACTCCCTCTAGTTAAAGTTCAAACCCACTATATAAATTCATGTTGTCCACATATATATTTTTTTCTTTTTGATCTCCAAAATTATATTAATATCTTTCATATTACTGAATCTAATAGTAAAAGATATATACACTGCAGATCTTGGTTATACTTTACTGTTGGTCACTTGGTCAAATATTCAAAATGTGTAATCTTGTGAACTAAAATCAATGATACTTACTTCGTAATGGTTATCAACGGGCAAATGCTTAAATGCAGTTTAAAAGCTTACCAAGAAGGAATTTTTCCATTTATTTTAGGAGCTATTGGGAAAGGACCTTTTTGGGTTGACATTACACTATAAAGGGAATATACCAGGGAAAGCAGTACCCTTATTTTCCTATGAAATTGCGTCAATTATTAGGGCATTACGCTAAAAAAGGAAAATACTAGGGGAAGCAGTACCCTTATTTTCCTATGAAATTGCATCAATTATGAAAAAAAAAAGTATGAATATTGCCACGGGCGCAAGAGTTTAACAATTTATAAGATCATAAGTGACTCACCAGTGGCAGGTGCTGTATCCAACTTCCAAGATATAACAATCAAAAGCATTATATGTTAGACGCTGAAATTAATAAAATTTTAATTGAGGAAGAAGGTAGTGAACATAAGACAACATACTTGATAAGAAAATGGGCACATCCCTCTTGCGAGCTTCTTCGAATGCCTCTTCACCCCATGGATACCAGTTAACCTTCAAATTTGGAATGAACACTAAATCTTTTCAAGCAATACAAGATCCCAGTATCATTATGAAACAAAATACAAAACCCAAAGTAACCCTCGATGAAAACAAGCAGTTACGGGGATAAATATCAGAACTTTGTCACATAATAAGCTAGATTTCCTGAGTTCAAACAAAATCTTGAACAATAACAAAATATCCAAAGTTACCATAAAAAATGCAGCTATTTTACATCAAGATATGTAAAGATTTCTTATCCTATAATTTCCCAACAAATCATGCCACAATAACACATCGTCAGGATTCAGAAAACCCATGAAAGGGAACTACAAATAGCACAGGGGACTTTCTAAATATGTAAACTTTATAGTTTCTTGAATGCGTGTAACTGAAAATCAAAAGGAACTAATAGCCCACAAATGGAAATCAGCAAAATTAATTTCAAAATCAAGTTAGACATAAAGGAGTTCAGATGAAAGGATGGTTGTGATGAGACTGCTGATATGAATTAGAGGTATTAAGGGGCTCTATCATGTTAAGATATGGCAAACACTTTGATTGGTGGATCAAGAAATGCTAATTAATATATATTAAGAACTTTGAGTCTTGAACTCCAACAAATTACTGATAAATCATCACACAGCCAACCAAAGTACCCAAATTTGTAAACTGCAGTTAGCACATGTAAGTTATCCAAACATGTAAACTTCCTTGTATTCAAACAAAGTCCCAGTAAGATAATCAAAAGGTAACACACAACATTCAAATTTAAAGGTACCCATTAATGGAAACCGTCATTAAATCATCTGTAAGAAGATACAATAAATCATACAGGGTTATGAGCATGTTGAAGAAGATAAGGGCTGTGTTCTGAAGCAAGACGATTGGTATGCTTCTTTTGATCAGAACTAGAAGTTGAAGTTGTAAAGGTGTAATCTTTTCCAGCCATGGTGAAGACTCTGATTTGTCTATTGAAATATGATGATGATAGGAGTGAAATTGGGGGAAATTTTAGAGGTGAATTAGGGCGAAAATGGTTGAAATTTAGAGAAGAAAACAACAATCTTTTGAGCATAGGATTGGGAAGAGTGTGTGGGTTGGTGGCAAAATAGGTATTTATGGAGCAGTGAGTCATGTGAGAGATAGCCGAAGGTGCAAGAAGGCTTCTTGTTGCCATTTGGGATTTTGAGAATTATGTTTGGTGTTTGTTTGTTTGTGTGTGTCAATGAATCCGATTGCCACGTGAGCCCAGCCCAGACATCAAAGTCATGAGTGGTTATCTGTTATCTTGTATCTTTTTGGTTCAAGACATCTTGTATATTTTTATCTTGATTAGTTTTGTAATTGTTTGAGGTTTTAGAACTACCATTCACATACTCGTATTGGTGTATTCTGTTTTTAATTCTAAATCATAACAATTTGTTAAAAATGAGACTCGAACGTTTAATCTCAAAAGTTTTATTATTATAAGACCCATATTGTAAAGGCCGGCTCAACCGAATTGAAGACCCCAAGCAAACTAAAATTTTGGGCCCTTCCTGTGTAATTTTTTTCCTTTTTACATACACCACATTCACACTTTTGATTTTGGTTTAACATTTGTATTACTATTTATAAGCTTTATCACACAAGGTAAGTCTAGAACAAATGTGAATCAATTCGAAATAATCAAACAAAGTATGTATGAAATAGTATAGAATTTAAATCTAAAGAGTATACTAAAAAAATAAATGAGTTGATGCTCAAGAAGTTCTTAAACTTCTGAATTCTACATTATAACTAGATAACTTATTTAGCATTCTGTCGTTTGAAAAGATTCGATTAAATTGTTGAACAATTGCAGTTGAAAGTTAAATGAGTCAAATATTAAGAACTTAACTATTTAAATATGGTCCTAAATCAATATTGCAAAGACTATAGAAAGCTTAAAGGAATACAAAATCAATATTGCAACCTAATTCTTAAATCAATAAGTTAAACCATAAAAACTAAGATTAAAACAAGATGACAAAAATAAAAATTACAAAAGTCAAACACAAACTAACCTTAATGTATTGTAACTATTGTTTGACTTAAAATCCCATGACCCATGTTCTCACAATAAGAAGCTCATGTAATATATAAAGCAAACCCAAATATATGCATACATATGTATCTATATATTATTAAAATGGGGCCTTAATTATTTGAAGGCTTCAAACTCGTTGCTTCACTTGGCCCTGAGTTGGGCCGGCCCTACATACTATATAGGGCAAACAAATTAAGAGTTTGTTTAATTTTACATTTTTACTATATTGTTGTTTAATATATTGAATGTTAACATCTATTTGGAAATCCTTATTATATATTTTTTTGGGATATAGTTACACTCTTAACTTAGTTTCACATTATCATAGGTTAGAAAACCACCAATTAGTCCATTGTTTACAGTTCAATGTAAACTGTTGACGTGAGTGATTTGTAGGGTTGTTTGCAATAAATTGTCATATGCTAAACGTCTCCATTACTTGATTTACTCATTGTGCCGCTTTTGTAATGAATGAAATTATTTGATTACACGTGATGTGTTATGTTTAGAAACAATTTTAAATTAAGAGTTGCGAGAATCTCATAAAACACACGTACATAGTGTATTATTGATTTAGTGAGAGAGTGGGTAGATGATTATACAACCGTCATATGTATCACACTTAAAACAGCAAGCACAAAAACATCATGGGTTTTCACAGTCTTATTTTATTATTGGTTTTTAAATAAAGATCTATATTCATAAGCACTAGAGGGGTGACCACATTATGCAGTGAGAGCACAACATAACTGCATTTAAAAATAAACCAACGGAAATAAAAAACTTTTTTTTGTCTAATTAAAAAGATAAAAAATTTAACCCAAGAAAAAGGTAATAATAATTTAAAAACCATCAGGAAGTTGGTTTTAAGTCAACAATTGTAATCACATAATTGTCACGTGTGTAAAAGATAACTAACGTAATCAAATTTATAAAAGATAATATGACCCCTTTAATTTTTTACAATTAACAACAAAAGGCAATTTTCTTTGGTGAAACATATTATAACTAGGGTTGACAATTTTTGATCTGCTTATGACACGATTAACTTGATTAACAAAAACTATATTACTTATATTTTACATTTTTAAAAAATAATAAAAAATTAAAAGGCTAGACCCCATTATTTATCATTCTTAGTTCATAAAAACACAAAAAGAAATCACACGCATGATATATAGGTAGTTAAATAAGTTACTTTCATGTTTGATACGTGCATTACACGCGTCATTCCTAACCTGTTAAACACGATTAATTTTTTTAACACCCCTAATTATAACATGGTATAGGGGTGTTCAAAAAATCCGATGTCCGAAAATATCCGTAACTCCTTATTCGGATATTCGGATCAGATCTCATCCGAATCCAAATTCCTTATTCGGATTGGATTTCGGATATTACAATTTTTTTGTTCGGGTTATTCGGATATCCGAATAATCCGAATAAGAAATCAATTATTTTTCTAGCCTAATACTTATTACTAACTATCTATTATATTTTCAACTCAATACTCAAGAGTCTTGACATATTTTAGTCCTCTAATCCTAAACAATTATATGATAATCGAATATCGTTCTCAATAATAGATTTTAATCTTCGGGTCCTATACAATCACCTATTTTCTTTTAATTTTGTGTTCACGCCAAATTTTCATTTTTTAGTTTTATATATTTTATTGTTATTTTAAATTTATAAAATGTTAAGAATAAAAAATTAGTCAAAAAATATATAGAAACAAAAAAATATAAAATATTGTTATTTGGTTTATTCGGATTATTCGGATATATCCGAATCCGATCCGAATTGAATTCGGATAGATTCGGATCGGATAGAAACATCCTTATTCGGATCGGATCGAATTTTGGACAAAATCCTGAAATTTTCAAATTCGAATAATCCGTTATGAGATCCGATGAACACCCCCAACATGGTATAGGTATGCCTTGCTTATAGTACTACAACAGTACTACACTAAAGACTAGAGACAATTCAAACCGGATAATTAGTAATCTCACATTTTACATTCAACTATTTGGGCCTGAAAGTTGGGCTTGTGCTGGACTCCGATATCAAGTCAGGGCAATACTTTTGGGCCGTCCAATAACAGATCAAAACATGGGCTTACAGCTTGCCACCAAGAACAACCAAACTCTCGCATTCACAAATCACAACTCACAACTCACATCGTGTGTTGTGTTCTACTCCGATTAACGAAATTGAAGTCGGTGGTTCTCACTGAAGCATCGTATTACCATCACTCGTTTGATTTGATTTGTTTTGTTACTCGAATCAATCACACGCCCAATTATCGATCATGCCTCCGATCTCGTTAACCAGATTAGGAAACTCGCTTCCGTTCTCCAGATTATTCAGGTAATCCCTCATTACAATGTGTGTTGTACTCTATGTCGATCAGTTTTGTTTTTATCGAATTACCATCTCCTTTGCTGTAAAATCTGCTTTATAATCAATTAATCATCGCTGTAAATCCCCTTTAACTCCGTTGTACGGCTTGCGAGTCTGAAATTTGAGCCCCTGATAATTGGTTGTAGTTAATTTGGAGGTCTGTTGTTTGAGGAGCTACATGTATGTAACATGTTACGGTTATTAAATTAGGGAATGAGGGCTTTGTCAGATGGTAAAAGACTAAGGGTGATGTTTAATAATTTTTGAATGATTAAGTGAATCAATTCTCAATCTTTTAAGTGCTGAACCATTAAGAGGTATGAACATTAAAAGCTAGTATGTCGCTTAACTATTGAAAAGTAAATGTCTGATCAATTCAGATAATAGGTATTAACCATTTAACATTAGACATCTTAACCATTAAGCATTAGTATAATACTTAATCATTCAGATGCAAATGTTTGAACCATTCAGACATTTGCTCTCGAAACAAACAGTCTGAACCATTAAATGCCGAACCATTCAGACATCTGAACCATTAAGAAGACTGGTTCAGATGCTGTCAAACAACCTCTAAATGAATATAATTTGATAGGTTAGGTTATATAATTACAATGAAACTCTAAAAATCTAAATGGGCCCTTAGGCTCAACCCTAATAATAATAATTATTAAACCCTAATAATAATATGGTAAAATAGGTTTGTCCAGTTTGATGTTGAGAGGCTGAAGCAAGTTTATTTTGGTTTTTTTTCCTTCTTGGAATGTAATCATATGCAAATGTATAGACGAACATAAGGAATAATTATGTGAATTTACAACTGAAAATTTGCACAATGAAAAATATAACAGCGGATGACCATTTTGATACTTATTTGTTATCTAAAACAACTCATTTAACCCGAGCACATTCTGGTTAGAACCTTTTTACTTGAATTAAATAGATACCTTATTAAAATGGCCTGTTTTGACCCGAACATATTTCGCTCTGAACCTGTTTCGACCCTAACCTAGTTTGATCCGAACCTGTTTTGACCTTGAGAAACTGCAATTTCTTGTACTGTTACTGAGGATAAAGCTGGACCAATGTAGATTTTGACTAGCAGAATGGACTTGAAAATTCCAAATTGGTTTTCGTTCTTTATGTTTTGAACTTTACCATGTGATTCTTTAACTAGCATCATAATCTTTAACAGGCAGGTTGAGCAGGAGATGGAGACTGTGGTCCAAGTACTCCAACCTGGACCTTTGGGGATCGTGGAGCACAAGTTTTCTGCGGAGGAGATTGAGAAGGCAAACGCTACAGTTAAGAGAGCAGTAAAGAACTGGAAGAGGAATGCAATCATAGAGCGAAATCGACCCGTCTTGAAAGATTATATTAGTTAATCGCGTATTGTTTGTTAGAACTTTCTTTAAAATATTCTGATGGGAAGAATAATGTTGTACAGTAGTAAGCTTTCACAATCCTTCATTGCCGTTATTAGCTGATCTTGCTAGCAATGATCTTTTGCTGTATGACCTTAATCACTTATAACTTTTCATGACGGGCAACACGTCTTTTCCATCTTGTATTTAACTGTATATGTGTAGATAGTCTTGTTACTGATAATTTTCCATGATGTCACGAAGTCAAGATTTTTTTAATCCCAATGTGACATGTGATTAAGACGGTAAGACTCAGCTCAGGAAGGGTATGATCATCATATATACTTATCGTTGGATTAACATCAATAAGTTTATTTAAAAGCTCTTTGTTGACGAACACCTGCATCTACTAAAGTATTTGGAAATATTTGAGTGTATTTTACAGTTATGAATTTGCTTATATTGTCTAGGTTGATAAACTACATTACTCCTGATTACTAAAATCTGTATGAGTGCATTTTCCAGGTTCTGATATGAAAAAATATTTGAATTTACTCATTAAAAGATTGCATGGATTGAACTGGATCACGAAGGACTGAAGGAGAAGAGTGGAAAAGGCTGATTGATGACATCACTTGAAGGTGCATGACAATCTGCTGGTGAATGCCTTTACATTAACCCTTGTTTTTACAACACACATAAGTTCATGACTGCTATTTATATATCATTTAACATAAAGCTGATGCATATAATTTGACGGTGGATAGACTGTATGTGCCACTAAAACATAACAGTTTTATGACTTTAAACGAGGCTCTGTTACATTTTCTATCTGTTATTATTTTTAGAGTTTAAAGTTTAAACCCACATAGGATTTAACTTCTCAGTAGTTTGGCTAATTTTCCATCAAGATGGAGCTTCATGATCTCTTTGGGCCCACCTATCATATCTTCATCTATAAATAAAGCTGGCACACTTGGCTTAAATCCTAGTGCATTTAGCTCTCTTTCCAGTTGCTGCCCATTAGGATGTTCATCCAGCTCATAAACCGTAGGGTTTACCCCAAAGCTATAAATAAGAGTTTTAATGGTGTGGGATATACAACAAGAACTTTTGCTAAATATCACCACTGGCTTTTCAGCAACCACCCTTGTAACTGTGGCCATTATCTTAAGAATAACACCGTTACAAGAGGTTTAGAAGTGGCTGTAACTAAAGATTCTTGAAATACTTGTTTTTTGGGTTTAGGACTTCAATGGACCCTTTTTATAGAGTTTTAATGCTGTTAAATTGAATTTCATGAAATGATGAAGAAGATGATCTTAGAGAAGACAGTTTAAATATTATTCTTAACTTTGTTGATATGGGCCAGCATGTGTTATATGTGCTTAAAAAAAGTATTTGAAAGTTGGAGTAGGAATATAGATAGGCATACTAGAGAGAATAAGATGATCATTTTGGCATCTTTAGCCTTTAAAGCCTTTTAAGATATTCTCTTAGTAGTCACTTACTGATCGCCTATTTAAATATGCCAACGATGCTTTTGTGACACGCCTATTTGAGATGATATATGAGAAACCTGGAGTATTTATATATATTGTTATACCCATGCCTAAATCTGGAGACATAGTGATGTGTAAATCTTTAGGCTAGTGATTGATTCCATTTTTGGGCATCTTACGATGTGGAGATCATGTAGCCTTTTGTCCCCCATATCAAGATTCCCAACATGGTTTAAGAAACCAAAAGTAATACATTGACAAAGAAAAGTGGATTTTGACATATCTAGATGCTTTTTTGAGCATCATAGCTAAATTATATGTACATAAACTGATTCTTGCTGTTTTAAGCATCAAATGGCCGGTTATCAATTTAGATAAGATTAGAAGCATATTACTATATTAGATTATTTTATCTGATAAACATCAATCTTTTTAGGGGTATCCAAGATATTATTATGAATTCAGACCAAATACAAAGATCTGTGTGCTGCGGCTGCTGCCTATGTTAGATTAGTCAAATGGCTCGTTGATAATATGCCTTAGATTTATGCTACTATAGATGTCTTTTGAAAGTAATTATAGGCATCCTTGTGGCCTAACTGCCTAAGTTTTATTCTAGATTGGTCCAAAGAAGACACATAAAGAATAGGTCAAATGGGTCAATCTAGCTTATAATTTATTTTAATGGGTCAAATGAGTAGAATTAAAAAAAACTGCTAAAAATGAAACTATCAGTAGACTAAATTATATTCATAATGCTTCCAAGTTCCCACCTCCTATATTACTATATTCAACTAGACCATTATTTGATTAGTTCAGTTTTGTTATCATACTGGTACGATAAATATTTAGGAAATTCATGTAAATGGAGAAAAAGTGTTGTGTCTGACCCGTCCAGTTTAGACCCGATTTAAGAGTTATCACACCCAAACCTATTTGACCTGTGACCCGTTACCTGACCCTTCTATTCTCCCACCTGTAAAATGCATCTAGAACATGGTCCTAAATGCGAATAACTTTACTGTGATTCTCGTTGTTATCAATTGCATAACAAAAGTCAACGGTAGTTCCTTCCAGATTCTTCATGATGGTGCAACATCAACTTCTCATTCATAATTTCAACCCGTTTCTGATTTCCGTTATATCTACAGGTTTAGCAGAAGGATTCTCAAATTTCACATGTCAGCAAACTAAAAGCTTGTACGGCTTCGATTTTTGCCACTGAAAATTTTATTATTTGCACTTAACCGAAGAACATATTCCCCACCTACATGATGAATATGAAGATATATCATACGTGTCAAGTTGTTTATAGCACAAATTATAGCCCTCAAGCAAATCATCACAACCACTCTTATCCGACTTAAAGATATCCAAAAGGAACTTATCTTTTTTTATATTTCGTATTCATTTATATTCTCTTTTCTTCCCTTAGTGTTGCCTATTTAAGCCGAAACACAACTTCAAAGCTCAACAAGTCAGCATTCAAGTGTTCAAAGTTAATTAAGTTAGCATTCAAGTGTTCATAGTTCAACAAGTTTAAGTAAATGGATAGAGTGAAGGATTTAGCCTCTAAGAGTGCTGCAGTTATCTTCACCAAAAGCACATGTTGCATGTGCCATAGCATCAAGACTCTGTTCTATGATCTTGGTGCGAGTCCTGCTATTCATGAAGTTGACCATGATGCCGATATGGAGTGGGCCCTACGACGGTTGGGTTGCAATCCTGCATTTCCAGCTGTGTTTGTAGGTGGCAAGTATATTGGTTCTGCAAAAGATGTCATTTCCCTCCATGTTGATGGGAGTTTGAAACAAAAGCTGATTGATGCACGCGCTATCTGGTTCTAGCACTTGTAATCGTGTGTGTGTGTCGTGTGCTTAGTAGGCTTAATGTTGTCTTAGGGTGCTAAAAAATCAAGTCTAAGAGCTGCTTTTTATGTCGGCCTTGTTGACTTTGTTGTACTAGACTCGAACTTCAAACGAGTTTCTCTTCCTTTTGAAATCCTTTTGTTATATATAACATCATGCGATGCTTATAATTGTTATGTATTACATCCAAGAGGACCTGTTCAGTCACCAGAAATCATCTGCATAATTGGTCCGTTTGAGCACATTTGAACTGCGTTCGTTTGAACTTGTCGGTTATTGGTTGGATTGTTCAATTGTTGAAATGGACCGACGGTTGGAACAAATTTGAAAATTTTCTCTTTTTATTCTTGCAAAATGTCACTCCAGTTTATTTGCTACTTCATCTTTCATATTTTGTTTATTATATGTTTTATGTTTGTAACATTGTAAATTTATAAGACTGTCCACAACGCTAAAAGCCGTCCTTCCCACAAATAGTCTCAGTCAGCATGCCACATCAGCTTTCCACTAACTTTCATCCATCCTTCCCACAATCAACTTTTACCCCAACATCATCTTTCACACAAACAACCATTAAAAAAATAAAACAACACATATTTTTGTGTGTGGGCCTCACAAAATGCATCCATGGAGCGCCCTTGGCAAAGGGCAGGTGAATGACGGATGAGCCTGTACAAAAGGGAAGGTGAAGGACGGATGAGCCTGCACAACACAGCCCTTCCGAAGGGCGTCAGGGAAGGGGCTAAAAGCGGGGCTAAGGGCGCTGCGTTGTGGATAGTCTAAGTAAATAATAGAAGCAGCTTATGTTTTAAATTAGTTATATATACTATTTAAATTATTTATGGTTTTATTTATTTTTGTCTTGATTATTAGAATGATAAGAAAGGCCTGTAAGACGTTTGGTTAAATGACCTAGCTAGACTTTAGTTTATGAAAATATTGATCGCAAGCATCTTTCGTACGAAACATTCGAAAATCATAGAAAATATAAGAAAAATGTTCTTTGATCAATATTCGTAAAACTAGGGGTTAAAAGAAGGAATATGGAATGGTGGGTTAATGAATCTAATCCCATTCTATAGTAAGATCATAGCAAGATGTTGGATGATTCCAACCTTCCTTTTGTGTTGTTTTTTATAATAAAACTAGTATTAAGCCCCCGCTTTGCGGCGGGGGCGTAAAATCATGTCAAATAGCATCAACGTCACACCATCATTAGCGTCCGCCAACGCCAGAAAAAGTCGTATTAAAAAAATAAAAACAAAAAAATAAAACCGAATGAAAAGTAGATGTTAAAACACTGAACCACGCTTGTGAAACGTAAAACTTTAAAAACAATAGCTAAGTCGATCTAGGATCCGGACGTTGCAACCAGGGTGTTAAGTAGGAAAAAAATAGGCGTAATGACGTTGAACCACACATGAACGTTATGGCGTTATCTCTCAAAATTTAGAGCGAAATGTATACGAAAATTTTGTAAAAGAAGAAAAGAACAGGCAACCAAAGTTAAAAATGAAAAATTATAGGAGTTAAATTATAAAAGACGTAAAATATTGGATTAAAAATAAAAAATAAAAGAAATAGAAAATTAAACAAAAAACATGTACAACCTCTAATGCATATAGTACAACCACCAATGCAACCCAAAATTGCTAATTAGTATAATATAAATTCACATTTGTATGTTGTTTCAATGTGTAGTTTTTATCTAAAATGAAAATCGATTGTCATAGTTATATCGACTTGGACATAAAGCGTGTCTAATATGAGTTAACCTGAAAACCTAAATTTAACATGTTATTAATTATTCAATAAAAAATTACTATATTATAGTAAGATGCACATCTTATGAATAACGATTAAAACCACTTACCTACTATCACATGAATAAAAGATAAAGAATTTACATGGTGTCAATAATAACCTCAAACACCCCACGTACCATCACACTAACCTATTCTATCTATTAAATTTATAAAACACGTAATCATTAACCAAACCCAAAATAAGCTAATATGACTCGACACAGTTCAACTCGTAAACAATTCCTAATTAAAAACACTAAAATCGTGAAGGATTGATGGTGATCTAGGACATAGTACAAGGACTAAACTTGTTTTCTTAACATAGAGAAAGGACCAAATTAAACAAATTTGCTTTACATAAAACCTTATCCACTGATGTGTTGTTTCATCATGTCACCATTAACTTCACCAATAACATCCTGATGCTGATTTTCCCGCCATCAGATCTTCATCTTCTAAATTACGAACCCTAATTTTACATCTTATGGATTCTTTATCCTTCATGTTGCAATCTGTAGTCACTTCACATGTTGATTTAGTTCGTCATTCGGAAATTCAATGTAGATCGCTGACAATCGGTGGTGCTATTGGCCGTAAAGTTCGCATCGGTTCTAAGCTAAACAATCGTCGGTTTGTATCTGTACAAACGCGTGGTTCGATTTCGCATCACCAGAGTGAAGAAGAACAAGAAGAAGAACCAGAAGGATCGGTTAAAGAAATTAGGATTCCAAAAGCCTGGTTGAATTCATCTAAAGCTTTGGAGGTAGTTTGAATAATCGAATTGGTGTTTTGTTTGATATTCTAGGGCATTTTAAGTGATTGAGTTTTTTGCATGTGTAAGTTAGGGTTTATTGATTTTAGGTAGAATCTACCATTAACATGTATACCTATCTGTAATATGAATGCTCATGCCTTGTAGCTTAGTGACATTGGTGATTGCACACAAATGTGGTGCGGGTTCAAATCCTTCAAGGGCATGATTAGGTTGTATTTAGGAGTAAAAAACTTACTGTTCAGAAAAAAATCTGTCATAACTCATTTGAATATCACAGGGAAATTGCTTTAGTGAATATGAAATTGAAAATTGGGCGGTTCTGGTTAGGACAACACGCAATGCTATCAAATTTTTGTAGCACTTTTGTTGGGGGATTGTATAGATGCAGGTTAAAGGTAATTGAATAGCCCTGATATATTTCCTATATCACGTATGGAACTCGCTTACCAAAAATGGTATTTTGACCCTCTAGTGCCTGAGTCGCATGAAATTAACCTTTAAGATACTATAGGAAGCGAACAGTTAAGTATTAGGCAACAACTTAAGTAAAACAGGAGAGAGATTGTAACTTTGTAAGTAGTGTTCAATATTTTTTTCAAGACCAAGAAATATCATTATGTAAATTCTTAACCGATACACTTTTTAATAAAGTATTGCAAGTAGTTACGAAAAGTTAGTTACAGTTATATCCTATCAACCAAAGCATGACACCTTTTTCGATTTCTGGCGGGAAAAGTTGCTACAATTACCATAACTGTCAGTTAAAAGGACGTTCCGGGCGCTTGACTTAGCTCCCGTTTTGAGTAGGGGCCAGGGAGAGGCCGGATCGGTTCATGATCTGATGTATACAGGCTTACCTTACATTTTGTGCATGAGTCAGTTAGCACGGATTAAACCCATGACTCAAGGTTAGAAAGCAGCAACCTTACCGGTTGCTCCAAGGCTCACCATTATAATAATTGTCACTTATTATTGTTATATTTAAGTTAAAACTATTTTTTCTAGGTTTTATTAAATCAGAAATGAAATGTATGGTCAGTGTCATACAATAATCAGTGTAAAAACACATCACAAGTCAAAGTGAGAATTATAAGCATATAGATCAGTGGTTCAGTGTTAATATCAAAATCCACTGTTTTATAAGGTCAATAAAAGGCCTTGAAAACCAAAGGGCTTGTAGTCTAGCGGTATCAAGATGTGTAGTAAAGGTGTTCCTTTTCAAGTGGTTGACGGTTCTAGTCCCATGGTTGACATTGGTGTAGATTTAGGGGTAGGTTTAGAGAGTGTGTGGGCTAGCTATTCTAGAAAACAATAAAAGGCCTTGAAAAGGTTACAATGATAATTCATAGCTGACCTTATAACTTACACGCTGACCTTTTATTTCTTGCTGACCCACAAACTTTTGTAAACCTTACAAGTTGTGCTGACCTTTTACTTATTCTGTGTAAAACTCATACTTTACTGTATTTCTAAGGATTAAAATTCAATCATGTTTATACAACATACAAGCATGTATCCCACATCTCTGAACTCGTATTATAACTTAACTTGAATTCTATTGGTCTTACTATGCAAATCCATTTGAACTAAAATATGTTGATAACTCTAAAATTACCAACAACTTTTACCAGAGAGCTGCAAGGATTTGTACCTGACTATAGTTATCATGTGCTTTTGGTGTGGAGTGTTTAAAATATGCAGTCTTGAGAGTCTTATAGGGCCTTTCAAAGGCCATCTAATCCTATGTTAAAGACAAAATAGTTTATTTTTTAGTCTTTGTATCCGTTCTTTGTCATAGATGATAGCACATTAGTTAAATTGGGAGTGTGTGATGGCCGTCTTTATCATACTGACATGGAAAGTAAGGTAGATGTAGATTTATATAAATCATTTTGATCATAACCTAGCTATATTGTTTGGTGTCATTGAGAATTTGTAGTTACTATAACATTGATGCATGTCCAGGTAACTTTTTTAAGAATAGTACTTCTTCGTCCACCCTATCAAGTCAAACTTTATAGTGCATATGTTACTATTGTGATCCCCGGATAGATGGTATTCTTTTTGATACCTTATTATAGAAAACTTTTCTCATGAATATTTCCACTATACACTAGAATTAAACAGCCATTCTTTGTGTATTAATAACTGCATTCTCAAACTCTTCTAGCATAACGCAGGAGTCAGAATGGTTGAGAGCAACTCTACACAAGTGGTTGGATGACGAATATTGTCCAGAGCCAACTAATGTTGACATTAGCAATGTTGCAGCACGATCATACTATAAATCTTTGATCGAGAACCAAACAGACTTAGGCGATATATTGCTAAGGATGGCAATGGAACTGGAAACCATATCCTACAAAGAAAGCTTTCATGGAGCATTCTCATCAGCAAATGCAGCTGTAAACCTCATACTTCAGCGAATACTGCATGAGTAAATGCTTAGCCTTCACCAGGTTTGACTTTAATTTGTCTGAAATATGATCACCTATTCACCGCATCCTGCTTACATTCATAAATTGATTGTACTTTATAATTTATTAAGTTCACATCAGCTTGCAACATGAGTAGTCGAATCGTGGAATTAGATCCGGATGGGTGGGCCGTGGGTGGAGAGGGGGGGGGGGGGGGGGGGTAAGACCATGACATGTGTTCATTTTCTTGGTTTTTCTGTTGCTAAATGAGACAACTGCTTTTGTGAGTGAGAGTTGGAACGCTGGACCAGTGGGCCCATAGTCCCTCATATTTTTCATATGTTTGGATGGTGACTCTGGAACACGTAATTGTTTGTTTAGGCATTGCAGGTCATGTTTGGTAACTGGTGCACTTTTTTAAAGGTCAGTCAATGTAGGTTACTTCAGTTAATATCTTTATTTAATAAGGATGTTCTTCAATTCAGTTATTCAGGACATATAGATGTTTTTAATTTTCTTTCTTTGTGGTAACTTTTTTATCATCTTGTGATTAGTCGAAGAAGTTGTAACATAGGTTGCCTGCAAAATATGTGATTTAAATCAAGGATAAAACAGTTAGGTCCAATTTCTTAATTCATGAAGGTATTTTAGACATTTGACTGTCAGTTCATTTGTGGGGTTTATACATGTTTATGACTTTATTCTGCCATCTTCTTGGTTATTTTCAATCTTTATGGAAGCTTTAAACTGATAACCTATTTATATGAATACATGTTAGTTAATAGATATGTATGATAACTGTTTGGTTACACAGATATATGAGAGTATCTTTGCCTAACAGGATCAGTAGATGTTACATATCTGAAAGAATTCTGCTAATGGACAATCGAGCTGTTTAAAAAAGTCAAAAAAAAAAAGAACTACTTTCCATTAATAAGGAAATTTAATTTTTCTACTCCTTTTGTCCACGTCGGGGAACTTTATATGTTCTACTCCTTGTGACTCACGGTAAACTTTATATATATTTTCAACTCTTTTGTCCCATGGTAAACGTTATCTTCTATTTCAGTTTATTTTGAATGAATGTTAGACAAAATTACGCTATTCATCTTTTATGTACATTGAAAATTGCATTGTTCGTCCTTCAACTTCAAGCCCTACGCTTAGCGTCCTTTTCATATGATGTTTGTTACGGATTTCTTCCTTACCATTGTTTGATGTTGTAAATCCATTTAAATTTCTGTAAAATAACTCTTTTACCTTTCCTTATTTATATTAAAGAAAAATTAACATATAAGTAGAGAAAAGTAAAACAATGTCACACCCTTCCTTCTCTTGGTGACAGTCTTAAGAATCAAAATCCCAAACCCATAAACACTGCATTTCTTGTGATCTTCACCGTTTTACAAGCAAATTCTGGTGCTAGCAACATAACGCTTTCTACAACCCAAAGTCAGCAATTTTGTTGCCGATGATCTAGACATCAGACATGGTCGAACGGACTTGAAGATTAAAGCCGATGAAGTAAATTATTCCAATGAGAATTACACCAACTGCATCTTTAGCAACAAGAGCTTAAATGCTAAGAAGTTGTGACCAAGAGTTTGAGGGACTGAGTTGAGGTGTAAACCAAAAGACAATCTACATATAGCTTAGATTAGATCAAGAAATAACAAAGTAAAGAAAAATTGAAACATATAGCATAAAGAGAATCTCAATTCTCACACATAAATTAGGGATGAACAGTTCCAATTTAATTTGGAATATTTCCTGAGTTTTGTGATCATATCAAATCCTTTAGTCAAGTTTGCCTTCATTAACTGATTTTCACTCAGATCTAGTCATCTAGACTATTAAGCATTTAGCTTAAATAATTTATGAGATTCCAGTTGATTATATCAAATGAAGAGTGTTTATTTTTTCTGTTAGTGTGAATAAATTAATATTACTTATGTGACATGTTAGAGGAGGATGCAACAAGTAAAAATGAAGTTGAGGTACGTTTAGCACAACCCAATCATGATTATTTTTGAATGGGTGATCTTAAATGCACTTAAACCTACACTAACACCCTTTTTGACATGTTAACTTTTGATTTGAAAAGGGTCCTAATAAATAGACACCCCATTTTATAAATCGACACCCACCTATACGCCGCGTATGGGTCCATACGCGGCGTATAGGGTCGAGTACACTAAAAACGAGAAAAATTCAGGGGGGTGTCAGAGAGCTATACGCCTCGTATAGCCCTATACGACCCCCCTATACGACACATATAGGGTTACGACGCGTATAGCGAATTTCGACACTGACTACGAGGGAAAATTCAGGGGGGCTGTCAGAGAGCTATACGCCCCGTATAGCCCTATACGACCCCCTATACGACACATATAGCCCCATACGACACATATAGCCTTATACAACCCCCCCCTCTATACGACGCGTATGAGGCTATACGACACGTATAGAAATTTTTGGGTGTTGATTTAAAATATTGGGGTGTCTATTTAAAAAAACCCTTTGAAAAAAGAGGGTTTGTTATATTTATTGTTTGTGCACTTGCCCTTCCTGACAAAATTCGGATAAAACTACTATTTTTGTATTCTTTTAGACTTTCAGTAATGTTGAAATTGACCAAAGATGTATCATAAAAATTGCAAAAAGTGACCTAAAGATCAGTCTAACTAGGAGATTGACACATCACAAATTCAATGGGTAACTAGCAACTTATTTTTTATTTATATATCTTGAAGATGACTCTTAAAAGGCAAATTTAACTTATAAGGAGACAATGTTGGTAGAAACCAAACTACTGAGGCACATGTGACTCTAGCAAAGGTCCAAAAGTATCAATTTTGTTGGTTGAAAAGAATCTTTAATGATATCTTGTGGGTAACCACCTTCACATGCAATTATCATTTGAAGCCAAAAGATTCAGTACTAAGTGGGAACTGATTGTTAGTTTGATAACCAAGTTTGTAGGTTGTGGGCACTGAGACAACAACTCATGTAATGTTGGATCAAAACAACCACGTGTCATTTGTGTTTTATACTTTTGTTGGTCCAAATTCATGATAAAAAACTCTGTAGATGATTTTAGAAAACTTATTTGTGTTTTATACTTTTGTTGGTCCAAATTCATGATAAAAAAACTCTGTAGATGATTTTAGAAAACTTATTGTGGCATCATGTTATATTTATGTATGCAATCACATTCTATTAAGGTTTGTGTTTCTATTATGATATTGCATTTTCTATCTGTTTGTTTTAGGATTCATAGAAAGATATATGTATCTAAATGATCTTTTATACTGTACACGTACCCTTATGCACACATTCCAATCGTTTTCATGGAGGGATATGTGTACCGAAAACATCTTACATTGTTTTCTCAATGCCGAAACTAGTTCTAGACATTTGCCTAACAATAAGAAAAGTAAATGCAATAGCCAAAAGAGGATGACACATTGACACGAAATAGTGTTTTTTTAGATGAATCTCGTATCATTCATTCACAAGAGAGATATTGTCCAATCTGAATATCTGTTGATATAAGGGCGGATGTTATAATATCAACTAAATATAAGAAATATTATTACGGAGGATGTTGTAACACATCTAAGAAATATTATTATTTGATGTGAAAGATGCTTTAAAGATATTTTCTTTAATAATTAGTGGTAGTTTCAAGATTTTGTTGGTTAAATTATTTTATTTTCTCTCTCTCTCTTCTATGATTAATCCTCGATTACTACGGGCTAATCCATGATTAGCTATTGCATAGTAATTTAATATTATTCAAATCTGCATGATAGTCACGTGGGTCCATGCCCATCTAGGCTCCAAGATCCCATCAATTATTATTTAATAATATCTATTTTAGAATGTTTTGTATTTGTTAATTAAATTGATATTATTTTTAAGAGAAATTACTTGGTGTGATGACTCATTTGCTTGTCGTAATCATGAATAGTTTTATATAAGTTCTTATAATTAAACGTTTTGATGATATTTTAAATTAGTTTATTAATCATTAAGAGCTTTGATTATTGACTTTTGAATTGCTAAAGTTGGCTTAAAGTCAAAATAATGTTTTTAACGCAAAGAAATACTAGTGTCAAGTGTGTATTCTTTCTCGTATAATTAGTAATAAATTACCTAATGTCATTAATCTGTATATAAATATAAAACCTATGAAAAGATGTAAACAACTTGTAAAACTTAGCATTATGCATTTTCATTCTTTATCAAGGCAAAGGGTGTCGATGCGGTTTCCGAGAGGACCACCTCAGTCTTGCCACAAAGTGAACACCGCCTCCACCCCTGCGGTTTTGGTGGGGGACGAGGCTTTCAATGATTGTTTGTCGAGGTTAAGTTGTCGTAATGATGTGAGTAGAGTGGTTGCCAAAAGGAGAATCGATACGACAACAAATCGAGAGGTGAACACCACCTCCACTCCATTAGCAAGGGTGTAGCAGCAAGAAAAAAGTAGAGCGACATCTTCATCTTATAGCATAAGACTTATTGCCTCATAATTAGTCTAATATGTGTAAAGTGTAGTTTTAAAGTGTAGTAAATACATATAACAATTACAGGAGTTGTAATTGTTAACATATTTTCAAGAAATAAGTTGATTTGGAAAATTAATCATGAGTTAATAAATTCAACTGAAATCATCAATTTTAGTTTATGTATGTCACTCTTAGAGATTTTGTAACTTAAAATAGGTCCAAATGGACTAACACAACAACCATTTTGTCGCCGTTAGGAGAGTGTAAATGGTAAAGCCAAAGCTCAACTCGTTTAGTTCAACAAAGCTCGAGCTTCATGTTAATGAGTGATCCGGATCTTTGTATCCAGTGTCGATGAACACATTGAACGATTAAGTATAAAATACATCTACATGTCATTTACCCTCTGATATGTTATAAGTATTTCTACAAGAATCATAAATTTTAAGTAATATTTGATTAAAAAAACGATAACAAATGATTTTATAAAAACTATAATATTTATCTGTATTCTTTGAGCTTGCTAGATAATAGTTCCTATGAATCATATGCATATCTTATAAATATGAAATAAACGCATGTCATAATCATAATTATTCCCAATACATCACATTCATAGCAGGGCTACCGACATGACTACGTATATATATATACCTAATGAGCACACAATGTCTCACCAAAAGATTTTTAGCCTAATGACATCTGAATATCTGATACATACCTAGTAACATATCTTTTTAAAGGTTCAAATTCTCTTATAAACAATAATATAGATTTAAAATTACATTTAGATAGACTTATGAAAAACATAATGTCTATATTAAAAAACTCCCAACTTTCCATCTTTATATGAGACAAACTTTGAGAAACCATAAGGAAGGAGCTAAGCAAACTCTACACAATCAGGGGTGGGTAGGTGGCTATGACCATTTTAACTATTTAACCATTTATTCTGAACCATAGCCTTCAATTGAACCAGGGTTCTACAAAGCAGCCCACTCACACTCCACCTCATCAAACCCACCCCCCCCACCCCCCCCCCCCCCTACCACACACACACACACACAATGGGATTCATGAACAAATTGTTGGTATGTGCAACAATTGAAAGTGAAACCAAAGAAGAAATGATGAAATCTATTGATAAAGCTAAAGAAGAAGGTGCAGATCTTGTTGAGCTTTGTATGGACTCCATTTCTACCTTCAATGTTTCAGATTTTGAGCTTATGTTCAAACATACAACTCTCCCTGCAATTGTTTCTTTCAGGTACCCCTCATCTCTCTTCACTTTTGTTATTTTAACAGCGAACTCACGCACCCATTAATCTACTCTAAACAAATACTATCTGTTCGAGAGATAACTCCAACACTTTGGTACTATTACGCTAAATGTCTTTTGATGGCAAATAAGTTCCATTTTACTCCTTGAGTTTTGTTAAAAATAGTCATTTTCTTTCAAAAGATTAAAAACATCAATTTACCTCCAAAAGTTTCATAATTTGTTTCAATTTCAGTACAAAGTTTCATTAGTTGTTTCAACTTTATCTAAAATAATGAAACTTTTGAAGTTAAATTGAAACAACATATGAAACTTTGGAGGTAAATTGATGTTTTTAATCTTTTGAATGAAAATTGTTATTTTAATCAAACTTTAGGAAACAAAATTGAAATTAACTCTTTTAATTATGAAGGTTAATTTGGTCTTTTAATTAGTTGATTGAGAAAAACAAAAATAAGATGGTGAGTTACGTGTATAATAATAATATGTTTGAGAAGACGACGAGAGTCTAGGTTAAGATGCACATGGAACCTTTTACGCCACCAGTGGTAGGTGGCTTTTGCAATTTGCATCCATGTCAAGTGTATAGTTATTATTATTAGTAAATTAAGTCGGCCACTTTAAGTTCGGTTTATACTGGTTTTCTGGCTTTAACCCCTTAATCATTTGTAAGACTCGTGTTTGATCCTATTAGTTAACGTGATTTTGATGGTACTTATAATAGTTTATTTTTTATATTATTATATATAGAGTTGTACTGATGTTATCATCTCTTTGTTTTTTTTTTTTTGAAAAAAAGAAAGATATTTTTGGTTAAATGTTAAGGGTACGTTAAAAATTCTAGATAAGTTCGTTTAACCAACCCTATTATATTTAATAAAATGTATATTTTCATCATTTTATGTAATATATGTTTGATTGTTTATTGACACACTTAAAAAAACCTCTATCATTATTTTAACTATTATAAAAGGCCCGTATGAAAAAATAAATTTGGAAATGTATTATACAATAAGAATCTTTTGTTTGGTATGAGAAAAAATATATGTAATGTGATGATGTTTAATGAATTGTACATGTATTTTTGCATTGAATGTTACGTTTCAATTCATGTGATTAGGGTGAATAAATTTATGATTAAACAACTATATTTACTTGATATGGAATGAATTAAGGTGGAACCATTATAAACCTTTACAATATTAAAGAAAGTTTATTTAAATGTATTGTTAATTTATATAATAGTCCCTATAATGTTGTGGTTGTAAGTATTCTTATAGAATAATATGAAACAAGTAAATGTGTGGCTATGAAAAAAATAAATTATTTGGGGAGGAAAATAAACAATCAATTTATGCATCCAATCAAAAATAATATAACAATTTTAATACACGTGCGTAATGTTGACATTGACACTATTCAATTGTGTAGAAAACGATTATTAGTATTAGTATTCTTATTAAAAGGCTTGGTCGGTGGGGTGATTTTTTTCTTTTTTTTGTGTTTTAATTTTTCTTTTGTTTTTGTTTGTGTTTTATTTTTTTTTTGTTTATTTGTGTTTTAATATGGTTTGTTTTGGGTATGAGTTCGAGATTTTGGGGTGGGGTTTTTGTGGGTTTTTGGTATCTGGATACGTGTCTTTGATTTGTAGGGTTCGTTGACGTTGTCTTTCTCCGGGTTCCTGCTTTCTTTCTTTTGTTATCGATACCCTGACGATTCTCATTATTAAGGTTTGGGTTTTCCTTTTGTTTGCTCTTTTCGGGGCTTTGATTTTCGTTGGTTTTTTATTTTGGACTGTGTCGCTTTCTTGCGGCTTTGATTTTCGTTCGTTTTGTGTATGGTGTTGGGCTTGATTTAGTTTTTGGGTTCTGCATGTTCTGGTGTGTTATGGATTTGAAGTTTTGGTGTGTTTTACTTTGTATATTTTACTATTTTATGGTTATGAACCTTCATTTTGATTTTGATTTAGGGTTACATTAAAACTCGCATACGCGCGGCGACGCGCGCGCCAAAATCTAGTTCATAATTATCAAAGATCTTATATTTATATGACTTTGTTTTGTAGATATGTAAATTCCGCATAATATTTTTAGTAGATAATCTTATATAGAATTTTCAATGTAGCATCATACGATCTTGTTTCAAGATGATCTCCAGATATTTAAATCAGTAAATTAAAAAAAAGTTATAAATGATTAATAGGCAAGCTTAGTTTCATCAACGTTTTTACTTAAGCACCTCTAATATTCTAGAACCTAATCTAGTATTACATATTATCATGTTTAAGCTTTAAACATTCCATTAATTTATCATGTAATCATTCTTTGACATTAAACAACAACATATTAGGCAGTTGTATACAGTTGTAGTTGGTGAGGCAATATCCTATTATTACATAGACAACTAGGTTACAATCCTGCAATTTCTACTGTTACATGGTTTATAATATAAAAAGTCATGGCTTATATATTGTATATTATACGAATTAAATAAACCTATGTATTACACATTTGAAAATTTGAAGTTAACATATTTGAAATTTTAATTATGGATAGTTATTAATTAATAAATAATTATTATAGCATTCATAATTAAGAGGAGAGAGAAGCGGAAAAACCAATTATTAAATGACATATAATGGTGACAAGTGTCCGGATTTATTTTTATTTATTAGTATAGAGATTAGCTCATATTGTTACATTTTGTTCATTGGGTCATACTCTTATATAAAAATACATAAATAGATTTGTTAATTTTCAAATACGTACGCCATAAAACTTGTATATTACATGTTATATTGAAGGTATAATATCTAATATATATTTAAATACTTGAAGTTTCATAATTACTCGTACAATTTCTATCCTTTTTTATACCTATACTTCAATCGCTGCAATTTCTAATTTACACGAGTTAATATACGTTGGACGGTGATTCAAAGTACAAATGTCATTCTCGAGTTGAGGTAGGTGACAAGTGACAACTTCATCTAAATTAATAGCACATGTTTATTTAAATAATTTAGATTTTAAAACTGCATTTCATACTTTTGTCTTTTTATTGATAATAATAAAAGATATTATGCAACTATTTGTATTTGTAATAACATCCAAATAATTAAACTATTTATAGGGTAATTGAATATGTATTTGGTTTTTAATATAATAAAAAAGTTATGGTAAATTTTTCAATAACTTGTTAACCGTTTGATATAATTTTTTAACTTTATAGAAACCTTAATGGAGGTTAAAATTGGTGCGAGAACAATCTGTTTTGGACATATAATGGGCCACAATGTTGTATTAAGATTGATTGAAGAGAAACCTCAACTTTTAAAAATTAACAATTTTAATATATTGTAAAATTTTAAAATTATAAGAGCATTCACAAAATACATTCTGTCACTCTTTACCTCTCTATGTATCTATGTATATAGAGAGAGATAGAAAGTGAAATGAGGTATCAATAACACACATGAGCGTTTAAATTATAACATCATTTTAAAAACACAATTAAAATATTTGTAATGTATTAATTTTCAATTTTTCTATGCAAAGGGTATTGTATCTTATGTTTAAAGTGTTTTATAAAAAATAAAATTTTATTTTTAACCCTAAATTTTTCATCCTTGTAACGTAACTTCACAAAATTGAGTTTACAACTTTAACCCAAAACTTTTTATCTAACCTTACAGCTTTTTTACTTTACAACTTTAACCCAAAACTTTTATCTTTCGTAATTTTTTGTTTAACGTTTCATTCTAGGCTTTACAAGTTAACACGAGTCAACATGCATGTTGGTTCAATATTTTTACGTTTCGTTTTAAATTTTGTGACTCAACACGACGCAACGTGCAAGCGTGGTTCAACGTTTTTACGTCTATTTTTACTCGTTTGACATGTCATCGCAATACGCAGGTCCTAGATCGACGTTAAACTTTTCTATGTTTTACGTTTCGGACTAATTTCTCTGCATTAACATCGCAACTTTAATGTTGGTGGTCGCTAGCGGTGGTATCACTGGTGCTATTTGACACCGTTTTACGCCCCCTCCGCTAATTCTAGTAATATCTAAATGGCTAAGTTAAAAATTGAATTAAAAAGTGATAGGTTAAGCCGTTTAAAATTGCTACACGACCGTACATACTAATCACCAATGTTGTTGGGACCGGATCTGAACGGCCGGTCCAACCGGTCCGACCGGGGATCGGCTAGGTGGCTGGTCTGGTTCGCATCGAATCGTTTTGGGGCGGTCGAACCGGCCGGTTCATCCCGAATCGGTGGTCGGACCGGGAAATTGGACTGGTTCGAAGCGGATTTTGATTTTTTTTATTTTAATGGGTAAAAACATGGTGTTAAACCATAAATTAACGTGTTGGATATACAAATATAATTAAATTTAATATATAACTAAAAATACATATATAAATTACTTATATTTAATTATATATATAACCATATATATAATATACTATATACATAATTATAACGTCATCCGGTTCTTAAATCCGGTCCGACCATCAAACCAGTAAGACGTCTGGTTCAGCATACGATCTGGTTTTAAAAACATTGCTAATCACACAACTAATACGATCACTATATTTCATCCGGTATATACGGTGTATATGATATGATACATTGATACGATCACGATTACGGAAAACACCAAAACCCTAATTTCTGTTCATTTTGTTGAATGATCATCGTCTGTTCATCGTTCACAGGCTGAATCAACAGAAGCAATCATGCAAAGGAGATTTGAAACACAGATGCTTGCAAATTTTAAGGCTCGCAATCGAATTGAACGTTGAATTCGTCGAAATCGACTTTGAGGTTAGTCTACATTATCGTTCTCGATTAAATACTCCCAATTTAAGTGAGTGTAGTTGATTCAGCTTGAAGAGATCTTCCGTTTTCAATTAAATTGCTGTGTTGTAACTTGTATGTGTATTTGTATACCGCAATTCGTCTGACGTGTTTTGTTTGTCGTACTTTCAGTTGGGTTACGATGTGATTAATGAACTTATGCAAAAGCGAGACAATAGCAAGATAATTGTGTCAAGCTATGTGAAAAGTGGAGTTTATTGCAAAGAATCACTAGGCAATTTGCTTGTAGGACTCCAATCAACTGGAGCTGATATCGTCAAAGTTGTGACCGAGGTCGCTTATATTACTGATATAGCACCAGTTTTTCATGTTCTTACTCATTCGCAGGTAACGTACCTAACCTTCTTGTAAAGGTAGAAATTTACTTCCTATGAATACCTTAAACTGAAGATTTTTTAAAGGGTGTTTGAATATGCGGTTGAATGGTGTATCTGGTGACTTGATTAAGAGGAATGGTCTTACTTTTGATTAAATTGGTTCAATAAATCATATGAAGAATTCAAGATCACTATTTACTGACACAAATGTAGAATTTATCTACCTATCCACAGCTTTAATCAACTGACTATCTGGTAATCCGATTCTGATTCTTCAAGTCGTAACCACTTTCGAAACACACATCCAAACTCCACTGTAAAATATTATTGATGTGTACTGGGTTATCTTGATCAAGATTAAATGATGTTCTTATCACTGTAGTTAAAATCTCTTCTGTATAACAAAGACAGTAACCTTTTATGGTAAGTAATGCTGATGTGTGTGATGCATTGATTTTGTAGGTCCCTGTGATTGTAAGAACTGTTGGAGATAGAGGCCTCATAAGCCAATTATTAGGACCAAAATATGGTGCTTTTATGGTTTGTGGTTCTTTAGAAGGAAAACCGATACCTGGCTTACCACCTCTGGTCAGCATCAAGAATGTTTATAAGCTTGATAATGTGGATATGTATACAAAAGTATTTGGTGTTGTTTCAAATCCAGTAGGTCATAGCAAAGGTCCTCTGCTGCATAATCCTGCTTTTAGATATTGTGGTTTTAATGGAATTTATGTCCCGCTTCTTGTTGATAATCTTAAAGAGTTCCTCAGAGTGTATTCATGTACAGATTTTGCTGGTTTCAGGTATGGCATCTCATTCAGATAGTGCTTATTTCTGCTCTTTGATTAGAACTTTTGGGACAATGCTGTACTTTTATATTTAAGATCTTTTATTTGTTAGCTATTCGTATTTAGCTTGAATAATTGCCTTCTCTTTACAATGGGGGATTGCTACCATAATATATGTGGTTGAAGATATTGATGATTTAACTAGCTTGTTTCTAAAATATAACACTGTGTATTGACTAGGTCTTTCTAATGCGTGCATGTATTCTCTTTGATCGAACACATAGTATTGGATTGCCACATAAGGAAGCAGCGGTTGCATGTTGTGATGAAGTTGATCCCCTTGCTAAGGTAAAAAATGTAGGATAATTTTTTAATAGCATGTAGAGATGGTAGTTTCAGTTCAATTTACTTATGGATTGGTCAAATAAATGGGTCGAATGGGCTTAAAGTTTCCCAAAGTTGATCTTTCATGCATTCAACCTCCTAAGTTTGTTGTTATTTGTAGATTAGACCATTACATAAAAATATTGTTTTATCATGTTAAGAAATTTTTCTACCAAAAAAGGATTAAAAAGAGCAGTGTATCCAAACCGGCCCAGTCCAGCCCATTGGACCGTACTAAAAATGACTTTTTCAACTTTAACCCGTTTCAACAGGTTCCCCAATCCGCTTATTTTGCACCTCTAATACGTATTTTATTTTGTCCTACATTTTCTCTCTTAATTTGACCAGATTTTGATTTTCCTCACTTAGTTTGTCTGCTCTGTAAAGAATTGAACTTATCTACATGTAAATCAATGGTATCTATATATAAACTACTCAACCTAATTTGCTTCCATGTTGGTGTCAAAACTCTAGATCAGTTTCATCTATGTTTTACCTATTTAAGTCTGCAATTAATACAAAAAGACTAAAGGTTTTGTGCACATCGACTGATTTTGCACATTCTTTACTTATTATCAGTCAATAGGAGCTGTAAACACCATTGTCAGGCGGCCCATTGACGGAAAGCTGGTTGGTTACAACACAGATTGTGATGCCTGCATCACTGCTATAGAAGATGCGCTGCAAGGTACCATAATATCTTATGCAATGATATGGTTTAAGTTTGAATTATAAAAGCTCTCTAGTTTTCTTTTATATATTTTTTTGAACGGCAGGAAGTTTTCTTATATTATTTCTGCCCCACAATTAGATTTCACTTCTATTTTTGGACGGTCTTACACCAAGTACTTTACAAATAAAAACTAACCTAATGCCTTTTTTTCTCGATTTTTAATTCTAATAGATTAATGTATACATACTGATAACCAAAATAGTTTTGGTCAATTTTGGAGTTAAAGATTCAATTTACTGATGAACAGAGAGGCAGAGTTCAAAGGGAGAAGTACAAAATGGATCCCCCATTAGTGGAAGATTGTTTGTATTGGTTGGAGCAGGAGGTGCAGGTAGAGCACTAGCTTTTGGTGCCAAAAGCAAAGGAGCCCATGTGGTGATTTTTAACCGCAATTTTGGTAAGTCTTTTGACTTATGTTTGAATAATTTGAAACTTTTATTATATCTGACCTTTTAATTTTGGTGGGCAGAGAGAGCGGAGTCTCTTGCACGAGCAGTTTCAGGTCAGGCTTTGCCTATCGAACAATTGGCCACATATTGCCCCCAAAATGGAATGATTCTTGCAAATTGTTCTGCTATTGGCATGGAACCTGATGTACACCTAACACCGGTCTCCAAGGTTCCCCTCTCTCCCTATATATATATATATATGTGTGTGTGTGTGTGTGTGCGCGCGCGCGTGAGTGAATGCGTGCGTGTATATGCTAGAGGTAGCAATTTACACCACTGATGAATTGGGTCGATTTGGGCTGTGTTTTATCTTAAACGGGTCAAATAAAAAAATTAGTGAAAGGAGAAACATATCAAATTGGTCCTAGCATTTTTTTAATTCATACAATACAACCCCCTAAATCATTCTTATTCAAGGATTCAGACTATTATTGTAATAATAATTATCTGGTCATAATTAATGGATTAATTATTTTAAAAATTAGAGTATTAATTGGTCAACCATATATGTCTTGACATATGACCCATACTGAAAAATGACCTGCTTCAACACAATATTTCTAACCTTCAAATTTCATGTGTGCGTGGCTTGAATAGGTGCTTTTTTGTTTGCAATAATGGATACGAGATTGTTAACATATTTTGTAACTTCATTAGGAGAATTTAAGATCATATGATCTTGTATTTGATGCGGTTTATACACCTAGAAACACCCGGCTATTGCAAGAGGCTGTAGAGGTTGGAGTCACGGTAGTGAGTGGTGTTGAGATGTTCATTAGACAAGCTCTTGGCCAGTTCAAATTGTTCACCAATGGATTAGGTAATCATCCTCATCCCCATGCATTTTGACCTATTGTGTCTTGCTTGCATGCGCGCCCACACACTTTGCATATCACTTAACAGAATCATGTTTGTATTTTCTAACAGCTCCAGAGGACTTCATGCGCAAGGTTGTATTAGAACAATTTTGAATTTTTGATCATCCAACCGTCATGGCTCGGGTTTCTTCAACACCTCAACACCACCCCTGGTCCAAGAGTACAAAACCATAAATAAGGGGATATCAATCTTGGTATAAAATATAATTCATTAAATAGAAGAAAGAACAAATTAAGTGTATATTGGTCATTGATGGATGTATTGCAATTGCGTGTTGTGTAGGTGCTCGAAAACTTACATTTTAGAACGTCGGGCTGAAATTCATGTCCGAGTCTTGTTTTTATGATCATTAGTGCATGTATTGTGAGTGTGCGTAGCGGGTTCATTTCGTTTTGTTTTACCAGTTAGGGCCTAAATGTATGTGTGTAATTCAGCTCAAAGTTTTAATATATTGGAGTGCATCCTCTTACGTACCAAAAGTTTCAAATTCAACAATCTCTATACTAATAAATAAAAATAAATCCGGACACTTGTCACCATTCTAGACCATCTAATATTTGGTTTTCCCGTTTCTATCTCCTATTAATTATAAATGCTATAATAGTTATTTATTAATTAATAACTATCCATAATTAAAATTTTAAATATGTTAACTTTAAATTTTCAAATGGGTAATACCTGGGTTTATTAAATTTGTATAATGCATAATATTTAAAACATAACTTTTAATATTATAAACCATGTACCAGTAAATTTATTTAGTCCGTGTATTACACGGGCTTGTAACCTAGTAGGTCATAGATTAGTATGGGAAACTCATTAAAGTGATTTGTGATACCTGTAATTAAAATTCATCTAAACCAATATACTTTTTGTATATATATGACGTCTCTAACCATAATCTCTTCACTTGTTGTTTTACGACCTAAAAGCTTTATCAATACTAATATCTCTTCCTTGTGAGTCATAGAGTTACACCCCTTTTTTGTTGTAGTTTGACACGTGTTATAATTTGTCTACCCAAAGCACCACAACGCTTTCGATTAACCTCTCAACAATCTTGATAACACATGTATGATTTTCATGAGTGACTGACTAGATCGTTAAACATCTACATATGTTTTTTTTAATATGACGTCATAATTTGATATAACATGTGGATTTTAATAAAAGCATCCACATTCATTATATGTGCAAGGACATGCACACGAGTGACAATGAAGTGTTAAGCGTGGGATGAGATCTTGATATGGTGAGTTGTTTCAATCAAATATATGTTAAGTTTCTTAAATCATCCATAACATTATAAAGTTTTAGAACAATGAAGGGGTAACTATCAGAAAAGATAGAAGATTAAACTGGTAAACTTTTTGTCTCCTGTCTCGGTACGCCTACCTAACAAGCGAGTCGAGTCATGTTAGCTTCGGCACTCGGCTCAAGCTTGAACTCGAACTTAAATGAGTCAGATCCGCTTAGCTTGAAAATCTTAACAAGCTAAAACTTAAGCTCAAACTAGCCTGACAAGTCAGAATATATAATTTTGAAACTTTGAAAACTTTATATTTATTGCAAATATGACTAGATTAACTTTTTTCCAATATAATTTTAGATTCTTACATGATTTAGCGGCTGTTTGGCAATCTTAAAATTGTTAAGTGCTGAACCAATAAGATGTCTGAACTATTAAGTGCTGAACCATTAAGAGGTCTGAACCATTAAAAGCTAGTATATCGTTTAACTATTCAAAGGCAAATGTAACCATTCAGCATTAGACCTCTTAACCATTCAACATTAGTATAATGCTTAACCATTCAGAGGTAAATGTCTAAACCATTCAGACATCTGTTCGCGAAACAAACAGTCTGAACCATTAAATGTTAATCCATTCAGACATCTGAATCATTAAGAGGCTCATTAAGAGGCTGCCAAACAGCCCATTACTCAACTTGAGCGAGCCAACAAACGAGCTCACCCTAGCTTGAGCTCAACTCAAAATTTTAACGAGCCAACTCGAATCAACCCGTTTATCTACAAGCTGACCTTTTCTAAGACTATAATCAAACGACTTTTAAAATTTACATCTTGCTAAAATAATAACAAGAGTAAATTACACGGATAGTTCATGGGACCTGGATAACTCATCTTTTTTAGTTTTTTTTTACTTCCGGATCGAAACATATCGGCCCATATAGAATTCTTTTATCAATTGGGCTTTCCCATAAATCTAGTGAGTCCAATAAGTTTAACAAATGGGCCAACTCACGAGTTCTGTACAAATTTCAACAGTTCAACCTGTTGTACCTTAGGTTATCTTCCCCAAAAAGTTTTGTTCTCTACGATCATCGATCCGTTTCATCGTCGCCGGAGTTAGTTATCATCGCCGATTTCATCTCTCATCTGCTCCAGAGGTTAATAATTATCGATTTCGTCAACTGATTTAGTTTAATATGATGTTGTTAGCTTCATGATTTCATTTGATTGTTGTTTCTAATTCGAAAATCTGATTACTGCACCTCATGTTTTCCGTTATTTCATTTTTTTTCTGTTGTTAGTTGTTTTTTTTGAGCGCTGGAACTGTTTAATTGTTCGTCAATTGTGATTTTGAGTTGTGAAATTGATATGTTTTTTCGAGCTGATGAACGGATCTGAATGGAGGATGAGGTGCGTGTGTATGTATGTATGTATGTATGTGTGTGTTAAGAGTATGAAGACAAATTTTTAATCAACATGTGATTATGATAACCTAATTAGAAATTAGTTGCATATTGTATATGAAATTGAAATGCTTATTCCTCTACTTAGTCAGCAGTTAGATGATTAAGTCGTGAAAGGCTTCTGAACCGCCTGGTGCTGCTTAACATTTATTTAAGGCATCTGGTTGGAATTTTATATACTTTTTCTTCTTGGATTTTGTATGTATTCACTGATTATGTTGAATCTTTGTTGTTTCAGGCTCTATATCTTCTTTATGTATGGTGAATAGTTTGGTGATTCTTGAAGTTCATATATAAACTTTGTTCCATTGCTTGGAGATACTATGTCACCAGAAAAGAATATCCCTAAAACCGATGAAGCCAATGCACCATCTCTGACCTCAGAAAAGAAATCCCAGAAATCTAGGAAGCGCAGACGTAAGCTTGTGAAGAAATTCTCGAATGAAAAATCGGTACTTGATGAATCCACCTCACAACTATCAACCCCACCGAATAAAACCCCGAAGTCATTGAGACCTAAAAGAAAAAAAATGAAGAAATCCTCGGATGAAAACTTTAAACGTGGGGAATCCAGCTCAGCAATGTCACCCTCGGAAAAGAAAACCCTCGTGCCCCCAAATTCTAAAGGTGAAACTTGGAATAAGTCTTCTAACAAAAAACCTGTGCCTTCTAATTCAAAGGAAATCCAGAAATCTCAAAATCCTGTAAAGACGCCTAATAAAAAGTTTAAACCAGGAAATAATGAACATCCTAAACCTGAAGTTGCAAAGAAGGGATCTCGTTCTGGTAAAGAGAAAGAAGTGAAAAATTCATCAACCATCCCTTCAAGAAACAATGATATGAAAAATCTTGGTGGATTTATCTTTATGTGCAATGCGAAAACCAAACGGGATTGTTATCAGTACCGTGTAATGGGTGTCCAAGCACACAAGAAAGACCTGGTTATGGGTATCAAACCTGGTATGAAGCTTTTCCTCTTTGATATTGATGTAAAGCTTTTGTATGGTATATACAAAGCAACTTCTGGTGGTGGTATGAGACTTGAACCAGCTGCTTTTGGTGGTGGATTTCCTCTGCAGGTTTGTTTTTCCTTGTTTCTCCATATTATGGTAATCATTTAAATTTTGTTTAATAGTTATTGGTAATTTTTCAGGTTCGCTTTCAGGTTCATAAAGATTGTCTTCCACTACCTGAGAGTGTATTTAAGAAGGCTATTAAGGAGAGTTATGATGAAAAAACTCGCAAGTTCAAGACCGAGTTATCTTTTGATCAAGTGAGCCTCTCTCTCATTTTCTTTCTTTTTATTTGTATGTAACTGTTTTTTTGTTAAGTGTTTCACTGTGTCTATAAGGGTTAGCATTAAAAAGTAACCGAATTTGGTTTGATTTCTGTTTGGGTTAACCATTTTTGTGATCCTTAAAATAGCTAACTTTTATAATAGTTACTAAGTTAGTTTAAGAGTACCAAGTTTTTTGGGTGCCATGTCAGGAAAAAGTCAACATGGCAAACTTACCTACACATAATCTTACTTGATAACTTGCAAAGATTACCCTAAATTGAAATTTTTACAAGTTTGGGGTTCTTATCAAACTTTTAAAAGTTCTTGGGATAACTATTAGGAAGTTTGAGAGTTTTTTTTTGGTGAAAACAAAGATGGTTATTTATAAAAATATTTCAAGCAAAACCTGGTTATCTTTTCATGCAACAACCTTTAATTTATGTGGGATCCGATACATAGCCGTTAGGGCTATAGATAACAACTAACTTATGGTTATTAATTTCTAAAAATGAGCTCTTATCATCCAATTTATAGTTATTAAGAGCTATAACTTATATTTTTACATAAATAATAAAAAAATAACCATAATATAATTCTACTATAGTCCCCAAGGTTGTGCGTAATACTTTTCTTTTTGTATAATGCTTCCTTATGTCACAAATTAATTGTGCACATTACTATGTTTGTGTTCGCCAAAATGATTGTCATTAGAGAATTTTAATTTACTTGTTTAAAAAATTTATTTTAAATATTGCAAGTTTGCAAATAACTGGTGTTCTAAATGCAAGGGTAAAAATGGGATTCTACAACTGAAACTCATATCAATTACACATCTTAAAATATGCTTTTAGTGTAAGTAGGTTTCTTTTTTTCAAGTTTAGGGTTTAGTTTATATATAGGAGTCTTGTATGTTTTTTTTTAATATTTATTTTATGTTTGTGATTTTGATATTAATAATAATTAAAGAGTCGTAACCCGAGTTGAGAAACAAAATCCCTTTGTGTTTATATGCGATTCTTGCTTCCAACAATTGGTATCAGAGCGAGACGATTAAGAGCTATTTGGTGTGATGAAGAACTGAAGATAGATCGAACAAGTGGAGCTAAGACAAGAGATGAGCAAGGAAGATAAGAACAAAAGACCAAGGGCAACAAGGAACAAGATTGAGACAACCAAGAAAAGGCGGATCTCATCTTTGTGTTTTATGACTAAGAAAAACAAGAGATCCCGTGAGTGGATAAAGGACAGTAGGTACGGATCTATGTGAAATGACCAAGAGCAAGAGATGAGTCGTGTGAGGCGTACGTGGATAAGACCAAAGCAAAAGGAAATCAAATGTGTGGAGGCAAGTGGCGAGCAAGAAACCTGAGTGGTTCGATGAGCAAGATAGTAAGATACTGATTAGCTTGTTAGAAGCAATCAGGAGAACGAGACGTATGTGGAACCATACATTTGATCAAAGAAGGTATCTAATCAGTCAGGAGCCGGATCACAAAACTGTGATCGACTAAGTTAAAGAACAAAGTGTCGGTTGTGGGGCGAAGATCAAGAGGCATCGAGAGAGAAAACGGTTAAAAAAAAAAAGAACACGAAAAAATAGAAAGAGTACCGAATGGTAGTTTTACCATCCATAATTGCTTGAATCATTTTGGAAGTCTACGTGGAATACGTAGGAAAAAAGATGCAACAAGTTGATGCAAAGCTTGATGAGGTGTTTGGTTTAAAATGCGCGCATGACATGATGTAGTGATGAGATCGCATCACCATAGTTGACAACATGTGCACATCACATGAGGTGTTTGTGATAAGGCATAATTTGTGATACCATCTGGTGCAGCGCTTTAGGCAGTAACCAGTATTTGAACAAATTAGGTCCCTGATCACAATGGATCTAAGTTTTCTAAAATCCGTTTGAACATTTTTAACCATCGATTGAGCAAGGTTTTTGAGTATTTGAACAAATTAGACCATCGATTGAACAAACCTAACAATAGATGATGAGAGTGCCTTATAATTTAGTGCTTAAAAGTTAACTGTTAAAAATAGTATCTATAAGTAATTCTTTTGTATTTTCTAATAACGAACGCACGCATTGTGCCTTATAATTTAGTGCTTAAAAGTTAACTGTTAAAAATAGTATCTATAAGTAATTCTTTTGTATTTTCTAATAACGAACGCACGCATTGCATTGCGCATTATGCATCGGCTTTTGGGATCAAATCGCTTTGAAGCCCTTCACGCTTATTAAACGTAGATGAGGTGGATAAAAAAGTTAGAATTTAGACACAAGATAGCAAGAGCTACAGACCCATGAAAGTGTGTTGCATGGTGAAGGCCAATCATTTATTGGAGAGTGAAAAGCATGGCAAAATACATATGCCAAACCTAAAGAGGATGCAACATTTAAATTATTGTGGGTTGGATAAATCAAAGAGATTAGAAGATAATTGTTAGTATTTAGTTAAGTCAAGATATATATTGATGTGTTTGTTTATTTGGTATGATTACTCCTAGTAATTAGTAGTTAGAGGTTGAGTCTAAGTAGGTTTTGTGTTTTTCAAGTTTAGGGTTTAGCATAAAGGGAGTCTTGTATAAAGGCTTTTATTGTTTTATTTTTGTTTTATTTTTGGTGGTTTTGATATTAATAATAACCAAATTGTTGTAACTCGAGTTGGGAAACAAAATCTGGTTGTCTTTATCTGTGCTCGATCCAATATTTCCAACAATTTAAGCGTCCCTTCGGGGACATTCGATAAAGTTGGAGTATTTTAAATGAAACTAGACTATTAAAAAGCTTGAAGTCAAAGACAAGAATTAAGGGCGGACAATATGGAACCTGGTGAATGGTTGGGGAGTCCTGGGAAAAAACGGGGCCGGTGGGAACACCACGCCCCCGAGTTCGAGGAGTTTTAAATTCCGGTGAATTTTCATTGGGATTCACCAGTTTGCACAACCCAAATGCAACTTGTACCGTACCACTCTTAATGTCTGTTAGGGGAATGTGGGGAAAAACTGGGACGACACCGTGCAAAACGGGGAAAAACTGGGGAAAGCTGATGTGTCAGTGTGTCACACTGGAAAAAATGGGGAAAACGGGACGGTTGCCAGTGGCCTAAGAAAAACAGTTATTGCTATTTATTTAATTTCATGATTAAAATCGTATATTTTCTGCCCTTTATTAGGTAAAGAGACTAACAAACTTATTCAAGCCTGCTCCAATATTGCATTCAAATCCACAACCTGTTGTTCACGAGCCAAAGCCAACGGTGGCTTCTTCACCTCTTTTATTAACCGAACAAGACTATAGGAGTTATGGGCTTAGGGGAGATAGGCACAAAAACTTAGTCCCTGTTGGCCCCTCTGCTTATGACCCTTATAGGCCTGCTCTAGAAAGAGAAGGGTCCCGCACGGATACTGTTTTCCTCAATAGACCTGAACAAGAAACTATTCAGTTGGTAAAGCCAACTTTGACATCTCCACCGGTTTTGTTGGCCGAACAAGGGTACAGAAGTTATGGGCTTAGAGGAGATAGACCTCCTGTTTATGATCCTTATAAACCTGAGCTAGAAAGAGAGGAGGCCCATCCTGATACGGTGTACCTCAGGAGAGCAGAACAAGAACGTAATCAAAGTATGCAGTTGCCAAACCCAACTTTGACTTCTCCGGTTTTGTTGACCGAACAAGGGTATAGGAGTTATGGGCTTAGGGGAGATATGCCACCTCTTGCTTATGATCCTTATAAACCTGATCTGGAAAGAAAACATTCCCGGCCACCACCTGATGCACTTTTTCTCAGTGAAAAAGACTATAGAACTTATGGTCTTAAATCCCGACAAGAGAATCCTGCTTCATTTACTCCAAACATAGATGCGACTAATCATAATTCGACTCTCAGTTTTTCTCATTCAGAACCATATAATCCTTATGATCAAGATTCTGATTTGGTGCAGCGTTATCTTCCTCATCATGTTACACCATCTTCGAGTTCTTACAGGTTTGATCATGAAAGCGTTTTATCTGAAAGAGTCGAAAGTTTATATCCGAGAAATGCCTCCGGTGAAGTACTAAATTACAATCACAATGTGGTCCAGAGAGTGGATGAAACCGACTACAAATATGCCCCTATTTCGTCTCGATATGCTTTTGCTGGGCCTTCTGCATATCACCGCTGATCGAATGTATGTTCTTCTGCTTCATTAAATGACTGTAACTGGATTCTACTTTTATTTCTGAGCTCAATGTTTCACCTGATACTTGTTTGCAAAATGGGGCTGCATTGTCTTCCTGTAATCTAATATGGGGGTTGTAATTTCGATCTATTTACCTGTGGGTTGATTTAGGTAGTGTTTTATTTCGAACCAGCTAAAAGGGGTTGAAAGCTGCTCAAAATCTATGTTTGTTTAATACAATCTCCCAGGTTATTTTATTCTAATATTTAGATTATTATTGCAATAAACATTATTTCAAAACATTATATGATTGCAGTATATATGTATAAATGATGGACTAGAAGTGTGCGGTTTAACCGAACACAACTTGGCCTGTTTTGATCCATTATTCGAGCAGCCCCTCTTAAACCCTTCTGATAGTGTAGTGTTTGCCTTAAGTTATATTTACCAGAAGTAATGTATTCAACCCGTGTCTATTTTGGTCTGGACCTGTTTTGACTGTACCTTTTAAAACGGCTTGTTTTGATCCAAATTATTTTGCTCACAACCCGTTTTAACATAAACCCAGGTAAACCTTCTCCTGTTTTGTCCCGTTCGTTTTGACGGGCTTAATTGTTATACATATGCACAGTTGCGAAAGGGTTTTCTGCCGTTTTGGGCGCATTAGTGTCGTTTTATGTGCAGTTTTACTTCACAGAGGGTGTTGTAGCGTGGTCGCTTCCACCCTAGTGTTTATTCATTCATTTTTCTTCTTTTACGTATATGTATATAACTTGTTAGCAAGCTATGCTTTGGCCTTGGTTGAAATGGGTAGCCCTTGTCCCTTGGGTTTTGTTTTGGAAAGGTCCTGATTCAATACTTCTAGAAATGTTTTCACTTTTTTGTTTTCTAATCTACCTACTCTAATAAAAAAGTATCTTGTGATGACACGTGGTAGCACCACAATCATTCTCATCAAAATTTTTCGCATCTCTCCTATTAAATAATTACTTTAATTACTTATAATATTCTTTAACACCTTTTAGATTTAATAATTAAGAAAGAAATCTAATTATTAATGTTATTTCTAAATAAATAGATTTTTTATAAAATAATAAATTTTTCTAAAGCATAAAACTTTTTTAAAAGTATGAAATATTTTAAAATTGGTCTTTCTAAAAAGTCATTTTTTTAAAACAAAAAATAATCAAATTTGAGAGTTATAATAAGAAAAATTTTAAAAATGATATTTTTATACGGTTTGTTTAGAACAAAATGTTTATTTTAAACAAAAAAGTTCAAAAACAAAATTTTAAAATATTAATATTAATATTACTGTTTTATTATAAATTAGAATATTATTTTATAATTAATAATTATTTATATTAATATTTTATTTATTCAACCCGTGTAATACACGGAATTACTAAAGCTAGTGTATAATAAAACATAATATATTAATCAAGTTTTTCATCCATCTCTCTTTGATGTTATATTTTGTCATATTATTCGTAATAGCTTAGAGATAAACAACTGAAAGACCACTGGTGTTGTGTGATCATCATGTGTGTTCTAAGCGATCCAGGTTCAAATATTTCTAGGTAAACATCTTTGGGCGTCTAATGTTACTAATAAAAGTGTCGTATTATATGAAATTTTTGTTATATATGTTGGCTTGATCCGTTTAAGTAATTCATGTGGAATTGGGCACTTACATGTGTATATAAAGAGACACACATCAAGGGCAAAAAGCTTAAAGTAACAAGCTTAATATTACTCGTGAACTTTACGTGTTGACTCAAAATTCAACTCAAGCTCGACTCAAAGTTCTACTCATCTCAATTACCGGGGTCTCGCGTCTTTGTCCAAGTTTTGAATATTTTGATCCAGTAATAGGTTGTGGGGCTATGTACGTAAGTGATTGTTGGTTTGCAATCTTATGTTTTGTCTATAAAGGGTATACCCATGTCAGGAACTTCATAAAAGCTTTGATGACTATGTCTTAAGTTGCACCAGACAGTACCTTGTGTTTGTGGCCACCAATGCATTATGTTGTTTGCTTCGTTATGACAATGGGACCTCGGTCGAAATTAATGACCAAATGGGACCGGTTTGATGTGGATTAAACGAGTATCGATACAAACAAACATGACGAGTAAATCTTGCTCAACTTAAGTAAGTATTTATAGAAAACTAAAATATAAAGGGGATTAGAAATGATAATATACGGTGCGTTATTTGGGACGCCTCAATGAATTAGGTCAACACCCCAAACCTATAAGTTTGATATAGCATCATATGAGGCGTGTATGTGAAATCTTAAATTCCCTGATACCAAGGTGGTGTTTATGTCTGATGGCGGTGCTATACGAGGCGTATAGCATTATACACCACAATGACTATTTTTTTCACAATTTTTTATAATTTTGATTCAACCATTTCTACTATGTGTGGAGTATTATGCTAACGACGCATGTAGTTTTTTTTAAGTATTGCCTTTCTTTGTAATTAAACATATACATTTTCAAATTAGAATTTATATAAAAAATCAGCATTGTCATTGAAAAAGATTTGTAATTGTTATGAATAAAATTACAAGCATTCGTAACTTAAGTAACCAGCCGATCGAAGAATATAAATTTTTCATAATTTAAGTAAATAATCGAGCGAACAATACGAACATTAATATAAACACATATTTTTAACTGTAAACAACCAAAGTAGTATATATACTATGAGTTTATACATACATAACAATAAAACAAAAGGCACAACTCAAATAACAATACAAAAATCGAACTATGGTTTGGGTACTATGGGGACGGTGTAGATTAGGAGGCTTGATACCGGGAGCACATGTCTGCTTCATCTCAAGTTAACCTGGCACTGTATGAGATCCTCTAGTCAGTTGAACCGCCAACTCTGAAGGCGCGAGGCCCAAGCAACCTCCTCTAACAATGCCTCCACACGTGCAGACAGTTTCACATATCGGTAAATGTGTTGAGGATGTTGCGGCTGCGGTGGCGGCGGTTGTTGTTGTGGGTTCCCTGTCGGCTGCTCTAGGCGCACGTGACAAGATTTGTGAATGACTGATGTACAAGCAGTCTCACACCTATATGACACATATAGTGTTATACGTCAAGTATAGGATTTGCGAATGACTAATATGATAACCAATCATTTGTCATTCGAAAAGTTATACGCTGTGTATGGTACTATACGTAGCGTATAGGATTGCTTGAATGACTGATTTGACCACAACAGGTTGTGTTGGAAAAAAATGACGCTATACGCCGCGTATAGTGCTATACATAGCGTATAAGAGGTGTGAGTTTATCATGTTGAGTGTGTATTACGACCTTTTTAATATAGATGCAAAAGATAGGGTCAAATTGGTTGTTATCATCGGTCAAAACGATGTATAATGTTATGGGTCAAAATGATTGGGTTAAGTTGTTGCATTTGTCCTCTTTCATTGTTTTCTTCATTTCTTAAAGTTTTTGAATACATCTAAAAGTTTAATTTGATAAACATTTCAAGCATGTAATTTCTTTTTCATGTGCATAGATTAAGATTTCTAAGGCACAAATGTAACTGCCACAATACACGACACAATTTCATACGCATTATAGTTCAGTGACCATGATTTACTGAAATTTTAAAACGCGCCTCTCAAACATAATTACACAACGGGTTAATACCTAGAAGTTGTTACCTCGAATAATGGTTTTATGCACGTTTCTTAACGACAACCAATCTTTATAACTTGAAAACAAGGTCATGTGATACTTTTGTTGCAAAGTAAATATTGTGTTTCTAGGTTAAATAAGACGTAGGGTAATCAATGATGTTTTGAAAACTATCTTGTAAATCAAACGAAGATAGTTGTATCATTGGGCTTTCACCTATGACAACAATTACAAGTTAAATGCTAACATGGCCAAAGAATTATAATGTGAGTAAACAAATAAATAAGAAACGAGTTTTAATCCATCATTTATGAAATTGACATAGAATTGAAGGAAAAAAATTGATTAGATATGGAATACTCCTAAAAATAATCAAAAGCTTTCAGATCCCATTAGTTTTATATGGGTATGAACTCACGACTAAGTATTCAGGTAACCCCGATCAACAAAATAAAGTTGCAAATCATATAACCATCCCTAAATAAACCAAACAAAAATTAAAAAAATGGGCCATATATTTTTTTATAAAAATATTAAATCAGATGATAAAATTGGTTGATCAGTGTTTTATTTTCTACGTCGGATCTTCAAAGCCTATGTGTTCTTCTACACATCTGGCTTTGAAACCTTCAGGCTCATGTTCACAACACTCGATCGTGCAAGAGGAACCTTCATCAAATTTAGCATCTAGTAGTCACTTATTAGTCGATTACCTTATTTGAAACTGTCCTTAGCATACAGTAAAACCGAACGCTCTGATTTGATGAAGTGGATGAAGAAACGAGTGATTCCCTCAACTAGTATCCACACCAAGCAATTGAAACTCAAGAAGGTGTATCCTTTGAACTCATTTGTGTCAAGATTTTGTTAAAGGAGAACCCAAAAACTCTTTCTTGATCCTTAACCCTTAAATTAACTCACGTTTTCTCTTATTTTCAGCCCGTGAGTGTCACGAACAAAAGCTCATAAAGGGGTGTTCTTTTTCGGCCAAAACAAGTGAGCTTAACAGAACAAGTGGCTGTTAAGCTCACTTGTTCTTAACTTCGAGTTGTTCACTTCGAACGAAAAAAAAAAAAAAAACTCTTTTAACATGGCAGAAAGATTGTAATAATAAGTGCAAGAGAGGAGACAATGAAGTGAGTGTATCTTTGTAAGGATATCAAACATCCAACAGAGTATATGGTAGGATCACCCATGCTAGATTTAAACTATATAGAGATCTTACTTTTTCTTAAACAATACAAAAGCCTATCTTTGGCTTTTAATTATCGGATGTAATAAAGAATTCAGAATCAATATCATATCTAAATTGTTTATTCAAGTATGGTTTTGATCAATATAATAAACAAAAGAGTCGTGTAGATTTCTCACAAAAATATAGGTGTTCGTTTGTGTTGTTAAATATCGATCCGGGTTTATTAATAATCATCATATGACTATTATTAATTTGATATTAGAAAGTTCAAAACACAACTCTCACCTGCATTATCATAATTATAAATCTACATTTATAGTAACAATCTTATTTCTTCACCAAATAAAAAATTACATTTTGATATTAATATTGGTAGTGTTTATTGTTTCTATAAAATAATAATACTCATAATTTGACGGGACGTTTAAATCGTATTTAAATGCATATTGATGATTTTAAAAAAGGGGTAGTTAGGACTATGTTGCTTATATTTATGCACGTAAATGTGCCTAGTGTAAAACCTTGATCCTATATGGATACTAATATTATTATGCATGTCTTGAGCATTTAAATCTAACGATATTGAATAAAAATTATTATATTTATATAAATAAAAAGTTTGTTATTGAGAGTTGAACTCGGTATATGAAGCTTAGGCTCAACGTGTTTGTTAAATGAGCTTCAGTTTAAGCATGGGCTTGAGGTTATTATGTTGAAATTGATTTGAGTTTTTTATAAGTTTGTTTCAAGTGGTTCACATGCAACTCGGGTTGTTAGCACTAGTTAAAGAAGAATCCATTCTAATTTCAGTGGATAAAATATTTAAAGGATGTTGAATTTATGAATTAGTAGCTAGTTACCAAATTAAAATTTCATATTTTCTAACAGTGAAAAATTAGTGAAATTAATAATTAATATTATGAATAAATAGAAAGCAGAAAGGGGCATGGGCCAATCACAATTTTGATACATATTTCCTGTTATTTTCTATTTTTTTATACATGATCCATCCAAGGCTTTTTTACTTTTTAACTTTCTGCACTTTTTTTATTAAAGCTTATAAATTAAGTTCTAAATAAAATAGATAAGAAAGAAATTGTTTAAAAGGAAAAGGCGATGAAAAATGATCATGCCATTTACGTGAATTCCGCTGCTGACGACATATATATTGGGTTAAATTACATTTTTTAATGGTCAATTCACATGATCTTTAATTAAACTACTGAGTTATTGTCTTTTCTTTTCATCATATCATATATGTTGAGCACTCAATTGCATAAGAACTTAAGAAGTATCAATTATTTTACACATTTTTTTCAAACGATAAGTATAAGTATGTAACGCTGCTTCGGATAGATGTTATTTTAATGTGGCTCATCTATCCGTTTTTCAACCGGACCATACCCCCAACCCCCTCAGAAGGAATTCATTGCTAAGAAAAGCCTATGAATCAACTTTAATTCTAATTGCTCAAAGTAAGACTCGAACACATAACATTATAATATTTACATGTTATGTGTATCTCACCTTAACACACTTTTATTGTTAGCCACAAATGCTTTGGTGGTTAAATGACATAGAAATGAAACATATTTTAAGAACTTTTTTTTTATATCGTACATGTCTTATTAATATCATTATTTTAGCATTGAATTTTTTAAATAATTATTTAAGACTACATATATTGTAATTATAATTTGTCAACTATTCCTTTTTATTTGTTACAAGGTTGTCAAATCAATAAGATTCCTTTTTTTTCTTTTTCACACGGATTTAGTTCATTTAATTTGGTATTTTTAAGAGAGAAATCACATTGGAAAATCCGAAAATGGAAATTAAGAGGAGATGGTGCATTTTACCTCTCTCGTCAAAAAAATGAAATGAAAAATAAGAATTGTCGTCTTTAACCTAAAAACTGTTGACAGTAAAATTTTAATTATAAAAAGTATAGATTATAATTGAAAATATATAATCATAAAGTTGACTTTGTTTCAATGTGAATTGTTCATTTGTTGGTCACTCAAGTAAAAAATTTTTTTTGGTATATTCATTTTTATTATTGATTTCATAATACCCTGCACAATTTAATGGTCTTTAAATGTAAAATTCATGAATGATATTAATGTTCATTAAGTGATTCTTCGGCATTTATTTACATACTTAAAATATATAATGTTCATAAATTTAATTGTCTTTGTGTAATAATAACAATTTATCTACGACTCTGTTTCGAAAAATAATTGTTATTTTGATTGACATTTATATACTTTTCGACCGGGACCGCACCTCCATCCTCCATAGAAGAAAACTCACAGCTAGAAAAACCTCATGGTTCAGCCCAAATCAATTTTGCCACGAGCGAGACTTTAACTCATGAAACTCCATTTAAAAAACCATGAGGCTACCACTAGACTAGAAGGCTCGATCCGTATCTTTGTGTATTAACTATTGTACCTTACTATCCAAATGATTCATTCATCATGCCTTTGTCACATATTGATACATTGTTTTTTTTATATCTTTCTTTTTGTATTTTGTAGAATTAATATATATTATAGTCTATAATATTATAATATTGAACGTGCTATAAAAATTATTTAGCTTGAAGGTTTTATTGACTATAATGCTCAGGTCTATGGTTAAGATATAACTAGTATTTTCTAGAAAAAATTAATGAAAGCTTATATTATCAACTCATATAAAAGGCTAGAAAGAAATTAAACATGCAGAAAAACACAAAGTTATGTAGTTTAAATAACTATTATTACAAGTTAATTACAATTTATTATATTCTTAATCTATTGTTAGTATAAAGGTTATGATTAACATATATCCTTATTCAAAATTACAATAAAAACATCATTCTTCGATGAAAGAAAGAAAAACAAAAGAAAATACAAGGGTTTATGTCTAAAATTTTGTGACAATGATATTGAATGTCACTCTTTTAGTATCATTGCAAAAATAGAAAGAAAAAAAAGTTAATAAAATAAAAGGCTGGCATGTTCCCTTTTGTACATTAATGACGTCACTGTTCGTTAGTCCTGTTTAATCTTATTTGCCGAATAGTACCAACTCTTAGTCATATCTGTCAAATCCTCAAAATCCATATTTACAAGCCAATTAAAGTTTCCAAAAACGTATAGAAATATTATTTTTCTCAATTTTAAGGTAATGTTTTTTCAAGGTTTATCGAAATAATAAACAACTCATTTTTTTCATATTTTAGCCTATCACTTTTAGTGCATGTTTTTAGTAAATGATAAAAACATAAATTTTTTTAGATGGGTCATGGTAGAGACTTTTTATACTTGTTTCAAACATTTATTTTATAGAAGCTAATTTATGAAAGAAATAATTAAAAATCCATAACACCAATATCTTTATCATATGTAAAATTTTGTCGGTCAGAAAGACAACATATCCGTTGGATATCTTCGGTTTTGACGATGTCTCTAGTCAAGGTGGAATGGTCACAAATTTCTTACACTTCTTGTAATTTCATGTGAGTATCACATAACCTGTTCTTTTTTATAAAGCATTACAACGGTTATCCTACTCTTCCTTCACTTCCCTAATTAAGACACACACACACGCACACACATATACATGTATATATGTGTTTGTTTGTTGGGAAAGGCGGGGAGGGGGTAGTTATTTGACAACAATGGCTTCCCTTAGTTCATTTCCCCCTTCCCATTCCCCTTGGATGGGCGTTGTTCCCACTATTCACACAACATCGATCACAATGAAATTTCCTTTCCGTTTCCACACCAACTCCACCCGCCTATACAATTAGGTCAGACAAAGTCTGGGCCGCCCCTTAAAATTCTTGAAAATTTCGAGCCCTAGAAAGGGTCCCTATGTATCATAGTCGTTTTTTACTTTTTTTATTTGTGTATCAAATTAGGTTTAGATTGAATAATTTGTAGTCTGTTAAACTAATTAAAATGTTGATGAGCTCTAAGGTTTAATAGCCTAAGATAATTAAATTGTTATTGGGTTTCTTAGTGGCCGACATGTTTTTTCTTTCTTATTAAAATTATACACATATATAATATAAATTTTTATAAAAAAATTTAGCCCCTAATGAGATCGGACCTGGGCGGTCGTCAACCCCGCCACTCCTCAGGGTCCCATGGCCGCCCCTGAACGAAGTTGTCATGCTACACCCTAGCAAAGCCGTTTCCTTACCCTCTGCCAAAGCTAATCGAATTCCTCCTCACTCACATCTCCATGGCTTCATCAATGCAATCTCCCATCTTCCCCTCAAGAAACTCTTCACCTCACCCAATAAACCTTCTTTGGAAAGGTATGTTGTATGATGTGTATAATTATGTGCGTGTGCGTATATGTATATTTATATTATCGTATACATATGTTGTATTACTGTATATCTATATGTGATCATAAACATGCGATATTTGTAATTAAATATTATCTCATATAGATTTTTTATTTTACACAAACCTTCCTTTACGCTTTCGTATAGATTTTTTATTCTACACAATCCTCCCTTGCGCGCTCTTTCTCTTTATATATTTAACTTTTAAATTAAGGATAACAATATATTAAATTAAATAATTAAACGGTATTGTCATATATCAAATAACCAATTTAATGCATTTTTATCTTAATAGGATGCCAAACCTTTTAGTTGTTCTTTCTGTAGTAACCCCCATATTTAACATAGTGTGCCTACATAATTAATGTTGCCTTAAAACTTCTTAATTTGTGGCTAGTCTCATGGACCAAAGGCTCTCTATACCATCTTTACCAAAATATGTAAGATATGTGTTACTTTTTTCATGTAGTTAAGTGTTAAGTATCATGATAAAAAATATATATAGATTTAGCCATCTAGAAGTATGATTATAATATGGTTAAAGAATTTGCGAATTAATTATTCTTTAAAGATAAATAAAAATAAAAAGGTTAATGTCATTTTTGTATAGTCAAATAGCCCTCCTTGCAAAAGGTGAAAAGTTATACAACCATTGTCTCTAGAATATAAACATTGTTTTATCCATTTATCTTTTAACTTTATAAATTTTTTTTTTTTAACGGCTTTTAATCTACTTGTAATTCCACCTAATATCCTAATGTAGGATTTTATTTCTTGACATTCAAATAATAAAAAACTTATCACACATCCGAATACTACTACATTATAATATTCAAACAAATTAAAATCATAATATTTTATTTTTCTCCATTCTCCCTCCCTCTATAATATCTTAAAACTTATGTCTCCATATGACCGCCACAAACGCAAAGTGTAGTGAACTACTGTCACATGCATGTGTATTTTATGTAAATTTGTTATATGCACATTGGGTTTTTGAGATATGTATGTATATTATTAATTGGTCTCTTGTCCTATTGCGATATACATTTTTGGGCAATCATAACTTTATGGTGCAACTTGCTAGCAATTTATAGACATACGGTTAAATATTTATCGAAGATTCACATATTTATATTATATATAAAACATATGAGAGGAGTAGTTTAAGATACTTAATGTATAAGGTACAACTATTTTTAAGGGTAAAATAGTAATTATATCATTATTTACAAATTATCCCCTTATAATTAGTTACATAATAACCCTAAACTTGCTAACACTTACATAAAAATTTAAAATATTTACACTATTTGAACTTTATATTATTTTAGGAACCACTATAAACCTTTAAAATTTGCATTATTTTAGAAACTTTAAAAATCATATAAACCTTTTAAATTTACGTTTATTTTATTACACGCTTGTTCTCAAAATATTAGATTTTTGTAAGATACTACAAAAATAACAAAATATCATAAACGCGTGCCTATGTAAAATGTTAGTCAATCACATTACGCACCGCCGCATCGCGGGGGCAACATTCTAGTCTATTAAGAGAGAACCTAAAGTAGAAATTAGTTTATGGGGCTATTTTCACATCATGTTACTTGACACGAGTAAGTGCATAACTCAAAGTCCAATGTTTGGTACACAGGATAATCGAGGAGATAAAAACACTAAACTTTTAATAGATGAAGAACCGCTCAAAGATCAAATTCATCCAATGGAGACAATGGCGGGTTTTTAAATTTGAATACGCTGTATATTTGACCTCTTATATTTGGCTGGATTGTTATTTCTAGCATCTTGCTAGACTTTGTTTTGTAATATAAAATCACAGTCGCTCAAAAAAAATGTCTATGAATTTATTTATTTTACGTACGCGCACAGATCTCTATATTTTCTAACCATAAGACACCATTAGCAGAAACTCACAAGATCTTATTAATATACTTCTAACCATCATAATCAATTAAATAGTAGTTTACCTAAGAAAATTATGTCAAAAAACCAGCTGAGGTATGATTCGAACATATTAATACATCTACATATCTTATTACACATAAATGTGCACATCTCATACATAATGATAGTTATTATTTTACTTTTCACATGCATCATTCTCTAACATTTGTCCTTCATAAACTTTTACTTAATTCAAACATGTAACAGGCTGACAAAGTTAAACAAAGGGAGCCATTAAAAATGAAACACCATCTCAATATAAATCAACAGCCCTACACTTTCATACTAGTCGCATAGTACATACGCATAGGGGGTCACATAGTCATATACGAGGTATATAACTCATTTGACAATCCACTGAATTTTTCCTCGTCTCAATGTCAAATTTTCCTACACGCGTCATATAAGCTTATATGGAAAGTATAACTCTCTGATAACCCCTAAATTTTTTCTCGTTTCCAGTGATGTTAACCCTATAAATGATATTGTGTATCCTTATACGAGACATACAGAGGGGTGAAAACCGTAAAATACACACGACAATGTCGCGTGAAAGTTCTAACGACACAAATTTTCATAGGGGTGGATTAGTAGATTACTGAATTGACTTGTAGAGTTGTAGTCTCTAGCATTCCAACAATCCAGGGGTCAAATACACACAACCAAATACCACAGGGGCTAAAACAACACTTCGTCTACAGTATAGGGGTCAAATCCATATAAATACGTCTCCCATTGAACCATTTACCCATTTCCCCAAACAGTACTCCTACCAGCGAAGACCCAAGTGTAGAGAGAGAAAGTTCTAGAGAGAGAAAGTTTTAGAGAGAGAAAGTTTTAGAGAGAGAAAGTTGTAGAGAGAGAAAGTTCGAGATCACCGAGCGACGACATTAATGGCGGAAGGTCAAATGTCGCGACACCACAGCGACGACAACGTGAAGCTCTTCGTAGGTCAAGTACCGAAGCTCATGACGGAGGCTCAACTCACAGCAATGTTCAAGGAGTTTGCGCTTGTGGAAGAAGTCAACATCATCAAAGACAAAGCAACGCGAGCTTCCCGAGGTTTAATTTTACTCACTTGATCGGTTACTGTTACTGTTACTGTTTGTGGTTGATGATTGTGAGCTTGTTTAGCGGTTTTGTGTAGCTGTTGGTTGCGGATCACAATGCGAGATTCGTGTTGTGGTGTGTGATTCGGTTTTCGTTTGATTTGTGGTTGAGGATGCGAGATTTGTGGTGTGAGTGGAGGTTTGGAGCCCTAATTGTGGTTGTTGTTGTTGTCGCTTGGCAGGTTGTTGCTTTGTTATATGTCCGAATAGAGAGGAGGCGGACAAGGCTGTGGATGCGTTTCATAATAAGAGGACTCTGCCTGGGGTAATTGTTGTTTAGATCTTTGGTTTTGTTGTAATGCGTTGGGGGAATTCACGTGGTTGGTGGAAAGTTGGATTGTGAAGGGATGTGGTGTGATATTTCTACATCACATCAATATCACGAACTTTCTTGTATTGGGATGTTTATTGGAACTGTTGAGATTTCTATTTTTGGGATGTTCTGTGAAATTGGGAAGTTTTTTTTGTTTTTGAAGATGTCTAATCTTTAATTGGTCAACGTTTTTAGTTAAATGCATTTTGAACCAAATGTAGCAAGTTTTAATGAGATTTAAGGAACAATAGCTGCATTTGCGCTGAGATGAAGTCAAAATCTAATAAGATAACTGTTCATGCTTGGGAGTGAACTTTTTACCTTAAAATAAGTTATTTTCTTCATGCTTGAGGTACTCAATGTATGGTTTCTTGTTTGAAGGGAGTTTTTATTAGCTTTTTTTTTCTTACTTAAATTGGAAGAAACAGAATCATGAAATTCAGTAAAGTTCTTGTAGGCAAAATAGGCATTCCATAGCAACTTGCTTTACTGGACATCATCCTTCATACGAGACACTAATTAAAGCAAGCTAGTTCTTATCTCTTGCAAGTCACGACATCAATTATTTCAAAAGATTTATTATAAATACTATTAGTGAGACATGATGATATCCATTAAAGTTATGGCATTTTATCAAACAAAAAGTAGTGCAATAAGTGCAGATGATTTGAGAGCTTGGGTACTAACTATTATTCACCAGTCACCACCTACTCTCCTATTACTCCATGTAACTTGAAGTGTAGGAAAGAACAGCTTAGTGTTAGTGCTGACAAAGAAGTTGACTATGTTTTGAAAATGCCAATAACTAGATGGGTTGCCTGTTTGATGTATACGGGGAATGCTTGTTTTAGTCGGCTATGGATTATTGTATCTGTATGGTACTTTTTAAACCGACTACCAAAATGTTAAACCAATAATACTTCCCAAATGTTAAAGCTAGAGAATCACCAAAATATTATTCTTACTACCAAAATACCTTATTGTTTATGAAGTATTACTTGTAATCACACAATGAGAGGTAGAATGAAATGGACTAAACAACTGGTACCTAGTTTTATTCTTTTCACTTCTCATGGGTTTATGATATTTGTCACACCGGTGAGTCGAAGCCAATATGATCCCACCCTGTAGACATGAGTTTCTACTTCTTGATTTGACGAGGTATGTTTTTTGTTATGTCACCAGGCATCTAGTCCATTGCAAGTGAAGTATGCTGATGGCGAGTTGGAACGGCTGGGTATGCCATGCTATTTCATTTTTAAGTTGAAGATTGCTATTTTCCTCTTTGTCTCTGTCATTCTGTTGGTTATTTGATTATCTAACATGAATTTATCTAACTAGCATTTTTATTTCCCTGTGATATATCGCTGAAGAACACAAGATTTTTATTGGTATGCTTCCCAAGAATGTCTCTGAAGGTGAAGTTTCAGCATTATTTTCACAATATGGAACTCTAAAAGACCTACAAATTCTCAGAGGTTCTCAACAGACAAGTAAAGGTGCATATGATATTTTCTGGCTCTTGATTCAGCAAACTGCAAAATATTAGGTCTTTTATCTTCTTGTGGGGCCCGATTTCATTTTTCAGAATCATTATTGTGGCAGGTTGTGCTTTTGTGAAGTATGAGACAAAAGAACAAGCTGTTGCTGCTATAGAGGGCCTTAATGGAAAACACAAGATGGAGGTTTGTATCTTTGTATATATGCTAGTTTCACTTGATGCTAATTATTTTGCATTTGTTTTCTCTTTCTTTTTTTAAAGATAGTTTCAATGTGGTAGTAATCTTGTTGTTTTTCACGTATTAGGGTTCAACTGTCCCCTTGGTTGTTAAATGGGCAGACACAGAAAAGGAAAGACAAGCTAGAAAAGCTCAGAAGGCTCAATCACTGGCTTCTACTTTGGCAAATGTTGACCCAAGTCAGCATCCATCTTTATTTGGAGCACTTCCAATGGGATACATGTCACCATATAATGGTTATGGGTATCAGGTTTGTTTTATCATAGGCATTGCATCTCCAATACTTTTTGTGTCCTTTTATTGTTGCTATTGTCATTTGGCATTAAAGGTACTATATGAATAAGAGTTAATTTTGTAAGTAGGCTACTGGAACTTATGGGCTCATGCAGTATCGCCTTCCCATGGTGCAGAATCAGCCCCCTCTTACCAACCTGAGTCCAACCCAAGCAAATGCGTTACGTGCAGGCTCTCCAAGAAACTATGCAGTTCCCCCAGCCGGTTATATGGGCTCTGCTTATCCAGCGGTTCCAAGGCTTCAGTACCCTCTGGCATATCCTGGGGGTATCAGGCCTTTTAGTGGCCCATCTAGCCCAGTACCACCAGAAGTTGCAAATAACCATGCGGCAACATCTTCAGCTATCAGTGGAAGTACCTCTGACCATGTTGAAGGTTGTAAAAGATCTTTTATATCTAGATCACCTCCTCCCTTACTGTCTGTGTCTTCATGATCTTTCTTTAACGGGTTGAAGATGAAAAAAAAAGTAACAGGTTGCTTTATATCTCTAACGGGCCAAATTGGTAAAACTAAAAGAGATTCAACTTAGTAGGGAACATGTCAAACAGGTGAAAAACTCCCAAAGTGTATTGTTAATACAGAAAAAATGAAAACTCCTTTTATATTATTTTAGTCAAGAAAATCAGATATTACTGAAATAATGTATCTGTAATCAGGTTTGATGCATAAGTTGTTTCAAAGAATTAAAAAAGTTGGGCAAAAAGTGTTCCCATTATTAAATATATAATTAGTAAATGACTGAGTACCCGACTTGTTTTGGTTAGTACTAAAACTATTCATTTTGATATGGCAACCCACACAAATTACTTAACCATACCAAAAATTTGGACAAAAGTGTTTTGGGTCAACCTAATCCGACTCATTTTGTCATCCACCCAAATTACTTAAATCCCTTTTAACACTTAAACCCCTTACCAACTCACCGCATTTTCCACCTTTAATTATTTTTGTATGTTTAAGTAGTCTCTTTCAATGCAGGTCCACCTGGTGCTAATCTGTTTATTTATCACATCCCTCAAGATTTTGGGGATGAAGATCTTGCAAATGCCTTTCAAGGGTTTGGAAGAGTTTTAAGTTCCAAAGTTTTTGTTGACAAAGCGACTGGTGTTAGCAAATGCTTCGGTATGAACTTCATTATATTCCGTTTCATTTTCCAACAACTGTGACAATTTTGCCTCTAATTAGTCAGATGTTAGCAGGTTTTGTTAGTTACGACTCCCCAACCGCTGCACAATCTGCAATAAATTCAATGAATGGTTACCAGTTAGGTGGTAAGAAGTTGAAGGTTCAACTTAAAAGAGACAACAAACAAAATAAAGCTTACTGATTTGATGATGGTAAGCTAGCTATGGAAGGCTGCAGAACTCTATATGTAATTTGCATATATGAGTTTCTGTGGTTAAACTGAACTGCTACAGAGTGGATCTGGGACCCACTTGTAGCCAAAGCCCTGACACTTGTAATACTTTGTTTATTGTGTGCCTTTGTAATCTGTAATTGTGTAACATATTAATTCATTTAGTCATTGACTTTCAATATATTCATTCTTTTCTCTACACCATTGTGTAGTTTAGCATCTCAAATGCTTATTTGAAAATTAAATTCAGATTCCTCTACATGCTGATCACCTTTCTATATCTTGTTTCCTTGTTCTTAAAAGTTATGTGATTTGTCCTTCATTTCTATCAGCATCAGAGATATCTTTCCACGTGTGGTTCATCTCATCTTCAGGTATTGACGTAAACTATTTTAAGTTCACTACTTTCAGTTTCATGTGTGTGTATTCTTATGTTTCTCAAGTGTGTTTGATTTGTTCTCTGTGCTGAGTTTATCCACTCATCATTCAAGCATATCTCGGAGAAAAGGCTGTCATCGTTTTGGCTTTTGAGAAAATTTGGCTATGCATGTGTGGGTTTGCATTATAAAGTTTATAGACATGTATCATCTGACATCAGTGTGTCATGTAATATGATGAACAGTTTCTTTACATTTTTTTTGGGCATATGCTGACAAATGGAAATGCCAAAATAGGCGTGCCATTGTTGCATGCAATGTACCTGACGGCTGGCACCTTCACCTGAGATCCAATGCTTTCTATTTTTAGCAAAATGTGAGCACCTGTGGCGTTATTATTATCGTATATGATTTTAGCCTTACTAAATTTTGTTGAGTTATCTGATCGACTTTTAACAAGAAAGTGATTTTGGAGTTGGAATAGAATGATTCTTCATCTTGATGGTCTTCTGGAAATTTTCATGCATAATATTATGGAAGCGTGATTTTTGCTCAAGTTACTGCATGTTTTTATCGACTGTTTAGATTGCTAATTAATTTTAATCTTAATTGTTAGCGATTAGTTACCAACATTTTAGTGCAGTAGGCAGGTATTATGAACAAGAATAATAGTAAGTTTTAAGGTAGTCAGAGTTTCTTTCATATGGTTCCTCTTTTGTACACAGGTTAAAAACATTGGATGCATTCTTCCCCACATGTACTTTCTGTCATTTTCCTGCAACTTGTTATGTTCTTGGAAGTTGATCTTTATCCAGCTGGCAAATAGAGATAACATAACCACATTCTTTCCATTTTTATTGGGCTCCAGGGAGCCATGTCACCACATCAATGATTATGCTGGTTACACCTGTATTGGAATGAGATTGTTTCTTTGCTTAAGCAGGCGGACCGGCACATAGTGATATCAGGTAATTGTGCTAAAAGTTGCTTTAGTAACGTATACTTAACGCTTGATCTTTGTTTCTGTTCCTAGTAAATTATACCTTTTTTGAAAGAAATTTGTTAATAACAAATGGTGCAGCGTTAAGATATCTTTACTCTCTATGTTTTAAGTTTTCTGTTTGGTACATAGTTTAGTTGGCTAGCTGTTCAGATTATTATTTTTACGAACTAGCTTGTATTATATTTAGTGAATTAGTTATTTATAAAAGCTATTAATTTACGGACAAAGAAGTGGTTGCGGCCTTGCAGGACAACTGGAACCTGTTTTTGCCACTGTTCTTTGAACCGGACTTGCCGGACCTGGAACTCCCTACAAAACCAGTCTGGTTGAGTCCATTTGAACCAGTTGAACCAGCAAACAGGACCGGGTGGTTGGACCGGATTTCAATTGTAACTTGGATGTTTGCGCCTACTAATGAAGCAGTAAAGCTCTTTTGCAAATAAAGAGCAAAATTGTTTAGTTTCAGATCTGCATTTGGTTCAGAGTTAGCTATAAAGTGTTATTCATGAGTTTTGCAGGAAAATTTCACAACTTTGATACTAGGGTGATACTAGTGGGTATACCAAATGATTTCAGTTTCGCTCGATCTTGTTTTGCTATTCCAAGAACCCTTAAAGCGATAATGTTGGTATGATGTATGCCCAAGCATGGCAAATCCGTCAGGTTGGGTAATAAGTGAAACGGGTGTTGTGCAAAATGAGTTTGAGTCAAAACAGGTCATTTTAAAGAAATAACAATTTGGTTAGGCAAAATGTAGTCTGACCAAAATGGGCGCGATTGAAAAAAAGTTGTTTTAGAAAAAATATCACAATGGGTCACCCACTGTATAATTTACAATGGCTAGTGGTGACGGTGGATGTGGTGACAGTGGACATGTGGTTGGTGCCATGGCTGTGGTGGTGTAGCTAGTTTTCTAGTGGTTACGGGGGAATGGCTTTAGTGGTGGCGGAGGCAGCGATCGTGGTGGCTGTGAGGTGGTGGTGTCGGCGAAGACCAACCGGTGGCAACAAACAATCGTCATGTATAGAGTGGCCATTTGTGCCTCCCACCTCTTAGGGTTCTTGTAATTAGGGTCTTTAAGTACACTAAGGCTGTTAATTTAGAGTTTATTATTAATTTCACTGGTTAAATGCTCTTATTTTAGTTGCTATAAATATGTTACTGAAACATAAATACTAGTACAAATGTTTTCTCTATACCAAAGTAAACTAACAAAAGATACCACATGAAGAGTTGACATGAGCTCTTTTATATATAAAGGAACAATTTCATTTATCTTCTTTTAAACTTGTAAACAAATAATTACTTAGGGGCTTCTAAAGTAAAAAGTAACACTAGATGTGATATATGTAATCCTGGTGTTGTTTTTTGTAATTAATTCTAATAGCTATTATAACTGTAACGAGCTAGTAGACATCATATTCTCATTTTGTATATGTCGTGTTATACTATCGCTTTTCACACATCCGTTTATAAAACGTCACCTGTGTCATATTTTCTTGTTTTTATTCATAAAGAAAGAGTTTCAATTATAATTCGATCCATGTGCGTGTGCAATGACAATTTGTAATAAAATTTACTATCATGTGTATCATTAGCAAGTGTGATACTGTGATTTATAATTTTTAAAAAAAAGATGCATTTATTTTAATTAATATAATCTATTTAAATCAAAACCAAGCTAAATAAATGAGTGCATACCCCGACCCAAACTTTCAAATTATATAAACCATTATTAAGTTCCATAAAATTTTACTTTAGTGAGATTACATATTATTTTAACTTGGTCTTGATTTAAATACATTTTAAATATATCTCGAGAACGTGAGTACATCAAAAGTAGTCAGAAAGCTTTTAGGGAGCGTTTGGTTGGATGGAATGAAATGAAATGGAATGGAATTAAGAAACTAGTATAATTCTCAAGTAAATTATGTTTGAGTGCGTAATGAAATGTAAAATTCAAGGGAATGTTTCACCTAAAATTCCCTTGGTTGTGGGATTTCAAAAACCTTCCACCTACAGAAGGAATTTGAAATCCCACAACCAAGGGAATTTAAGGTGAAACATTCCCTTAGGTTTTATATTTCATTACCCACTCAAAAATAATTTACTTGAAAACTATATTAGTTTCTTAATTACATTCCATTGCATTCTATTCCTTCCAATCAAACGCCCCCTTGATCTCTTTAATTAGCTAAAGTATGACTAAAGTATTCTATATGAACAACGTATCTTTGTTCAAATAGAATATGACACGTAACTCAATCGTTAGCTTCGTAGGCACTGAGACTACAGAGTTGAGTTGATATTGATCGAACTCGTTGTATCATATAAATTAGTTCATTACAAATCGAGTTGTTTATGCTTGAGCTCACTTGCTTGTACAAATATAGTAGCGGGTTTGATTTGACGATAGCTAGCCCTTATAAACACTTGGAGTTGATTTGGCTCAACTAACTCGCTCATTGTTGTGTATATATTAGGTTTATTAGCTTATTTCCTTGTATAATGGTGATACAATATTGTATTATTGTATATGACGCTTATTAGGCTTATTAGCTTATTTCCATGTTAACTAAAATACTTACTATTAAGGATTTGAAGACTGTTGGTATATGACGTTATAAAAGGCGTACCAAGTAGTTTCTTTATCCGTGGTGTTGTTGCGGCTTCGTACACGGTGTTTAGTATAGATCACAATCGATCCGATTTGTTTCCGAACTAAATTTATGTCAAAACATAGAGTAACTCGGTTTTATTACATTTGACTCGACACGTTTACAAACAAAATTAACGTCGTAACGTTGACCAACTCAAAACATACATAAAAATAAGCATGAAAACGTTTTATATTTAATCTGACTCATTTCTGAACAAAATTTACGTTAAACGTAGACGAACATCGAAACGTAGACCATCTTGAACGATATATAAAAATAAGCACGAAAACGTTTTATATTTGACCAGACTCATTTTTTTAATAAAATTTATGTTAAAACGTAGATAGACTCGAATTTATACCGATATATACATAAAAATATGATTATAATAAATTAGTTTTTTTTAATAAAATTTGTATACATATAAACTGCAAACTTTAGAAACTTGAGGAGGTTAAAATGATGCATAATTTTTTTTAAAAAATGTTAAAGGATAAAAATGTAAATATAAATGTAAATGTTAAAAGTTGATGGAGGGATAACGAACTCATGACAAATGCCAACAACTTTTCTTTTTAAGATAAAATAATATTAGTTTAAAAACACGTGTACTACACGAGTTGATAAATAATATAACAATATATTTAAAAAAACTTATGTTTAAAAAAAGAGTTTTAAATCATTTTATTTTTTTAAAAAGTAATTTTTAAACAACGACATCTAAAAAAGTATGTTGTAATAAAAAAACTTAATATTTCATAAAATTTTGTTTTTAAAAAAATTATAAATTTTTTAATAAAAAACATGTTTTTTATTTATTAAAAAGTTATTTTAAAATTTAAAATAATATATTATACCATTAGCATTTTATCATCATTAAATGGTTAATTTCCTATGGTAGTGACATGCCAAAATAATTTAAAAAAAATGACACGTGACAAAAGATAGGTGATGTCTTGCGTTCAAGTCACATATATAATAAAAAATATGTTGCAAATTGGGTTTTTTCTCACTTAATATAAGTTTACAAGATGATTTCAACTTCATACTTAAGATATAGGAATGAACAGATAGATCAATAACCCATAAAAAATAAACGTATGAATCAATAACCCGTCAGTAATAACAAATGATCATACTACATGATAACATATCCTATTAGGCCATGATAAATAAACAAATTCAATTATAAACACTTTCAAACTTCACGTCTCCCATAAGTCGTACCCTATAATAACACCTTCATTTCATTTCTACGAGACGATTTTCTGCAAACAGTGTATCAAAACTCAATAGCCACGATGATAGCGTTTTTGTAATACGCATACAAATCATCATATACAATCTAGTCCTCAAAACAAGAAGCTTTGCAAAATTCGCCTCAAAATTTCATCCCCTAAGTGTAATTACCGTTGGAGCTGCACAGTTACTAGGTATTTAGTTGCTAATTGTTCATAATCCATCCTTTAATCGTCGTTATCGTGTATTTCTCACGTCAATCTATGTAAAATTTCACTGTTATAGTTCTAATTTTTGCCCCAAACCGAAATCTAGGGTTTATTTGGCTAATTGGTGAAGCTAAGACTGAATATTATTGTTTTGTGATGTTTTGCTTCGTTTTTTTTCAGTACTGGTTCGGGAAAGGGTAGAATGAGGCCTGGGAAGGAGGATGTATCATGCAGGAGTAAAGAAGTGAGTAAGAATTTGGTTTTTGGAGCTTAATTTTGGCGTTGAGTCGGTGATTATTAGTCGTTGTTAATCATCTGGTTTTTGTTAAGAGTTTTTTTTAGGTTTGAGAATATTCTGCGTGGTCTTCACTTTGGGCAGTTTGTTTACTGCTGTTCTTAATAATTGGCTTACTGCATTTGGTCTTGTTGGTTTAATCTGCTTAATCGAAGTCTTGTTGGTAGGAACAGTGATACATGCGTCTTTTGTAGGCATTGGTTGTCTGTAATAATTGCATGTTTAGTGATTTAGTTCTTGCTGTTTTAGTGGCCTGCAACTGTATGTTGGGGTTTTTCTTATTAGTTTGAAGATTTATATTGCTACTAGAAGATTGAAACTTTATTATATGATCTTATGCTTTGGTATCCTGTCTATATCATATTATATTAGGTTATGACATTTCTGTATATAAGTTGTATGTTAAAGATTAGTAGTTGTTGTTAGGCAGTCTTACTTGAAGATTTAACCATAATTCTAAATGTCTCTCTTTGGGAATATATTCCAATGGGAGATAGTTGCTTATGTTATCAGCACTTTAATATATCATTTGCCTTATTGCAGCCAATCGATTTGGTTTCAGCTGTTAAAGAGTTACATGTTCTAAGCTCTCAGGAGCTTGGCAAATTAATCAGGGATGCTGATAATGATATCATTCAATGGAGTACCAGTAATGGATCATCAAAACAGGTTGATAAAATTTCATCAGCAATATTATCTATCATTACGCTTTTGACCCGATTAATGATGTGCAATCTTGATAATTCAGATTAATTTGGAATCTCTAGCAAGATATTTACCGTGGCACCTAATTGCAAAGCTTCTACAATCCAAACGAGATGAAGAACTTTTTAGATACTTACTAGGCGGGCTTAGACTTTTGCATGCCTTGTATGATCTTGCACCTCGTAATTCTAAACTTGAGCAGGTAAATGCTGTAAATGAATTAATTCTTTTATTATTTTGAGTTTTCATTTATACAGCATTTCCCATAATACAGGTTTTGCTTGAGGACTTAAAAGTATCTGAACAGATGTTTGATTTGATATATTTCATGATCTTGGTTCTTAGTGGCTTTAGACAGGTTAACATATTTCTGTCATTTACATATGTTTAGCCCTATATTTACTTATATTGTTCTGCACTCACACATGTGTTTGTTGACCCAGGAAAGTCAACTTGCTCTACTGCATTCAGCACTGTTGGCCTGCAGTCTGTATCTGTTAACAGCATTTGTTTCATCACAATGGAATGAGCTGACACTAGTTCTCCTTGCACACCCTAAGGTGACATGTATGCCTTATGTCTAATCTATCAATCGACAAATTTCTGGTCCGACAATAAGCTGTTTTACTATAAGTTTTTCCAAAAAGGTTGTCTAAAAAATGCGGTCAATGAATGTTTGACAGGTGGATATATTTGTATTTGGATCTTTTGCTGCTGTTCATAGGGACATTCAGTTTATTCAAGTAAGGCTGCCTGGCAAAAGTTCCAATAGCATGCAGTCAAATCTTGCTGAAGTCAACCGTCTGTGTCAGCACTGTGAGGCATCTCTACAGTTTCTTCAGTCACTTTGCCAACAAAGGTTCTTTCGGGAGCGCCTCGTTAAGAATAAGGTATTTTATTAACTAATTATGTATATCTATTGAACATAAAATGCCCCAAATGTTCCGTTTTAGATTCTTGTTTTGTTGGAATATCTCTATGATGCAGTTTAACTGTAATTTTTGTTTCTTTTAAGGATCTATGTGAAGAAGGTGGCATTCTTCTATTGGCTCATGACATCATGAAATTGCCATTCTGTGAAGATTCGTATCTTATGGCTGTGTTTTCTAGACTGAAATCGAAAGTCTTATCTATTGTAAGATCCATTTATAAACCATGTTTTATAAATTCAACTATGATCATATATTAATTGTTTCGTCATATATACTTTTTTATTTCTGCAGGTGCTGCATCTGTGTGAAGTAGAAAGTGTCTCTTTCTTGGATGTGGCTGCCAGCACTACTAGGGGTTTGAATATAGCGAAGTCTACTATATTCCAGGTTTCTTTCAATATATTTGAATATTAAAGTATATCCTATAATATTACCTACAAAACTAAGCTTCCTGCAATTGTATGATAAAGGTTCTTGAACTGCTGAAGATCATGTTTCGTGGAGATCTCAACGCGCTTGCGTCTTTTTCAGACAAAACCTATCCAAGGGGGCTTCTACAACTGAATGCAATGCGATTGACAGATATTCTTTCTGATGATTCTAATTTTAGATCGTACATCACCCTGAATTTTGTAAGTTTTAAACAAGTACATCTATACTGATTGTTACAATCTATATGCTTGCGTTTTGACAATTTAATACGGTGACTAGAAGTGGCAATATCGATGTGCTTACTTATGATTGAGTTGATTCAGGTTACATTTTGGGTCCAACAGGTCAAAAGGGCCACACGGGCCCAACAGTTCTAAAGGGCCAAATGAATGAAAGGGTCGAAAATTGTATATTTATTGCACAAAACCTCCTAAATTATTTTATTTAAAATACTATTTCTATTGAAATAATATGTTTTTTTTCATATCCAACGCTCTAATTATGTATAAAAGTAACTTATTTGGGTAAAGTGTTCTTGGCCAACCCTGGCCAAACTGAATGAAATTACCTGTTTTTGACATGCTACGCAACCTAATGGAGTAATGGTAACACTCACTTTTGAAGATTGTTTTAAGTGTGCGTGGTATGCGTATGCATTTGATTGCGAGTGTATGTCTAATACTAATACATCATACATGCCATTTATTGAAATTGTTACCTTTTCCCATGCAGACTGAAGTTTTAACCACAATATTTATGCAACCACATGCCGATTTCTTGTCTAGCTGGTGTTCTTCTGAATCTAGGCCTTCTGAAGAAGATGCTACTCTGGATTATGATTCTTTAGCAGCATCTGGATGGGTTTTGGGTGTGCTTGCATCATCAGATGTTCCAGAATCCACTTTCAATGCATGTCGTGTTCCTCGGACGTCCTATGCGTTTCAAAGGACATCTTTGCTGGTTAAAGTCGTGGCAAATCTAACTTGTTTTATTCCTGATATATGTAAAGGTGAATACGAGGACCATATTTTTCTGAAACACATATTAGTTGAGGTCGCAATTTCGACCCATATATGAAACATCTTTAACGGTTCAAGGTAAAATACTTAAGCTGAAAGGAAACAGGTCAAATAACAAACAGGGTGAAAAGTCGCCCTAAGTGTACTATCTTACAGCCTCCTAAATTGTTTTTATTTTAAGAAGTTAGATTGTTTTTGTAATTGCATGGCTTTTGTAATCATCTTTAACACATTAACTATTTATATAAATCGGATAAAATAGACATAAAATGTTTGCAGTCAACTCGACCTGGCCTGGTCCGGCCAAGCTCCTTTTAAGTCATGCTAAAGCAACCTATTTTAAACGGAACCCATAGTTATCCAACCCGTCCGCCCCTCCCATTATGCAAACTCTAGATATATTGTTCAGGCAGCAATAAATTTCCTTACTCCAATGTGTATGTGCTCTTAACCAGCTACTTTTTTGTTTTATTTACAGAGGAGAAGGATCTTTTTCTCAACACATTCATGCAGTGCTTGCAGAAGGAACTTCCTAATCTACCATATGGCGTTTCAAGTGTTTCTAGAACTGAAAGAGCTGCTATTGTTAACCAAAACCTGCGTATTGATCATTTCAACAACTCCTTTAGTTGATGCATATTAAAAAGTGATTTTTTAACATAAAACATTGCTTTGGGTGTGCAGGTTCCCTGTTCATTCATGCAGAATCTTTAATTCCTGGATTTCTTAACCAGGATGACGTGCAGCTGTTTAGGTAAATCACAATTGTCTTCCTCAGCTTGTAGCTTTCGTGAGTTGTTAAGAGTTATTTGGTATTACATCCCAGGCAATAACTGCATGGGCTAACCTGCAGAAAATTGTATAAACTTTTTAATAGGGATAATTTATCTCGAACATTCCTCTGTATAAGGATTGGTATTAGGAACAGCATATATCCAGATCTTTAATAGCTAAGTTACTGCAACTTATTCTGCTGTATGAAGTGGTTGCTTGAACTTTAATCTGAAACCTGCATCTTGTAGGTCATATCCAGAGGTGCCAGTTTTGATTCATTTACTTATGAATGGTTCAGTTTGGGTTGTATTTTATCTCAATCGGGCCAAAAGCAAAGATTTAGTTCAAAAAGGGAAGGTCAAGTGGGTTGAAGGGTTTGCAATCATAGTTGATACACTAATTATTTTAGAGAACTCAAAAAAAAAAGCTGCGGGCCAGTCTGGCCCTGCCCTTCTACACACGTACTGAAAAATGACCCATTTCAACTTCATCTAGTTTGATAAGTTAACCAACACGCCCATCTTGCCACTTCTATGTATGGTCCGTATGGACATATTTTGACATGTGGGAAATTATTTTCATTTTCAGTTGCTTTTGTATTTTTCTATAGGTTGTTTATTGCACAGTTGGAGCCTCTAATTAAACAGGAATCTGATATCAACCAAGTTACAGTAAAACTTCATCTCCTGTCTTTTGTTTATTGTCTTGCTTATATGATTTTAATAATTGTCCACATAATACAAATCATGAATGTAAAACTAACTTGGACTTCATTGTGTAGGAGGTCAATGGTACAGGTCAAGTATCTCCAGATGCATGTGGGAACAAGGGCATATCCGACCATACACCCTTGGAAGAAGCAAACCAGTTAAATCTCACTGGAAATGAAGACCAGAAGACGGATGTAGTTCAAACTTTTACTCCTAGGGGTGGTCATGAAACTGAGGGAGATGCTCTTAACGTTGAAACAAATGGAATGGATTCAAACACCATTCAGGTAAAGAATTCCTCTGAAAAAAATGAAGATATCTAGATTTTTCTAATAACTGATGATGACATTAGAATTCTGAAAAGGTGCAGAGTGAGGAAAAACAGTTAAGAAAAAGGAAGCGCAATATAATGAATCACATGCAAATAACCCTAATCGAACAGGCTTTACAGAATGAGCCCGACATGCAGAGGAAAGCTGCCTCGATACAATCATGGGCTGAAAAGCTTAGTCTTCATGTATGTAAGATTTCCCCTTTTTAAGTTAGGAAAACATCTTTCATACTTTTTGGAAGTAATAGTTTAAGTTTACTGATATGATCTTGCAGGGTTCAGAAATTTCTTCCTCACAGCTAAAGAATTGGTAAGCAAGCCTGCCCTTGTTTTCACACAAGCACTATATATAGAATTTGTATTATGAAAGGCTGATCATGGAATCATATAGTTTAAGATCGGGTGATTGGCAATTCTTGCCTGAAGTCTGTTGTGTCTGTGTTTGGGCCATTGTGGGCCATGCAATTACCCACAGGCAGAAACTTAACACAAATAAAAAACCCAAGTAGATTGGTTTTGGGTATAAAGGCGGGTAACACGGGCCATGCTTTGGAATGAGCAGTGGTGTGCAAGTCATTCAAGATAGCCAGTCACTGGTTGTGTATAATTAATGATTTTTTATATAATTATTTTATTAGTTTTAATAACTAGTAAATAATACTTTTTATACAGAAAGTTCATAAAATCATATTATAGTTGTATTTAACGATACAATACACTTTTCATGCACTAATTCTTCATAAAAAATCATACTCCAAAATTTTCATTTTTATCAATAAATAATAATTTCTATAACTACGTTTAATATATTGGTTGTTTATGAAATTTAAAAAAATTAAAAAAAAGACTAGCAGGCAACCAACCCAACTCATATGACCTACGACCAGTGCTCAAAATTGCCTGTTTTGTCCTGTTAACTAAATTTCCAATTTGCCACGTTTTCAATTCCAAAAACAATTAAAATTGGACCACTTTTGAGAATTTATGGATGTTGAAGTTGCTGAGAGAGTGCATTCATTTTTGCAATGTATATTTGCACCACAAAAACTTATCAGGCTGTAAATGTCATAAATATTAATCTTCTAGCCTTTTCTGTTATATTCTACCTTCACTTCTGCATACAGCTCCATTATATTATGATCATAACATGGTTTCTTTTATGATCCTTGTCAACACGCAACAGGTTGAATAACCGTAAAGCCAAACTAGCCCGTGCAGCTGCTAAGGATAATCGTGGACAATCTGGGGGTGACAATATTACTTTCACCGACAAACAAGGTGGCTCAGGAACCGACCCTGACCCTGAGAGTCCTGACGAGTTCTTTGACCCAACCCCATCTACTGGTCAACAGACTCATCCAGTTAGGCATGAGCCAGGGCAGTTTGTGGTGCTTATAGACACACAAGGAGACGAGATCGGAAAGGGTTGTGTGCACCAAGCAAGCGGCTCATGGTCTGGAACCAACCTTGATGAATCAGGGTTGTGCGTTGTTGATGTTACTTATCTTAAGGTCGATAAATGGTCAAGTCTTCCGCACCCATGTGATGCAACCGGCACATCATTTGGTCATTCTGAACAAATCATTGGTGTAAAGAGAGTGCTGTGGGATTCAAGTAAACTTGTGCTACAGCAGAAGCCTAGATGATAACCGAAGCATCTTTGTGATGTTTTCCTTGTTGGTCTCACTTGCAACACCTGACTTTCTTTTTCTGGCTGCACATATGCTACAAGGTTGCATATATAGACAGACTTTTGTTGTTGAAAGCTCGTGTATAGGTTGACCGTTAACAAGGCCTTTTAGAGTCTGGTCACAACTCCTGTCAAACCTTGTGCTCTCCCTTTAATTATATATATATTTCTAATGTGTAGGAGAAGTTATTAAGTGCTACTAGCCTCATTTTGTCTGGTATACGTCTTATATGATATCAGGTCAGTTGGTTTATGGGTTAAAACGGGTCATGGTTAGTTAATATGAAAACAATTTTTGGTTAGTTTAGTTCTTATGGTTTAATCCGATTCTAGCTTGAGACTGAAGCTGAAACCGCAAAAAAAAAGAAAATACTAAAATGTGTACTGATGACCGGTCGGTGGACGGTAGTCCTATTTTTGGTTTGGTAAAAGTCCACTCACGGTTCAGGGGTCCAGAACAAAAAAACGCATCCCCTAAATTCTCCGTTGATCATTAACTGTCACGTCTAAGTAGATCAACTGTCACGTCTAAGTACATACAAATAACGAGAAGTTCAAAATTACAAACAGTATGTAACTACGAATTTATCATGTGTAATTATCTTATCATCACATAAATCAATCCTTCACACAAAATAAGTGGACGAAAAAAAAACCATTTTCTTGATAAGTATGAGATGATACATTCTGCAGTCATACATTTTTATAAGATCAATAGAAAGTACAAATAACTTCATAATTTTTTCTTACAATGAATTCACAAAACTGCTATATCATTTTGGCATCATTATGAACAGCTTGTCAAAAATGTACAGTGACACCTGGCATGTGATTGAAACCCTTCTATCAACAAGAAGATTTGTACAGCTTCTCTGTAATTTTATCTGCAAATTACATTTATAATCTGTTGTTTTGGTAAGAAGCCTGCAAGATGTTGAAACAAAAGCAGAAGTATGAACTTGTGCTGTCAGATATATGCAAGCGAGCTCCTATCCTGATCAGGTTGAGGCCGGCCCCTAGTTGGAGTTGGTGGTCTTTGATTATTAAGTTCCTACAATGACCGACAAAGATCATATGAATCACAAAGACTATAAATATATGGCTCTAGACACGGGCAGGTTGGTTGGTTGGTTGGATGTTGAACCATAACGGGTTTAGACCGGAACAAGTCATGTAAAACATGATAATTCGGGTTCCGTTGACCCACAAATGCTTTTTTAGCAATTTTTTAAATTTTATAATAATCAATGTACTACATTTGTTATTGTAACAATAATCATGGGACAAATCATTACCTGCATCCAGTGGCGCTCTTCGACATGTTGTGGAAATGTTTCTGGTTCAAGTGGTGGCGGCAACGGGTGAATCAGTTTTGGAACTACCACCAATCCTCTCCCAATCACTAGTAAAGCTCCAGCATTATTGGCAGTCCCTAAATCCAATTAGCATAATCAAACTAGTCATCAAGCCACAATCAACCAATACACCAAACCAGAATAACCCAAAGCTTACCACAATAGTTTGTTGCAGAGAAAAGCGTAATCAATTGTCCATGAGCAAATCTCTCGAACCCATCCATTACACATTCGTGTGCTCTTATAATCATCTGAAGGTTGTTTCTTCTACAGAAGTCTGTAACTCTGTCAGGCTGCAAGTAGTTATAACTCATTATGGTTTATCAGAGGTGGCAGAATGAAAGACCAGTGAGTCGGATGGGTTAGATTGACCTGTTAACATTTTTTGGTCATACTAACTATATTGTACATAATTTTTCACATGATCTTTTTTCTTTGAAGGGGAATATTATTAATTGTCCAAGCGTAAGGCCTATTATGATGTTTTCATCCATATCTAACTGGCTCACAACTCCAAACAAATCAAAAGTTATGTTTGTTTAAAGTTGGACCGTTTTTCTAGCATTTTGGTTTTATCTAGTCCATTATCCCATTGGGCAATATTAACACTATCATCAAGGCGCTAGAAGAATATGTTAACTTTGAATGGAAGAAATTTACTCCATCTTTGATCGCTAACATTTCTTGAGGAGTTGAGGGAAGAGTAGGATCATAACTCATATGCATACACTGATACACATGCATCAGCTAATCATAAAGCCCACTGAGCTAACCAATTTAAAAGGCTCATTTATCAGGCCATTAAGAAGGCCCAAATTCATAGTCTTAACACCACAACACTTCTAATTCTTTAGAGTTCTTTGATCAGAAGGCTGGCACATTGACATTCTGAGCGATCACAATGGACATTTCGATCCAATGATGGTGGTCTTGCACTAAACATAAAAATGTAGTTGCCACATCTTTAGTATATGACTTGGTGGTGGAAACTTTTGGGTCACATATTTTTAGTCTTTAGGCATACACATTTGGTGTAACCCATAATGTGCAAAGTAAAGGTTTTTGCAGGAGGGTAAATAGAGACCCCGCGAAACCCCCTCACCCACCTCTAGTTACCCAAGTCGTAGTTACGCGCGACCCACGTCTAGTTATGCCAATGGTAAAATAGATATTAAGCCGTTTAATATGAAGAATTGCATGCATACCCCGAAAGTAACAAGACCTGGTCCCCTTGAGTTTGGTCTCAAACCTTCCACGCTATCGTTTTCTGTTGGGTCAGACCTACAAGGAAACATGTATCAAGAGACTGATTTTTATCTCATTTCATCTTAAAAGATTATAATAAATCATGTGGAATTTTATATTGTTCTGGTATTTAATTTTTTGCATTTAAAGTGTATGTTTCACTCAGAAAGCCATGGAAAAGAATTTAAAAAAGTATAATAAAAGAAGTTACCATAGTAAATCCATCAAGACAACAGATCCAGCATCCATGTTGATGGGTCTTTCTAGTTTCTCAATCTGTTCAAGCGAATGAATCGACCTTCCTATGCCACCATGCATACATATAATCTTTTGGTCTATAAGTGCTGCGAGTGGAAGGTGGTTGAACAGCTGATTAAACCGTTTCCATGCCCAGATTCCATCATTCTCACCCTGCACATCGTACGAACCATAAGCCCAAAGCATCTTCCAGAAACAAAAAAAGAAACATAATGACGGGCATTTCAAAGTTTCCATACACACCATCCTCTCAATGCATTCAGGACGAAAACCAAAGAGTGCATTTACATCAGCAGCTTCATGATTCCCGCGTATTAAGTGAAAGTTTTCGGGATAGTTAATCTGAAAACAACAGTAGAAACAATATTATCAGTTTGCCGCCCACTAGTATTGAAATTGATCATTAAGTTGGATAATAAGAAGCTTTCCTTAAGAGCAAGGAGTAAAGTGATTGTCTCCAAGCTATGTTGTCCTCTATCAACATAATCTCCAAGGAATAAATAATCGATATACCTGAAAGGTGTTATAAAGTTCGCGTCGGAAATACAGTGACGAAAATGCCATGTATATTTGATACTGAACAATCAATACAGTTGGCCTTATTACTGTTTAACTACCCCTTTGTATGCCTAGAAACCGTTATGCAATGTTCTACTTTCGGCCATGACTCCAGGTAAGCAAGACACATATATGCAACTTACATGACACGTATGCCAATAATTTAGTACACCGGCTTAAAATTCTGAACATTTGTTAATAGATCAGGTGTTTGAAGAATTACATCGAGTAAACTGCAAACTTTAAATATAAAGTGGCGTGTAGGAGCTTACGTTATATCTCCAGCACTGGAAGGGAATCCATATTCATCAAATAGGCGCATAAGATCGGTGAACTGTCCATGTAGATCACCAAACACTTTAATAGGCACTTTCAGATCAAGAACTGTAGGCTCTTGCATAAATATCTGCTCAGCAGCATAGCAGAGTTCTCCCACTTCATATGCATCCAGAAAAAACTTCCTGTCTGCAGGTGGGCTCCAGTTTCGAGGCTTAAGTAAAGTAGCAATCACCTGAAAAAATTGTGTTATAATTTATACTTTGCATACAACATCCCAATTTCAACCCGTTACTTATGAATGTGTTGAGTTAGGTTGTTATTTGTTTATCTAACATGGGTCGCATCAATTTATTTAGCTAAAAAGGTAACACGTCAAACGGGTTGAACACTGCATGTGACACAAAGTTTTTATTTGTAGCATATACTACCTTCTAATCCCTACCTTTTTATGTAAGCCTTGAGGTGACTTCTGCCTCATGAACCTTTTTGCAGGGCATGACATGTCATTTTGGTAAGGCATCATACGTTTACTCTCGTTTTCAAAATGATCTAATGACAACTGCCTTACCAACCCACCGAGGTTTCCTATGGCTTCTCTAGCAATCACAACCTGCAGCAAATCAACAGCTTGCTCGTTTAGCCCGATAAGAATGAAATGCAGCACATAAATCATAAGAAAGAGAACACATACAGCTCTAGGGTGAAGTTTCACAGACCGGGCCTCATCACCACCATCTGAATTAGTCACTGCAGCGTGTGAGTTCATATTAGTTATCATCATTTCATTTGGATTTGCAATATGTGTTTGTGCCGCTTGCCACGTTGAATAAGCAGTATTCGCTTCAGCATGCGTTTGAGTAGATTCTTTGTCGACACTGCAAACATTAAATTGTGTATTATTATTGAAAAGTTCAAATACAAACTTTTTGCATATATACAGAGTAGGTTGTAGCCTGTAGGCAGTGGTAGATCCAAGATTATCAAGCAAAAGTTCATTTTTTTAAAAAACTTTCAAGATTATATAATACTGGGATATCAAACATAACCTTAAGTCGGTCGATAAGGGACTTTCAGATCCGTCTTCATGAGATATAGGATCAAATGGGCACAAATTATTCCCCCTGGGTGTTGTCACGTTCGAACCCTTCTCAGATGTTAATCCAGTATTATTGGCATCAGAATGAAAAGGTGAATTCTCTGCTACAAGAAAATCATCTAACAACACATCTGCAACACATGAAAGAATACATACATTAGGTCTCAGGTACAAAACTTCTTTGGTTTTCCATGGTATAGAGTAGGATGCAAACGAGCCAAGTCAAACGGAGCTTGAGATTGATTCGATTGCCTTAGTTGAAGCTCGAATTCAATTCAATTTTAATAGCCCAATGAGCATTCATTAAGCATGATCAGGCTCAACCCAAGAGCTCAAATATATTAATAAAAGTCATGCTCAATAGCAAGCTCAGTTTGAGAGCTTGTAAAAACTTGACTCGAGCGAGCTTGAGTCTAAGTTCAAGCTTGAATAACTCAATCAAAGATCAACTTGTAAATCCCTGCAAATGAATTACATAACAGTACCTACATATTACATGCATAAAAGTATTTGCAAAATATACAGGTCTCAAAAAGCACAATAAGAATTCAACTCGAGCTTTTTATATGCTTGAACTCAGGTCGTTCTACTTTCGAGCAAGTTTTTTGTGAACACAAACTCAAAACTCAATAAAATCTGGACTTGAATGAGCTCGACTTGACTTTGATCTCAATTCAAGTTCGACTCATATGCCCCTAGTTTAGAGAGGAAAGTCTACCTCCCCTAAGACCACCATACACATATAAACGAGAACCAACTGATGACATGGCATGCCGACAACGGCACATGAGATCTAAAGACGGATCTTCAGCTTGCTCTTTGTTACTGGGTGAAGAAGTTACCAAGCCATGTCTATCTAACCAAACTCCAGCAGCAGTGTCCAGAACTGTAAAATGTCACCACATTGCAAAGGCTCGGTATTTACTTCACTGAATCAAATATAATTTATATGGAAAGCATTAACTATAAGCCAAAAATTAACCTGCAACAGCTGCTTCACCATCTACCACACGCCCTCCCCTAAGAGCGCCTCCTGTGACATGCAATCTAGTGCCAACGAAACCCTGTTGACAAACCTTTTACTCTTCATTATTGAGTTTGAAGAAGAAGTGTTACATTATAAGATATTATGAAGATTGTTTCAACAGGCGCGCTTTGTACGAAAAGCTATGTACTTACCGCAGCATGTTGGTACCTTGATGATGGTGAAACTCCAGGTGCAAGAGTCCATTCCCATTGTCCATTTTTATGCATAAGTAGTCCATAAGCATCTGCTAAGGGCTGTATATGCACAAATAAAACCAATCTTCAGCACAAATAAACCAATTTAAAAGTAATATCATGCGTTAGCTAATGACAATCATTGATAGTTATAAAAAGAATTACCGAGTTCAAAGTTTACTTTTCATATATACATGCGTATGTGTGTGCTGGATGACATGTCATGGAAGTAAAACACAAAACTAAAGCTTAATTAGCTAAAGCATACACATAAACACTAGTTCATACCACGCCCGAAGTGTCTCTTCCACCACAAAGCAAAAACATACCATCCGAGCGAGCACTAGCTGTAGCATACCTGCAAGAGTAACATACAAACAGATAAAAATGCATATAGTTTCCAAAAAAAGCTACAATCATTAAAACAATGCATATAGTAACATCATTAAACTCTTTATAGAAATCTCCTTGACAAGTTCCAATACTGTAACTTGCAGTGTAAATACATACTTACATTCTAGCTGAAGGTTTATCTCCTTCTGTATGTAGCCTCAGCCATGCATATGGTTTTTGAGCAGTATCCAAAGCCCATGCGTCTGAAAGCACTTTCTTTCCTAGATAACACGAATACTGTCATATGTTTATGACCAACAGGCGAATATGATAATTATGTTACTCGTGAACACTAAAAAGAGAATAGTTGCTAAAATGTGAACGAAACTAACCATCGTTGCCACTAAAAGTAACAAGGTATCGTTGGGCGACCAAGTCCATGACATGACCATAACGCGGACCAGGACCATGCCCTTGAACGACGACTCTGCGCTCAAAAGAGACAAGTAACCAAAACCACATCAAAGAGTACAAAAAAACAATAGAGACAAAGAATACAAGTTCAAAATGTGTACTGTATTAAGCTTACCGGTGCCATTTGTATTTGTCGTTACTCAAGTCGAGTACATAAAGATCATCAGTTGAATGACCAGCAGGACCTATGCCTCCCTAGCAATGAACCATCAACTTTATCACAAATCACAAACACTCAAGGCTATTTCATACCCCTAAACCTAATTTAGCTAAAAAATGTTCACTCGAATCACCTGAAACACAACCATGGTTCCAACAGCAGCAGCCGCATGAGCCGCCCTAGGCGAAGGGGCCTCACCCGCCGGTCGCATCCTGAACAACTTTTCACATATCAAAATCTAACCCCCAACCAAATTAACAAAGATAAACACATTAACAATACACAATGCACCACTGAACTAACCTGGTCCACTTTTTAGTAACAATATCATAGGCATGAACCGAATTAGTCACTCCAGCCAATCCTAAACCAAAATCATCACGTTGCATGCATGATTCAATTTCATGCACAAAACAGATTCATGCACGTAAAATAAGTTTATATAGGATTGTTACATACTGATGCCCGCGGTGGCGGATGAGGCGCCTCCTTCGATGGCGGTAGCCCCTCCGAATAATATTAATCTCGGTCCGTGAGATCTGGTTTGTGCAACGGCTGTAAGCGTGTGGCCACAGCGCGGGCCAGGGGCGTCGTCGTCTGAGTCCCAATGAGCCTCCAACGGGACGTAGGTTGGAGCCGGATGTAGCCACGGCTTCGAATCCATCAAAACCGAAACCGAAACGCGCCAATGTTATCGTTAACACCGGAAATGCATTGTAACAGATACTGAACGTATGAATTGTGTAACATGCTAACTTGTGGAAGATGAATTGAAGAGCAAATCAACAACGTGTGACGGAGGTGAACGGAGATCAACAGGTGTAATCGGATTTTGATCGTTCGAAATCAGAATCTGTATAATGTAATCTGAGGAAGTGATTTGATTAATTGATTAAGACCTGATGAAATTATGGGAATGTGATTGAAGATTTGGATAATGTAATCGAATTGAATTGAATTGAAAATTTGGGGGAATGATTCGATGAAGAGAAAATTGATGAAATAGGTGGGTATGGCCTTTTCTCTCGTAAGCGTTACTTCAGAAAAGAATAATAATGGAAAGTGGAATAAGTAACGATTTTTTAAGTTGATATTTTAGAGTAGTAAATTGATATTGATATTTAGTTTGGTAAGGTTTCTTGCTTTTATATTTGAAAAATTAAGTGTTTAAATTTTATGGTTGAACTAAAAAATTAGTAGTTTATGATTGCAGTAGGTTAAATTTTTTATCACACGTAATTTTTTTATTTTAATAAAAGACTAATTAATGATACGTTGTAATATCACATTCTTTCTCATTAAAAGTTTACTGATTTTTCTTTTATTAGATAATTACATTATTATTAATAGGGTTATTAGATTTTAATAATCCCAACTTTCATTTATTGGCCGAGATTAATCTCAACTCAAAAAATGTTTACAGACACTCCTAACTTTAAGCTTAATTTCCTTCAACAATCACTTACTAATTGAGAGTTAACACCCGTTAGTTTTTTTTATGAAATGGGGCCAACTTTGAGCCATTTTTCAACTCCGCCGCCGCCCAACCTCCATTAGGTCCTTTTTTCAGTGTCTAGCATCCATCATCACTTGAAATCTACCTTTAACGAGTCAAGTGGTTCAAATCAGAAGGTGAAGATTGACGGGTTTTAGGTTGCAGAAGTTTCAAATTAACGGACCCGACTGTTGATTTCAACTTTCTGCTTAGTGTTTTGGCCATATAAGTAGTCCACGTCATCAAAAAATAACGATGTTAACTCTCAGTTAGTAAGGGATCGTTGTAGGAAAATAAGCTCAAAGTTGGAAGTGTCCTTAAACATTTGCTGAGTTGGAATTAATATCTGCCAATATATAAAAGTTGGGATTATTATAATCCAATAACTTTTATTAATAATATTATTTTGTTTTTTTGAGATTATAAATAGTTTGTTAATTAATTAAGAAAGATATGTATTTATTAATGTTATGTTTAAAGAAATAATTTCTTATAAAACAAGAAATCTTCTAAAACATCAAACTTTATTCAAAATTACGAAATATTTTAAAATTGATGTTTCTAAAAAGTAAAATTTTTATAACCAAAAATAATTAATTTAGGAATTATAATAATAAATTTTAAAAAATGATGTCTTTTAAAACGGTTTGTATAGAAACAAAATGTTTTGAAAAAAAAATTTTAAAAACAAAATTTTAAATAATTGATACTATTGTTTTATTACTTAGAGAACTTACTCGTACATAAATTCAATCATATCTTATTTTAGAATACCATTTTATGATTAATAAAATTTTTATTCTATATATTATTTTATTTATTCAACTCATGTAATACATAGGGTAGTAAATGTAATTTCATATATACAAAATAAAGCTATATTGAAGAAAAACCTTTTGGGTTTTTTAATTTTTAAAACCTTTAAAACAGAAAGAGAAACCATAAATATGCTTTTTTTATGTATGACAATGTATATCTTTATGTGAATATATCTTTAACAGTAACACTCATAATCTTTTAAGGATAAACTTTTATTTGTGTAAGGCTAGAACTCACAATCATCTTTGATGGTGACACTCATTTTTTACTACAGCAAACCCCTAATCCCTTTATAGCAATAGATATGTAAAAAAATTAGCACGTCCACTTTATTTCACTAATCGACAAGACGACAACTTTGCTCAAGACCTTTGCAGGCGGTTACGAGCAAGGCGATTTGATTTCACACAGATTCGTCATGTTTGCTTTCACCCGCATTAACCACATTCCCTTGCCCAGTTTAAACATTTCAGTAATTGAATCGTGTTTTTACATGTAATTCAACACTTTGGTAACATACGTGTTGTAATATTATCTTCAGTAACCATCTTCACACAACTCCATCGTCACTTCTATAAAAAGAATGTGTGCAGCCACTGATGTTTTGGATCAATACAAAGCTAATACTAAAGTTGACACATTCTTACTTGCCATCTACACGATGACAAACGAGACATATGCGTCCAATTTTAGAAAGACATAACTCGAGCAACATTTAAAGTTACAAGGCCCATAACTAGCGTATTGAAACATCCCAACAAGCTAAAGCATGTGGTGAACATCACAAGCGGATTGGCCTAACCATCACCGACTAACATGTTTGTCATGTGTGATATCAGGCTACCGAGTTTACTTCTGATGGTGTAATTACTGTTACAATTATTGTACCCTAGAAGAATACACACATATAAAGAACATAATTGTTTTTAGGGAACCATGTTTTTAGAGTAGAATCTCAAGACTTGATGATTAATGACACAAAGCAAATCACACATATTTTACAACAATGATGAATTGTTACATTTACGAATCACGCATATATTATAACTATTTACATACGCTCCACCAGGGCTCATCTTCATCATCGGAACAGGAGTAATCATCGCCATGCTGTGAATAGTTGGAGATGACGTTTTAACAGAACAATACCAGTGGGCGTATATACGGGGTGTGGATTCTGTAACAGCTTAAATAAGTAATTTACAATCCATCACATCTCTCGTATATCAAACGTACCCCACAACGCACAACCGATCTTTGAGGAAGTTCTAGTACCACAGAGTCACCAGGTTCCACTGTAAGTGTTGTACCATCAAGTGGACAAGACACAACACACATGGAACCAACTAAAGGAGTACCTGTGTTTTTCATTACAAGGCGATGGCTTGTATGTTTTTTTTTTGGTTTATTATACATTTTGAGAATCATGGATCTGTTGAAGTAAATTGAGGTGTTTGTATATATAAATACTGAATCAAAGCATTTGTATATGCATAGTTCAAAATAAAAATTAAGATGTTGCTTCTATTCTTTATTTATCGATAAATTTATATTTATAGGTGTGTATGTATGTATGTATGAAAGGAGATTGAATTGACATATTTCAATCCCTCATAATGCAACCACAGCAAAATTCAGGGTGTTGTCGAATTTATAATTAAACAAATAATATAGATATTAAATTTTCCATAAAAGAAGTTGAAGAACACCCAAATCCATATGCATACTGCATCTTACTTTTTGCCCTTTTTCTATATTTTCTTTGACTTGCAGAATATCTAAAAATGTATAACAATCTATTTAAGTAATTTCATCTTTACAAAGATATCATCAACAGATGAACAAAAATTCCAATTTCTAAATTTCCTAATACTTATAAATCATATAAACCTATACAAATATTAAACACCCACTCTTTTCAAAATAAAACTACCTACCTTTCAAAGCTAGGGATAAATAACATAATATTAAAAAGTACACATTCGTAAACACGTATTATATTTAGTTTTTTACCCTACATATTTATTTATATTTGGCAAAACTTTGAATCACCTTTACTTTACACATACATTGTGAAGGAATAAGTGCAATTCCTTTACACATACATTGAGTTCTAAAAGCAATTTTCTTCTTTAACATTATTGTACTAGGCGTTTTTTGGAAATGATTTCATGTTAACTCTTCACGTCCAATTTTCATTGAAACACCACCAACTAGGTATGGGAAATGAAAATGACAATGTCATACCTTGATTCCTTCCCAAAGAGTTTCCAATTTGCTTTCTGGGACTCGTAGAACCACGACATTGTGCATTACAATATTGTCGAAGCTTTTGAAAGGGAACTTAAACCACAACATGTATTTCAACTTCTTGAAACATAAGTGAGACGATTCATCATCGGAAAAATTACTGTGAGAATAGTCATCACCTCGCAAATAAATCAACCTCAGATTGCTCATCTTTCTAAAAGCCTCCAGAGTTACTTCCTGCATATTCTTAACCGATCCCAATCTAATGCTTTCAATTGATTCTGTTCCCTGTTAAAATACAAAGGGGAGAGAGAGTTGTGCTATTTTCAGTATTCTACTTAAGTGTTAAGCTATGTACATGTATGTTTTAAAATCATAAACACAAAGATAACATACTGAACATTCTGTCAATACACGCATCGCATCCCTTGTATTCGACAATCTAGTACGTTGTCCAGGCTCATCTTCATTTTGCTGCCGTATAACTTCGAGACCCATTTCCATAATAGCACGGTGCATCTTCAAATAACTGTATTCTGTTATTTCAACAAGACTTTTATCAACCAGATACTGAATTTCATTATTCGGGAAGTATCTAGAGTCTTCATCCTGTAATACTTTGACAACTACATCCTTAACCTCAATGCCATGAAAGAAACACGCAATATCCAGAAATAACTTCTTGGATCTATGAGTAAGTGAATCATAGCTCATCTGGAGCTGCTTTTGAACATCACCATGCGGGATTCCTTTTAATGTCTCCAATATGCTTGGCCATTGTTCCCTTTCATATTGTTTAAAATGGCGACTCCAAACCTTAAGAACCAAGGGAAGCCCTCCAGCACGACCCACAACTTCTTCTATGAACTTTGTGTTAACAGGGTCGTCTCTTGCAAACATAAGCCGAATGAAGAGGTTAAGAGATTCCCTTCTGTTCAGAAACCTTGTATGGTACAATGCATATGGTATGTCACCAAGGGACCGTTTATCTCTTGTTGTCACAATTATTCTACTTCCTTCATAGAACCAATTAGGATAAATACCTAATGATTCCAACTGCTGAAAGTTATCAACGTCATCCAGAACCAACAGAACCTTCCGACGTCTTACCAGCCTTCTAATTTTTGTAACGCCGTCATTATGATTACTCATGATCGAAAACGCGTTTTCAGGAGTTAGACGAGATATGAGAGCCTTTGGCAACTCGACCTTCCAATTTGGAGCCTGACAGATGTAATGGATGTCCCCAAGAAAACAACTACGATCGAAACTTCGAGCAATTCTATTATACACCTCTTTGACAATAGTCGTCTTACCAATTCCACTAATCCCAAAAACTGCAACAACCAGAACACGATCTTTCAAGTCTAACCTTAATGTTGAGATGAGTTCTTTTGCTCGGGATCCTATCCCAATGGGGTGGTCAGTAACATGCAACTCTTGTGGTCTTTGCATCTTCTCAAGTTCTTCAACAATTTTCAATACAAATTTTGCCTCGTGCCTGCCAAATATCAGTGAGAAATTCATTATATACCTCGTATGTGTGATCTCTAAAAACAGCATGTCCTGGTCTATCAGTTACTTTAGGTCAAAGTTGTTACTGATGAATATCAACTTGTGTCAGATATCAACCTTTACATGACAGACACTTGTTTTGGGCTTTAGAAATTTGAGAAAACACTTTGTGTTGAACGAGCACTTCTTTCTTAAGTCGTTCATCAATATAGGAATCAAGCTCAGTTATTTAAGGTAGTTTTAGAAACGAACTATAACGTTGTTGTACAACTAAACAAAAGGGTGAGAAGAATTACCCATTTTTCAAGGTAAGACCAGACAATTGACCTGCATCTTTTAGAGCTTGTCTCCATTCTTGAACTCTCTTTGGATCAACAACGGTCTTGTGAGTTTGGAAAGCTTCCATGAAAGGACCTTGTTGATTTCTAACATGAGACGGATCCACCTTAAAAAACACAGGAAGAACTTTCCTTTCATCAAGCTTGCGGAAACGATCCATAATTTCAACCAGCTCATCAAGGGATCTTACGGAAGAAGCATAATTGGGGGAGAATACAAGAACATAGATCTCAGATTCCTCAATAGCTTTCAACAGTTCCAATTGAGCATCTTGGCCAACAGGAAGCATGGTGTGGTCAGATATAGCAAAACTGTTGCGAATAAGTGCACCCCGGAGGTGGCTTATGAAGGTTTTGCCAATATCTTCAAATGAAAAATTCAAGAGCACATCATTCTTTGGTCTTTTACACAATTTGGGTTCATCGCCAAAATGATTTGAATCCCTTTTCCTCTTAGAGGAAGCAGAAAACAGGGATGATGATGATGATGATGGATTCATTTTATAGTTTCAAAAGCAAACAGTGTGCACTAGTGCAAGCTGCTGCTTTCTCACCATTTCAAAAGCAAGGTATGTGCTCAAAGATATGACATTCAGTTTTTGCATCTGATAATCTTCAAATGTATGTACAACTACAACCACAAAACAGAGCAATAATTACTGTCATCTCCTTTGTCAGTGTAATATTCTTAAGTGAAATTCACACCCGACCCTCTGCAAACTCGAAACCAAAGAGGAAAAAGAAATTGACAAGCTAAATCAAACAATTAGATAATTGATCATAACCTGAAACTAAAAACACTGAACGAACTAAACGATTCACCACAGTATCTTTAAAGCAGAGTTTACTACATCTTTGACTCAACCCCATGACCCAAATTTCTGTCCAAACAAACTGCATATGCAGAAATGTGTCATATGAATTCTTACTCAAAACATTATGCCTAACCCTACTAATATCTTATTGAACCAAACAAGCTTATGAATCTTTTGATTAACCGATTCATATCTTATTGAATCTTTTGATTCATTTGACCAACTTATGAACCAAGTGAAGAGTGTATAAGCTCATAATAAAGATCATAAACTAGTTATTCAACCACTTTATACATAAATAATAACATCAAGTACATATAAGTGTAGAACAAATCTAGAAGAAGAGGAAGAAGATTACTGATTCTTACGGATAGGTGCGATTAGACAGCAAAATGAGATTAGGGCTAATTTTTGTTTGGTGTTAATGGATTCATCCTTGTGTTCAAAAGAATTAAGATTAGGGCTAATTGGCCGACAATTTGGGGATTATAAATTACAGATTTCCTTTTCGGCTTTTCTTCCTCAAAAACCGTAGGGAATTACCAAATTTCGTCTACTTTTCTATTTTTTTTTTAACCGCTCACTACTATAATTCGATTGTCCAGGTAAACTTATAGACGAAAGATAACACACATTGTCCGCTGATGATCCGATTTGCCTGTCATTTTAAAAGAAACTCATCATCTATATGCCATTGTGATAAAACTTCTAGCTTATCGGAAACATTTTGCACCAAATAAAACTCGAGCCTATAATCGCCATATTAAAAAGTCATAAGGTGTCATTTTTCGAACCAATTGATCCGGAGCTTATTACTTCATTAGTAGTTTCGTCTAGTTTTGGAGGAAGTTTCATGAAGTTCCTATTATGTGGAATTCCATGTGGCCGTCCCTGAGTATTCCACGTGTATGGACAACTTTGTTTTATATATCTTTTTTTAGTTTCATCCATAGTTTAGGTGATATATGCTTGGTTTTAATTGAAACAACTCCATTTTTGCAGTTTTTAACTTTTTTTCTGGTTTGTTTTCTTCTTTGATATTTTTAGGGGTAACTTTGTAAAATAGTAATCAAGTTTTAAAATTGTTATAATTAGGTTACTCATAAAGTATTTTGTTCCAATCAGGTCACTCGTAAAATTTTTGTTCCAATCAGATCATTAAAGTTTCAGGACTGTTCTAAATTTAGAAACAATGTTCAAAATTCAGGATTGTTCTAAATTTACTCATAAAGACTTTTAATTTCTTAACAACTTCATATTTTAGGGTAGACTAGTATCTAGGTTCATACGTTGTTGCAACTCAATATTAAACAAATTTTATATGAAAATATAAATAAAATAAGCATGTCATAAGGATATTTTTAAAATTTAGAAACATTATGTTGCTATGGAGAAAAGGTTACAAATATATTATATATGACTCGGGTTTGTTTTAAATAAAATTTATATATAACATTATATTTAATCGGTTATAAAAAAGCAAATCGCAGTAGCGTATTCTGGATTTTTATTAAACATTATATTTTAAAAAATACAAGAGAAATACAAATATGTGCAAAGGTAATTATAATATTAAAACCATAGTAGCTTAGATGAGTTATATCTTGTGTTTTAAGAGCTTGTAAATGTTTAACCGGTTGCTATTTTAACTTACAATATATATATGCCCACAAATTTGAAGGATGGTACATACTATAAATTTTGTTATGTGTGTTGCAGTGATGATATTAACATGGTTATATATATAAAATAAATGTACAAATTTGTGGCACCTCAATTTTAGAGATCGAAACTCATAGAGAAAAGAGTATCATGTCTGACGCATTGCAGCGTAGACAAGACTTAACATTGAAACAACAAACTTATCAAAGGAATTAACAATAAAAAAACTAGGGTATTGGATTTTAATAATCTAATTTTTTATTTATTGGTCAGTATTAATCTCAACTCAGCAAATGTTTACAAACAGTTTCAACTTTAAGTTTATTTTCCTCCAACGATCCCTTACTAACTGAGAGTTAACGCCCGTTAGTTTTTTTTATGAAATTGGGCTAACTTTAAGCCATTTCTCAACTTCACCACTGCCCGACCTTTATTAGGTCCATCTTTCAGTGTCTAGCCTTCATCGTCACTTGTAATTTACCTTTAACGAGTCAAGTGCTTCAGATCATGATGTAAAAGATTCATGAGTTTCAGGATGCAAAAGTTTCAGATTCACAGACCTAATGATTGATTTCAACTTTCTATTTAATGTTTTGGCCATATAAGTAGTTCATGCTATCAAAAAACTAATGGTGTTAGCTCTCAGTTAGTAAGAGATCGTTTGAGTAAAATAAGTTTAAAGTTGGGAGTGTCTGTAAATATCTCCTAAGTTGTGATTAATCTCGGTAAATAAATAAAACTTGGGATTCTTAAAATCTAATAACCCAAAAAACTAAAATATGTTATCTGTCAGCATGCAATATTATACCCACAAAAGTAATTAAAAAATAGATGTAAAAAAGTAAAAAAAAAAATAAAATTAAACAAAACCCAAAGAACAAAGAAATGTCCGCGGGCATTGAACTCGCGATACCCAGAAAAATACTATATTTTGAATACAACTTTGTTTTTAACAAAATTTATACGAGACATCAAGAAAAAAAATTAAAGACAACCATAATTCTTCTTTTTTCAAGTCAACAAATGAAAGTTAAAAAAAATCAAATTAGTGAAAAAATAAGTTAAAAACATTATATAGGGTAAACTTAAAACTTAAAAAATATGAGGGTAGTACTTGAAACATTTGTCGGTGTCACGATGCCGAACTAATCAAATGAGTTATAGGACTTGATGTAAATTATATTTACAATTTAACTCAAAAGTTCTTGACAAATGTGGAGCCCTAGTCAAGAGGCCATGAGGTAGAGAAACACAATAGCAAGTGCATGTGGGGCATTATATTGTTTGAACCGTTAATTTATGTGTTGTAGTATTAGTTTTATTGTTAGTCGGTTATTTTTATGGTTGGTACTTTGCTTGAAGGTGTAAGTAGTGGTGGGGTTTTGTTTTGTATGGTTCTTCTTAATTTATCTTATCAATGGATCCGTACATGCCAATAATTCTTGATGTTGTGGAACATGCATCATGCATCACCACATACTACATGTATCAATTTCATATACTGATAATTAAATTATATCAAACATACATAAGGGAATACAAACAAACGAAGATGAATTATCAAAATTATTTGTGAACTTGCGGTATTTATGTATCACTGACGTGACTAATGACTTCGATTTTGTTGTATTTAAGGTTAAGTTTTTCACTTTTGTAATTCATGTAACTCGTCTTTGTTTTGAGTTGAAAATCCAGCTATGTTGATGCTCGACCAAAACCTGGTCACATGAGTAGTTAATATCGTCGATAATCGAAAATTCACTTGCAAAATTTAGGAATGATGCCATGCCTTGTGTCTAAACCCGGGTAATAGTTATAAATCTATTAGCTTTTGTGTTTGTCTTAACTTAATATACTTTTGCATGATATTCTATAGCTAATAAAAGATCAGATATTACGAATTATCAGAGAAAAGACATATTATATGTTAGATGACAATTGGAAAAGGAAAAATAAAAAAGATGAAAAAATGAATTTGTTTTCAAATCAAAGTTTTTTATTTGAAATTCAGTGTTTCTAAATGCGGTTTTATTAGCTTCAAAAGGTAAATAAAAACAATAGTATTATGAACCCTTTTGATATGCAATACTTTATAAAAAGTTCCATACAAGAATACATTCAAGTGAAACTTATTTAGTCAAATCACAAAGTCATACACCATGAGTTCTTAAAGTGCACCCTAACATGTGTAAAAGAGGCCTTCACATTCACATAAATTGCATAATGTCACATTCCCCAGGCATTTTAACCATATCATCTTGGCATATTCACAAGGAGCACCTAATGAAAGTGACACTACAACCAACTTTCTTCCCATTCATACAACTGATCATTTTTTAAGAACAATTATACAAAATTGGAAGCACACCATATCATGAAATCAGAAGCTTCTGATTAAAAAAATGCCAAGTGTACATTTATCTATTTGCCTGCAACATAATACCAATTTGAATGGTTCAAAAGGTACATGGTTGATACAACCATACAATAAAAAAAAAACATATACCTTCTACAACAACAGTTTATAAAAACAAAACAATATTGATTCAACTTATATACTATGAGTGGTACTTTCACCAAGTATGTATGTTTTTTTGTTTACTATGTATATGACTCTTGCGTTTGCTGATTTAAGCTCTGGGACAATCCTAATCGACCAACTGAAACATCCTGCAGGAAAACTAGACTTATGGGCGTGCTATATCGCATGTAACCAATAGCAGAGGCTAAAAATATATGCAACATAGTGAAGATTAGAAATTCTTTTAGTCTTTAGAGGATGGAAATTCTGTACATTGTGATTTTTTATAAAAAAATGGATCTCTGTTTATTATAAAATTTTGAGGTTTAAACTTGTTAACTCTTTCCTGTCTCCAAGACTCCAACCCTACATATTTGGTGCCATCCCAAGCATTATTACTTGCATGGGTCATTGGGTCCCACAACAATATTATTATTTACTAAAATATCTGAATTGACAAATGCAAGTATACCATTAAGCAGCCATCAAGACTCAAGAGTCAACTAGTGAGCTAACTACTACATGTTAGCTGACATCCAAAATGCAGCAATAGAATCTTCAGGTAAGGTATCTTCAGAGCAAATCTACAGTAATATATTTCAAAGAATGAATTTCATCAAAGGAAGCATATAATTTCCTTATAACTAATAAGAAAATCGATTGATTTTATTGCTAGTAAGAACAACGATAACCTTATTATATATCAGAACAAGCGCTTGAATCTGGCGAAGAAAATGTTTCCAATCTGATGATCAAGGTAAGAGTTATATAAAATAATCAGATCTAAATTAACCCGAAAAGAATAACTTAGCAGATGGGAACACAAAAAAGATGTTATATTTGGTGAGGGTCTAGTGCTTTTTCATGTATCTGTATCCTGTAAATGGCAAGGAAAACTGAATTAAGATGAATATTAACGATAATAGATACATATTTTTGTACAAAATCATACGATAAAAGTCAACCAACCAACATCAGAGCTAGTAATCATGAATTTGTCCAAGATCTTCATATCTTCATCATCATCATCATCCAAAGTACCTAACTACAGAGATCAAGAATAAACATTTTTAAGAACAATGAAGATCAGTGAAGATATTATTGATGCATTATGAACCATTAGCAGTTGATCTAGCCTGAACCCAAATCCAAATCTTGGACTTTATTGACCCTTTTCGGTCATCCCAAATTCTTCATTAAATAGCTCTTCCCAGAATTCTTCATCAAGTTCTCTATCTCCACCCTCAAATTCATCAAGATCATTAAAAACTTCCTCTTGATTTCTTTTGGCTCTACCAAATCCTTGCATTTCTAAAGCAAGTGCATCTAGCTCAGACATTTCAAATTCTTCAGGTTCATATTTAACAAGCGTTGACCCTTGACCATAATCAATCAACCGTCTCCTTTTGTTCATGGTGATGCCTTCAAGATCCTTCGTTTTACCATGGCAAACCAACTTCTGGATAAAATTGGGATTGTGCATTGCTTTTGCTAAAAAGCTCATCATCTTTTGCTGCTTCTTTTCGGTTCCTTGTAGTCTCAGCTCCATGGCTTGAAGGTGGGCGCGGGTATTTTGCTGTTGTTGTCTTAGCCTCACTATTTCCATCGTAAGAATCTGTTTGTCGCGTCTTAAACGCTTAACTTCACCATCAATTCCAAAATTTCCAACCTCGACACATGAACGAGTTGCTTGTTGTGGAACAAGATGCTGAGAAGGCGTCTTTCTTCGTTTAATGTTCTTCAAATTGTGCCTTTGGCCTCTTAAAAATCCTTCATTTGCAAACTCCCATGAATCATGATCTATTTTTCTAAAACCCTGCATTCATATATTAAACTAAACCACATTAGGGATCATATGTCAATGTACTAAATGTGACAAAACAAGGTTAAAGTCTATTATTCCTCCTCTAAAAGAACTGTTAACAATCACTCCTAACAATTGGTAATCATATATTTATTTTCAGGCAAACCGCAAGAAAATCCAATCTACTACCAAATAAATACCAATATAGCAACAACCAATCTTTTGTATGTATTACTTTTATCCATGTAATGCAGCATGCTATTTTCATTGAAATATACAAATATGTAATTGTATATTCCAACATACTTACAAATTTTTAACCATTTATTGCAACAAATTGCAAAAAGACTGCATCATAAATTTGTACAGATGTGACATTCATTTTCATTAAGGAGGCAACTGACAAGCAATAAACTTTTCAACGAATTAGATGAAATATTACAAAGGGGGAAACTGAGTCCAATCAGGTTCAACAACCAAATTTTATCAAGCGTCCGATTAACATCTTGAATAAGATAGAACTAAAAGAAAAAAAGGCTGTTGCTAAAATAAAGATGTGACACCTAATGAATCACAATAGGAGCGTCTTTAACGGTATAAACAACTAAACCAACAGCTTTAGGCTTCCAAACTTTAAGAACACACCCAAAATTAAAATAACAAAACTACTTTATTTTTATCACAAGCTGGATATATATGTGATATTCCATCAATTTTAATAGTAATGGAAATAAGAAGAGATCAAAATGATATGAAGGTAATTTACGGTGTTCTTGTAACTATTTTAGATGAAAGAAAGCGATGTTGAAAAAAAAGAATATGTTGGTGGGAAAGATAATGTGTTGGCACATTGAGATAAATGTAATGATTTTCTTGTATAAACAAAAAGAAAAGCTTTTATCTCTTCAGAATAGACCCTGATTTCAAAGTTCGCTTTAGGCCTCTAAACGCGTCAAACCACCCTAAATCACGGATATCAAACACCTACCCAAACAAGAAACTGATAAAGTCCCATCAAATTCAAGAAAACAAGATGGTTAAAATCAAATACCAATAATAATAATTCAAAGAAGAAACTTACATAAGTATTAAGCTGTCTAACAAAGCTAGAGAAATTGTTGTGCTTGAAGTATCTGGGAAGCAGATTAGTAGAGAAAGCATGTGGATCCCAAACAACAAAGCTTTGACCACTTCTACTCCAAGAAACAATGTGATCCAAACTTTGATCATCCACCATATCATATATCTTTGTCAAAAAAGGAGGAGGTCCAGCATCATGTAGACCTTCAACTGGTTGTGGCATATCCACCATCACAGGCTGTTTTTCTTTCACTATACTACCACTTGAAGAAGATGAAGGGTACTCTTGTTTAACAGCTGAATAAAAAGGGTTCATGATCAAATCCTTCAAAATCAAACAACTTTTTCAGATGGGTCACAGTCTTTTCAATCAAGTCTCAAGTGGGATCATCAATTTTAGCACTAAACCTCAAAACTCAAACCAAATCAATACCATTCAAGACAAAGGCTCTTGATTTCTATATGGGTATGATCTTTTTTCAAGGATTATCAAGTTTGTTCACCAAGATTTGCAGTAGACTTCAGAAAAAACCAAGAACAAGAGGGAAAATTTAAGAAAGTTCGTTGAGACAAAAGGTCAAACAGTTGGATTGCATGACAGAAAAAAGGGGAAATCTAAGTGAGATTTGGGGATTTCAGAGAGATCGTGTGAAAGCAGATGAGATGAAATGAAATTTGATGAAAGAAAGACGACAGTTTGCCAGAAGATCTTTGAATCAGTGGTGGACTTACTCAATTGGGGAAGTTCCCTTTTAATGGTAAAAGCATGTGCCCATGGTTTCAGCCTCAAGAACTATAGAAAGTTCTAGACACTTGGCTACTTGCACATATATTATTATTTTATTTTATTTGTTTTTTCTTTTAATTTTAAGAGAATTTATGGGGTTTATTGTGGTCCAAATAACAATTTTTGAAAAAAGATTTTGGAAGAAAAAAATGAGTGGCTCTCTATTCATGTTTTAGTTTCAGGTGAAATGGGTAATAATTGTATTGACAAAATAATTTAGTTATTATAGTTGATGGTTGATGAGTTGATGGTAAGAGTGACATTCATTAATTTTATAATATTTTATTTATATTAAAAACTAGTGAATTATGAATAAAAAATTTAATAGATTACAGGGAATATTTAAAATTCTAAAATGATATTGTAAGATTTAAGTAAGTAATATAATAATACTATTAAAAAATAAAAGAACCAGGAAAAAAATATTTGGAAGTTAGACTTGTGATACGTGGTATTATGGGTTATTTATATATATCCATAAATTTAAGAAAATTAGAAAATATTATCTTCTAGGCATGTTCATATGTTTAAATCACAATGCATCACTAATAAACTATATATAGATACATTTTAATAAATATAAGGAAGACTAGTAAAATAAAATCTCCTAATTTAAGAAAATGGGTAAACGTAACAAACTAAATACGATTTAATTTAAATGGCAATACTATTTGTTTTTAGGATTACCTCTAACGGTATTTTTGTCAGTTAATTGATTATTATTTGCTCATGGCTTAGAGAAATTAGTAATTGTTTCAAACAAAATTAGTGTGGATTTAAATCCTTTCGATAATTAATATTTAGAGTAACTTAATAGTTTGTCAAAAAACTTACTATTATTTGAATTGTCCTAAACGATTAACTTGTGGCATTTGTTTAAACTATGGATTTTTGTTTTGTTAAATCGAAACATGTAATGAGAATGTTGTGTCGATTTGAATATATTTGTCTATACAACTTATGTCAGTGAATCTTAACAAGTATTTTGTTTTATATAAAAGCTTGTGTAAGTAAAATACATAATAGTTAAACTTGTAAAACATGTTTCATCCATATAACTAAAATCTATATGAATATGTAGAACATCAATACAAATTTTGTAAGGACGAAAAATAAATTTTATTACATAACTCTTTTAGCTTCTTCCTTTTAACTGTATTATCACCTTTTTACCTCCATATGAGAAATTTTTTTTACAAAATAGTTGCTTATTTTGTTTATTTTATTTGTATACTAATTAAACTATTTGCAAGTATACATAACTAAATTGTCTACTTTTATATGATATAAATATACTCAAACTGATTATCATCAAATTTATTATATCACAAATAGTAATGTCAACGGGTTACTACCTACATAAATTTTAACCTAAACCCTTAAGTTTCTTAATTTTCAACTTAACCCCATGTATTATATATAATACATACTTTTAGCTAGCCCAAGATTATTTTTACTAGAGTAAATTACATTTTGTCCTATATAAATATGGTAAGTTTTACTTTTTATCTTTAAACTAAGTAAATAACATAAATCAATTCTTTATGTTCATATTTTATAACAATTTCATCATTTTTCTCTAAGAAAATAATATATATCATCCTATATGTTCATGGTTTTGTAACAGTTTTTATTCTTTTTAATATAATTAAAAATTAGAAAAAAGGATGAAAATTATTACAAAATATAAACATAAAGGATGATTTTTGTTATTTTTTAGTTTAAGGATGAATTGTGAAACTTACTGTATACTTAAAGAACGAAAAATGTAATTTACTTTTTTTACTAATTTGATTTTTTTCAATAACTTTGGTCTGTTAACTTTTTTAAAAAAATAATAATAATAATAATAATAATAATAATAATAAGTGATTGTGTTTGGTTTTTTTTTCTTAGCATCCAAATATGAATGTTATTAAAAATGAAGTTGTATTTAAACTAGGACATTTTTTTAGGTATTGTCGGTTATATTGACTGATGATAACGTACTGATACAGTGAAAAATAAATTTGATAACGACCAATAAATATTGATGTCGTTATATAATTGTTTTCTATCTATGTTTTGATCTCTAGAGCAAATCGTCGAAACTTCATACTTTTTATGCATTTAATCAAGTTAATGTTATCGTCTCAACACATGTAACAATGTTCATGAACCGTCGCAACGCACGGCTTTAATTTCTAGTTTAATAACAAATTAAAAAATTAAAGTAAAAAATAATTATTACAGAGGAGTTCTTATAACAACAGAAAAATTATAACAAAGGTTTTTGGTGGGCCCTATGGATATAAGTGCTAGGATTGAAGGAAGACCAAATTTTGGATCTAGTTATATAACGAAATTTTATTGGCTGGCGTGTGGTACCCACTTATCATATCATATCGAAGTCCACGTCAAAATTGAAATAATCAAAATTATAATGTATTAATGCCTACTTTTTATTTTTATATTTTCCAAAAAAATTCACTTTATGAGCTTGTATTAGTTATTAATTACTAAAAGAACAAGACCATGGTCTTATGGATTAGTGGTAATTTTGATTGTCACAAATTAGTATAAGTTTAGATTATTAGAAACACATGTTGATTAAGTGATTTAGAAGTAAAAACTTGTTAAACTAAGAGTAAAAACTTGTTAAGTTAGTGCCATCAGCCTTAACTGAACTCGTAAATTGTGGTTTAGATAATTAGATCCATTGACTCAATATACTGCACGTTTACTCGTTTGAAGCCAAACTTGTATAAACTTGCATTTGATTGTATTCAAATGCACTTCAAACACATTTAGCGTGTCCATAAATTTGTCAATCACCACTTGGTACTTTTATATGTTAAGTTGTTCAACATTCAACCCACTATTATATATAGTGGGTTGACCCGTGCGATACGACAGGTGTCACCGAGTCTTTTTTAAAGATCGTAATACAACTGACCTGCTATAAACACTGATTATATATTATTATTATATTATTATTATTATTATTATTATTGGTTATTATTATTATTATTATTGGTTATTATTATTATTATTATTGGTTATTATTATTATTATTATTATTATTATTATTATTATTATTATTATTATTATTATTATTATTATTATTATTATTATTATTATTATTATTATTATTATTATTATTATTATTATTATTATTATTATTATAACTCTGTAAATATTTAATAGTTATATACTTATTTATTTAAATAAGATAATACTTAATTTGAATAATATTTAGTTATAAAAATGTAAATAGTAAATGTAAATTATATTTCAATTTAAATTTTAATAAATAAGATGATACTTAGTTTTATGAATTAAATAATCAATATGCATTAAATAATGTATTAATTAGGATAAGTTTATTTAATAGGGGTAATTTAGGAACCATTGCATAAAACACATGTATATGTGCTTAAAAGGTTGTTTTAGGTGTCTTAAAATTTGAGCAAAATTACATTTGTGTCCTTCTCAAATGTTTTATATAATAGTATAGATATTTAATTATCAACCTATGTGTACATATTTCTATGAATGTAGTACAACCATTAGATTCTTCTAATATTTTTTATTTTAAACTTATTTTTTTACATCTTTTACAATTTACTCCCTATAATTTTTCGCTTTCAACTTTTGTCTCCTATACTTTTCATCTTTTACAATTTTTTCATTTTACATTCCGATCTAACTTTTGAATTTAACGCGCCGTAACGTGTGCGTGTGGTTCAACTTTGTTACGCCTGTTTTTTCTCGTTTAACGGCTCCGTCGCAACGTGCGCATCCTAGATTGACTTAGTTATTATTTTTATTGTTTTACATTTCATGTGTGTGGTTCAACGTTTTTATATATACTTTCCATTCATTTTTATTTTTATCGTTTTTTTAATACGAGTTTTTTCGGTGTTGGTGGTCGCTGACGGTAGCATGACATTGGTGATACTTGACACGGTCTTACGCACCCACCACAACGTGAAGGGCTTAATACTAGTTTCCCCCTAAAAACTCATCATTGCAATCTCTTACATCCATGCTCTAATAAGCACTCATTTGTTTATAAATTTTAATTAGTTTTAAATTTATTAAAGATGATTAATATAACATCATATCAATAAAACACATATTATGTCAAGATTAGGTCCAGCTTACTCAAGAGCACATATACGCAATACTCCATAAACATCACTAGTGATGTTTTCATACCCATAGATGCAAAAATATTATGGATTTTCAGAAAATTAGATTTTAGGTAAAATTCATTAAAAACTTAGAAACTTAACTTTATGTTCACTCAATGCAATTGGATTTCATCAATTCTTACAACTTTTAATCACTAAAGGCGATGATTCTATGCACTATTTACTTTAGAAAGTTTTAATTTATGGTGTTTTTAACAGCAAAAGGATTATCATTCCAAAAAAAACTAGCAAGAAGTTAGAAACACTCAAAAAAATTCAACAAAAAATCAAACAAATACACCAAGATAAACCATAAAAATATCACATAAAGCGAAAAAAAAGAAACACCACTTAAATATTCATGAAGACCTCCTTAGCATGTCATGTCTTAAAACACAAATATGTGTCCTAAAATTATACTAGGTGATGACATCAAAACATCAAATGACATCATCATACGGGCCACATAGATGGAAAATAAAAGGTTATAAGACTTGTATAGCATCTGTCAATAGTGTACGACGTCATATTTGTCGTTTGTGTAAATAAAAAACTATACGAACCATATAGCTTTCTAATGTACAACCTGTATATAAGAAAAATCACATCCTACAACCCCGTATAAACGGCGAAAGATATTATACGGTATGCACCATCAGTGTTGTCTGAATAGTAGGGGGCTACTATTAATTTAACAACACCCTAATTTCAATGAAAAATGGCTAGATATTATGTGACATTGTGACAAGTAATTATTTTTTATACACATAGCCTTCTAATTATTGGTTCACCCGATGGCACATGGTTTTACAAATATAATAAGAATAGATTCGCCACATGTTTGGTAAGTAACTAAAGAGAGAATCAAAGTTACATTTTCACATGTAAACAATCCGGTTTCCAATATATATAAAATGTATTATTATAGCATAGGTGGCAAACTAAAAATATCTACCTGAGTCCTAAATTAATAGATCTAAAAAAGCTAGAATTAAATAGTGGGGTTAGAAGTTATTTAATCAAAAGGTGTTTTGTTTTTTTCTAAAACAAATTCAGCTTTTTGTATAAATAATCTGACATATTACTAGACCCTCTTGAACACCATTGTGTAGTTCAACTGGTTTTAACTGAAACAAAGTTTATATGTGTTGAAAGCGTATGAAATTCAAATAATCATATTCATTACTCATCTGATTTATATTAGTTGTTAAGGTAAATATTATCGTTTCAAATTAACACATATATTTGACGTGCTACTTAATGTATCTTGTATTGTATGTACTATTGTTCATGTTAATTACATTCATGTTTCTTTGTCTTATGTTTATTTCATCTTCATCGTTTGCTTCCAAGTTTTTGCTATTCGTTGATCATCTTCAATCTAACATCATGGTATATATCATCATCTTCATCAACAAGCTATCACATACACCAAATGCATTAAAAAGCATCACTTCAACATATATAACGCGCCCTTGTGTGTGATTAATTAACCATATTTAGCGCGCACATGAATTGGATTGGTATATCATATGCTCCACCATGTAATTTAAGTCACTAAATGTACACAATGCATGACATTTTCAACATTCTAAGACATTCCAAAGCATAATTCACTATAGAAGACACCATTTCTTTAGTGTCATAGAAAGGATCACATACCTTAATTAATAGTCTCCTTATTGTATTCATTTCACTGATTCTTTATAACATTACTGAAACATGCATGTAAGTTTTCTAATATAACCTTTGCTAGATCAACTACAGTTATACTATCAAAGGTTATGTGGTCTATCAGTATCAAGATATGTAGGAAATGTGTTGTTACCCGTATGGTTGAGAATTCAAGTTTTATGATAGATAAAAGGTGTAGGTTTATAAGTAAAGTTAGAGGGTGTGTGAGTTGAACGTTCAAAAAATACAGTTATACCATCCCAACCAAAATCACGAGTCAGTGACTTGATATCGATCTTCCTCTAGTATGTCAAATTCAACTTTCATCATAGCCATGACTAATTATAATTTTCATATCAAAACATTCTCTTGATTCATATTAATGAGGAAGATTCCCATCAAGTGAACAAAATAACATTCCTAAATCAAATCAAATGTTATTAAGAAATAGAGACGTTATTCTGTTAATGAAAATAACGAGATTGTGAATATTCTTAACTAGTTATGATTAGAGTGTTTAGTATTTAAAGTTTCAAGGAGAATCAATGGCTACAACGAAAGCTGAATATTACAGATAAAATGACTCGTGATTTTGGTTATTTTTTAATAGTACAAGTGTAGCTCAACTAGAAAATGATATGGGCCCATATCCGAAATTATCTTATGAAGTTTTATCTTTTGAGCCCAACCAAAGAAGCTCACCTATGTTATTGGGCTTGCCCATATGAACCCAAACTATACCCATAACTATAAGGCTGGTCATATTGTCATAACTCATAAGGCCCATAATGGTTTCAAGTAGAGGTGCACGAACCGGGTATTGGGCCGGACCCGGAACCGGGTTCAAACCGGGTTCGGTCCGGCCGGGTTTTCCAAGAACCGGGTATGGGTGAACCCGGGTACGAACCCGACCCGGGTTGAATGAGGGGAAAACCCTACCCGGCCTACCCGGTTAGGGTCGGGTCCGGACCGGGTCGGGTCCAGAACCGGGTACAACCGGTTTTTTTTTTTTTTTTTTTTTTTTTTTTTTTTTTTTTTTTTTTTACTATTATTATTCTTATTATTATTATTATTATTACTATTATTATTATTATTATTATTATTATTATTATTATTATTATTATTATTGTTCTTATTATTATTACTATATTATTATTATTATTATTATTATTATTATTATTATTATTATTATTATTATTATTATTATTATTATTATTATTATTATAGTTATTATTATTATTGTTGTTATTATTATTATAACAACATTAAAACATGTATAACAACATTAAAAAAAACATATATAACTCATTAAAAGATTATTTATTATTAAAACAACTTAAAAAATACATTAACTCATTAATCGTCTATTTTCTTCGGGAGGCTTCATCAAATGCTAATTCTTCGTCGGATATACCAGAAGATACTCCTTCTTCTACCTCTTCATTGTGTACTTTAGATTCGATTGCAATTTCGTCTTCAAGATTTGTTTTGTCTTGTATACGATCCATCGCGTCTAAGTGGTCTTTTAAACAAATGCACATCTCCACCGCTTCCGGAGTTAATCTTGTTCTCCGTAATGATATTACCCTGCCACTAAGAGAAAACGCAGACTCCGAAGCTACCGTAGAAGCTTGGACGCTTAGTAAATCACGGGCCATAGCGGAAAGAATTGGAAATTGGGATTCCTTTCCTTTCCACCAAGCCAAAATATCAAATTCATGATAATCTTGAGTACTCATAGTCGAAATAAAATTCGTCGTACTATAAATACCAAGTTCGCTTGTTGGGGCGTTACCCCTTTGACGTTTAGCCGTCACATCCCGAACAACATTCAACATAGTCATAACGGGGTCTTTAAAAGAGGTACTAGCACTTGATGTTGATTCTCTTGGCGTAGGTATATTTACGTTAGGCCCATATTTATTTAAATAAAAATTATAAATAATTTTCAAACTTGCATTAAAATCTTCTTTTGCAGTGGTTGAAAAATTGGGGTTATCGTCATGTATATCCAAATTGTCATTTATCTCGTCTATTAAATATTCTACCCCCGCTACATTTAAAAAAGGATTTAAAGCAACGGCGCACGTAAAAACGGGTGGTAACTCAAGAAAGTATTTTTTAAACTTGTCTTTCATTGGTTCTATCATTTCTCTAAACATACCAGTTTTATTTTGAAAATTTTTAAAATTCAAAGCCATGAAATATAATTCTTGAAGCACCAAATAACTAGTGGGATAATAAACTCCCGATAATTTTATAGTTGAGTTTTTAAACACCTCAAGAAATTCGGATAAATGTTCAATATTTTTCCAACCCATATCCGGAAACAGGTCGGCTTCGCAATTATCCGAAAGACTATTATGAGAAGTTTTTAAAGTGCCTTTTTGTTTTAAAGCACAATCAAACATATGACAAGTCGAATTCCATCTAGTAGATACATCCCAATTAGGCCCTAAAAATCTAGATTGTGTATCTTTACAAAATTGTTTATAATCTTGATATCTTTTTCTACTTTTTTTAAAAACGTCGTGTAACATAAATCGAAAAGCTTTTATAAAGGTATCAACAAATGGTACGTTAAGACCATCTTGTACTACTAAATTAATAATATGTGCAACACAACGAGTATGAAAAAAATCACCGTTTGCAATCGGAAGATATTTTAATTTTAATTTTTCAACGGCGGTTGTGTTGTTGGAAGCGTTATCAAATGCCATTGAAAATATTTTATTTTGTAAATTAAATGTAGTTATTACATTATCCAAAAAGTAAAATAAAAACTCTCCGGTGTGTGGATACGGAAATAGATCAAATGCAATCGTACGTTTCATCAATTGCCATGAACTGGGATCTACCCAATGAGCAGTGACGCAAAGGTACGATTCGGGCAAACCGTGTGGCGCCGACCAAACGTCACTAGTTAAGTTTACACCGGTATTTAAATTTTCAAATAAAACAATTAAATCATTTTTGCTTGCTTCCATAATTTTAAACAATAACGTCTAAGTGTAGTACGACTTACGTGAGTGTAACGAGGTTGAAGCGTCTCTCGAATTAAGTTGGTTAACCGAGGGTTGTCGAAGTGGTTGAAAGGCAAAGCTTCTTGAATCACGAACTTTGCCATTCGATCTCGAACCTCATTAACGTTGTAATTAAATATTCCACCGTCTCCACTCAATTGTGTTTGTTGCGAATCCGGATTATTTTTCAACGACTTGCAAAACTTCTTGTTAATGTGCTTGTTCAAAGTCGTGTTAGAATCTTTAGCAAGTAAAGCTCCACAAAACTTGCAACGAGCCTTTACAGATCCGTCACTCAACTCAACCATATTCCAATTGCACCAAACATCCATGTTACGATTGTGTGGAAGAACACGAACGACGGATGGAGAGTTCGATGAACCTTGACCGACGGAAGATTGAGAGTGAGCCATATTGAGATTTGAGAGTAAACGAGAGTAAATGAGAGTAAACGAGAGTAAACGAGAGTAAACGAGAGTATTGTTTGCGTTTTTTGCGTATGTTTTTTTGTGTTTGAAGCTTGGGTACCTTACCATATCAACCCACACCTATTTATACTAATTTTAGAGCCAAAAACATCCAAAAAAACGGTCAAAAAACGTCCCCAACGGCTATATAGCCGTTAAAAACGGCTAGTTTTAAAAAAAAAAAAAAACGGTCGGAACCGGGTACAACCCGGGTACAACCGGTTCGGGTCCGGTTCCGGTTCGGGTCCGGTTCCTGGCCAAAATAAAAACCCAAAACCGGTTCCAACCCGCCGGTTCCTGGGCGGGTAGGAACCGGGTCCACTCCAAACGGGTAGTACCCGGACCCGGGTCCGGGTCGGGTCCGTACCCGGTTTTTTTGTGCAACTCTAGTTTCAAGTTTCAACAAATGAGTTCGTACATGATATTCTATTTTGTAGTTTACTAAGAGCATTCAGATGTATGGGTTCTTCAACCTCATCCTCATATTTACACTAACAATATTATTATTTTATAATTTTTTTTAATTAAATAATACTTTTTAATATATTTATCATTATATTTTTTCTCTTTTCCACTCACAACCACTTTTAAAATATTAAAAAATTTATGGGGTTGTACCATGATTCCTCATATTTTCCCAAATATGGGGAATCATGATAAAACCCCTATAAATATTCTCTCTCATTCACTCACAACCACTAACAACCATCCCCCATAATATAGAGCACACACTCACATCGAAAATGGGGAACCCACTGTGATTGCTCTAAACAATAAAACAAACAAAAGGGTGTACCCACCTATTTGTTATCTGACTTAACTCCCGAGTTACGCAGAGTCTGAGGTGAGATCGGACCGATTTGTGATCTGATTTATGTAACATTACCTTACAATTTGTGCAGGAGACAATTTCTTATGACTAGAACCAATAACAAAAGCCGTGAAGTTGGGAAACATAAATTGAAATATGAGAATGTAAATGTAGTTCATGTTTTTCTTTCATCTCAGACGTTTTTAACTATTTCTAATTATCCTAAAGTTTAACATATGCATTAAATTAATCACACAAGGGCACATTATTTATACATAACTAAATTTGCATTAACGTTCATAGAAGATTGAAACTGTTAATTCACACACTCTTTATATACATAATTAAATTTGCATTAACGTTCACAGGAGATTGAAATCCTTAACCTTTGGAAAATAAATATTTTTACCACACAACATCGTAGGGCTAAAGACTATAAAATTACCAATAACCCTGAGAAATATTTTCGTGGCAAAATGATATATTCTCTTATCATATGATTATGAGTTCAAATACTATCCTATGTAAGTTTGACAATTTTAAGAATCAAGTAACCGTAAAATAATCCACGTTTGCTGTAAAAAAATCAAATTATATATACTAAAAACAAAACATCATGAACAATTCACTTTATTAATATTTTATTTTAATAACATCAAACAATAAATCCATACAATTAATCTGTTTTGCGTTTCAATACGAGTTTGATTCAAAACCGACCTATGTCAACAGGTTCACTAGACACACATCACACGCCCGTCTAAAAAACTTTTTACCATAAACGTAACAACTTTTACCAACGATACATGTTATTCTCTCCGCCCACACACCAATACTGTTTTACCGAGAATTCCCACCGCACCGCGCGAGCTAACTTGACCAGTTATTAATAAAAGTAGTTGTGTCCAAATGGAATACAATGTCACTATAAATTGAAGTGTAGCTTCAGGTGCGACTCACACGTGTGGAGACTGAGCTACTATGGAGAAAGAGTCTGCAAACGGATCACCGGCGACCAACAAAACGCCCAAATCGTCCGCTAAGGTCATCTAAATCCCCAATTTTCTTTCAATTTTATCATCATCGATTCATGATTGTGAGAATTTAGAACCATCGTACGATTTTTTATGCGTTTTTAGGGTTTCCGATGTGGTTCTAGGGTTTTGTGAGAATCTGATACACGTTGTACGTGTTTTTTGGACCCGATCTGTGCTTTTTGTTGTGGAAATTGTGATGTTTGTTCGATTTGAGGGAATTTTGTTGTAATGTTCGATTTATACTAGGTGTATCACCGAATGCAATCGGGTTATGTGATGTTTGTTCTGTAATTTGGGTGCTGAATACGTGAATTTTGTGGATCATAAGAAGGATGTGATGAGCGTGTATCAATTCTGCAAATGGCATGTTTGAGTTGAATGTTTTGTGTGTTTTTTTATTAGGATACCTAAAACATGAGTTTCTGTTTCTCTTGTGATTGATAATTTTTTTTATCCTTTAAACTCATGGTTTTTAGTGGATTTAGGTAAGTGTGGGCTTGTTTGTTTAGGAATTTGGAGATTTACAGATGGAAAGTTTGTAGATTTTCTCTCCTATCACTATATCAGTGAAACGTAAAGAAGTAACGAGCCATTAAGAGGTTAGATTGCATGACTTAGAGAGTTAATCTGCACTCGTTTTTGTTTCATCGGTCGTCACGGCAAGGCATGTGTATTTCTTACAGTTGTCTGATTATCCTTGTCAAATAATAATATATAAGGTTATGCCTACGAGAGGGACGTTCAATACAGAACCAAATTTTAAGTAGAGAACTGCATAAACACTAGTCTATGTTGCCTTACCTGTGATAAATAAGGTTATGCCCCACTTTCCTTCTCGCATGTGATCCGACAAGCACTAAATATGATCGCTTATGTTTTTCTTATACTTCTCTGTTTAAAACTCGTTTTGTGTTGAACATAGAAGTATAATACATAGAAGTATCTAAGATATGTAGAAATTACAATTATCTCCAGACATAAACCTACAAGATTTTCATTAATGTCTTGGCTTTATATGGATATTGATAGTATTTATATATCAATGTGGATCTGTTGATCTGATTTGAGCTATTAACCAAATTTATGCAGAAATCAAGGGGCCCACCTCAGAGTTCAGTTGACACATTTGCTGTTCAATGTAACGACTGTTTCAAATGGAGGACATTACCAACCGAAGATCAATTTGAAGAGTTCAGAAGCAAGCAAAGTGAAGATCCATTTGTTTGCAACAAACTCGAAGGGATCGTGTGTGATACTCCTGCTGATATCGAGTATGACTCTTCTAGAACTTGGGTCATGGATAAACCAAACATCCCAAAAACCCCAAAAGGTTTTCAGAGAGTAATTGTTCTGAGAAGAGATTACTCCAAAATGGATGTGCAGTATATCACTCCTGATGGCACAAGGGTTAGAGCAGCTCCAGGAATTATCTCCTACCTCAAAGAACACCCGGAATACAGCGACTTGTCACCTTCTGATTTCTGTTTCACATCTCCGAAGGTAATGACTGACACAATTCCAGAACATATCGAGAAAAAGAGTCCGGGTACCAGTGTCAAGAAACAGAAAAAATCAACATAAAAAGGAGGTTGTTGGTTGGGTGGTTGGTGGTCGGTCTCTGGGTGTGTTTTTAAGGTTTTAGTATGAATGAGGATTATGTTTTTATGGTATTTTTATGTTTTAGTTCTATGTTTATGACACGGCCAAACTGAATCCGAATCTGTTGTAAAGTGGCTGTAGTCATGAGCTGTTAGTAGGAATCAGGATATGTTATCTAGTCGGCAGGCTGATGATCCTGCGACTATTATGAATACAATGAACTTGCTGTATTGCGTTTGTTTTTCCAGTTTTTATTTGCTACAGGGTTTCTACAGGTGTTCATAAACCATTGAAACCACGCAAACCAAAACAAGTCAGCTGGTTTGAGAGCCAAACGCTTATGTTCGTGTTTGGTTTTGGCGGTGTTCTGGTTTAATGGTTTGGTTAAGTTAAGAACTTGGAACCAGTATTGCAAACCGAGCAGATGCTAAACTTTTATTGTCTGTATCATTTCAAACAATGTATAGTAATTTAGATCTATTAAAATTACACATCATCTTTTTATCATTATTAATTTTTATAATATGAACTTATGATTATAAAAAAGAAACAAAAATGGTTGGTTCAAACTGTTATAATTAAACCATTAAATCAACAATTGGTAAAACAGACCTGTTTGACACACCCACATGGCGGTTTAGTTTCCCTAGCTCCTTGAACAGTAACTAGTTATTTGACGAGAATTTTCGTCAAAACAAGTCGAACTAGGCATTAAACGCCCATGTGGCTTTAACAACCAACAGCGTGAAATTAAAAAGATATAAATAAGCATTTGTCTAAGACACTTTTCATTTAACTGATAACAAGAGAATTATGTTATATATGTTACAAAGAAGATGCCCTGAGGTATGAACTTTACACAAACATGTTACAAGAATAATTGTATGGAATAATACACAACACACACACACTCTAATCTCTCTCTGTGTCTGTCTAAAGCTTGTGATTTACCTTGAATGTTAGCAATTCTATAGTTAGCCACTTCTTTTCCTGAAACAACTAGGTACATTTGACTTTCTAACAATCTAGTCAGGGTTTGTATACTCTAACAGCATATGTGGTGACCTGTATATTTTCACCAATGTCCAATACAAAACCTCCTCAACTCCAAGCTCCCCTTCAGCCCTAGCAGCATATATATCCTCACATATCGCAATCAACCTGTGCAATACACCAAAAAATAAGTTTCCAACAAACGCCAAAAGGAATTGATCTAGTATCATGGTGTGTGACAGAGCCATATAAAATGGATCCGTCCCACACCATTATAGCGAATAATAATATCCCTGGATCACATTAAATCGATCCGTTCAATGTGGGACCATTACAAACATTAGTATAATTAGGTATCATAGATGTTACCTGTCACAAGAAGGTAGGTTCTCAAATGGGATTCTCATTCTCAGATCAGAACATTGAAGCCTTATGAATCGACCAACCGCTAGCACAAATGTAATATAAAGACCCCATATGCTGAATTTACTCAATGTCTCTCCAAGAAAACCCTCTGAAAAAAGAACATCAAGTCAATGACATAAAACTCACAATTTTATGAACCTACATTTTCACACAATGCTTACGTGGCGTTTCTTCTGACACGACAATCGCCATGGGACCCATCAAGTCTCCGCACACACTTGTGTTCAACAAACTAACATCAATAAAAGACCACCACTGGGACTCTCCACGGTTCAAAAAAAGCACCCCGTCTACACCAGTTGCCTGCAGAATATGATCAATTCAATACATCAAGAAAAACAGGTGACAAAAAGCTAAATACATATATATAATAAATAGATTTATACCTCTTGGTCAAACACTCTGACCTCCCCAGAACCCGTAACACGGAAATATCGAGGATAAGTATTGTTTACTCTAAAACTATTACTAGAACCTTCTAGAACTTGTTTAACTTCTGATGGATCGGGTAGATCCAAATGATCTAAATTTTGCCCAAACTTCACAACTTCTTTATCTTTAGGCCTATCTCGAGTGAGTATCCAATTGAATTTCATATCCATGTTTTCATCAATTGACTGACTGAATCTGGTTTGAATGACACTCGGGACAAGCCATAGATTGGTGGAATCTGCTTGACAACAAATCAGTTGAATATCATTTACATTATATGATTCAAGATAACCGTGTGGGTCAAGGTCAACAGAAGAGTTAAGATCGGTCCAAGGGGTGATTGAACATAGAGTTGTTTGGTACAACATTAATCTTCCACCCTCGGTTTTTATGTCAAACTGTATACTGGCTTCGTTGATGGGGTTTGCAATGTTTGTTGGATTTCCGCTACTATACATCTGCCAGAAAAACAAAGGTAATATTTTAGTTGATTATAAAGTGTGTGAAATCTACTTTACTAGAAGTGCAACAATAGTTGATATCTTACAAGCATAGGAGCCCAGATGACGATGATTAGTATAAAGAATAAGCATATGCCATTACAAAATTTAGTCATTCTTGGCTGTTTTTCTCCTTGTTTATGGTTTGCTCTGTTTAGAACAGAATCACATTTCACCAGGTACAAGCTTGCATTTATGTCCTCCAACTACAACACGGAGAAAACAGTGATATTAATTTGATATCAGATATAATATAGCTTCGGTAATCATATAATATATTGATAATCACTTTCAAAGCATACCTTAAGCCAGTCATACATTGTCAAGGATGTGGTGGTGCATGACCAATCAAGCACACATCTTAACTCGTAAAGAAACGGTAGGGCCCGATAGAGTCTATACCCCAGATAATTAACTCTTGAAACACTACTCGTTAAAAACTGCCTGTATAACGTGCTTTTATGAGGAACCCCTGATCGTATTTGTGTTGCTTGCAATGCAAGGGAAATGGCTTTTGTGAGATAAATTGCACGGAGTGCAAAGCCTGCTGCATTTTGTTGTGAAGGTTTTGTGTTCCAGGCATAAACCGTTACACAATATGTGAAGAGAACAAGGTTAAAAATGTAAAATATCACTTTCCCGGTAGCAAATGAACACAAATATATGATCCGATCAAGCACGATCAAGAAGAAAATAGCCATCAGAATGAACACAAACTCCTTTGGAAACTGATCTTCAAGCTGATAAACATCGAGTAATTCGCTTTTGTTTTTTATAACAGATTGATAGAAGATCGCAACCAGGAAGAAAACCGCCAGATCAGCACCAAATGTGTACGCGTAAAGATCGATTTCTCGTTTTCCACCACCAATTACCGAAATAATCGGGTATGGAAACCCAGCTTTTTCAAAAAGATTTGCATTTTGAGCTTCCGTTATTTCTTTCGCCACATCGGCTGCAGGGGTTAATGATTTGTATCTTTCGGTTAATGAGCACTCTTCTGGTGGTGATGCATAAACCACTTCAAAAACTGCTAAAGCAATTTTCGAGTTTTCTTCACTTCTTTCAATACTTTGAACTTGAACAACACTGGGACATGGGCAAGTTGCTGGGTTTGATTGTTTACATCTTGCATCATGAACAAGTCTAAGAACTTGGTTAACTCCCGACTCGATTCTTTCTGGTTGGATCCCGTCTTCAGGCCAATAACTAACATCCATCGACAACTGTAAGAAATACGGGGGAGATTCGGCTTCCTGGGTTAATGACTTCCAGTATCGGGTACAGTTTCTGAAGATCGACTTTGCCCATCTTTTAACAAGCTCAATGAACTTTCGTGTGTTTTCTCTCCAATTTGGATTCGCTAGAAGCTCATTATGATTCGTGATCCCCCCAATGAGACTACTGAACTGAGTTAGTGAAACCAATTCACTGTCTTTTGCGGTTATCGAGCTTTGAATAAGGGTGAATAGGTACACAAGAAACAAAGGTAACAGGCTGATCACGAATGATGATGTTATCCTTTTTGTGGGAAAACCCCATTCGGAGAGAAATGCTGATTGGATTGTGAAACCGCAGTGTTGGATGATGATCTGATACATGTATTGAATCAAGATGTAGAACTCTGTGTAAATCAGCATTACAACCCAGAATGTATAACTTGGTCCTGTGTTGACACAAAGTGCATACAAAAACAGAGCTGCAAGATATACCATCGAAAGCAAGCTGAAATTCCAAAGAAATACGATAAGAAAGCAGCAATAGCATACAACATCGTTGTTGGATCGCATTTGTGCCCATATATGTCGTAAGATTTGGCCAATACGTATGCTTGGTGAATCACTTTTATCAGACTCCACAGAAGTTGAACGATTGAAAGCCATATAACCTTCTGTCTGGTCATGTTTATCAACTTTTAAAGATTCAGCGGGAACATCTGAGTCAGGATCTGAATCTGAATTTTCATGAGGAATATTGAAGTAATTTGCTAAATTTGTAACGGCCTGATTTCCGATAGACTGTACCTGAGAAACACCATCACCTATCAACTGTACAGCGGATTTCAATGAAGTTTCTCTCTTTGGTGCCTTTTTTTTAGTTTGCGTCTCTGGCACATCCTCTTCAAACTCAGTGATTTCAGAAATCGACGTTTTCTTGGGAGAAGCAACCGCAGACAAATTTTCGAAAGGATAAAACGAGTCCATAAAAGCATCAGATTTTTGTTTCCTTGGAGTCGCATCTTCATTATCAAGATTTAAAGTAGTGGGGTCGGTGCTTCTTCGTCTCCTTAAACCCTCACGTAAAGGAGAACAGTCGGTGCTTCCTGCCGGTGCCGGTGCCGGCTCTGTGCTCTGAAGTTGGATTTGTAAATTAAGCATCTCGGATTTCATCTTCTCAACTTGCAAATTACGCTGTCGTTTCATCTCCTCAGCTTCACGAATGTACTGTAACTGTGCTGTTTTCCAGGCTGCTTTCTTTTCCTGTTCACGTACAATTGCGCCAATTTGCTCCGCTTCAAGATATCGAAACACGTAATCAAATTCTTCAGAAGCAAACATATATGATTGCAGTGATACCAGTAAGAAAATGATGATTTCAACCAAAGCAGACCTAGATGTAATCCTAAAACCATAATCATACTTATAAAATCCGATAACCTCGTAGATATAGTCAACTGTTTCACACTTTCCGTCATTGAAAGAACCCACAAATGGAGATTGATATGCCAGCGAAAGAACTATGACAGCAAAGTTGTACATCCGCAACCACTTAAAAATATCATTCTTTTTCTTGAGTATCGTAAGCCTCATTCGGAAGAAAATCAAAGCAAATGCAAGATATCCGAGGTGTAAAATATCATATTCGAGTGTTCCCGTGATTAAAATCAATGAAAGAACAAGATCTAACAAATGACAGTAACAGTACAGTCTCAGGTAGTCAAGAATAGTCCACATTGATTTCGTTTCAAATGAGAGATCCCGCCATATGAATGAATTCTTCCGTTGCGATATCATTTGCCGATACGTGAACGAGCCAGAGAAACTACCAAATCGATCTGCTCGAAGCTTGAAACATGCAAACATGAAGACCAAAAAGTAACTGCTGAGCACCCTCGGATCATCAACAGTAAGCCCTAGCCAACAGTCACAGCAATAGCCAAAATATTGAACAGAATACCGCCAGCAATCATGGCATCTGATGGTGGTTTCTGGTTCAGGTTCAATAAAAGGGATTGGGTTCCTCCAAATGGCGAAATATTCTAGTACGAGTACAGTAGCAAACAAGAACACAAAAAAGGGCCATGCTTTTCGTATAAACTGGCGACCTAAAAGCACACAAGCAGCAAGTGATGCAATATAAAGAATCGAAATGACATTAAGAAGTGCAAAACTCGCAAGAAGCAATGCAATCATGGTGATCTCAAGCCCGAAAAGTATAAACATGTTTTCCATCCAAAACTTTAAGTATACTTTCAGTGAAGTTTTCTGCATTCTGAATCGTTCTTTTCGCAATTCAAGAACCCGTTTTTTGTTCCACTTATGGCTCTCGTTAACACTTCCCAAAAAGTACCCAAGCAGGTATCTTCTACTGTTGCTCTCAGTTACACCTGTTTTTGTACCCGAATCACCAACTGATGGCCATGAACTACTGCTTCTAATCCCAGTATTCCCGCCACTTGAACTAGCCGTTGCATTATTATCCACATTTCTTAACACATCTTCTTCAGAAAAAAACAACGGGCAAGGTTCTTCCCATTGACCAACACCCAAAAACCAACTAGGCATCATTTGGAGCCAATAGAAAACATTATATTGCAGCGTACAGGCAGCAACCACCAGCACTTTTGCCCTCAACCCCGCTTCCAACCCCCAAAACCCGGGCTCGTATACCTTCAACCCAAGAAAAACAGACAAACTGTAATATTTTTCACCTGGAAACATGCCCACTAATCCACCCAACATCTGGAACAAGTACTCAACTGTCACAAGAACCCCCGTGTAAACAAGAAACGATTTTGATGGGATCCGTGAAGCTTTAGGTAAAATGGAGCAGAACACGATACCAAGAAGATACAAAAACCCAAAAGCACTTATTGGAGATATAGCAGCATAAAACATAGCAGCAAACAGTATCTTTTGACTATGCCATATTAAAAGCCGTCTAATAAACCCAACAAACCCAAATTGCATTCTGTTTGGATCTTCTAATGTTCTATACCTGCTTTGTCTCCTTTCATAACTATAAAGTTGCATAACAATTGTTATTGCTAATGATTCATAAACGTTTGTCAGCAACGACCCCTCTGGATCGTATCCAAAATATGCATAAAGATCAATCTTTGTGGATACCCAAGATTCGAAAGTGGGGAAAATGCTTAAAATATAACTGAGAATGAACATGGTGATTGAATATATCTTTAGTGGAAACCAAAGGCGGCGTTTGGTTTTTTGAACAAGTTGCCTACCAGTGATCCAGAATAGAAGAAGAAAAATGAATCCGAATGATACGAAATTGGGTCTTGCCATATAAACTGTGATGAGTATCGTCAGAAACGCAATGTAAGTGCCAAATGATCGATATAACGATAGAAACTTCTGCCCAACTGCACTGAGATATGAAGCCACTTTTCTCTCTGAATTAAGATAAAATTAAAACATGTGAGTATATTTTTGAACTGTCTTGATCATAATTGGGTAATCAGTTGCTTAGAGATAGGGATACTTAGATAATTTCACATTTATGACAATAATCACTTTTCTTATATTAACATGTTTACTCAACTAATCCATATATGATTATTTACCATTATTCAGTTTACCCAAACATCCGTTAGGTGGATATTTGGATTTGTTATTTCAAGGTAATTGTTGCAATCTAGTCAGAATAAGATTAATGCTTTGGGGATGTTTAGATGGACATTCGAAAAGCGATTATATCATGTTAAATAACAAAAATCATGTAATAATATGTAATAAAACAGACTGTAGAAAACAATGTTTGGATGTGCTTCTATTGTTTAAAGTTGTGATAATTTGATAACCAAACGTTTAATTCTCTCATAAATTCTGATTATGTTGAAGATTTACATATTAAAATGACCAGAAAGAAAAATTTTGTGAAAAAAAGTAGACTGTTAAACGGGTAACGAGTAATTTTAATTTGTTGCAGCTGGTATGAAACTGATTAACCAGGACTCATTATTTTGACCATACAATAATAATAAGATCATATACAGTTTACCAAAACTCAAAACTAATTGCTGTGGTTTGAAATTGCAATAATTTGATGTAAGATAAAAGTATAAACCTTGGGATGGATTATCATCATTGTTTGTGGCAGTTCCCGAGGCATAAACAGACAACAAAACCGATTTGTTCAAACCAGCTTTCAAGATGCTGAACCCAACTGGAGGATATGGCGTGTGTTGCACAATTGCTGAGAATGAAAACAACAATTTATATCCATGTTTATGAACCGCACAGAAGCATGCAAGCAATGCTATTTCCACGAAATCCCACGAGCTATTATGTCCATATAAACCTGTTGTGAATTCAGTTCAAGAGTTTAATAAACAAAACACAAATTTAAAGAAATGAACCATGTGTCTGATGGTGGCAAGATGGATGGGCCGTGGGTTAAGTGGTTTGAGCCGCTGCTCAAAAGGGGGTTGAGTTAAACTGAACCAATTTTAACCCGCATACCCATTTTCCATCTTTTTAAGAAAACTTGTAAATAACTATTGGGGTTACTTTTAAACTAACCAACTTTTAGTGATTTGAACTTAATACTTTTTCTAATGGTGTTTGGTTCTTAACTTTCTTGACTTGTTAGTTGTTAAAGAAACCACTTTGACCTGCTACCACAGTTTTATGCTTGAGTCTCTAAGGGCTTAAACAGCCTTAATGGTTCTGAAGACCTTCCATACCCCAATAAATGTGTTAGTTCAGAAAATCTTTGGTGTTGTATGCATTAAAAAGGACTATGGGTGACTTCGACTCAATTGACCCGTTTCCCTTTTAGCTATATTTTTGTTTGACATTAAACACATCCAAATCAACCCAGATCATTATTGAATGGGTCAACACCCCACCCCAAAAGGTACATGTAACGATAAGACGAAAGCAGCCAAAAAGTCCTACCTAACTGAGATAAAATTTCCAAGCTCATGGACCCACTTTTCTCCAAAGCTTGAGACACGAGAGTTATTTGAAGCGAGTACAGCAAGGCAAAATGAATTTCGCACAAAAGAAGAAGGGTTTGCCTTACTTTATCGCTGATGTCATGGCTTAAAAGATACAGGAAAAAGAATATCACTGGAAACAGAATTTAAAAGAAATTTAGAGTTTTTTTCATGTGATTCTAGTTAATAATAAGCAAATTAGTAGCAATTCAATTTTATCATACTGTACAAAGCGTGGATGAAACCGGGCTTCATTGCAATGAGAAATATTAGCACTAGCATGATAGCACGAGAACATTTCCTTAGTCCCCAAGCAATTGTAGCCACAATTAGTACTTTTGTTTCTTCCCTAACTGCAATTGTATAAGCAAATAACTAGGGTGTCAAATAAAATTACAAAACTAATTCTTTCAATACTAATCTAAGTTTTCTAATGAAATAACTTATAAAGCTTTAACCATTGGAAATACATTTTGTGAGACTTTCGGCCCATTCAAGCCATTGGAGTCATTCCTCTTTAGCTAACTTTATTTACTTTGCTTGCTAGATATAGAACTTAACCCAAATTACTCCATTTGTCAAAATTAGCACCTCTATGTAAACCATAGAATTAGATAGCCTTAACACCCCCCACCCCCACCCCCAAAATGTCATTTACGTTATTTTCACAGGTCCCGTCTTCATTTTCAAGTAAATAAAACCTAGAGACATCTTCATTTCTTCCAGAACATATAAAATGTTAACTGATGCTTTAGCATTAAACCTACAAGAATAAAGATATAACAAAACATCACCTTCATGAGTGGCATCTCCATTTGGTGTTTGGTGGTCCTCCTCGTCAGAGATGTAAAGAAAAACAGAGTTGTTCACAAGATTCCCAAGGGCAACCAGAACTCCAAGACAAAATTGAGCAAGTATAAAAAATCCAGGAATAGGATAATGCCATAATCCCACCATTTCCCAAATCTCCATATCCTGATTATGCCAATTTGTATAACAAAAAAGGAAATCAAAAGCCTTCCCATCACATAAAGTAGAGCCGTTAACTAGGTTATAATGGGTTCAGGTTGAGTTGACCCACTAAGACCTTTTGCCGTTAAAGTTTATTACAAATGATAATTTGAATCTTCAAATTAAACACTTTAGTAGGTTGCATCTTGTGTGTGTATAAAAAAAGACTTCGAATGACTTGCAACCTGTTTGACATGTTCAGCCCGTTCCCATTTTTTATGTTTTCTTTGACATGTTCATAAGTAAATGGATCAATATTACCGCCTCTAACAAGAAGAGGAGGAAACTAAAAGGAAAAATTACCTTTTCAAGATCCCAATGGAGGTAAGAAAATGTCACATTAAAGATATATGTACTGACAGCCCATAAGAGAATGAATACAAGGAGCAGCCCGTTTAGGTGATGCAACCGAAATACTGATGGGAAAGCAAATATAATGTAACCGACATATACAAGTAACCCAAACGCGCATATGCTTGCAAAATAGAAGCTCCACAAAGAAAGAACAAAAAGGGAAACCTGTCAATTTCATCACTGAAAATTTAACAAATAAGCATAAGTATAACTTATACTCAACTTAAAACGAAACCAAAATCCGGCAATTTGGTCACGTAAGCAACAATCTTGGCTAAGAACTTAGATTTCATGTTAGCTTGCTAGTTCTTAATGCGCATAAATGTTTGGATGTACATTTTGATAGTGATTATTGCAACTTGAAGATTCAGAATTAGATTGGATAAGCAGTTAGAGAAAAGCTAGGGTAAGTAGGTAATGTACATTTATCCCTATATTCAATTTTCTTTCAGTGACTTCACACGTAAATCTCGAATTCAGATTATTTTGACCGAAAAATAATCATAAAACCATAATCGAAATCACTTTTACCCCAGACACTTATCATTGCAACATCAAATTGCACAAATCAGTTTAAACCTACATCCAAACACCCTGAAATCATCCATTTTAATATCACAATGATCAGGCTTAAAACTAAAATGGTGAAAAGGACTGAAAAATGAGTTGTTAACTACTTTTACTTTCTTTTGCTATAAGTAGACCTTTTTAAGAATATTACCGGGACGCCATATGTGAAGAAGTTAATGCTGAATATCCGAAAAACTGCACCTCTTAATAAAACATTAGTATGTCTTACTCCAGATCTGTAAATAACATCACATCAAAATCAGAAAACTAAATTAAAGTCATATGCATTTAAAAAAAAAGAATGAATGGTGAGGAAAGCATTAAAACTTTAAATTCATATTATATGCCACTTACCTTGATTCACGAACAAAAAAAGAGTTCTTCAATGGCAAAAGATGCTCACTCAAGTTACTTTCACTCATGGACATGATAGAATCCATTTCTTCCAAATCGAATTTGACAAAAGACAACTGGTTAAATCATTAAACAAAGAAACCAGCTTTAATAACTATGAGTTTGAAACAAAATCAAATTTTGAAATGATAACGTAACAAATTGTGTTACCATGAAGCAAAATATGATAAGTGAAAGACCAGAACAAATTTGTGTCCATTCAAAGGTTGTTGAGATTTTGTAGAGGCCGATAAAATTACATATTGCACTGAAGAGCTCTGGGAACTCTAAGGGAAGTTGATAGACATAAAGCAAGAATATATTGAATCCTGCATACAACCAAAGAGGCTTCCACCACCTTCATCAAAATGTAAACAGATGGAAGCCAAAATGTGAGTAATATTCAGAAAACCATGCAAGAAATCTTGATTTTGTAAAGCCCTATAGGGGGTGCTTGAATGAGCATCTAAAGTGATAATTACAATTTCAATTTTAATATAAAAAATTATTGAAAATTTGTTTATAGTTAAGAATCAAAATCACCAAATTTGGAGAAGCAAGCAAGGTGTCAATGTAAGAATATTGATGATTAAAGTATATGTATAGTTAAGTGACCATCATCAACTTTACGTTTCTAATTATCTGGTTCTTCAAATTACAATAATCAGGCCAAAATTTAGTTTGATGGTGATTTCTTATTGTTGAGTAAACATAACCAGGTTTTGGAGACCCAAGTATCTGTAAGTTATAAACACCTGATTATGTGATTCTCATTCGTCAAATCATAATGATTGTTTCCAGGAAACTTTCAAAAACTAATTATGATTTTTTTTTAATAAATGTATGGCTGGAAGATGATTAAATTTGGAGAAACGAGTAGGTAGATTTACAAAAAATATGTATTGTTAAGATATGAAGAAAATTACTTAACTATCTTTACTTTAAACGCCTTTTATTCTAATTCTTTGAGGGCGATAAATTCTTCCAAAACACACATCTAAACACCCCATACTGGAAATAATATCAACTTCATTGTAATAAGATAAACAAACGATAATGCAAATTCACCTGAAAAGACCATGAAAGTTGCTTGTTAAGGACCAATCCACAAGGCCCACACAACTACAAACAAAAAAGGGCAAAGAAACCCAAGAAGAATTGCTGATTCCCGCAACCAACTGAACAGCAGGTAAGAGCAAACAGAAACCAACCTTCACATGCGAACCTTTAAATTCAAAGCTTAATAAGTTGGAGAAAAATTCAACTAATACCTTAAAATTACAGATGGCAATTCAACCCATTTACGTATGTTGAATTGGGTTGAATTTTATCTCAAATGGGTCAAAAAAAAATATCTAGCTAAAAGAGGAATGAATCAAATAGGCTGAATGTCACTTAGAAACTATTATTAATGCATACAAAGGTCTAAACTGTTATTGTTTATAATTTTGGATTAGTGTAATAAGTTTTTTTGTAATCATAAGTCATAACTTAAGTATTAGTTATATCTAGAAATTTCCAGCAGATATATGTTTGTAGGTCAACCAAACTCGACCTGGTCCATTTCAACCTGAACCTGTTTGGCAACTTGATCCGTTACCCAACCCGCATACCACCCATGTATCTTGCCATTTTTATTTATAATCCAAGAGCTAAACCAATTAGTAACTAACCTATTCCATCAATAGCTGATGAAAAACTCCCGAAAAATGTAGACGCATGTCTAAACAACCCTAATCTGCTTTCATGCAGTTCAATAAAAGCGGTGACCGTCACTAATAGTTGCAAGATCAAAAGATATATCACTATTGGGGATCTCCATGTTTCAACTCTGAAAAAGTATACTTCATTAGTCTGCATAACAAATTAATTATGCCACATGCAAATAATACTAATAAATATACTTTGACCAGTAATTAAAAATCTCACATCATGAATCCTATAAGTTTTGCCCACCAAGGTACTTCTTCACCGCAGCTTCCACACTCAATGGCCCATGTGATAAGAAATGCAATTTGTGAAAGGATTGCCAGAATTGAAAAGAGAACAATGAACCATAGCAGTGTTCTCCCTCTTAAATGGAATCCTATAAACCAAAAGGATGTACATAAGCCTCTTGAGTTATGTATTTGCAAATTAAATATTGTATACAGGAATTATTTCAATATATACAAGACTAAAAAACTATTCACCTCTTTTTGGAGGAGTGAATAGAATAAGTAGAGAAGCTAGCAAATTGCCAAGAGAGATCAAACTCCAATTGAGTAAAGCAGCTGCAAAAGCAAAAAGGGTGAGGATAGAATGAGGCGTCCAGAACATGTTTAAAAATCTAACTAAACTTAATTTGGATCTTGATAAGAATCATATAATTAGGCTATAGCTAAGGATTGTTAGGAGGTTCCGTACATTTCCAAAACTCAGTGTTTTACCACTACTCTTTAACTGTTTTTCATATCTAATGACCCTAGACAACCAAAAAATCGTAATTTTAATCAGTTTTCGCCGAATACTCAAAGCTCACTGCTGTGGCTTCAGATAATATGCACATCCAAACATTCCCAAATAGAAACATTTGAATATGGTGAGCTCATTTTGTTTCTTAACTGGCTGCAAACACTAAGTATCTCACTATCACATAGTATTGTTCTTTTCAATAACACATAAGCCCACTGCATTAATTTCATAAAAAAGACAATGTTTCTACTCTTATTTATACACCACTGACAATGTATTCTTCCTATAAACTATCATCAAATAAGGGCCTAAGGTACTCATTACAGTTCACAGTTAACATTCAAGTTAACTTCAAACTTGACAAAACTACATTAACTACGTAAAAACTACTAAAATCAACAATTTGGGGATAAAACAAAAAAGGGTCGAATGCATCAATCACCAAATTTTAAACATCTTACATCACGATTGGAGGGAAAATTAATACCTGTTAACAACAGTAAAGGCAGAACAAACCCACCAAGAAATCTCCCCATCATTCACGCTAGTCGAATCGAAGGAAGATCGAATCATACCATCATCACCAAATCAAACAAATACCATCTAAACCTCACACTTAATCAGGGTTTTCACATGAAATTAAGGGAAAACAAACACAACCCACAAACTGAACCCTTGATTGCGTTAGCAGTGACAAGTGAAAGTCAAAAGAAGAGTGGATCTTGATTGATGAATGTAATAATAATAATAATAAAGCCCCAATTGGGTGTTGCGGAGAAGAGACGATGCCGGCATATGGGTTCAAGATTTACTCCTACACGCATTTGAAAAGTGATGTGTTGCTTAAATTGGTGCACTTGTGTGGGTGTATTATGATCAGGGCAAATTCTTGATGTCATCACTTTTGTTTTGTTTTATGATACTCAGATTTTTATTTTCAAGATCTTTTGCATATTGTTTTGTAATTGTATTATTTTTTTATTTATTGGGTGTTTGGGATTGTTTTATAACGTACGTTTAACCTATTAACTTTTGAGAATTTAATAAGTTAAAAAAAGTGTTTAGCAATCTTAAAAAACTTTTCAATTTGACTTTTTATACAGGGTCAAAATAAGTTTTTGAAAAGTAAGAAATGAGTTATTTATTGATTTTTTAAAACTTCTTTTAGTTTAATTTTCTATTATACCACTTTACTACCTCCTATTAACTTCATTCGGTTTTAAAAGTATGTATTTTCTTATCATTTTATAATTTTTTTAGTTTATAAGCTAATCTAAACGCTTTTTTAAAAACTTATTTTGAAAAGTCATAAGTTATTAAGTTTTTTTGTCAAAAGTCATTTTTAACCATTATAAGCAATCCCAAACATAGCGCTAATGGTTTATTGGATTTTAAATAATATTAATTTTTATTTATTGGTCGGTATTAATCTCAACTAAGGAAGCGTTTATATACACTTCTAATTTTGAGCTTATTTTCCTCCAACGATCCCTTACTAATTGAAAGTTAACCCTCTTTTGGATTTTTTGATGAAATGTGACCAACGTTAAGCTTATTTACAGCTCCGTCACCACCTGAAATCTACCTCCAACAAGTCAAGTGGTTCAGATCAGAAAATGAAGATTGACGGGTTTCAGAATACAGAAGTTTTAGATTGATGGACTTGATGGTAGATTTCAACTTACTACTTAGTATTTTGGCCACATGAGCATTATTTGTCATCAAAAAAACTAACGAGAATAACTCTATGTTAGTAAGGAATCGTTAGAGGATAATAAGCTCAAAGTTGAGTTTGTTTATAAAAATTCCATGATTTGAGATTAATCCCAACCAATAAAAAATTAAGATTATTAAAATCTTATAACCCTTATTTAATTGATAGATTTCAGAATTGATAGTATTTTTAGAATATGTGTTTCACTTTTTATTGTATAGTGTCTTTGAAAATTTTAAATTGATAAGAATGATATAGACACTTAGGACTTAAAATCATGAATACTGTCTTTGTCTTGTATACGAGTCATGTTCAATGGAGTTCTTGTTTATTAGTAAAGAATCACAAAAACCATGTAATGTTTGTCATTAGCAATTTAAAAATATAATGAAAGATATAAAGAGATATATTTATAACTATGTATCACATGTAAAGCAATAAGTATACATATTTATGCGATTTTCATATATCTACACTTATATTTCGTTATGTATTTAATGTTGATATTCAAATCTACAACTTGAAAAGGATAAGTGTGTTGACAAAGCTTAATTGTTCTAATTTGGGAAGTACACAATACACGTTGACTAAAAAGTTAAAGCCTTTAAAAGTTTGGAACCACAAATATATTGCTTACGAATATTATGGTCTTCCTCACAAATCAATTGATCACATCTTCTATAAATAAATTTGATAATCTCCTAAAGTTTCTCTTAACCAGCCTCTTGATAGCTGCTTCAAATCTTTCTCCTAATATTTTGTATGTCATCTTGTCTTTGATTATCATATAATATCAAAGACAGGATGGCCTTTCGGAGATCTCATTCTCTCACACTCCCTATTGGCCTCCTGTCTCTTATCTCGACCATTAGTTTTATTCTCTTGGCAACCATAGCCACCACCGATGCCACCGCTAATGCTCGTCATACCTTCATCCGAAAACCATCCAAACCTCTTCCTGTTTTTCGTGAAGCACCAGTGTTTCGTAATGGGGATGAATGCACCAATGACCTTATCCATGTAGCAATGACTCTTGACTCGAACTACCTTCGCGGGACCATGGCAGCGGTGTTATCCATCCTACAACACTCGTTTTGTCCTGAAAACGTGTTTTTTCATTTCCTATGGTCTCGTTATAATGAAGACATCCATACGAACATCAAAATGACATTCCCGTATCTTAGGTTCAAGATATACAAATTTGATGCGAGAAAGGTTCGTGGGAAAATTTCCAAATCCATCCGTCATGCGCTAGACCAGCCGTTAAACTATGCAAGAGTCTACCTTGCAGACATATTACCGATGAACGTAAGTCGTGTGATCTATCTAGATTCAGACATTGTGATGGTTGATGATGTCAAAAAGCTGTGGAGAGTTAACTTGGAGGGTAAGGTACTTGCTGCACCCGAATATTGCAAGGCAAACTTCATGCGGTACTTCACGAATGATTTCTGGATGGACCCGGAATTATCAAACACATTCACGGGTCGAAATCCATGTTATTTTAACACAGGAGTGATGGTTGTAGATGTTGATAAATGGAGGGAAGGTGGATATTCCTACAAAGTAGAAGAATGGATGGCGGTGCAAAAGCAAAAAAGGATTTATCATTTGGGTTCGTTACCACCATTTTTACTTGTTTTTGCTGGAAACATCAAAGGAATTGACCATAGATGGAACCAGCATGGGTTAGGTGGTGATAACATTCAAGGAAGATGCAGGAGTTTGCACCCTGGTCCAATTAGCCTGCTTCATTGGAGCGGAAAAGGTAAACCATGGTTGAGACTAGACTCGAGGAAACCTTGCACAGTAGATCACTTGTGGGCCCCGTATGATCTTTACAGCCCATCTACACATACACTGGAAGAGTGACAAATCTGTATCACTAACAGATGAATCATCGTTTGATCCGAAAAGGCAAGAAGCAAACCCAAATGAACAAAAATTATGCTTCGGCTAGTTTGCAATGAGCGGTCCATGTCTTATATATCAAGATTATCGATCTTTCATATGAAATAAAATGCAAACAAAAACAGAACGTGAAAAGAATCATGTGTGGGAATGTATCTGCAGGTGAAACGTAGTATTTAACCTCAACCTCAATCGTGTTTTAGCCTTCCTTCTTGTAGTCAAGTTAGTTATTTTGGTTGTTGCATATGTAGAGTATAATATAGGAAACATTACATAGTGAAAACTTGTTTAATGCAAATACATATACGATTCACAATTCTTAAACTTAACTGACTATAAAATTCTATGCTGATGAACATGAACATATTATAGCACCTAACTAAAAAACCGAATCAAGTGTAATTAATCATGAATGTAGACTTTGATCTCTAGAAGGAAGCAACTAACATCAAGGAAGGGTTCGTATTTTATATATTCTCAAGCAACACTGATGCCCAAATCAGAGGTGGGTTCGACCTTATGCGTTTCTGCTACAAGAAGACGACCTCGTTGGGCTCGAGGAGGTAGATGCTTTGTGGGTTTTCTTGACCCAACGGTCCATGGTAAGAAGACACCAGTGCCACCGCGAGGTAACCTTCTCGGGCTCATGACCATTGGCTGAACTGGGGCTAACATAAGTAGTTGTGGTGCACGAAGAGCGCCCCATTTAGGGACAACACTTGTTGTATCTGATGGTTTAACAGTTCCATTTGGGGTTGGTACATTCGGTTGCCAAATTGTCATGACTTTGTTTTCACACGTGTCCATTCTGACTTTGAAGAATGTGATACTGATTCTTTTAGTTGGAGATTGACAAGTGGCGTGACGTGCCATGTCAGCGCTGTTCCCTCTCATTACTAAAAGCGACCTGTGAAGTTACAAAATTTGATATCATTAACTAAAAAATAAAACTTAAATTTGTTAGTTGAGTGTCATCAGTGTCTTCTTACTCTATGTACCCTAGTAAGAAGACAACAATGACACCATGAGTTTTCTTACCCTTTATTTAGAGATAGAATGAGTGATCCTTTGTAATTTCCATCATTATCACATACTAGAGTGCGTCCAAATGCCATTGTTGATTCCGAAAGAACCAGTGTGGAGATAGGTTGTTCCAAATGAGGTGGTTTCAAGAAAGGTTGTGAATATTCTCCCTACATCAATCGAAATACATACTTGTAAGTTGTATGAAGTATGAACCCACATGTTAAGTAAAAATTATAATAAAAGATTAATACCTCATCAAAGAAGCTTATGATGCAACTGTTTGGTCTTCTATTTTCAGAAATAAGATGAAATTGAATCAAATGGTCAATGACATCTTCAAGAGGAGTTGGAATTGGCTCGATTTGGCCTAAATGGGTCAACATTAGATCACTGTGTTTAAATATTTAACCTAGTTTTGAACTGGGCATGTTTATGGGCCCAAACACGAAACGAGCCCAAAATTAGTGTCACATGCATGAAACAAAATATGACATGGACTTTGACGGGTTGACACAAACACGACTCGCTTAACTTAATCTTATATTTTGTATACTAATACTTTAAATTTTAAAAGACTATAACAAAATATACCAAAGTATACAAAATGATTACGTTAACACCGTAAACTTGATGATAATTTTTGTATTATCTATGTAATTTTGAAATAGAACACCCAATCAATTTTTATTTGGCACAAAATACATTTGAAACAAAATACACATATAAACAGGCAAACCCATAAAAAAGGATACCTCGACCCTAACCATCATGTTTAGCTAAACATGTTTATTGGTTCGAGCCCAAAACTAACCAAACTTATTTAAACTAAACCCAAACTCGTGAATTTCGTGTTGGGCTTGTGTTGTGTTTTTGCTCATGCGAGGATTCACACCCTAATTTAAAGAAATATAAAAAAGGTTACTTATCGAGGATGCTTACCATCTTGAGATTTAGTTATAGCATCGTCTTTTACTTGGCCAAAAATAGGAGCTCCAAATTGAATAAGTTCTCTTTTAATGGCTTTCGATTGCTGGTTGTACTTGATAAACGTCTCCCCTAATCACGGTTAAACAAGATCAAGAATTAGTACTCTCTATTTTAAGGGAAAAAAAACAAATGTTACAATATTATTTGCATCAATTGATATATTTTTCTGACTAGTTCCGTTTACAGAGGAAAATGACAAATATTAATTATGCTACTAAGCAATTCTTTTGAATCCTATCATAAAAAGTGTAGTTATAATATAACTATAAAGGAAATTAACTGTCAAACCTGTTCAATCCCTTACTATCTCAAAACTTCAGTCCCAAAGGGAAAGAACTAGATTAACTATAAAAGCATCACGAATCACGGGTCCACCTGAGAGTTCACCATTTTGACCAGCGACTCGTAGTTCATTCACATATTCATTTAGACTAGATAGCTCCAAATCATTAAGTATGTCTTCATACACTTTCAAACCTCTTACGACATTCACCTGTTAGTCAAAATTTAATATTAATATGATTGATTTTACGACTCATGATTCATGCTCAGATATACACACACATATACATACTAAGAAAAAAAAGAACTCACCATATGTCCTTTTACAGACTCCTTGGCTACGAACCCTTTTGTCATCTTGATCTGAGCACGCCTCGCCTCCCAATCTTCTTCTTGGTTTGAGCATGTATCATTGTTTTCTTCCAATAATTGAACTTCATGAGATCCTGTAGTAAAAATATGTCTATAAGTTTTATCTTAAATACGCTTTCATTATCAACAACGGGTATAAACAAGCAGAGACAAGTCAACTTCGAATTCGCCCCGTATCGACGTCTATATAGTAAAGCTCAATCTCGATTTTATCAACCCTTTTATTTATAATTATATACATAAAGAAATAATTAGTTTTATATGTATTACTGAGTATGTGTGTATGATTTAGTTATTTTTATCACAAATATATATAATAATATTTAACATGTAAGCGCATAACTGTAATATTAAATAAAATAATTGCATGTACATAAAAAAATCCACTCGTGTAGACTCTCCAACCTAGTTAAACTCGTCAATCGAACTTCAAATTTAAAGGGTCTCTAATTTAGGCTCGATTTGACACACACTTATTTAAGATTATTTCACTACAAGCTTTTAGTTAGAAAAAAATTGATTCATTTACACCTCTCATCCATAATTACATAATTTATGTATGCTAATATTGCTACACTACTTAATGCAAAAATTATGATTCACATACAAAAAACCAAGAGGAAATAAAAATAAAGATCAATAAACTTTAATGGCAGTAAAAGATTTGATAGGGAAACAAATATTATTCCAAGACATTCTAGATCATTGACAGTGGGAGAGGTACTTGGTCCATTCAAGATGCAGAACGCAAGGAGTGTGCAATGGAATCGGGCATTGCCTAGGGATGAGCATTAACATTACAACCCAAAAAACAAGACGCATGTGATGACGTCCGTTATAACGGATCTAAGATGCAGGCTAAATAAACACATGAAACCCTATCATCACAAAAGAGGCATCTATTATCTGTATCAATCAATAGAATATATGTTATAAACTTATGACGAATATATTTTTATATTATAGTATTATACATGTGAATTTGGTGCTCAATAAATTAAAATATAACAAATAGGCTAAAGATTTATAATTAGCAGAAAACATGGCGGAATATTTTGACTAAAATTAGTTGTATTGAACACGAAATACTAAATGAGTTTTGGCAAACTAGGTGGCATATGTAGGGTCAGGGTTTGTCAGGTCATTTTGGCATGTTATACGGGTTATATTATACATCGGATTTAGTAAATTCGTGTATTACACGAGATAAATAAATAACATTTTTAAATTACACGAGTTGATTAAATAAAATATTAAATATAATAAAAATTTATTATTTATAAATCAGTATTTTAAGATATGAACAAACTGAAATCCGTATAACTAAAAATATGAGTAATAAAACAATGATATCAACTTTTTAAAACTTTTTTAAATATTGTTTTTCAAAATAAACTGTTTAAAAAAGCTTCACTTTCAGCTATAATTATTTTTTATTTACAAAAGTTCTACTTAAAAAAACAATTTTAAAATATTACATATTTTTAAAAAGTTTGGAAAAAAATTTCTTCTTTATAAATATTTAGAAATAAGATTAATTAAAAAGATTTATTTTTCAATTTATTTAAAAGCTATTTATAATTAAAAAAAGTTAATTAATATTATTAGTAATAGATGTAATTATTTAATAGAAAAAAGAAGCGAAATAATTTAAATGAGAATGAATATGGTGATATCACGTGTTCTCTTCGGTTATTCTTTTATTAAGGTAGTAAGATTTCTACAAAATTTTGTTTCTATGAATAACAAGTATGGTTTGGTTGCCTCAATCTAGATTGAACCCACAAGAAGAAACAAATTACACCCTTCTAGTGAATCGAGAGATGGATACTTGGAATGAAGGATTTTTAGGTCGTAATTTTGGTGATTCAAGCACACGAAAGTCCAAAAAATAATCGAAATTGCACAGCAAAATCAATGAAACTCCAAAGAAAAAAACAGAGGAATCAACCCTAGTTGCTGTAGATGAATATTAAAATGAAACAATCAATGAAGATACAAGTCTACAACTACAAGATGCTCGTGTTAGACGCATTTACTTTCCGTGCAATAATCCATCTCTAGACGTACATATTTCAAAAAGTATGATCAACTTTAACGAAGATCATGTGCACCACGAGAAACACGAGAAATAGATCTAAACAATTGCAGAGTTTCCAATCACAAATCGAAACACCTACTGTTAGCGATCACGGAGATAATCTATTTGATCTATATCATCACGAATTGAGATTATGAACACGTATTTGTAGATGCATATAGAAAATAGAGAGATCGAAATCACGAGAACATATCTACAGATCAATGAAATCAAATGTACCTGAATCGGTGATCTCACTGCTTCGTGAATCATCTCTGTTGAAATCAACATCAACAGCCTCCGCATCGCCATTACCACCACTCTCACCGCACTCAAACGCAACAACTACCTTCTTCTCTGAATCAACATCAACATCTTCAATCTCATGAGTCTCATCACCGTTTCCACCTCTCGTCTTCTCCTCAACGACCTTCTGCAGCTCATTAACAACATCAGCGATCGAATAATACTTCTGCATCTGCAGAATCGGGATCCAATTCAGCCTACGCCGGTGTATCGCAGCGAACACCGACTCGTAGTCGCACCTTCCGCCTTCTAATTGAGTCAGATGACCGCACAGAGCGTCGATTATTGCGTTCGCTGCTGCAAACTCACCTCGGAACCATGAGATTATAGCGTCCTTTGCGTATGCTGCCGGCATCATCTCCGGCTGCACCGGCATCATCATCGGAATCCGATCGGACGACGGAGAAACGCCGGTCGCCGGCGCCATTCGTTTATCGTTCAGATGCACAAATTGAAACCTCTAAGCTTTCTCCGGTGGCCGGAACGACGGTGAAGATATATATATATATATATATATATGTGTGTGTGTATATATATATATATGTGTGTGTGTGGAGAGAGAGATGAATAGAGATGATGAATACAGAGATCTGTGTGTATAGAAGCACCTGTGTCTCATATATGTGTATATATAGTCGGCGAGTGAAAATTAGATGTTAAAAAAATTAAAAATAAAATTCAGGGTTTTATTTGTAGTGTCCGTACGTGTTGGCAATTTGCTGACTTGTCAAATTCTGATTCGTACGTTTGGATGACGTGGCGGTGTTTGACGAAATAATCTCGTTTTAGTCTTTTAGAAGAATTGAAGAAGGGTTAGGTCATAGGTGGAAAACTCTTGCTTTTCTTTTTTATTTTTTAATTATTCTTTTTAAATCAATCAAGTATGAAGAATGAAGAATGAGGAATGAAGAATCCAAAAGCAAATTCCCATGCTAACCTTTGGATTAAAATTCTTTTATGATAATTTGGGTGATGTTATATGTTGTTTTGAAAAAAAATTGAATTATATTATTAAAGTAAAGTATTAAAATGATTCCGTATTTTTATAGGGCTTGAATTGATACTAAAATGTTTTAGATTGATACGACGCTAGAAGGTTGGAATTGAGCCAACTCGAGTTCAATTTTGTCTAATACGAGGTTAACTTGTTTAAATGTATAAAGCTTAAGCTTGAACTTGATTCATTTCAAATTGTATGTATGAATCTCTTGAGCTCGAACTATGCATGTTTATTATTTATTATATATTTGAATGTTTTTATGTTAATCTATGGGTATTTTATTGCAAGTTATATATACATATATAATGGTAAAAGTTTAAATAAAAATAATTTCTAATCTACAAATTATAAAAAAGTAATCTAACCATCATTCTTTTTAATTAATGGTTGAAATCAATTATAAAAAAAAAGATTGTAAAAAAAATATTTTAGACATAATCACTTTTGCTGACATTTTTTTTCTTAAAGTTTTTCTATTTTTTAAAATGTAGTAACTTTATATATGATATTATTTTGTATAAAAAATACAAATCAAAATGGCATCTCCTTAAAAAGAATAAAAGAAACATGTCAAACTCAAAATTATTATTAGCCTTTTAAGATAAAATACTATATTATACTATAACACTACCCTATATGTAAAATATTATTTAGTTTATATTACAAGTAATTCGGATGTTATATGTATAAAATTTTATTTATATATACATTAAACACGTAAGCCTCAACGCATGTAACTTGAGATCGAACTCACCTAATAAATAAGTCTCCATCTTAGATCCAAGCTAGTTTAAGCCTGGTTCAACTCGAGATATGATTTTAAACAGTTAGTTTATAATATGATTCAACCTGAGTTTTTAAAGACCTGATTTTTAATAGTTCATGCGCAACATGATTCAACTCGAGTTTTCAAAGACCTGTTTTACATAGTTCACAAACGACACGATTGGCTTACATCCATTGTTTTGAGGCTGATTGATAGCAAAAGTATATAAATTTAATAAAAATAATTAGATTTATAAATTATGACCATATCAAAAAGGGTCCCCATGGGGCCACGGCTGCGATGCTATTAGGATCGTGGACCGTGAGACGCACCACGCAGCCACAGCCTTGATGCCTAAGATGTATATCAATTATTATTATTATCAAATTCATATTATATATAATAGTTTTATACTTATATTATTTTCCTTTTAAAATAAACTTACTATAGGACAAATACTATATAATGAAATTAACTTTATTATAATTGATCCACAAGTGGAATAATATTGAAAATTTCTCCAAAACTCATATTGCCAATAATTAGGAAACCAAATCATGGAGAACATGCTTTGCTTGTCGCTTTCTTTTTAATTGTTTTTTCTATATAGTTTTAAGAACAAACGGCAACGCCAATACATGTGATTTTGAGGCTAACTTAAAAAACATAACTAATTTGATTAATTACAAGCTACTTGTGTTAATAGATCATTGGTAGGAGTTAAAGATTTCTTTTAAAGAAAATCAAAATCAAATCTTAACATCATTAGGTTGAAAGTTGGTGTATTTTAACAGGCTGTAACTGGGTTCGTGGGTCAAGTGGTCAAATGGGTCAGTTTAAACAAAACGTGTTTAGTTAAACGAGTTAAATGAAGTCAAACTGTCTAAACACGATCTATTTATTAAACAAATTATATATGACAATCAAAAATCAAATATCTGATTATTTTTGTACCGTATTTAAAGTCTTGTCACGAATTAGCACATGTAATTATTAACTCATATAACTCAATACATTAAATAGTTTATATTTGTTTTCCAAATATTTTAAGCATGTAAATCTTAAGAGATATATACCTAAGTAGCATCCTCTTATACTTTACCCAACATGAGAGATCACGATCATGTTGATCGATTATAATTTGTTATTTCCAATCAAAATTGGTAAAGATACAAAATCATATCATGTTAATGTTGACAAAAGGGTCAAATGTAATTCGTTGCATTTCACATCAAGGGTACACAGAAAAGAATATATAATCTAGTATAGCGGCAATATTTCAAAGTCTACCAAAACTTAGGACTCTAGTCTGTTGAAGTTTCAATTGAACATGAAAAGATTTCTTCTTACTTAACAAATGTATTAAAATATATAATAATAGCTTTAGTAAACCCGTGTATTACACGGTTTAATAAATAAAATATTAATATAATAATTTTATTGATTATAAATAATATTCTAAGATATGATATGACTGAAATTACATATGAGAAATAACTACAAATAATGAAACAGTGATTTCAACTTTTAAAATTTTGTTTTAAATCTTTCTCCAAAAAATATAAACATTTTATTCTAAAACAAACCGTATAAAATGTCATTTTTAAAATTTTCTTATTATAACTCCCAAATTAATTATTTTTGGATTTAAAAAATTAAACTTTTAAAAATACCAATCTTAAAAATATTTCGTATTTTTAAAAGAGTTTTATGTTTTAGAAAAAATTATTATTTTATAAAAGTTTTTTTTATTTAGAAATAATATTAATAAATAGATTTTTTTTATATATTAAATGTAAAAGAAAGTTAAATAATATTTTAGTAATTAAGGTAATTATTTAAGATGAGAGAGAGGCGGAAAAATTTTAGTGAGGATAATTGTGGTGCTGACACGTGGCACCTCAAATTACCCTTTTATTAGAGTAGTAAGATAGCTTTAGTAAACCCGTGTATTACACGGGTTTAATAAATAAAATATTAATATAATAATTTTATTGATTATAAATAATATTCTAAGATATGATATGACTGAAATTACATATGAGAAATAACTACAAATAATGAAACAATGATTTCAACTTTTAAAATTTTGTTTTAAATCTTTTTCCAAAAAATATAAACATTTTATTCTAAAACAAACCGTATAAAATGTCATTTTTAAAATTTTATTATTATAACTCCCAAATTAATTATTTTTGGATTTAAAAAATTAAACTTTTAAAAATACCAATCTTTAAAATATTTCGTATTTTTTAAAAGAGTTTTATGTTTTAGAAAAATTTATTATTTTATAAAAGTTTTTTTTTATTTAGAAATAATATTAATAAATAGATCTTTTTTTATATATTAAATGTAAAAGAAAGTTAAATAATATTTTAGTAATTAAGGTAATTATTTAAGATGAGAGAGAGGCGGGAAAATTTTAGTGAAGATAATTGTGGTGCTGACACGTGGCACCTCAAATTACCCTTTTATTAGAGTAGTAAGATTAAAGTAAATATAAGAGAAAACGTAGAAATGTAATTTAGATTTATAGTTTATTTATTGTATTTATTATTTTATATACTCAGTAAGCTTCAAATTATAATTGACATTCTGACGATAAGACGTCTCTCATCTATTCAAAGGGTATAAGATTTAAATTCTAAAAGACGAAGATATATGTGACTAATATGAGTAATTAAATTAGGAATTTTTCTAAAAAACAACTACGTGTTATAATATCACAATAATTAACACAAGATTAGCGTTATAACCTTAAGAACTTTAAAGAGAATTGCAAGAGCAAGAAGAAGAGAAATGTATAACTTATGAAAGTGTATACAAGAGGTGCATTTTCTTCTCTACATTGAGGTGGTATTTATACTACAAAGATCAATCAACTTGGTAGACAAGGTAAACTATTTTGGTAGATAAGTAGCATAGTAAACTTATCTACAAGTTTGACAAAGAGTTCATCCACTTGCAATGGTAATAATTCATAATACTCCCCCTTGGATGACACTTTTCAAACTTCAAGAGTTTAAGTACTGCCTCGTTAAAAACCTTGCTAAAGAAAAACCCAGTGGGAAAAAACCTTAGCTAAGGAAAAAAGAGTGCAGCTTATAACTCCCCCTCAAATTGTCTTTTGTAGATCATTACATTGCGTGTACGTGCCGCATGCCAATATCATAAACATGTTTTCTGAAAGTTGTTTTAGGAAGTGCCTTTGTGAAAAGATCAGCTGAATTGTTGCTTGATTGAACGTATCTCATTTCAACCTTTTTATCTTTAATAAGATCTTGAGTGTATGAAAAGAATCTTGGTGGTATATGTTTTGTTCTGTCACTTTTGATATACCCTTCTTTCATTTGTGAGACACAAGCTGCATTATCTTCATAGATTGGTGTTGCGTTTTCATCTTTCTCCAATCCACAAGAAGTTGATATAAGTTGTGTCATAGATCTTAACCATACACATTCTCTTGAAGCTTCATGTAGTGCAATGACTTCAGCATAATTTGAGGATGTCGCAACGAGTGTTTGTTTCTGAGAACGCCATGAAATCGCAGTTCCTCCATTCTTAAATACGTATCCAGTTTGAGATTTTGCTTTATGGGGATCAGATAAATAACCTGCATCTACATAACCAACCAACCCTTCTTTTGAATTATTAGGATAAAACAAGCCTAAATCAATAGTACCTCGAAGATATCGAAAAACATGTTTAATCCCGTTCCAGTGCCGTTTAGTAGGAGCTGAACTAAATCTTGCTAACAAATTAACTGCAAAAGAAATGTCAGGTCTCGTACAGTTAGTAAGATACATAAGAGCTCCAATTGCACTGAGATATGGTATCTCTGGACCAAGGACCTCTTCATTATCTTCACAAGGACGGAATGGATCATTATCAACATTGAGTGATCTAACAACCATCGGTGTGCTTAAAGGATTTGCTTTGTCCATATTGAAACGCTTTAAGAGTTTCTCAGTATAAGTTGACTGATGTACAAGTATTCCATTATGCATATGCTCAATCTGCAAACCAAGACAATATTTGGTTTTTCCAAGGTCTTTCATTTCAAATTCTTTCTTTAAAAGAGCAATTGCTTCATTTATTTCCTTTTGCGTCCCAATTATATTTAGATCATCAACATACACAGCTATGATCACATATCCTGATGTTGTTTTCTTAATGAAGACGCATGGACAAATAAGATTACTTGTGTATCCTTTACTTGTCAAATAATCACTCAAACGATTATACCACATCCTTCCAGATTGTTTGAGTCCATACAAGGATCTTTGTAATTTGATGGAATACATTTCCTTAGGCTTTGAGCTTAATGCTTCGGGAAATTTAAAACCTTCAGGAATTTTCATATAAATGTCACTATCTAGTGATCCATACAAGTAAGCTGTGACAACATCCATAAGACGCATCTCTAAATTTTTTGAGACTGCTAAACTGATTAAGTATCTAAAGGTTATTGCATCCATAACAGGGGAGTATGTTTCCTCATAATCAATCCCTGGCCTTTGTGAAAAACCCTGAGCTACAAGTCTGGCTTTATATCTTGTAACTTCATTTTTCTCATTTCGTTTTCGTACAAAAACCCATTTATACCCTACAGGCTTTACGGACATCGGAGTAATAACAATAGGCCCAAAAACCTTTCGTTTGTTAAGTGAATCTAATTCAGCTTGCATAGCTCCTTTCCATTTATCCCAATCATGTCTATTTTTACAGTCACTAACTGACTGTGGTTCAGGATCATCATCTCCACTCATGATGTCACTTGCTACAGAATAAGAAAATATTTCATCAATACTTTCCATTTCATCTTGATTCCGTAAGATATCTGTGTGACCATAGTTAATTGACATTTCTTTGTTATTTTCATCCAAATCCTCCCCATGAGAGGTTTTGGTATGTAGCGTTTCATCAAGATCATTCACTTTATTGTCAACTTCCTTTTCATGAGTTTTTCTTTTTCGAGGATTTTTATCCTTGGAACCGATTGGTCTTCCTCGTTTCAAACGTTTTTGAGATTCATGAGCCATTGTGTTATCTATTTGCTCATTTGGAATCTCAACTCGAGCTGGAGCATTAGCAGCTGGTATATGAGATTTAGTAACTCTGTTTGTATCAGTAAATGAATCAGGTAATTGATTTGCAATTTCTTGCAGGTGTATTATCTTTTGAACTTCTGTCTCACGTTGTTTAGTTACTGGATCAAGATGCAATAAGGAAGGAACATACCATGAGACATCATTTTCTTGTTTTTTCTTTTCTCCCCCTAATGCCGGGAAAACTGACTCGTTAAAGTGACAATCAGCAAAACGTGCTGTAAATACATCTCCAGTTAAAGGTTCAAGATATCTTATGATGGAAGCTGATTCATATCCAACATATATTCCCAACCTTCTTTGAGGACCCATTTTTGTGCGTTGTGGTGGTGCAATAGGGACATACACAGCACACCCAAAAATTCTAAGGTGGGAAATGTTTGGCTCATTACCAGTAACAAGTTGTAACGGAGAGTATTTAAGATTTGCACTTGGTCTCATACGAATTAGTGATCCAGCATGAAGAATTGCATGACCCCAAATAGACACAGGGAGTTTTGTCCTCATTATTAATGGTCTAGCTATTAGTTGTAGACGTTTGATTAACGACTCAGCTAAGCCATTTTGTGTGTGTACATGAGCAACAGGGTGTTCAACAATAATTCCCACAGACATGCAATAATCATTAAAAGCATGTGATGTGAATTCACCAGCATTATCAAGTCTCACCCTTTTAATAGTATAATCAGGGAAATGTGCTCGTAATTTGATAATTTGTGCAAGAAATTTTGCAAATGCTACATTACGAGTTGATAACAAAGAGACATGTGACCATCTACTTGATGCGTCTATCAAAACCATAAAGTATCTAAATGGTCCACATGGTGGGTGAATTGGCCCACATATATCTCCTTGAATTCTTTCAAGAAACAAAGGTGATTCCTTTTCAATTTTCCCAGGCGAAGGCCTTGTGATTAATTTCCCAAGAGAACAAGATGTACACAAAGGAATTTTATTCGATTGTGGGATCTTTTGATATTTCAATGGATGCCCATGAGTATTTTCAATAATTCTTTTCATCATTGTAGATCCTGGATGACCTAATCTGTCATGCCATAAGTTAAGTGTTTCAGGATCACAAAATTTTTCTTTAACTGCCATATATGCCTGAGGCATACTAATATGTGTATAATGTAAACCAGACTGAAGCATTGGCAGTTTTTCTAATATCTGATCTTTGCTTATGATATACAAATATTTTTCATTATCAACAGTCCTTGACTGAGTATCATATCCGTTATGATATATGTTTTTGAAACTCAACAGATTTCTTGTTGATTTTGGGGAAAATAAAGCATTTTCTATTATCAACTTTGTACCATTTGGTAATGCTAAATTAGCTTTTCCCACTCCTTCTATCAGGTCTGTAGGGCCTGATATTGTATTAACGATTCCTTTTGTTGGTTTAAGCTCATAAAAATATTTTTTAGATCTAAGTATAGTGTGTGTGGCTCCACTATCCGCTATACATATATCTGCTTCATTTGTTTGATCTTGTGCTCCAGTGATGTTCATTTTAATCTTGAAAGTATAAAGAAAAATAATAAGTGAATAACAACGAAATTGTTATATTTTAACTAAACTTTATTTAATCGAAAAGAAAACATTACATGAAGAAAAATACATGATTAAACATAGAAAACACTAAATTGTTGCATATGACTATTGTGGTAATGCAACATGTGTTTCAAAGGTCTATGTCAAAGTCTGCAGTGTTCAACTCGACATTGAGATCATTAAAATTATCAATATGGTTCACTTCCTTCTCTTTTCTTTTAAGAGAGGCTTGGTATAGTTCACACAAATGTGGAGCTGTGCGACAAGCCTTCGACCAGTGGTTTGTGCTACCACATCTAAAACAGGAAGTGCCATTGTTTTCGGACCTACCAGCTTCATTCCCCTTGTACTGGTTGGAATTATTTTGTGGTGCGTGGTAATTAACTGTTCTTTGATTTCTACCACGACCATATCCACGGCCACGACCACGTCCACGGTTATAAAAGTTACCTCGGTAATTATTATTACCTTTAAAAGAATGGTTTCGGTTATTAAGGTAACTTTTATCAAAGGAACCTCGGCCACGACCTCGTCCCCACTTTCTTCCAGAGTTTTTAGTAGCAACATTTATCTCTGGAATTGCTAATGATCCTGTGGGGCGAGCTTGATGATTTTTCATCAAGAGCTCATTGTTTTTTTCTGCTACGAGGAGAAATGAATTCAAATCAGAATATCTTTTAAATTTTTGCAACCTATATTGTTGTTGCAAGTTTATGTTTGATGCATGAAATGTGGAGAAAGTTTTCTCCAACATATCTTCCTCGGTTACAGTTTGCCCACAAAATCTGAGGGTTGAGCATATTCTGAACAAAGCAGATGTGTACTCGTTTACTTTTTTAAAATCTTGGAACCTGAGATTGTTCCATTCATCTCTAGCAGTAGGAAGTAGAACTTCCCTTTGATGATCAAATCTGCTTTGTAAGTCTTTCCATAAAACATACGGATCCTCACAATTTGAATATTCAAATTGTAACATTTCATCGATATGTTTATGTAAAAAGACATCGGCTTTCGCCTTGTCTTGCTCCGAACAAAAATTCCCCTCTTGTATTGTTTCTAAGACACCCATTGATTTAAGATGTCTTCTCACATGGGCCGTCCAAGGCATATAGTTTTCTCCATTAATACTAAGAGCCGGGAATTCAATTTTTGCAATATTCGACATTCTGATTTCTAAACAAGAATTAAGCAAATAGTAAGATGATTATTAGAATCCATATATATCAATAAACATTGCGATACAATAAAGTGGTAGAGCTATGAACAAATACAAAAATAAGAAAAGTTTAAATTCTTCGGGTGGTAGTTCAGCAATGGGGATAATAATTAAAATAAGCATTATGGTTGCCAGTATTAGAACCGGGTGTATCATCTTTGAAAGATTTTCTTGGATAAACTTGAGAGATGATCTGTTTATTGTAAACGAAAATAAATTGATAGTGGTCAATTTATAGTTTAAAATTATAACCGTTTGTAACGGTTATGTGATTGTTTACAACGGCTATATAACCGTTCATAACGGCTATATAATCGTCGTCTATGTATATATCAACAATAATTTTTAAATAAGTATTAAGATTATGTTATAAAAAATGAATTTAGTTTATAAAAACAAAATAGAATAAGAACGACAAATTAGAATAAGAATAAGACGTTAGTACGAATAAATGTTAGCAAATATAATCAAAATGTTAGTTGACATAAAAGGAAATGTTAGTTGTATAAATAAAGATTAAGTAAAGGTTAGATGCATAAGTAAATGTTAGTTGACATAATATAAAATGTTAGTTGCATAATCAAAAAGTTAGATGCATAAATAAAAGTTAGTTTGTTAGTAGTCCCATGGTTATCAAAATGTCCATAATAAGATCTCCTTTATGCTTATTTTATTTATATTAGTTATCTTCTCAATATAAGATATTATATATTATTACTTAATGAAGGTCTTACCTTGATTAGTAGATGACTTTGTGCTCAATTAGTCTTCTTGATTAGAGTTAAGAGCTCTCGTGCTGATAACGTGTTATAATATCACAATAATTAACACAAGATTAGCGTTATAACCTTAAGAACTTTAAAGAGAATTGCAAGAGCAAGAAGAAGAGAAATGTATAACTTATGAAAGTGTATACAAGAGGTGCATTTTCTTCTCTACATTGAGGTGGTATTTATACTACAAAGATCAATCAACTTGGTAGACAAGGTAAACTATTTTGGTAGATAAGTAGCATAGTAAACTTATCTACAAGTTTGACAAAGAGTTCATCCACTTGCAATGGTAATAATTCATAATACTACGATATTTTTTTTGTATATTTTCAACTATACATCAGGTTTAGTAATTTATAAATACTGTTATTTTATAATAACTCCATCTATTTTCAGGCAATTCATAAAGCAGTGGCCCATACCCATACCCATACCAATAAACTTCAAGCAATTTTTGGGTAGTTACTCGTATGGTATCAAGTATACGTATTTGTTTGTTAAAAACACCCATTCATACTAGTTTTATACCCGTCCGGTGGCCGGGTATCGCAACGTCATAATAGCATTACCTTATTGAAGTGCGTTGTAAACAAATACCTTATAGTGCAACGCCAAAGTACAAGTACTTAGGTTACATAGTAAATGTTGGACTACAATATAACCTAAATATAAAAACATAAATAATCTAGTCTTGTGAAAATGTGAGTTGACAGTCGAACATGAAAGATAGTGAGTAGCTTGGTTGAAAATTTCAAGAATCGCATATGTTATGTAGTCACTGAACCACGTAGGCTTACGATTTGATCTCCTAGGTTTTATTTTTAATGATTTTATTTTGTGACGTCTTCACCATCCGCTATGGTGGGAACTTGTGGTATTTAACTACTCACAAGAGTGTAGGACCATGAGTGTCATCAAATAAAGGTAGAGAATAACAAACAAAAAGTGATAAAGAGATTGAAGAGTAAAAGTTATACTAACTTAGTACTTAAAAAACATGAGTGAGAACATGAAGGTAGAGACATTTTATGCGTTTACTAACCTAGTACTTATAAAAACATCTTTAAACATAAAAGTTAAAAAGAGAAAAACAAAATTATTGCTAGATTACTTAAAAGTAGTACCATTCTTTTCCAATTAAACATTAAAGTTTTTAAACCCAAAACTTAGAAATCAACCTATAGATTGAAGGGTTATAAGATTTTAAAGAACCATCAAACGTACTATGTTACTATCTGCACAAGAGCTATGCTCATTTTGCTATTTTTATTCAAAGTTTCTAATGAGAAAAAAATATTTAATTCACTTATTGCATGAATCACAAACATACATCACCTCATCACAAATTTCATGTTGCCGTTGAGATTTGTATGGACTAAAATGCCAACCATACTCAATAATCTCGACAATAGCAAAAAACAGAATAAGTAGAAAAAATAATGCAAAAAGACTTCATAGTTAAATTAAGGTAGCTACACCTTGCTGTCATGGATCATAGACTTATTTTGCTGCTCCAATAACATGTTATTTAACACGTTTACACTTCAAAGTTTCAAAATAAATAAAAGAAAAACATGGTCAACATTTAAGAATACTAGAAATAAAATATAACAATAACCAAATTTTAACACCTATCTTTCCATCCTCCACAATATTTTTGAAAATTAGTTAATAATTTTGATAAATGATTGATATTGATCATAGATTCAGATCTATACTTTCAAAATCAAGTTGTTCTTTTACCAGTTTTATTTATGAAGTAATTGCGTATTTTTTAACAACAAAAGACAAACAAAAGTACACAAACATAATCATGAACAACAACCTGGCTGAGATTTTGTCGAGCTAACTTGGACATAATGAAGAAACTCGTGGCATCAACACCAGTGGCGCGCTGTTCAGCATAAGCTTTATAATAAATAACGAAAAAGGTACATGAAAAATTGAAAGATGTAGAACGATAATCGAAACTTGAATCAGCAACATTGAACCATTCGTCGTAGATCTTCCGATGTTTAACACACCAACTGCTCGCTGCTGAATCAAAATCCATTATGCAAGCTGATAAACATGCAGATTACAGATTCTGAAGTAGGATCGACCACATATTTGAAGCGGCATTTCCGGAAAGTACAGACCAGCATATACCTCTCCTGTATTTGACCCACGGCTCCAATACCCCTCCCTGGACCAAGGCACCACCGATGCCAGATAACCCAATCATGACCACAGACACATAAAAAAACAAACCGTAGACTGTATGTTTAACCTTTCCTAAACCACAAACACTTATCATTCACTTCATCACTTTCTTTTGCATAATCTTTGAATCTATACTCTTCCTTTTATAAACTTGGGGGCAGCCCTTTCCCTGCACTATAACATTGAGTACAGAGAGTAAAGTGTGATTTCATTAAATAAAAACTTATAAAACGCAGAAAGGTTGCAAGTTAAATCAATAGCAAAAACAATTAATTATTTTAGTTTCTTAATTTCAAAAATCAGACCGTTAAAAAGGCAAATGATGCAAACATATTTCTTGATGGTTTCTTCACCATCTTCAACTATAACATATATTACAACAAAACATTCAAAAAATCATTGAAGGGCTTGACATTCTATCAAATTTAACCTGATCGAGCATCACCCCAAATAATAGAATACTAATTACAACATAAAGTAATAATTAAACTTACCAATTTGTGTAAGTCGATGTTGGTGGGGATAGAAGCATCGGAAGAAAGAGCAGGTAAGTCGATGTTCACGGTATTCTCCAATTTCCTTTCACGCATCTCAGGTGCTGAAGATAAGTTAGTATATATTTCTAATGAAAGCACCAATCAAAGCATAAAAAGTTTCAAATTTAGGTGTGGAAAAGAACTTACGAGGATTGGTGGAAGATCATGAAGACTACGCAGGACAGAGGACGTGCAGCAGCTTAAAAATCACAGTCTCAAGCGGTTGCCACCGACCACCGTCTTTGTAGGAGGACGTGTGCAATACTCGTGGTCACCAGGTAACCTCTGGTAACCGTGGCTTCTAGAAGCAATTCTAGTAATTTAAACGGCTGAGATGCAAAGATAGAGTATTTGAACGGTTGCGATTAGTTCAGAAGGGAGTTTTCTTTTTCACGGGCAATATACTATATAGAATTTTCTTATACATTCTTTTTTCCTTACCAATATAATATTTATATAATTTTAAGTGTACAACAACTACAACAAATTAAAGTATTATAAATTACATACATCCTAACATCATCATAATAAAATCTAAAATGTCTAAAAAAATTTAATATCTATGATGATACAAATCTTAAGGGATAAATACATAGTTTATACATACAATATATAAGTAATATCATCAAAATACAAATCTTAAAAGAAAAGTTATTTTTTCAGATAATCAAACGCTAGTATCTGACTTATGTCAAAGTCTACTTTAGAAAACAAACATTGCTTTTTTGCTCTTATTGCCCACCATTGATGTTTCTCCAAAAATGTTCTCGTAACCTCAAACATCAATTGTTCACTTTCAAGAATTGAGTGAATGACCTTTTAAGTTAAATCGCTAGGATTTTAAATAGCACCTTAGGCACACAACCAATAAGACCAATATATATATGTTGATATTCTCGAAGGGATGAAGGGTCATATACTTTAGGTAAATGAAAATAAACAATGCATTGCATCCCACATCGCTGAAATTTTAACTTGGTTCCAAATTCTTTGACAAAATTCACAAAATCATCCTTGACCACATCTCAAAAATGCTCGAAAAACTTGAACATGAAGCCATCAGGACCCAAAGCCTTATCTCCATACTGAGTTACCGACTCCTTGATCTCGTTGACTTAGAATGGCGATTCAAGCATAACCTCTTGAACCAACCAGTTTAGGCATCACAACAACTAATCATCGAGGATATCCTATGATTATATTTGAATTGACTTCCCAACGATAGTTTACGGACAATCCATTAATTATGTACATTTTTTCCTATTGATAATGCCATGAAAAACTTAATGTTTAAAGAAGGTGTGACAAGTTGAACTAGTTTTTTTTAAAGCTTACTGCAATTGCATAATTATAATAATTGAAATATTATCTCACCTGGAAATTCTTAGAAAAAAGTCAAATGAATATCCACCAATAAATTAGAAAATGTATAAATTAAAACAGTCTCAAGAGGGAAGCTATATAGATGGTGTCATAATGGGTATATTATGTGAATTAGTGGGAAGAAGCCAATTATATTTTGAAAACAGGGGTAATCACTTAAGTTTATTTGAATTATGTCAAATATTAGCTAAAAGTGTATAGAGTTTTTTTCTTAATGTTTGAAAAGTACAATAGTGGAATGGTAGAATCTTTATGGGCAAAGTTAAAGGTAACAAAGTCATATTTTTATGGCTTGGAAAATTCACATGAAGTTGTGTAGGTGAAGCTTGGATCACCAATACACACCCCACCATCAAAGGAACAAAAACTTTATCATAGAAGAATATAATAAATTTATTAGATATTTTAAATATATTTACAAATTAAAATTTATGTTAAACATTATACATTATTGTGTGGTATAATGCTTCACTTAATTAATAGATAGTGTTGCACTTGATATGAAGCATTATAATTATAACACTATGTATTTCCCGTGTGTCTAAAGAATCAAACTTTTCATAGTAGAAATTTAACTTTGTGTTTATATTTTTTACCTCATGTTAAATCAAATGTCACACTATTATTCTTTTGTTTCCATGCTTTTCTTTTCATAATTCTCGTGATATTTTACTTTTGGATCTTGTATATCGTAGATTCGACAAATCAACACTAGAAGAAGATATACCACCATGACAACCACCCACCCAAAACTATTATCATGTCGATTGATGGATCATGAATTTTAAAATGGACTACTAGACTTGTTATAGTTGGGGGCATTTTGTAAAGCATTTTGTTGAGAAATAAAAGTGACATTTACTACGGAAAATTAGACTATGTGTGTGTGTGTGTGTGTATATATATATATATATATATAATTTTGAATTGATCATTTAAGATTCATGTATTTAAGTCAAATTGTCATGAAACCACTACATAAAGAGTTTAAAAAACCCTTATACAATAGTGAAAAGGTTTCATGTGACTATAGATGCATAACAGACATTGAATGGAACATTTGGATACACTTGCTAACGTAAAATGATGATTTTCATGTTACTTTTTAGTAAAACACTTTATTATTTTAGAGAAATTGTAGATTGAAATGTATGAAGGGTTAGATGCATAAAATAATATTGAAAGTGAATCAAATTTGATATATGTTATAAATGGAGATTGTAAATCGAAATTTCTTATTACATAAAACATTTAAAATTGAAGAGAAGTCAACGGTGCACATGAGATAGCCCCTTTGTTGAAGGGGTACCCCTTAAAGTGCACAAAGAACATTTCAAGATCAATATCATATACACCATTGGCCATTGGTACCCTCCATATTCGTCGCAATCATTTTGTTATATCACTTTTATGTCATTTTGACGTGTTAAATAATAAACAACTAATTATAAACTTAAAGTTATAATAATCCTAGTCTCTTTTTTCAAAACGTATTGATGTTAAATACGTGAAATGATGCTACAAAAAGACTAAGTTATAAAGGGAAATAACTTTTGTCTATACAAAAAAAATGTTATAGATGTTTGAAAAAGATATAAAGAAGACATAATATTGGTTGATATTATTCCTTTATATAGCCCTATCTTTAAACTTCTATATCATTATTTTCAGAGTCGGTGCTGAGGATTTAAAGGACAGGGCGAGTTTGAAAAATGGGTTCAAAGCAAAATTTTTTTATCATTTTTCTAATGGGTTTTAAATTATTTGTGCGTGATGAATTAACTAAATGGTTTAATCCAAATCATATTTAGGTAAAATGAGTTAATTTAAAGGGTGTAATAGGCTAATTTAAGTACGTAAATAGATGATTTTTTTTAAAAAAAAACTATACATATATATAAATTGTAAAAAAAAATTCAGAACCCCCTGAGCGTTTGCCCCTTCTTTAGGTCGGCCATGTTTATTTTTTCTCTATAACGTCTCGAATCTAGATTATGATTAATGAAATCTCAAGCATCATGAGTTTTAAGTCATAGAATATTTTATATTATTGTAAATATATTTTAAAGAGCTTCCACATATGTTCTATTTTTTTTGCTTTTCTAAATAATAAAATATAAAATGAACTATAAAATGTTATGAGTTATTGCTATAGAAGTAAATATCTCTAGATAGGTGGTCCAAACTACAAAAGGTGATAGAATATTATTCCAATAACTGTAAATTGTAAATAGAATATTTTGTATGAGTTGCAACTTGCATCACAACATATGCAAGTGTAAAAATGGACCGATCCAAAGATTCTTACTCTGTCACTAGAAATACATATAAAACTAAGGGGTACGTGTACTGTCTATAAGGGTTTTAAAATATAATAAATAAAAATTAATGCATTATATTTATAAATATTTTAAATTAAATATAACGGATTGATAACTTATCTGACTACTTTTTTTTTCTGTAAAACAACTCAATAAAACTCAATTGCACTTGTTTGTACATGTTTTGACCTGAAACAAAGTGATACTTTTTAAAATGACACATTTTTACTGAATTCATATTTGCTCGAAACAACTTCAACTTGAACTCAACTTGACTGGACCTGACCAACCGATTTGTGTAATACAAATTAAATTCAAACTTGAAACATTCAAATAAAGAATTCTTAGTGTTCTTAATTATTAGTAGCATGAATAAAGATATTCTATATATCAAAATTTTGTACTTACTACATCTAGATAAACTAATTAATAATAGAATCTTCGTATGATAATGTAATAATGTTAATTTCAAAACTAGCCAACGGATCTGGTAAGATTTTTGCTTCTAGTCCCTTTATGTTACCGTCAAACTTTTCTTCCTAATTTCTTATGCTTCTAGTAATATATAGACTATAGTTGTTACATAAACCTATGCTTCTAGTAATATATCGACTATAGTGGCTTTGAGGTCTAGAGGTGATAACCTAACAAAATAGATGAAAACACTAACGAATTGGGAACACAAAAGGATCATCATTTGATCTATCGTCAACATGAGGGAATTTTGATTAATGAGAGATGATCATACCACTCCGGCGGTGAAATACATGGTATTTATATATGTTCTTTATCTTAAAGATTGAGAGTTTAAAATTTATAAATTGCAAATATACGTGATTTACTGAAGTAGATTATAAGTTGTTTTAAAAAATTATAATTTCTGAAAAAACTTTTGACAGATGATGATTAATGATACCGCAACATGTCTAGCTAACCAGGTTGTGTGGGTTTGACATTTGTGTTTTTTTTGTGATGTACGCCTAGTTGAGGTCACCCCACGATGCATGTTAAATTAATAAGATTTCTTAAGTAGATGACCGTATAAAATGAATTTACAAACTTGAATATAGATGAAAATGTATAAAAGGAAAAAGTAACTTTAACAAGTAACAACTGAGTGAGAATTTTACGTCCTTGGCAAAACACATGCAATTTAAACTTTGTAAACATCATTCAATGAAGCGTATATTTTAAATTTTTGTTTTTTTTATTTGAACAACATAACATGTGATTAAGAAGTTTCTACCAAATGAAGAAAGCTCTTCAAATTGAATTTTGCATCTAAATAAATATGAGGTTCATACTTATTAAGTATTTGATTTTTATATCATTTATTATATTTGATTAAATACCGAAAACCACATTCATATTACTTATAATAATAGACACACAAATTAATTATAGATGTTGATACTACAGGAAAATAGTTTTTTTTTCGAATAACAACTCACACGTCATGTAACATACCTTAATTTTACACCACAACTAATTTACACCAACTTGCTAAACGATATTTGAACCTTTGACTTTAAGGGAGACCATTCTAACTTCAAATGTTTTTCCATTGGACTCAATCTCACCCTTATGTTAAAATTAAGGGTGCAAATGAGCCAAGTCAAGCCCGAGCTTGGCTCGTTTTGACTTAAGAAAGCTCAAGCTCGACTTGTTTTGAGTGTTATATTTAAAACTCGAGCTTGACTCGTTAAAAGTTTTTCAAGATCGAGCTCGACTCGTTTATTGTGTAATTATTATTATTTTTAAATATTTGTATACTTAATTTTACAATAATATTATATAAATATAATAAATAAATAAATTCAATAAAGATATAAACAAAAAAGCTCTATGGGCTTGTGAACCGGCTTGAGCTCGACATCTGAAGCTCGGACTCGCTAATAAAATGAGCCTTTTTCTAGGCTCGAGCTTGATAAAACTCGACTCGTTTCAAGCTTTAAATCGACTCAATCTCGAGTTGCTTGCGAATGGTTCGGTTTGTTTGCACTCCAAATTAAAATATATAATTATAATAAATGGTAATGATGTCTTTCACAAAAGTTGCGGTCTAAATATTGTTTGGTGTCTCTTTGCATTTATTGCGTATGATGTACACATATTTACTTAAAAGTATTTTAGTTTCCGCAACAATATTTCCGTTGTTACTAACGAGAAAAAATAATAATTTGTCAAAGTAAATATTACTATCTCATTTATTTTATTTATATTAGGCTGATTAGAAATATATAAACTAAATACACATGTCAGTTATATAGTATATAATAGTATGTTTACGTGATTAATATATTTGCGTTTTAATACAGGAAAGATAATTAAGAAGATAAATCAAACTTTTTGCTTAGAATATTCTAGGTTATTGTATACGAATTGATATAAACCTACTCTATATGGGGCTCAAAATGTGACAGAAGTCACATGATCTAACACCAAACGTTGCTTAGAAATTAGTTTGATGCTTTAAGAAAATATTTATGTTATTCACATAATTTTCTGTTTAACTCAATTCATAATAATTTATAATTTTAAGGAAAATTTAAATTTATTAATTCAAACTATTACCTATGTACTACTTACTTAAGTAGTGACGTACACAACTTTTTATTTGTTAACAATGACAATCCTAGTAACATTATTATCATATATTCACATTCCATTTGTATGTGTTTTCCGCTTGATATTACTCGTGTGTCTTTTCATTTTATTTAGAATCATTATCGTGAATGAAACAAAGTTCAAATCAGACGTAAACATTAGTATCACAACAGTAATTAATACTCAGAATAATTATTAGTCTATACGTAATAATTTAGATTATTAAAATTCAAATCGATGATAATTATAGATTATATCTTATACGGATACTTTTAACATTCTTCAAGTCGTAAGTCTATAACATATATAATAAAAAATAAATAAATAACAAAATATTAGTTGATTGGGGGCAGTTTGGTCATATTTGATAAACCGGTTTTACATTTGTACCGGTTTAAACCGGAACTATCCTAACGGTGGCTTCCACGGGAGAAGGATGAGTTGGCGGCGCTTTTTAGTCACCAACTTCCCATGACATCTTAAAATACACCAACAAAAAAAAGTCAAACTCATCAACTTTGACTTTCACTGAATATTTCTCAAATTTAATTGTTATTTCAACATATGCTTGAAAAAGTATTATTATATTGATTTTGCTCTGTGTAAATTTGATTTCTTATACGAATCATCCATTTGATATGTCCATTTTATAAGTCTGGTTATTTCTTTCTAAAAGACCTCTTATTGTTCACTCATATGATATGTAGCAAGTCTTGTTAGTCAACTAACGTTAAAAAACTATTAACTTTCTACGGCACCTTAGCCCTTTTTTTTTTTCTTTTTTTTGAACGGTAAATGTACGACCATGCTTCGAAGGATATGTGTTATTTTAGTCGGGCTCATCTATCCGTTTTCCGGTCGGGACCGCACCCCTAACCCTCTCAGGAGGAAACCCATTGCTGAGAAAACTCTATGACTCAACTCTGAGCATTTATACTCAGAGTGAGACTTGAACCCATTACCTTCCATTATTTACATATAATAGGTATTTCACCTTAAACAGTTAGGCTAGGGATGATTGGTGGCACCTTACCCTTTAACTAACTAACTAACTTTGTAGTAATGTCACACAAAAAAATACACAATATAATAATATTATATTCTTCACCTTTCTTTTTCCTTCAAAACTCGAGAATGCAACTTAGAACATATAGTTTGGAATCTATGATATGTTCTATACAGCAACATTAGGTACAAGTTTCAGTTATTAGAGGAACCATAAGAAACTTTAAGCAGACTTATACAAAGACTAATAGAACACCGCATTACTCGATGTAGTAACTTTTTTTTAGAACGGCAAACACATACATCTTTTTAATCCTGCTCCTAGATCTACATCATCGTACATCATGGGGCTCGAACCTTCAACCTCATGATGAGAGACACCACTATACACACACTAGATGACAGATACCATTGAACTACAAGCTCTTTGGTGCTAGATGTAGGTTTTGACTTTGGTTTCGCTTTGTTGACCTTAAATGGACTGGGTTCAATAGTGGGCTTTCAAGCTCGATCCATTGAACCCGTAAGGCTGTACCTGGACCACATATGTATCAAGATCCAGATCAGATTGTAAAAAGATACTAGGTTGATCTTTAACATGCTGTAGAGTGTAGAGTGTAGTCTACAGGTGCACATTACTATATTAGGACTGGTTTGTGATCCGAAACTAAGAAACTCCTCCGGTTCGAAACCAAAAACATAACCGGTTTGGGTGAAACCGGTTCGGTTCCAACTTCCAGTCTGATCTGCTAGTTAGAAATCGGTATACCAGCTTGGAACCGGTTCAAGGGATGCAACGAGGTCTGAAACCGATCCAATGTCAAGGGTTAGATGACGGGTTTTAGCTTAAATAAGTTGTTTTGGTACGAGTAGACAAGTGTCACATAGAATAATGCGTAACACGTAAAATTCCAAAAGTTATATTATTAGGGTAACGACTACATTTTTTTAAAATAAATGAATTTACATATAACATAAAAGATGCTATAAATAACCACTCCTCAAATCTAACTCAAACCATACCATGTCATGAATAAGATTGACATGAATCGACATACCACATCGGATCATTTAAGACATCTTCATAGCTTTTCGAGTCGAGACATTTTCTACCAACAACCCGAGACAATGAAAATGATTCTTGTCGTTTATAATTCTAAACTCTATCTTATAATTTTTATCAATCAAAGAACTTGAAGCGTTTAACATTCAAAAGTAGACTCGTTTATACAAAGAATACAATAAATAATGGTTCGATTTTTTCTATCTTCAAACAGCGTATATACCCGTCCTATCTTCAGGACTACCCTCCGTAGTTCCAGCTTGACTTCCTTTGCGCGAAGTCCTCTTTGTAGCAACTATATGATATTCATCATCTTCTTCATCAATTTCCATCAGTTCCACTTGTCCCCCTTTAAACACCGGATGCATATAAGCATCCTTCAAATAAGCTTTCAAATCCAGTTGTGGTTCTGTTGCCCTTTCGAGCGTATCTTTAATCATTGCATCCTGTAATTAAGCTTGTTAATGTTAATACACAAAGGGTAGTTTTGTCTTTTTCACATGGGTTGTATGGTTAAAGACTTAAAGATTCAGGTGTTTTGTATCATTCTTTATCATTACATCCTTTAATCAAGCTTAGTGATGTTAAAACATAGAGGGTAGTTTCGTCTTTTCACATGGCTATGGTTAAAGATTTCACCTTTGAGTGTATCTTTAATCATTGCATCCTCTAATCAAGCTCTTAGTAATGTTAATACGCAAAGGGTAGTTTTGTCTTTTTCACATCGGTTGTATGGTTAAAGATTCAGGTGTATTGTATCATTCTTTATCATTACATCCTTTAATCAAGCTTAGTAATGTTAAAACATAGAGGGTAGTTTCGTCTTTTCACATGGCTATGGTTAAAGATTTCACCTTTGAGTGTATCTTTAATCATTGCATCCTCTAATCAAGCTCTTAGTAATGTTAATACGCAAAGGGTAGTTTTGTCTTTTCACATGGGTTGCGTGTATAAAGATTTCTAACCTGTAATGGGAACTTTCTGAATGCAGATTCAAACCGGTTCTTGCAAAACTTGTGGAACCAGAAGGTTAAGATCGGGAGTACGATTAGAGCAGGCGTCGAGTTTGCTGCCTGTTTTGTGCTCAAAAGTCCTAACAATGTAAACTGTGAAATGATTAAACCTATCAATATGCGTCGATTAACATCTGGCCAAAAAGATGCTGCACTCTCGTACTTCTGGTTGTACACGTTGATGATCTAATTAAAAACCATATAACAAACCCAAGAAAACCGTATGTTAGTGAAGTTCAACTCCATTTAGTAGAGGGAGCAACATAGTGGGTGAGACTAAACGGGTCATTTTTAGTACATGCTGAAATGAGTGGGATAATGTATACATACGCCACATAAGTATACAATAGTTTTAACTAACGCCACCCGAATATCAATTTGGTTTTGTTTATGCCGGATTTTGACAAGTTCTAAAAGGCCCTTAAAGCTAAAGTTTTTGTCATGTCTAGATTTAATAAAATGGCAAAATCACCATTAGAACTTCTCAGATATGTCTTGACATTTGATCAATAATTGATTCATTGAAGTATATTCATGGGTACTTTTCTCCTTTTACAATTTAAAAAACTTCAAATTTAGGAGCCTTTTGTTATTTTACAATTTTCTGACAAGTTCCTTTAATAGCAAATCCTCATAAATTTCAAAGTTATTTTAATATTTTTGTGGCCTTGGTAAAAACTTTAAATACTTGGGTGGCTTATGTATACATTATAATCTATAATGAAAATAAAACAATTTATGACGTTGTATGCATTCGGTATAGACACCGGGCAACTTTCAATCCACTTGACATGTTCCCATTAAATCATTTATATTTGACCCATTTGAGATAAAAACACATCCCAAATCAACCCATTCATAAGTAAACGGGTTTAAACTGACACATCTAGTGTTACCTGATGACGGAAAATCAGATAGGCGAAAGAAAAGAAGATGATTATGAAGGGGAGGAGTATAGGAGTGACGGTAGAGTACACAAGTCCAAGTAGGAAGTACAACTGCAAACGAGGCTCGGTTATGGGCCATTGCAATGAACCAGGGTCCATGGCCTCCTCTCTGTCTTTTTCGGTTTTCACCAAGAAAACGTTTTTCAAGTGATAGATTACCAATGGAACCAGTCTCAAGATCTCTGCAGCAACACTAGCCCAACCATCAACCATAATGTATGTAATGAAAAATGTTGCTTTCATAGGAACCGACACACCCACAGTTCTTGGGATCCTGCAACGGAGTAGCAAAATCATGTTAACATCTAGTTGATTATGTATTAAAGTGACAATTTTGACCTCTTCACTAGAAAATGTGTCGATTTGGGTTGTGTTTTGGCTCCAACGGGTCAAGTGGGCCAAATCTATAAAAAATTAGGTAAGAATCGACCGAGTCCCTAGGGTTGAAAGTAGGCAGAAGTGTCATTGGAATGTGATTCCCTGAATCAGTTTATTCAAACAGACTATATATTACTATTTTGATAATAGAGTATTTGTCCATGGACTTGAGTTTTTTCATGATTAAATCATGTAGCTTTTAGAAGTTAGCGATAAACTCCGTGGATTTTATTTTATTTATTTTCCAAGATAAAGAAAAGGTCATTTTGTATATTATTAGGTATTTAAGTCCCTAAACTTCATTAAAAGGAATTTTCATTAGTGCTTAAAAGTCCATAGATTTAATCATATGAAAATTAAAGTCTTTTAATGTGCAAATTCAACAAATGTCCATAGGGTTTTTTCAACACTAGTCCATTATATAATGCATTCATCATTTGCAAAATTCAAACTAGTGTTGGCATGTCAATCCATTCTGTCCCGACCTGTTTTTTAAGTAATTACCCGTGTGTTTTGAACCGTTACCCAACCCACTCATTTCCGCCCCTACATACACATCCATGAAAATTGAAAAGGGTAAACACATACTCGGATGCAGACTTATTCAAGAACTCTTTAAGTTGTTGAAGTGCGGTTCCTGTAACAATACTTCCAAGAAACACGTTCACAAGCAAGAATAGATGATATTTTGCAGCTGATCTTGCTTCCAAATCCGAAACAGCAACATATCCTTCCATTTTAGACATTTCCATTAAGATCATTGGAAGAACAAGGAGAAAGATCTTCAACACAATCCCGGGAAGAAACCCTTGAATGAAAGATTTGGCAGATCCTCTGAACACGACCAAGAATTCAGGATACACCAAAAAGATTTGATTTTGATAAATATTATTTGGATACATAATAGGCAGTACTTACTTCTCAATAAGGGGTTTTAAGAAGGGAAGAACTTTTTCGATTGATTCAATGTTGGCCAAAGTTTGAACAATGGCTATTGGGATCATGAAACAGAAAATAAGGCCAAATAGAGCACCAGCCATGATCAATTTTCGCACATTGAGTTCCACGAATGGTATGGCTAGGTTGTTCCAGTAAACATCACGTGGTTCAGGAGCCCATTCTGTGAGCCAACGGGTCGGGTTCCTAGTTTGTTGGGTCTGAGCGCAAACGGCTGCACCCCATCGTGATCTAAAGGAGACAAATGCAGCTGGAACCACGGCTTCAGGGTCACCAATCACCCGTTCTCGTTCTGCTACTTCCTAGTTTACAAAATTATCAGATGTAAAAAAACTAAAAAACCGTTAAAGAGGTGACAAACAAGAGGGTCAAACGGGCTGGCATGGGTCATGATCACTCTTCAATATGGCTAAATTTGGTAGGGCTGGGTTCGATTACAAAATTACTGATGTAAAAACAGTTATAGGTGGCAAAAATATGCAGGTTGTATGGGTTGGATAACAGGTCAAAATGAGCCAGACCAGATTATCATATTGTCCTTTTTTAATTTAATAAATAAACGATATAGTATATATGATTGCATACGTTACACATTTCAGTACACTTCAGCAACTTTCGACCTGTTCAACCATCAGACCCATTACTTTATGGGTAATTAATAATTATCTTATTTTGACACACTAAGATTATAATACAAAATTCGATTATTGGGTGCATGGACCGAAATGTCTCTTGCACATACTTGACAGTCAAATTATGATGCAAAAAAGATCTATGAATCAAATGATGCACACTCACTTCTTTGCTCAACTTCTCGATTTCTTCGGTATAGTAATTAATTGCATCGACCTTCTTTCCCCAAAGACCCCAAAAACCTGTCTATACAGATAACTAAACATGATATTTAACTTCAACAGTTGTAAAGAAAATCGAAATGTAGAACAAATGAATGTTTAACCACATACCTTCGTGGTTGGCCTTCTATTGGGTTTCCTCTCATACTTATTGGTGTAGTAAATAAGCCAATTATGCAAATCCTTTTTCTTACTCACCATTTTCGCAAGCTTATTTGCATTGTAAACCACCTTAAGATTCAAGAAATAAACGCATATATTAAATCTAGATACAATTTTACAAGAAAAGTTTCATAATTGAGCAAATTGAGATAAAGACTATCCAACTTTTGAAACAAACCTTATGTGTAAGATATTGACCAGGATGATTAACACGAAAGAAATGTTCAACATGTTCACTAACAGATTCATCAGGATCCGAGGGGACGTTTCTGACAAGAACCTAACAAGAAATAAAAAACATGAAAAAACCTCAACAATATTATCAAAAAATTATAAATGAGCACCTGGAACTTACTGTAAATTGGTCAGGACGACGACTTTGAGAAGCAAGGAAATGCAACCTCATGTCCGTTACAATTTTGTATTCCTTATAAAGAATATAACATGTCCAAAATGTGAAGACATACGCCATTATTATATGTGCAGCTAACCTGGTAAAAATATAATCAATTTTTCAAGTGCTCAAATGCATAGATTCAGGGACAGAGCCCGAGAAATATAATCAATTTCTTAAAATGTATGGGTTGGGTTGGAATGAGGCAATAGACAACTTTTGTTTGAACGTTTTGAACTTTTTAAAACAACTACTTATGTCATACATAATAACATAATTTATCAAAATATTTAGGAGGCTTTTTATTGAAACAACACTTTTGAGGACTTTTGACCCATTTGACCCGTTAAAGATAAAACTTATCAGGAATCAACCCATTCATGAGAAAACCAGTTAAATTTGACACCTCTAATGGTTTGTAAACCAAAGCAGACCTTTTTGATGCAGGCGGGACATTGGATATTGAAAACTTGTCTATCTCACCGAACGTTATATCTTTCATACGGAGGCTCATAATATTAAAATTTCCACCAGTATAATTGACAGGTAACAGCACACCAAAAGCAAGTAGAGCAATAGGAACAAATATTTTCAAGCTGCATAGAATTACCAACGCTAATAAGTGAAAATAAGTACTGAGGATACGAAACAAACAGTTTAGATCAAGAAAAGGACTAACCCGAGAAGATATATTCGAATGTACACAGCAGAATCAAGGCCAGCATGCTCTATAAGCTCAAGTTCCGGCATTTTTAAAGCAGCAGGCACCCAATTCAAGAATCTTATATACATTCTAACATCTAAGTTGACAAAGTGTTTTACAAGAGGTCCTGAAGTGCTTGGATTTTCCCGTATGCCTTTGATATACCATTTTGGGAAGTAAACCCGATCGTTCATGGGTTGAAGACGTAAAATTGCAAATGCCACAAGAAATAGGAATGCAGATAAAGTATTAATGGAAGCAGAAACTGATATATCTGAAAGAGTAGCCATTTTGTGTCTTGAAGATCAAATGCTACCTACAATTCAAATAGTAGTTGCGTAAGATTTGACATTTAGATGGGAGCGAATGAGATTTCTAATCATTTGGCTGATTAAAATTAACAAAGAACAATGAATTAATCTCAAAAATCAAACCCTAATCTCTTGAAAGACAACTGATAAACCATCATAGTATCATACATGGCTTTTATTTTCCTATTGTTTTCTACAGAAAGGTAAGAACATTTTGATCGAAAAATATAAAGTGCAGTCGTTTTTTTGCATCTTTAATTCCACAGTTTGTCCAAGATTGCTCATACTTATGTATAATTTATGCATTTTACAAAAATGGTTATTAGTTTGCAACAAGAAGGCAACTAGTTCAGATAATTAATCACTCGATGATCAAACAAGCCCATAAATTGGACAACACCCATTATGCAAAGATCATATTCTTGTTTCTTGAAATCAAAGATCAAGATGCAAGCAGAAATTAAGGAAACAGATCAAGACACATAAAAAATTAACGACAAATGTCATTATACCATACCCATCTATCAAGTTATAAGATAAAATCTCAAAATTCCTTTTGTATCCAATAACAGAAGATCATACTCCAAAAAAGACCTAAAGGCATATGTATCCCTCAAAACTAAACAAAAAAAGAAACAATTTTTATGGGTATCTTGAAAAAGACTTTATTGGGTTTAATCATACTCTTGAACACCAAACCACACCCACAAATTGGATTACAAACACCATCTTCTTGCTTCCCAAACTAAATCAAGAAACCCACAAACAACATTTTCATTCACCAATTGCATTCAATTCTAAATCTCAAAAGATTACACCATACCATCAATCAAATCACCATAAACCCCTCAAATCAAGCTCAAAACTCATCTAATTAGCAGAATCAGAACAAATAACACCCCCAAATTTCAGGGTTTTCCAAATAATCAAAATCTTGAAAGACAAAAGGTCAAGATTTCAACTTTACCCTTTTCGTTGGCAACAAAATGGAATGATTACAATAATCAAAGCTCTTGGAGTTTATATGTTTGTGGCTGTGGTGAACGACGGCGTATGGTGGAGCAACGGTGGTAGTAAACAAGTATAAAGCGCGGAAACAACGTGTGATGTGCCTCCAAGATGCTAGCTTAACCGTTGCATATCTTAAAGGAATTATATGGATTTTTTGAAGTACTCTATGCCACATTTATTTATTATTATTATTGTTATTAATATAAAGATTTAATTCTTTAAAAGAAAAAAAAAATTGTAACCAATAATATAATGGTCGGTTTGACCCGAGTATTTTATTTGTTTATATTTTGATTTTATCTGTCGACAGGAGATTATGGTCTTATTTATTGTTAATTTGATTGTATTAAGTTATTAGCCATGTTATTTTTGCTTAAATGAGACGATATTGTAAAGTTAGTGTTCAATGAATAACTAATTATTTTCTTTATTTACAAGTTGTAAGCAATAATCTTTTAAGCGTGTTGTATATTTTCTTTTTTTTTTTATGGAGTTTCACGTGACCGTACAAAATATATGAGTTTTAAATTTGTGAGCATTTGCGCACGACCTCCTATTACTCCTTGGTCATAACAAAATGACATACCTTTTCAAATTTAAATTTGTCTTGTTTTAGTTTTCCAAGGAGATTTACTTATACGAGTAATTAAGAAATGCCTAACTTAGGGGCTGTTTGGCAACTTCTGAATGATTAAGTGCTGAACCAATAAGAGGCCTGAATCATTAAGTGTTGAATCATTAAGAGGTCTGAACCATTAAGAGCTAGTATATAATTTAACTATTCAAAGACAAATGTCTGACCAATTCAGATAATATGTCTTAACCATTCAGCATTAGACCTCTTAACCATTCAGCATCAATATAATGCTTAACCATTCAGAGGTAAATCTCTTAACCATTCAGACATGTGCTCGCGAAACAAACAGTCTGAACCATTAAGTGCTGAACCATTCAGACATCTGAACCATTAAGAGGCTGCCAAACAGCCCCTTAAACAATTAAATTTGATTAGTTTGGTATTTGGTATAAGCTTTTGAGTTGAATAGATTGAGTTATAAAGAATCATAATATAGATAAAGGATAAATAAAAAAAATTGAATGGTACATTTGTTTAGCATTGTCATCATACCACACTGCCACCACCTATTTGGTTTCGTCAACGCTAACGTCTCTACCTCCAAACTATCATCGTGTTTTGATTCGAACCTATTTCAGTTTGTTTTGTCTATTACACAAACATGTTCGATCTGAGGACTCTACCATTCACATAATAAGGTTTTTACGACTAAAACTATATATATATATATGTATATTTGCCAAATAAATCTAGGTTTATATCAACATGGGCGAAGTAAATTTAGATGTGGTATTATTTGGGTAGACTAGTTCGATATTTGATTTATTTTTTAATTATATTATGTAACTATATATACTAACTAGCTTTAGTAAACATGTGTATATACGGGTTGAATAAATAAAATATTAATATAATAAAATTTATTGATTATAAAATGATATTGTAATATATAATAAAACTGTAATATCAACTCTTAATTTTTTTTTTACATTTTTTAAAAATATAAACATTTTGTTCTAAAACAAACTGTATAAAAATATCATTTTTAAAAATTTTCCTATTATAACTCTCAAATTGATTATTTTTTGTTTTTTAAAAAATTGTTTTAAAATATCAATTTTAAGATATTTCGTATTTTTTAAAAAGTTTTATGCTTTAGAAAACATTATTATTTTATAAAAATTATATATTTAAAAATAACATTAATAAATAAATTTCTTTTTTAAATAATTAAATCTAAAAACGTGTTAAAAATATTATTTGTAATTAAGGTAATTATTTAATAGAAGAGAGAGGCGGAAAATTTTTTGTGAGAATGATTGTGGTGCTAGCACGTGTCATCCTAATATATATTTTTATTAGAGTAGGTAGATTAACTTTTATGTTTTTTAGCAAGACAAACAAAACCGACTTTATAATTTGTGTTATGACTATTAAAATAGGAAATAAAACAATGATTATTATATTGATGGTGGTGATGATGCCACCCCTCCAAACATCAATCTATAGACATGCTGCTCATTAACACACATGAAAGCTCATTAATACACAACCATTTCTTCTTGAGAAGTTGCCAACAAGCATGGTGCTCATTCAATAAAGGAAAGTGATGTATAAATCATAGACATTTGACATATAGGGAAATAAGAAAATATTTAGTATTTCCTTTTGGTATAATTATTTTTGGCTTTTTTATTTATTTTAACACTTAGTTCTAACAACAAGATAAATACGTATTAAAATAAAAAGATAAAAACTTTACCTCTTTTGATCAAGTTTAATATTAAAGATTGATCGCTGACTTATAAAATTTGTATTTATATAAATAACAACAAAATCTCGTGTATTACTTTGAATACATTAGTCTCACCTTTATATTGAGTGTATGGTCTTAAGTGTTTTGAATATGACATTTTCGGTCTACTAACCGGGCCATTACAACTCACGTGATACCCTTTAGACAACTCATAAGTACGAGAACACACAAAATTCAACATATAGCAATACATCAACATATAACAATACACAACTCCATGCATATAGAACAATACATAGTAATTTTGTTCAAACCTTAACCCCATTTTCTTCGTTTTGCCCCAAAAAAACCATCTGATATTATAGTTAGTTTATTCTTTGGAATGTTACATTGTTAGTCAATACCTAATTTGTTATTATATATAATAATCAGTATTATATAGATTGTGTTTAACAGTTAAGCACGACAAGAAAGCAAAAAGGAACGAAAGTGGTGACATGTGCAACTAGAAGTTTCTAACTAACACTAGCTTTTACATTCTATTAATCATTTGTTTTTTTAATTAAAAAATTAATTTTCTATAAAATTATATAGATTATCCATGTTGCTAAGGAAATTGAATTACTTGGTTTGATTTTATGAGGTTACAAGGATTTCCAAACCTTCTATTTTACTCGCTAACTAGAAATTAATCTTGTTCGATACTGCATTCTGTTAACTTCGTTCTGTGTGTTGTGACGATAACATTTAATGTAGGTAAGTACATGAAAAATACGCATAAAATTACGACGAATCGGTTTTAGAGATCTAAGCATATATAGAAAACAAAAGTTGAGACAACCTACGATACCTAAACACCTTATTGTGAAACCAACCTTATTTTTACAAATTTTACACTAGGACGCGACAGTGACATTAATGTGGTTAAGTACATTTAAAAAAAACTTATGAAATTGTGATGACTTGGATCTAGAGATTGAAACATAAATAGAAAACATAGTTGATATAATCTACGGTAACAAAAAAGCCTACTCCGAATATCATTTTTAACAAATTTATATCGAGACACCAACAAAAAAAACTAAACACATACAAATTAGTTTTTTTTTGTTAACCACAAAAAGTTAGTGAAAAAATCAAATTAGTAATAAAACTAATATGTTAACATCCTATATCAATATATGTATATTAGTCGTCGAAGGATCAAGTTGAAACAAAAAAAGTTGAGAATTTAAATCGAAAGTTTTGTCAAAGTTGAGGGTTAGCCTTGTTGCTGGCAAGTCATCGACATTGCTAGTTGTGTTATAAATTAATGATGCTACAAGACATATTAGAACTTTGACCCGAACATGTATAACCTGTTATCGACCTAACTTGTTTGTTTTTCCGGGATCACTTTATACATGATTATCATGTGCGATGAAAGTTCGAATTATATAAGACTCTTGCGTATTTGAGTATACTTATCACATGAAAATGTCTAAAAGGTGTTCAACACATCTAGAATTATATTCATGCGACACACATGTTTCTACGGGCTTTTTGTGGAGATATGCGTATGGATTACTCCATTTATTCATTACCAAACCTTAAATCAAATTACCTGTGTACATGTATAAATCATTTGAATTATTAAAAATTATAAGAGTTGGCATATAAAAGTAACAAGAATGTTGTGATACTGATTGATAGGGTGAGCGGATATACAACATTTTAGTTTTATATTCTTTAATATTATTCAATACGAGATGAATTAACAAAAAAATTGAATAATAAAAGAAAATATACATGAATTGGCTTTGCCTTTTTGACTGACCTAAATTAACATCACAAACTGAATCAAACTAAACAAATAACCGATGATTCAATTAAGTCATTTTATAAAAGCCGAGAATTGGTGTTTAGATACGGTTTCGTGTGTGACGTAAGCAATTAACCATGACCTAACCAGTGGCAAGATTGTATATATGTATAACACAATTGTATGTGTGAAAATTGTTCTTGTTGGCTGTAATAGTTGGAATTAAGAATCCATTTCTAACGGATCAAGGAGGTTGTTGAAACTTTAAACTTGGTTAGCTACTAGTATTATCTTTCTTTTGTTTAATAAAGAGAGAAGAAAGTAAAGAGAGAAGAAAAGGGAAAGATATGTTTATTTCAGAATCAATAATATGTTAAAAACTATAAAAATCACGTAATACATTTGTGTCTGTTACTTTGAATTTGATACATAAAAAGGTTATGTAATCTTTTATATTCTCTTCTCACCACTTCTATTTATCATTTAGTATTGTATACAACTATACAAGTATATCATACAGTTTTCAAGATATTATTAATTTTGAAAGTATATATTTGTGTCAAGCAAAACTCCATCGTTGTACGCCAAGTTCCTAGCTGATAATCATATATCAACATTATCTTAGTAAAATATGACGTTATTTTGAGTAAGTTTATTTGTCAAAGAAGTTCAATAAAAAAACTCTTCAATATAAATTAAGCTCAAACCAAACATTATGGTTTGGGTTTGGTTTGAGATCAAAAGCAAACTAAACCATCTCATGCACGGATAACCGGACATTAGAATAAACAAAAATATAAAAGTTGTTCATATCTATGTATTATAACAAAAGAAGGTTTTGAGTTGTTACTTGTCATAATTTTAGACATCTTAAACTTATTTTTTCCGTTTCTCTCTCCTATTAAATATTTACATTAACTACCAATTATATTATTTAATTCCTTCTCAAATTAAAATAGTTTTTTTAATAAATTAAAAAAGAGTTCTTTTTATAATTTCAAAATCTAAAGAAACAATTTTTGGATGACAGAAGTAATTTTTTTAAAATATCAATTTTTTTAAAAATACAAAATATTATTAAAAGCAATGTTTTTAGAAAATAAATTTTTATAAACCATAATAATTAAAATTCGGAGTTATGATAAGACTTTTTTTTATAAAATGACATGTTCTTAAAACGGTTTGATTTAGAAGAAAATGTTTCATTTTTTTAATAAAAGAAACTAAAGTACAAAAGTTTAAAGGAAAGTATATCATTGGTTTATTACTTATAGTAATATAGTAATTACTTATAAGTAATTTAATCATCTCTTATCTCAAAATATGGTTTTATAATTAATAGTTTTTCACTACTAACTATTTAATATTTTATTTATTAAACTCGTGTGATACACGAGATACTAACCTAGTATTAAATATGATAAATTTATCAAAACAAATGTTTGACCGATACATTTTGCTAAAATAAACATTTGATTTTAGTTTAGTTTTATTAACTTCCAACCAATGAAAGGCTGGGTGATAAATACTCATTTACTGGCCAGTTGGGTTACATAATCATTAACCTGGTCTTACTGCAACACTTCCTAATTAGATTATAAAACAAAATTTAAATTACATGTCTCACACTGCAAAAGAATATGCAATTATACAATGATCATTGACCGAATGCTTTACGGTTGAATGTGTGGTTACTCTTTCAAATAATATCAACTATCACTGTATAATATGTCTATAAAATTATATCCTTTAAGAACTCATGTCATTATCGATTACATATCGTGTTTAAAAATATTAATATAAAAAGTAAGGCTATATTCAATTTTTTATACGTAAATTTATACTTGTAATAGAAATATCGTACACGTGTTACTTTTTCTATTTATCAATCTTCATGCATCACAATCAGACGTTATAATAATCATAATATGACATAATAGGGTTAATATTTATTATCTTTATACCTATTTAGTTTCTATTGAAAATACCGTTACACGTGTTACTTTTGTTATCTATCTCACCATGCATCACATTCATATGTTATAATAATAATCATACGTAATAGGGTTTAAAAATTAATACATGAATAAATCAAAATCGACACGTATGTACGTTTATCTAAAATCCTTTTCAACCAAGTGAAGACGCTGAATATCAATACTTTATAATATAAGGGACGTGGGCTTCCTAAATTAATCTTAAAAAGATTATTTTTACTAAAATGGTTTTTTATTAAAAAGTATTTGTTAAAAATATGTTCTTTTTTTATATGTAAAAATAGTCTAACCGATGAAACTGGGGGTAAAGACTCTCGGTTCATTCTTATTTGGCTCCAAACACTGATTAAGTTAGCCGAGATGGGACGAAGGAGGTTAGAATCGAGGCCCTAACCCTAGGTTGAACTTTGTTAAGTAAGGCGAATTTGTCTTTCATAAGTCTCTAATCCTAACTCTAGGTTCAATGGTTAACTTGTTATGGGATGACTACATTTCCTATATCCATCATGTTAACTTGTTACGACCTTTTTCTTATCTTTTATTGAGGTAGCAAACATGTCGACCTAGCCAGGTAAAAAATTAAACACTTAATTTTAAAAAAGGATCTTGGTAATACGTCCTTTAAACAATTACTTATTCGTTTATTAAATTTTATTAGTACTTAACGTGTTAACAAAATGAAGAAATATACTAGTTTGTTTGAACGGCCTTAACTACTCCTACTACTAACTGTTGGATATTTTAGTGTAATTGGGATTAACTTGTGTTGACCAATTCGATCATAATAGACTTCAAACAAGTTAGGAGGTGCGGAGTGCACGCTTGTTTGAATCTATTACGATCCTAGGCGCGTAATCCGTATTTGACGGGGGTTCCAAGGGGGCAGCGCCCCCTTGGCGGGGGTCCGGGGGCAGCGCCCCTGGAAGCGGGGTCCAAGGGGCGGCAGCCCCTGGCGGGGTCCAAGGGGCAGAGCCCCTGGCTGGGGTCGAGCTGCCAGGTCAGCTTGGAAATTTTTTTTTTCCGTCATTATTACTTCAATAAAAATTCATTTTCGGAGTCTCTCTAGAATTAAACTTATTAATTCTTGAAGGGCCGAAAGTGTTAATTTGAGGACCCAAAAACTGCCCTATGCAGTTTTCTAATGGAAAAACTGCAAATACGCTCCAATGAATTTTTTTTCAGAGGTTCGGTTCTTTTTCTGGTTCGTTCTTCATCACAAAATTCAACATATTCTCGTTTCTAAATCACTAGATTGTATCCGATTGAACTTTTTTGGGTGAACCACCAAATTAGTTTGATCTGAAAGTTTTCACACGCCTTCTAGTGAATCCGATTTCGTTTGAATTACCAAATTTCCTCAACAAAGATCAAACTAATTTTGTAATCATGACGAACGGAGAGTCGGTGAAAGAGATGACGAACAAATTTGCGAAGTTGGACAAGTTTGCAGGCCAGGATTTCAGACGCTGGCAAAAGAAGATGCACTTCATGTTGACAACACTCAAAGTTGTATACGTTCTGAGTACCCCCATGCCCGAAGTTGTTGAAAACGAGACGCTGGAACAGACCCGAAAACGCTGCAAATGGGAGAACGATGACTACATATGCCGTGGCCACATCCTTAATGGTATGTCTGATTCTCTATTTGATATATATCAAAATGTCGAATCTGCGAAAGAGTTGTGGGATACCCTTGAATCCAAATACATGGCAGAAGATGCCTCAAGCAAGAAGTTTCTTGTTGGTAATTTTATAAATTATAAAATGGTGGATTCAAGGCCAGTCATGGAACAGTACAATGAACTGTTAAGAATATTGGGACAATTTGCCCAATATGATATGAAAATGGATGAGTCCATTTCTGTTTCGAGCATCATTGATAAACTTCCTCCTTCTTGGAAAAATTTTAAACACGATTTGAAACATAAGAAGGAGGAATTAACCCTGGTTGAACTTGGAAGTACTTTTCAAATTGAACAATCCATAAGAGATATGGAAAAGGTTTGGGTTAAGGATGATAAAACCATGGCTGGACCATCTTCTGTTAACATGGTGGAAGAGGGTGAATCCTCTAAGGCTGCTAAAAATGCGAAGGGAAAACGTAAGTTTCAAGAGAACAACAAAAAAGAAGGTTTTAAGAAACCTAAAGTGACTTGCTGGAAGTGTGGTAAAGTTGGGCACTTCAAGAAGGATTGTAGGTCTGGTAAAGGTGGAGGTAAAGGAAAACCCGGGACTGGTTCAAGCGGATCTAAGGATCCCGCTAAGCAACAAGGTCAGAATTTAGTTCAGTTTAATAATTCGGTAGAGAATTATTACGTGTCACTAATTTCTGAAATATTCTATGTACAGGATGATGATGTTGCGTGGTGGGTAGATTCGGGAGCGACGTGCCATGTTTGCAAGAATCTTCAATGGTTTAAAGAGTTGAAGCAAATTGAAGATGGATCTACTTTAAGAATGGGCAACGTTGCAACCGAACCTATCAAAGGAGTCGGAACTGTCAATTTAATATTTACTTCTGGAAACTCTTTACTTTTGAAAAATGTGTTGTTTGTTCCTGGTATTCGTAAAAACTTAGTGTCTGGTGTGGTCTTAAACAATTGTGGTTTCAAGCAGGTCATAGAGTCTGATAAGTATATCTTATCAAGACATGGTACTTTCGTAGGTTTTGGATATTTGTGTGGAATGTTTAAGTTAAATTTGGATGTTTCTTTTCGTGATAATTCTGCTTGTATGGTTTCTTCTAGTTCTAGCAATAGTTTAAATAAATCCGATTTATGGCATGCTAGACTAGGACATGTACATTATAAGAGGTTAAAAGAGATGTCAAAAATGAGCTTGATTCCTGCTTTTGAAATGTTTAATGAAAAATGCAACACGTGTGCCTTGACAAAAATAGCTAGACAACCTTTTAGTGAAGTTAATCGGGAATCTAAATCATTAGAATTAATTCATAGTGATTTATGTGATTTGCATGCTACTCCTTCCCTAGGAAACAAAAAATATTTTGTCACTTTTATTGATGATGCCTCTAGGTTTTGTTATGTCTATTTATTGCATGCTAAAGATGAAGTTCTAGATAAATTTAAAATATATAAACAAGAAGTAGAGCTACAACAAAATGGGTTAATCAAAACTCTTCGTACTGATAGGGGAGGTGAGTATTATGATCCAACTTATTTTCAATCTACTGGTATAATACATCAAACCACGGCTCCTTATACACCTCAACAGAATGGTGTAGCTGAAAGGAAGAATAGGACTTTAAAAGAAATGGTCAATTCCATGTTATCCTATTCGGGTTTGAGTGATGGGTTTTGGGGTGAGGCTATGTTAACAGCCTGTTATTTATTGAATAGAGTTCCTAGTAAAAGGAACAAGACAACCCCTTATGAGCTTTGGTTCAAAAAGCCACCAAACTTGAGTTATCTTAAAGTTTGGGGGTGTAGAGCTATAGTTAGACTCACTGAACCAAAGAGGAAAAATTTGGGAGAAAGAGGTATAGATTGTATCTTCATTGGATATGCAGAGCATTCTAAGGCATATAGATTCTATGTTTTAGAATCTAATGACTCTGTATCTGTAAACACAGTTATAGAGTCAAGAGATGCAATTTTTGATGAACAAAGATTCACTTCTATACCTAGACCAAAGGACATGATAGGGAGTTCAAGTAACTCTCAAGCAGTTGGTCGTGATATTCCATCTACTTCAACTGAACCCAGGAAAAGTGCAAGAGGTAGAAAACCCAAGAATTTTGGTGATGACTTTCAACTTTATTTAGTTGAAGGGTCAAGGGATGAGATTGAATCTCAATATCAGTATTGCTTTAATATTGAGGAGGACCCAAAGACATATAGTGAAGCAATGGCTTCAAGGGATGTTGCATTCTGGAAAGAAGCTATTCAAGATGAAATTGATTCTATAATGCAGAATAACACTTGGAAGTTGACTGATTTACCTCCTGGATGTAAGCCATTGGGGAGTAAATGGATCTTCAAAAGGAAAATGAAGGTGGATGGTAGCATAGACAAGTTTAAAGCTAGATTGGTAATTCAAGGCTTTAGACAAAAAGAAGGCATTGACTTCTTTGATACTTATGCACCTGTTGCTAGAATATCCACCATTAGGTTGTTGCTAGCACTTGCATCTATACACAACCTTGTGATTCATCAAATGGATGTGAAAACTGCATTCTTAAATGGTGAATTGGATGAGGAGATATATATGAAACAACCAGAGGGCTTTGTCATGCCTGGTCAGGAAAACAAAGTGTGCAAGTTGATAAAATCACTATATGGTCTTAAACAAGCACCAAAACAATGGCATAAAAAATTTGATGATGTGGTTTTGTCTAATGGTTTTATATTAAACCAAGCAGACAAATGTGTTTATAGCAAATTTGATGCTTCTGCTAAAGGAGTGATTATTTGTCTATATGTGGATGACATGTTGATTTTTGGTACTGACCAAGATCAGGTTGATAAAACAAAGAAATTTTTGTCATCGAAGTTTGCCATGAAAGACATGGGGGAGGCTGAGGTGATTCTTGGTATAAAGATCACTCGTAGAGATAGTGACATCTCAATATCTCAAGCTCACTATATTGAGAAAATTTTGAAGAAATTTAACTTTAGTGATGCTTTTGCTGTAAGCACTCCTATGGATCCTACTGTGAAGCTCACACCTAATAAAGGTGTTGCAGTTTGTCAACTTGAATACTCAAGAGCTATAGGATCTCTAATGTATGCCATGATATGTACTAGGCCTGATATAGCATTTGCTGTGGGAAAGCTTAGTAGATATACACACAATCCAAGTTCCTATCATTGGCAGGCAATTAATCGAGTATTTAAGTACTTGAAAGGAACTATGGATTATGGTTTGACTTATTCTGGATTTCCTTCTGCTCTTGAAGGTTATTCAGATGCAAGTTGGATTACAAACATGGAAGATTATTCTTCCACAAGCGGATGGGTATTTCTGCTTGGAGGAGGTGCCATATCTTGGGCATCAAAGAAACAAACGTGCATCACGAGTTCGACAATGGAATCTGAGTTTGTGGCATTAGCAGCAGCTGCTAAGGAAGCTGAATGGCTAAGAAATCTAATTTATGAAATTCCATTGTGGCCTAAACCGATATCACCTATTTCTATCAGATGTGATAGTCAAGCTACATTGGCTAAGGCTTATAGTCAAGTATATAATGGAAAGTCTAGGCATTTAGGTGTTAGACATAATACAGTACGTGAGATGATCACGAATGGTGTGATATCAATACAGTTTGTGAAAACTCAACATAACTTAGCCGATCATTTAACCAAAGGGTTAAGTAAAGATCTTGTGCACAAGTCGGCTAAAGGGATGGGATTGAAGTCCACATAAAATCTCTCATGTTAAGATACCCAATTCCCACCTAGTATAACATTAGGTGCTGAATTCAATGTGGAAAGCTTAACATCTAGAGATTGGAACACACTAGAGCTTCATCCCAAGGTATGTGTTCAGACCTGTAAGATAGAGAGGCTGAATTTATAATTCTTAATAGTTCTTTTGAAAAATTGCATGTGCAGGTGCAAGAATAAAAGAGCTACCTATATGAGCATGAAGTATAGCCGCTTCAAGAAGCTGGGACTTGGCTTTGACATGCTTATGAAGGATAAGGACATAGGCTAGTAAAAGATAGTGTCATGTTGGAACATGTAATATGTAAATTGTTGTGTATATTATCTTCGTGTATTCAATATGAATAGCAAGGGTTCAATCCATAGAGACACCCTGATATTCGAATATATGGAATGTGTAATATACTAAGATGAAATTCAATCGTCATGACATTTCATTTATGCAATAATTTGTAATTTTGTGGTGTACAAGTTTTAGTTAATCAAGGATTGCACTAAAATAGGGGAGGATTGTTGGATATTTTAGTGTAATTGGGATTAACTTGTGTTGACCAATTCGATCATAATAGACTTCAAACAAGTTAGGAGGTGCGGAGTGCACGCTTGTTTGAATCTATTACGATCCTAGGCGCGTAATCCGTATTTGACGGGGGTTCCAAGGGGGCAGCGCCCCCTTGGCGGGGGTCCGGGGGCAGCGCCCCTGGAAGCGGGGTCCAAGGGGCGGCAGCCCCTGGCGGGGTCCAAGGGGCAGAGCCCCTGGCTGGGGTCGAGCTGCCAGGTCAGCTTGGAAATTTTTTTTTTCCGTCATTATTACTTCAATAAAAATTTATTTTCGGAGTCTCTCTAGAATTAAACTTATTAATTCTTGAAGGGCCGAAAGTGTTAATTTGAGGACCCAAAAACTGCCCTATGCAGTTTTCTAATGGAAAAACTGCAAATACGCTCCAATGAATTTTTTTTTAGAGGTTCGGTTCTTTTTCTGGTTCGTTCTTCATCACAAAATTCAACATATTCTCGTTTCTAAATCACTAGATTGTATCCGATTGAACTTTTTTGGGTGAACCACCAAATTAGTTTGATCTGAAAGTTTTCACACGCCTTCTAGTGAATCCGATTTCGTTTGAATTACCAAATTTCCTCAACACTAACTACACCTTTTATTTAAGTAATTGTTTAAGATTGAACCTAAGATCTCCGATCTAAAACAAATAATCCACTACCATGTGGCTAAACCCACAATGGCAAAGAAATATATATATACTTTTACAATCATTGTTTAGTATTTTCTTGAATTTTCTTATTAATGAATTTGATGAGTGGCCTATGATTAGTTGGACTTAGACATATTGTTGGGCCATTTACTAGATCGAGTTGTATACTATATTAGCTGACCAAAATTCGTGTATTTTAGAGTTTGTTTTGTACCTTCTACGTGTGTTAGTATGTAGGGAAATATAATGCAACTAAGGGTGTGTGTAATATACGGTTACAAAGAAACAAACATAACTAATAAAATCCACTCAAGTAGAATTTGGAAGGGTAAGATAATGACATCTCTTACCGTTATCGTATGAGATAAAAATGTTGCCCTAAAGAACACTGTTTTAGTAAAAACTTTTTTTTTTGTTTTAATTTTGCATAATACATGAAAAGTAAATATCATAACATGACAAATATGATAAACATCATAACAAAACTTATTAATAGCAAAAGACAAAATAACAGATTAGCAGTTTATCGTTTTTTCAGATTTATAGCTGACTCGATTTATTATGATATTGGTTAATCACCTAATCGTATTAAGGTTTATTGATTATGTTCAACTTATTATATCTTACAATATCTTTGATTTTCATGGCCAAACTCAAAATTAATATCCAAAATTACCTTGATATTTAGGTTTATAAGCTTATTAAAACTTGAGAAGGTTACAAGTCTATCTTTCCTACACATAAGCTTATCAATTCTCATAATTATGTTTTAATAGTAAATGTACGACCCTGATTCGAGGAGTGGTGTTATACTGGTCCACCTATCCGTTTTCCAGCCAGAATCGCACCTCCAATCCACTCAAAAGGAAACCCATTATTAAAAAAACATCTGGCTCAAATCTGATCATTTTGCTCAAAAGTTTTATAAGTCAAAAAAATAAGATAATCTAAACAACTTCAAAACATATACATGACCTATTGAAGATCATTTGCCTAATGCAACTTGCATAATAATAGGTTATAGACTCACGTGATACTTGACAAACTATTACAAAATCAGATATAATATATTTGCTACTTAAGTTAAGCTATTAACTTTAGGTTCCAATTTATAATATTTATTAGCTATAAGGAATTGACAAAAAGATCGACATAAGGTGAGAAAGTGAATACGTCAACATAAGGTGCAAGCAGGCTGGGAAACGGAGGACAGGCCTCTAGTGTTTTATGTGACAAGAGATTCCCAAAGAAACTAAAAGAGAAATTCTATAGGGTTGCAATGCGACCACTGATGTTTTATGGCATTGATTGTAGGCCGCTCAAGAAGACACAAGCCAGGAAGCTGGAGGTTATCAAATCTAGAGTAGGGGTGACGTACATTTCAGACGAGATGAGGGAGGGAATATTAAGATGGTTTGGACACGTACGTAGAAGATGTATGACGGTTCCGGTATGGTGTGTGGAAAATATTAAAGTGGATGGGAGGAGGGAGGAGGCGCGTAGGCATACCTGGATTGAGTTGTGATGACCAGATTAGGCGTGATTAGTTGACATGCACCTCTTCAAAGACATGATCAGTGATAGGTTGTCTGAAAGGCGTAGGAAAAATGTGAGAGATTGTTAGTGGAATAAGATGCCTTTAGCCGACAGGTGTGCCTCTAGTCTTATGAGGATTACGTGTGATCTAGTGAACCTGCTACTTAGGTGCGCCTTTAGTCTTAGGGAAATGAGGCCATTTGCTCTCGTGTAGCATGTGTAGTTTAAGGGCGGTCGTGGACTTAATTGAGTTATACTTTTAGGTCTTGTGGAGGTAAAGAATGTCTTTAGCCATAGAAGATGCTTTTAGCTCATAGTTACACCTTTATTTAGACGACTGGTACTTACTTCTAGATATCTTATCTTAATGACTTCCAACGTGTTTTAAGTTTTTGTTGTCTTTACTTAAACTGTCCTTGTTTGCTATTGTTACTAATGTGATTTGTTATGCATTTTGAATATTACATGTTGTATGGATCTACTATACCCATTTTGTGAGTCGGGGGTCTCTCTGGGAGCAGTCTCTCTATCTTTCGGGATAGTGGTAAGACTTATCTTCATCTCATCCTCCCCGGACCCCACTATTAAGTGGGATATTTCTGGGTATGTTTGTTTGTTTGTTTACAAGTCTTTTTTCATATCTTTATGAATCTGTAATCAGTGAGTTCAAAACGTTTTGAAGTATTCAACATTCTCAAGAACATTGTCATCAATTTATTAACTATTGACACAAAAGTTATCAACGAATCATTTTAAATGTTTATGATATTGTCATAATTCTCTTGTTGATTTAGTGAATCATTTCATTATAGAGGTCTTGAAGTAATCATTAAATCTGATTAGAAATTAAAGTCCAGTAACAATCTGTCTTTCTCAAACTCATATAACAAAATAATCTGCCATATGTGATACAAACTGTCTTTGGACGCAAACATAATAATAGTTGAAAGGGGATCGAGGAGGTGTTGTATGTGCCAACTGATCGAATGTTGGGAGTTAACAGACAAATAATAGAAGTTAGGGGTTGATTGTGTAAATACTTAACCAACTTAATAGTCTAAATAACTAATAACTGATAGTCAGTTAGTATAATAGTTAAAGTAGGATGATTTAAGTTGTACTTAAGGGATGGTATGGAATAAGAATAGTAGCTATGAACTGATTCTTTTGTGGGCAATTCAGAGGATATATCGATTAGAGAGAAAACGAGAAAATCCCATATGACCCAATACATCTGATAAATCGCTCCATATGTCAACCTAAAGGTTGGTATTACTTCTTCTCTTAAGTTTCTATATTCTAAACTATATGTAACAAGGTAAGTGTGTTGCGTTCGTCTCTTTACGATATTGAGTGTTCAAGTCTTACTTCAGATGTTCAAAGTTGACTTCAATGTCTTGAAGTTGCTTTTATTAGTCTACGTTACTTATTTACTTGTTTCAATCAATGCAATATTTTATGTTCAAATGTTGCAAAACAATTATATAAGCTAAACGTACTCAGTAAAATCTCACTCATAAGTCATAACAACGTTAAATACGTAAGATCTGGTCTGTAAACATATTATACATTCTTAAATTCACATCCATCTCAAACGACCGTGGCTACAGACACGCTCTCTCTACCTTCATGTCATCCTCTCTCACAAACGCTTCTCCTCTCACTCTCCTCCCACTCTCACGTTTTCCATTCATGGCCGTCTATAGGTTGTAGCCACATACAAATTGTTCCCTCGCTTTTGTCCGCCCGTCCAATCCTTGCTATCTAGCGCCACAAGGGCTTACAGCAGTTGAGATAAACAATAACAATTTTTTTAACCTAAGCTGAGGAACTGTACTTTCCCATTTACAAAAATCAAATATTCATGAATCTGGAATTTGACACTGGGCTTCCACAATAAACACTTGCTTAAAACACCCATCATTTGCTAATAAACAAAAACAAGATTTGTGTTGAAAGCGGGTTCAAAACTGGTTTCGGTTGGGTCGACAAAAGCCAAGTCTGATTTCTTAAAAATCGGTTCGGGTTGAAAAACTCAAACCTACAAATTGGAGTAAAACTGGACAAATCAATTTATTTGTCCATCTCTATCTGAGGGCAAACGTTAAACCAACTAAGAAATTAGCTGCTTTGTGACCTATAAAACAAGGGTTAAGCTGTAGGAAACAATCTCTTCCACAAAATGTAGGTAAAACTACTTACACCACCTTACAAAGTGCTTTGTAATTCTATACAAAACAAAAGTTAAGTCAAACATCAAACACGTTCCTCTGAGATAATAAAACTAGAGATATTTTTGTTATTGCTTTGACTCATCTAAAAATTAATTACCTCTCTCACAGCTCCAAATAAACTAAATACATGCACTAACATACCTTTATTATATCATGATATTACGTTTAAAGTCCACTTAAGATAATAATAATAAAGATAAGGTTGAACACTCAAGTACCTTGTAAAAGTGATGTGGCTTAGATTTGGAACACAAATTTCGTTCTAAATTGCAAGATTAAAGCCAACACATAATAATAAAAAGAAAGCTAATATTCATGTATGATCACATCAACCACTTACATGTATTATTATTGCAAACAAAACCACAAGAATCTTATTTGACAAAAAACTTGTCGCTTTCTAACTCATTGCCGATAAGGTTATGATGGCATTTGTATGGACATGATTCTCCAACAACACCACGACAAAGTGTATGGCATGTGAGTTGAACCCCATTATGAACATATAAACCCGACATACAAATCTTCAACAAACAAACACAGGGCCTGTTTAAAGTTCACGTGAAATTTTGAAAATGACCATCTACTTGTATTGAGAATTATGGTCTCGTATCATGACCCTATGTCCTCAACAATCACTAAAAATAAAGTGTAATTGATAGGGAGATAATTCAAGAGTTAACAAACTCATATATGGACCAATTGATTGAAGAATAAAAAGCTTAATTGAGATAAGTTGAACTAAAACGAATATAACTTTTATACGCTTGAAGTTATGGGGTCATAAGATATGAATGAAAATGTCTTTTTAACAATTAAACATTTAGACGAACGTCATAGAGGAGTTGCTCAACCTTTGAACACGAATTCAAAACATAAATCATGGTCAAATGGTTTTGACTCCAAATAGAGCATTATAAAAAGGTATCAATTTGGTTTGAGTCAAAACAGTCTAACTAGTGCCGACGAATGGCAATAGTGTCGGTGTCATCGTTGTAGGCACTCACGATGGTGCTAGTGGCGGCAACAAAGGTGCCAACAACAATGATGACACAATTTTTAATTGGTCTGCTGACCAATTTTAAGTTAGCAAGTTTTATAAAGAGTAACAATAGGCTCAGCCTGTCCTGTTGTATAATTAGCAGGTTTCAAAAGGTTTATAGCTAATGAGAGAGTATAAAACTATGCAACAGTTAAACGTCGATCAACGACAGTAAAACGCATGTTAGAAGACGTTATCGGTTCTATTTACCTCATGTTTGTAAATTGATCTCCTAGCAGACATGGTGGGGAAGGGTCAAATGCCTGAGGTATGAGCTGTACCTAATTTCGTATATGATGATGATACATGACAAACTGTCGGATTCAAACCCAGAGCGTGCAGCCAAATCTCTCAACTACAACAAATCTCAGCCACTGAAACATGACCTAAATTGCAATCAATAAATGATCCATAACATTTAATTTAAATTTCAAACTGCATGTCACAATAAATAATCACATGTAACAACCATATGATTATCTGTTACTAGTGAAGATCAAGTTACAAATAAACAATTGACGACCCAACGTTTAAACAACGTAAACGTTTTAACATCAAACTGTCATAACTGTCCATAGAAATGAAGTTTCAAGCCGTTATAACGTATACACCTTAAGATAAATATAGAAAATAGAACTTAAGGTAACACATATGTACCTTAAGATTAATCTAAAAGATAAAACTTTTTCTAATCTTAAAATTTGGAATGATGATTAATGAAACTTAAGATTAATCAGTATTTTCTGATCAAAATTTGGAATGAAGATTAATGAAACACTCATTATATACCTTAAGAATACTTTTTTTTTCATTTTAAAATTCATGTGTGTGCTTCCTGATGTGTCAGTAACAAAACAAGAAACAAACGTTGGTTGTTTGACTAATCATTCATGTTGACACACCATGTGCCATAGAAACACGCTTGTATCATCTTATCAAGCTGTATATGAAGACATGCATGGTCCCTTATGACTCTACTAAGATAGAAAGATGATGACATGTCATTTTTTAATATTTTAGCCATTTGTTCATAGAGACAAGCCAGTAGCTTTCCTTATCCTATGGACCCCCAAAACAGAAGACCGAAGAGGCGGGTGGGGTCCGCGTTTGCAAATGTACCACATACTAAAACATATCATCTATCCAAAGCGAAAAATCGACTAACATCAAACCAACAACGCTTATATGGCGTGTACCTTTTGTAGTAGAAGTTGTAAATAGCTTTGACTTTGTTGACTTCTGCTCTAGGAGAAGTTGCTTTAGGCTGGCCTATATATAGAGAGACATTTAAGTGAATATGCATAAGTAGTCTTTGAAAGCTTTCAACAAGTTCTCTGGTATTAGCTTCTCATGGCAGCTGCAAGTTTATCAACCTTCAAGTCAATTAAACACCGGTCAATAATGAGATGTTCAAAGCAGATTCGGGAGCAAAAAGCACGAATTTATATCATATGGAGGTGCACCATGTTTCTCATTTGCTCACATGATTAGCATGCAGTGTGTAATAGCTCTAGGAAGATCTAAGTTATAGATGTTGACAATCTGTGTATGTGTATAGAAAGACATGTTTTGTAAGGTGCTTTATATATGAATGATAGACAAACTTTCAGTAAACCACAAACACACGATTCATTTATTAAATGTTTGGCTCATGTGGGTTATTACAGCTGATTGTGTGATTTATGTTGAAATCTGATTAAGTTTGGTGTGTGGGCAAACATTTTTCAAGTTCATGTGAAATTCAGAAATCAAACTGAATTATGAACAAGTCAAATGTTCAAAGGCTGATGGGGTCCATGGATATGCCCTTGCTTACCTTAAAACTTCCATATTAGAAAATAAACTGTTTAAAAAGGTTATTATATTGTGTCTATGAAAAAGAAAATTGTAAATTAGTGCATATCCTGATACAATGTCAAAAATAACCATGTCCATGACCATACAAAGAATGGGCTCAGTTGGGCAAAGGTCAGTTGCATGATGATTTAAAGTTGTACCTAATTCAGAATTGATGACAAACGACACAAATGGAATGACACTCTTTGGTTCATACTCAAAATGTGCAAGAAGTTATTTTTTTCTACACAGTTAAACACTTAAACCACACATGCACCGCATACGGCTCAACATCGTTTTCAATAAATACAAGAAACAACGATGATTGTTTAAATGATCATTAATGTTAATGCATACATGCCATCTTTCTATTGGTCAACATGTCAAATAATCAACTTATCAATCTCATTCTGAAGATATATGACCCCTCAACCATAAAAATCCATTTGCAGCGAGTTTTGCTTATTCTGCTCTAATTATTACTCTTGGTAAACTTTAGAGAATAATCGTTCACGATTATCCATTTATTGTAATTACCTGGAGATCATCAGACTTAGCCTATGTCATCTGCAGCTGCCCTCTCGTTCTATACCATTCACAGACCTTTTATCTTCACTTTCTTGATAATTTTAGCACACATGTGACATCCTTGCTGCTGGCCTTCAATCTTTACTTTCTTGATTCTCTTAGGACATAGTTGATTTCCATGCAGTTTGCTGCTTATCTTCACCCTCTTAATACTTTTAGCACAAATTTGACTTCCATGTCCTTTGCCTTTTATCTTTAAACTCTTGATACTTTTAGCACACATTTGACTTCCTTGTCGTCTGCCTTTTATCTTTGATTTCTTGATACTTTTAGCACATAAGTGACTTCCATGTCGTCTGTCTTTAAACTTCGATTTCCTGATACTTTCAGCACACACTTGACTCCCATGCTGTCTGCCTTTTATCTTCAATCTATTGATACTTTTAGCACACACTTGACTTCCAGGCCGTTTGCCTTTTATCTTTATTTTATTGATACTTTTAGCACATACTTGATTTCCTTGCAGTTTGTGTTTTATATTCACTTTCTTCATACTTTTAGCAACCATTTCATTTCTATGCAGTCTGCCTTTTATCTTCACCTTCTTGATACATTTAGCAAACATTTGACTTGCACACAGTTTTCCTTTAATCTTCATCTGATATCGATAAAGTTCGCCTTTTATCTTCACTTTCTTGATACCTCTAGAAATGCCTGCAACCTCATGTGGATTATTTAATACAGCCTCAGAGAATACAATCACACTTTTCATGTGCTTATAATTGGCAGATTGAATATGGTCATCACTGAACTCACCTGTGCCAATACCTGAGCCATTTTTAAATAGCAAATCAGAATCAACTGGCTCAGGCTGCGGCTGACAAGGTATCATAGAAGATACTGAGGAGGTTGAAGAAGCTGAAATGGATGATTTTCTGTCAAATGACGTATTTCCACCTGGAGAGACCACCTGGTCCAGCTCCTCTTTGAGCCGTTTCACATCCTGACACTTATCATATATCTCTCCACTGCACATATCAAGTTAACACAGAAGTATCGAAAAACTGCTTTTAACCAAACAATTACACAATACCCCTATGAAAAAATGATCGCATCCGAGTGTTTCAGTGGCCAAATCCACTATAAAAATAAGCAACGTTGAGTAAAACAAGATATTCAAGCCTACAACGGATGCTACAACTTACTGTAACATAGTAATTAAATGGCCACGATCTATGAGGAACTCCTGCAACTGTAAAAATAATGTGGGTTAATTTTTTCTTATGATGAAGACGTAACAAGATGGCATATAAGCAATTATTATGATTATCTGTCATTTTTGAAAATCCAGTTAAGGGTGGCTACAAGAAAACTGATTATTTATAGTTAATAACAATCAGATAACTAATTTAACAGAACAAGCTGCAACAGATAGTGTGTGAATAATAAGTATTTGGCAAATTCTGATCATTTAAGTGTTTAAAAGGTAAAGTGGTCATAAATAATAAGAATCAGTTTCCATTAGCTAACCTAAACTGATTATTCAAAAATGGGAGACAACCATAATAAGTTTCAACTTACCCTAACACTAAAGACTAATTATCTACAACTTGAAAATGAAATATTGAGATCATCACTTTCAAAACATGACCTCAGTTCCCAAATACCCCCTATGTTACATAATTACCTTGGAAATCTCGGCCGCTTCTTGTTTCAGTCTATTGGACTCTTCTTCCACCTTTCTCATCTGAGTTTCTTCATATGCAAGTGCGGCTCTAGCAAAAGCTGCATTTCTTTGCTTCTTTTTCAATGCTGACTTCTTTTTAATAATTGCTGAACTCAATCTCATCTCCAGGGATCTACTCATCTAATGAAACAAAGAACAAAGCTTGAAAATAATTAGCACCAAAAGACCTCAATGCCAGTTTAGATCAATAGTTATTAACAAAGGTAGCACCTCATCAAGAACTTCAAGAGATCTATCTCCTTTATCCAATAAACTTGCCACATGAAGCTGAAGCCCCTCCATTTTAGTAGACAGAAGTTTCTTCTGTACATAAGCTTCTCTAGCAAGCTGCAGAGAACAAAGAACAGGTAAACTCTCCTGTAATCTGATATCAACTTCGATATAAACATCCAACGGACACTACAAGATCCTTAAGAGACAAGGTTGGTTAGTTGTAAATTACCATGTCATTTTCTTTCTTTACATTTTGCTGCATATACATAAGTTCATACACCTTTAACATAATATCTGAGTGACTCTGAACAGCATCCTTTTTCGCGTGTTCTGCAGCTTTTTCTTCATATTCCACTTCTTTCATAAGACTGATAACCGTATCCATCTTTGAGACCATGGTTTTCTTAAAAAAAACATGTTTAGAAATCACACCTAAAATTAGGATTGTCTTTCACAAAATCATCAGAAAACCAAAGATTCAAAATCTATAGTTATCAACTTTGTACTATTGAAAACAGAATGACCATGCATATTGCATTACATAAAGCAATAATATTTTGAAGGACTTCATATTTGAGCTCATCAAGGAAAGTGGTAATGCATAATCATATTTGTCACTTATATAAAAACTTCCCATAAGAAATTGTATTTTTAGATGTTAATTAAACTAATACATTTGATAATGAGATTTTGAGTAACTTTCTTGTTCAAATAAGTGCAGGATTGCGCGGTGAAGGTTTGTTTTCATTGTGAAAAATAAAACATCCAGAAGAACACAGAGGAGATACATTCTTGAAACTTATAGGGTCACATGAGAAATTACTAATAAGATGTGGGCCCCTCTGCTGATAAGAAAATGTGGAAAACATATAACCATTTCATACAGTATGAAACAAAATTTTGATCTCAAACACAATTTTCTAGATGCAATTAGGGTTTTTGCGTTTGTTCATATAATAATCACTGAAAAACAATCGGAACACATCGTGTACTATCATTCTATCAAAAACTTTGTTCTAGGGTTTAACACAAACCTGTTAATATCTACTTTTTACACACTACAAATCATTGAACATAGTTTAAAGTCGAATTTACCTTCTTATTTCTAACATCTTCAATAGAAGCGTCGAGAAGCTCAGTGTCACAAATTTGTTCTGAACTGGTGATCACATCATTCAACGTGAAATCGTCCTCAGGATTAACCATTTCGACCTCAAATGCATGTTCAACAATCATGATCTTAGGGTTCTTTACAAGAATCAATCTGAATGGTGATCACCTTCTGTGTGGATACAGATATACGATTGATGAATAATACGTCCAATAAATGAAATGAAATTCTACTTGACAAAGGCCCTAATTATGGAAGATCGTTCCATTAATGCAAAAACTGTTTGAAACGAAGCAAAGACGATTGATGATCTTGCAATTGATACAAAAATAATAATAATAAAACGGTTGATATTGAGTAAATCAAGAGGCTTAGGTTTACGTTTAGGTAATTTAATATTAGTGTTTAACTCGATTTTGCAATCTCTTGGAAATGAGCAAAACCTAATACTAAGTTATCGTAATAATTTTTTATATTTTTTAACACATATAATTCTCATATTTACTCTTTTATTTTTCCCCTCTATTTTATAAATAAATCTATCTTCTTTTTTAATCAATATTATTAAAAGAATATTTTTCATTAAATAAAAACTAAGTATTTTGATTAAAAATACACTTTTTCAAAACCAAATTTATCTAAAACTATGAGTTTTTTTTAAACAATAAAACTTTTTAAATAATAAAGTTATTCTAAAATCATTCTTTTTATAAAATAAAATTTTTATATGTAAAAATTCAAGTGATGGTTAGTAAACAAGATTTTCAAACTTTCAGGTATACAACGATTTTGACCGAATGCTACAACTTACTTTAACATATCAACTACATGACTACGATCGATAAGGAACTCCTGCAACTGTAAAGAGAAATGAATCATAATGTGGATTAATTTCCAAACACCCATTTTATGATGAAAGTTGAAACAAACTAGTGGTATTATGCAATTGTGTTGTTATATAACTACCTTTAAATTCTCCATTGCTTGTTCTTCAAGTTTCTTGGACTCTTCTACCAATTTCGCCATCTCGCTTTTATGAAATGCAAGTGTAGCTTCTTTTTGCAACTTTTCTTTATCTGCTGCTTCCTTTTGTTTCACAGCTAAAGTTAATCTTTTATCCAAGGATTTACGAATCTAATTAAGAAAAGATTGATAGTAATTAAAAGGTGCGTAACAACCTCAATACATCTGCTAATTACTTAATCCACATCTGTTAAATACAAATTAGTACCTCATCTATAGCTGCAAGACATCCATCTCCTTCATCCAACACACCCGATACACGAAATTGAAGTGCCTTCATCTCAGTAGCTAAATCAGCCTTTTGTGCATATACTTCTCTAGCGCGCTACATAACCAAAACATAATAAAATCTCATGGGCCAACCTTGTAGAAAAGGCGCGTTCAAATTGCATAATAGTAACATAAAGAATACTAATGCACCACCTTGTCGTTTGTTTTCTTCGCGAGTTGTTGTGCGATTATAAGCTCATCTATCTCTGCAAGAATATCTAAGCTGCAGTCATCAACTTCCTGTTGTGCTATTTTTGCATCTTTCTCCCTCAACTCTACTTCTCTCATAAGTCTGATAATTGAATCCATTTTAGACTCTACAACATCCTGCAAAGTTTCGAATATTAAACTTATCAATTAACACGCGTGCTCGCTTATTTGATGTAGATGAACTTGATTGCAATTGTTAAGATGAGTTTATGCTTATTGACATTAATATATTTGTAGATGAAACAAAACACAAGTACTAGTACTAAATAAAATCAAAAGAGCTATAAATATTCAGTTCTCCATAAAATTGGGGATATTAATCATGCTAATTAAACCATATCATATAATTATTACATTACAGAAATTTGATGTACCTTCTTAGTTCTAGCTTCTTCGATATCGATATCAAGAACTCGAGTGCCGAATAAATCTATTTGATCGAATTTCATCTTCAATCTGCACAGATTCAAAAACAATGTCACTCATTAATCCCTCTAATAATTAATGAAAAATAACTTAAACAAACACATTACATTGTTAAACTGAAAGATGCATATACGTGAATCTTTAAATCACAAATAATATTTGTTTAGTACATTTGTGTAACTTTGTCCTCCTCAAAGATTATTATCGACACTAAAAATGGAGTTACATATTAATTAAATGTGTTCTCTATACAATCTTTAAGCAAAATCTAAAACGTATAATGCAATCTTCAAAAGGGCATGAGATTGCATCAGGTGAACATTTGCAACCCCTTATTTACATACATTCTGAATATCAATTATTAATATGAAACTTTAACATTCTGAATCTTGAATCATACATGATACATACATACATACATACATACAATATAGATGATGAATAATAAGTAAATACATAAACACCTGTTTTATTTTTTACGTCGATCTTTTGTATGGAGTTTAGGGTTTATTGTTGGCAGTGTGAGGCATCTTATTAATAAACAACAATTAGATAAACACAGAACTCAACTTTTAGTCGGTTTAGATACGAGAATCGTTGATGATTCTGATTAGATTTTCAAAACTTTGCCACTTTGGCAAGCTAAACCCCTTAACTTTCAAATATTTTTCTTGGACACCCTTTGGAGTATTTGATTTTGTTATTGACTTATTTTGTTTTCTATTGAGCAGGAAATTGCAATTTTCAATTTTGATCTTCATTTAATCCTTTATGTTAAACCTTTGTCATAGTTTTTGTCTTTTTCACCAACGAACGTTAATTTTTATTTATGTGAATTATCCTTACGACTAGTTTAAGAATTGGAGGACCCATTCTTCTTTTTTCTTATTTAGAAACAAATAAAAATAAAACGATGGAGTAGGACATGATCACCCTCCTCCTCGCCTGATCTTCCTAGACCAAAACTTATGCTACAAACCTATCAATGTAGCTAAAAAGCAACCACCACCGTCGTTGTCCTTAAGCACAAAACCACTAGAACTAAGCAACCATCGCACACTGTACCTGATTTGCAATCCCTATCACAACCGACGACCGATTCATATTAGCTTAAGTTTAAATTGAATATAAGAGTGCACTACAATAAAATGAAAGTTGTTATGAATATACTAAAATTATCCTTCAGTGGGTTCTCAAGAGCCGCGACGACGTATATTTTGCAGTATTACCATCATGACGGCAACATATCCATCTTGGGCCAAACTCTTATGATTAATTATGGCATGTTACCGACATAATCTTTATTTCAATGAAATAAAAAAAACCAACTAGAGAATTTTACAAATTTGAACATAAGCAAACACCCAACCAAACGAAATGCAAATTATTTTTAAAAATAGACCTAAAAGAAAGTTTAGAGACTTCCAAAATCGGAATCTTGTATAAATGAATAGATATACTTTATGAGTTTAATAGCTATATTATGATTTGACAAAACACTCTTAACACACCTAACTCTAGGGTTTAAAAAATCCAAATCAAAGTAAAATAGTAAGTTTGTAAAACTCACTAAATATAAGGGCATTAAGTAAAACTTTTCAAAATAAAAAAGTGAAACTGTTTTGCGACGATCCTCGAGATTCGCCGGAGATTATTGCCGGACTTTTCGTCTCTACCTGAGCATTGGTGGAAGCTTGAGAAATGAGCAACCGTACACCCTAATTTTTTTCGGTGTGAAAATTCCGATCGCTTCCCGTAAAATATTGCAAGCATCCCCTTTAACGTTTGAAACTGAAGAAAAATAAGATAACTTCAAACACTTTGTCGGAAGCGAAACTAGAAAGGGACTCGAGACCCTACCACAGGCGAGCAAGCCATATTGTCTTACTAACGGAGTCTGTAATAAAGTAGATTTTAGTACTTTCACTCTCAAATAATCATGTAGTTCGTAGAAAGAAAGTGAAAAAAAAATATCGGAGATGAATGTTTTTAAGAGTAAAAGACACTGAATTTATATTGGTTTCAAGATATAAGAAATTAAATGTTATGTTTATTGTATGACATTGTTCTCATACATGTTGAAAATCATCGGAATTAAAAAGTTTGTGAACTGTTTTAACGATAAGTATAATTGCTTCAAACATATCATATATCACTAATTTAAGAGTATAATTACCTTAAATATCACATATCACTAATTTTAAGAGTATAATTACCTCAAACATCGCATATCACTTTTATGAATATAATTCTTTCAATACAGTTGTTGATATACATATACATATATGCAAATTTAAGAGTTTGCAAACTGTTTTAACGATATTTTTTTACATTGAACCAGATCCGAACCAAACCGAAAAAAATATATGTTATATTAAGATAGTCAGATGACCCTTAAAAGGGTTTGTGAGCCCAGGTCACGAGTCCACGAAGACCCTTGGGATTTGGGCATATGTGCTTATGTGGTAATTTTACTACCCTTTAAAATGATTTGAGAATTAAACTATACACGTACTGTGATCTAACTCTTAAATCTATATTATATGTTTAGGGCTTGAAGCATTAACTTCATGAGAGGGAGACCTCTACAACATATTTTGATACTACAACAAACCTAGCGCTAGATGACTTTGAGTCTGGTGGTGTGATGACTATTTGTTATGATTTTCATGATTCGTCGGCCTAAACGTGGATAAATTTGATGTTCGAAATGTTTGATCTGATTTGCCACATATTGAATTCTGATTTGAGATCCAGTCTCATCAGACGGAAAAAAAACCCATCAGGGTACTTCATGGTCCCATAGGACGTAAAACGTTCACTCTTGACAACACGTCCGGATCTCATTGGATCTCCATTCAAGCCTACGTGTTTTTCTTTTGAATAATGCTCTCTCAGTGTAGACTACTCCCATAAAGCCACGTGTTGCTTTTTATTGATTTACATCAATAACAGAATTACTTTGGTGGATTAATATACTTTGTTTATTCATTATTGTTATAAAATATATATATTTGTTCAGTGAAATCTTTCAAGTCTGTTTAGCATCAGAGTGTTAGTTTTGTCATTTATCTACTAATAATTTGTCAAGGGTCGTGTTAAACGTATCTTATTTGTTTCATTTTTACTTGTTACACTTTTCCTTTTAACTTTGGCACATCAATAATATTTAGTCCTTGTTTGATTATTAATTATCAAGTAATCCGCAATTGTCAATTTTAACCTATAAGTCAAACAATCTTTGTAGTTTTCTTACACTAAATCAACATTGATATGCATATAATTTATATGGCCATACTTCACCAACATCACTAGGACAAGGGTTTGGCATGTAGGTCTACAACCCAATAATAAGCATGTAAATCCAACAAACTAATCTCAAGACAACCTAATACAAACAAAGGTGCTTTCACCTTCATGCGAAAGTTTGAAAATGACCACAGTACTAGAGAGTGGAGGATCTTGTGTTACTCTAGGCTATTAGTGACTATTACACCTAGTATGAAGCTAACAACCATTGTAAGTCATGCACATTGGTTTACTAAAACACATAAATATACAAACTATCATGCGACACATATTGTTCATGTGTCTTTTCTCTTGATATACATATGACAACTGGTCTGATTACTTGTTTTGTCGTTAAGTGAGAAGCCCACAAGGCACGCACCTAGGCCCTCAGGGCCAAGTTCTAGCCAAATTGTGATAAAAAAATTATTTGAACAAGTCTGAAAAGATTACAATAGCCCTATCCAAAACTAAAATCAACCTAGAACAATCTAAACTAGCCCAAAAGAAGACTTAAACATGTCTACAACACTTAAAAATGTTAGATTTATACTATGCGTTTAACTTAAAAACCTTGTTTTTATAAGCATTTTGTGCCTAGGCCCGAGGCTCACCCTTCATGCGTGGAGTGTGCCTTCAGGCTTGTCTGGCTCAAGCAGAATTCACTTTTTTGCTAGTCTGGTCCTTTTTTATTAGCCGCCTCCCCTGATTAATCCATTGTTTGGACTCCCTTTTCTCCTTATGTTCCTCTGGCGCAAACCTGCCATGCTTTGCGCCTCTAACGTTTTCATCAGACGGTCTTTGTCAGTAGTGTCATTCTCCCTGGTGGCTATATGGGCGGGTTGTCCATCACTGTCATGTTCTATTATCTAATCCATCTTCACTATCTTAAAAGATTCACAGTACTACCTTATAAATATATCTATAACGAGTTTGACGCATTACAAACAAAATTGATACCTTATAAAATCATATAAAACTTGATACTTAACTCCGACATAAAAGATTATATACACGTGTTTGAAGTTAACACATATCTACTGTTCCTCATATTTGTAGCTAACTTCATGTGCTTACAATGGTCATGATCAAACAAATAGTTACTCGGTGCATATATAAGTTGTACAGTACAATCCTACATTGCATGGATGCTAAAATGGTCTTGAGTGACGAATATAGACAAGCATTAGTTAGATGATGGTTTTAAGATGTACCTAATCTACACATGGCATCACATGACATTGTCATATTCATACTCAAATGTGCATGAATTGAATATATTCTTAATATCTTAATCTCTAAGCCACAAAAACATACACCTAAAATCAACAATCCATTCATTTTGTTTTATACCTAAATTGTGATTATGTAACCGGACAAAACAATGAATGTGTCGAGTAAGACCACACAAAAATCTTTACCTAACTGGTTTAACGTCTATACACCCTAAAAACATCTCTCACTAACCCTAGTTGTAGGTACCTTGTGGCATTATGAATGATTATAGTTTTTCAAGCCTTTGTTTATAATCATGGCCTAACCAATACGCTACTAACCTTACATTGAACACACGAACATCAAAGAGTCAAGACATTTTGTATCGTTGTTAGCTTATAATCAATGTGAGATTATGAACACAACACATGTTACATTAATAATCAAATACTACATCTGATTGGATAAAATTACAGGAATCATTCGAGTACATGACAAATATTTGATATTATCGGTGTACATTAGATACAATATATATTATTTAGTGTTAATGTAATTATTTGTATAAAAGTAGAAGATATGTTTTAATTATGTTTTGTTTGTAAATGTTTTTATCATACTTTCATATATCCTTGATTCATGATACATAAGAGTTATAAGTAACAAAATTTCATGTTAAAAATATTATAATACTCTTTTGAACATGTTGAGTAGTTTGATGATGTGTCATTTTCAACAAAGGTTTGGCCATTGGACAAAGGATATCACATAAAATATATGGTTGGAGGGTTTGGATATGAAAATATACAACATATAAAGGTAAACCATCTTTCCAAAGCTAAAATGAACAACTAAAACATTAAACGCTAGTATGGTTTGTACCTTTCTTATTGAAAGTTGTACGTTCCTCTGGATTTGTCAATTTAAGCCCTACACAAGTTGTTTTAGGTGGCCTTATATATAGAGACATATGCAAGTATATGTTGATGGGATTTGAGGTCCTCTTTGAAAGCCTTTAACAAATCCTCTGCCCCTAACTTCTCATGGCAACTCTAAATTCATCAATGTTGAAGACACTAAAACAACGGTCGCAGAAGAGATGTTCGAAGCAAATTCGGGAGCAAAAGGCGCGACTTTATATCATATGGAGGTGTACCATGTTTCTTATTCGGTCACATGATTAACGACTTCAAATGATTAAATGAGTGTTAACATGTTTAGTGTTACGCGTAGATGTTAACTACCTTTGTATGTTTATTATAGATAGATGTGCTTATGTACGGTGGTGATTAGAAAAAATTAAAGTCTTTTCTCAATTAACGATAACGAAAACAAAAATGAAAAATAATCATAAGTAGGGACGAATGGACAATTGGATTGAACCAACCAATCCTGTGTCCAACCATCTAGTAATTTATATTAGAACAAATTTACTATTTGTGAATAAAATGTCTAACTCCGTTACGACTCGTTTAACCCACCATTCTTTTTGGATAATTCAATGATCACGTTAAATCTCCTCGTTATGGCTCCCCCTTTTGACACAAACAATATTTGGGTTAGGTTATACGAATCGATTAACCTATCAATTGTTGCCCAACCAAAGCTTCTTAGTTAAGTGGCCATCATAAGATTTTCTATTCAACTGACTATAAATAACAGGACCAAGTCACGTTCTTCTTTAAAAATACTTTGTTTTATATATAAAAAACCAACACGTTCCAAAGATTAGGAGGTCTGTGCACCTTCTCGAGCCTACCCTGATTTCGACCATGCTATCAAATCTGGCACTATTCAATCTAAAGTCAAGTTTCAAAGAAGCGAACAAATATGTGAAACATGGGCCAATTAGTATTACTAACAACTAATAAATAAAGTTAAATAATATGTAAACGAACGTAAATGAACATATGTAAAAAAGAACAAACATATGACATTGGTGATGATCTTACTAATAAATAAATTACATATGATATTATACTAGTGACATTGGTGATGATCACCACATCGTGGTGTGAATTAAATTCTTATAAGTATAAAATTAGGTGGTAAGTAGGAGTGAAAATTGCTATTAAAAAAACTAATAAATAAATTGAAATGAGTACCTAATCAAATATAAAATATAGTCATATTACTGTTGTTTCTTTAGTTATAAACTTTTTAATTTACTCTTACATCCATTAAAATGTCTCCATCTAAAATGTCTCCTGACTATGTGTAATGATTGTTTAGTTATAATACCACCTAAATGTCATGTAGATAAAAAATCGTCTCACTAAAACCCTTTTAAATCAAGTGTAGTGACCTATTGATTCAATAATTTAGGAAAAATTGTGGTTTGGCGTCCGTTAAGGACTCGGAGCCCTATGGATTTGGAGCTTTTTTTTATTACCTTGTAATTGTGTTTTGAACCCCACTTGTATCCAAGTCAACATGTTTGGAGCCCATAAAATACCCACTTCGTATAGTCTTAGGGGCTGTTTGTTTATGGTCTGACCCGGCTGACCGGGCTGACTCGATCAGTGGGTCAGCCCGTTTGATATGCAATTCGTTTCAGCTGACCGGGTCCAATGTAGCTGACCCAAACCTGATTTCGGAAAAGGCTGACCCGGCTGACCGCGACCACCGACGGCCACCCCACCCCTCGCCGGCGCTTCAACCGACAGCGGACCCCCCTACGCGACGACCCCCCTGCGCAATTCCTCCATGCGCAAGCACCGCCGATCGTCTCCCCTTCGCGATTCCTCCCTGCGCGAGCACCGCCCCACCGCGATTCCTCCCCTTCGCGATTCCTCCCCTGCCGGTGGTGGTGGTTGTGGTGGTGGAGGCCGGTGGTGGTCGGGAGGGGATGTAGAGACGGTGATGGTAGTGGATTTTGTTTTTTTGATAGTTTTTATGTGTTAAAAATAATTTATAAAAGGAGTTATTATCATTCAACAGAGCTAGTTAGATACTGAATCAAACAACCAAGTTTCAGTTAGATGTAGACTCAGTCAGAACTTCTGACTGGATCAGCTTCTGACTCAGTCAGATATTACTGAGTCAGTTTTATCAAACAACCCCTTATACTCTTGTAACATCAAACATAATCGAACGCTATTGGGCCAAATACTTTGGATCTCTTTAATTTTACTTAACAGGCCCTTAAAGCCCTTATCACAACCGTAATCCATTATCCGCCACCAGTGTATTCGACGACGTCTGTAATCGCCGGTGACTGAAATCTCACGACGTAAGGTTGAAGGTTAATTGCTTTAATTTGTTTCACTTTAGTTCAATTTGTGTTTTGGAGTGAACTGTGTATAAACATCACTCTATCGTTTGTTAATTTGCAATCATTTGGTTTCGTGTGATTGTGATTCGTTTTCGATTGCTCATCTGAAATTCCTGAGGTTTTGATTATATAATTCACACTGGTGATCAATTGTGAGTTGTTTGGAGTGTTGAAGAAGCTGACCCTTAATAGAAAAAGAAGTTTGAGATCTTAAGTTAGAAAATTGATTATCATTTTTCAGATTCTTGAGCTCTCTTCACATACTCAAACAGTTAAACACTCATAAATCACAATAACATATAATCCCAAACCCTAAATTTACCTGACATTCACCAAAATCAAAAAACCAGTGTTTGTATTCATCGTTTTGTTTGAATATTGTGTGACACAGGCTTCATACCAGCACAAGCTCACCTTTTCTGCAAGGTATGTTATTTCACAACAATATCTCATCTTACTTCAATGCATCTAGACAGTCGACTGCAATTAGGGTTTGGGTTAGTTTTACTGCATCAATTTCTAGTCTGAAAGTAGTTTGGCGTAAAGATCAAAAGCTAGATCAAGCAATTGAGAACGATAAATCATGGAGGCAATGTGCCAAAGTTGTTAAAGAGGTGTTAAATGAGCCTGGTCAAGTAATCCCTCTTCGCTACTTGGAGAAACGTCGTGAAAGATTACGCCTTCCGATCAAAATCGAAACTTTTTTGTCTCGAAATCCTTTGCTTTTCGATGTGTATTATGATCGAATCAAACCTAAGACTGAACCTGTTAAGTTTTTAAGGGTTAGTGATCGACTTCAACGAGTTTTAGATGAAAATGAAAGGGTTTATCTAGAGAATGAACCATTAATTGTTGCTAAGCTGTGTAAGTTATTGATGATGTCCAAAGACAATGTGGTTAGTGTGGATAAATTGGTGCATGTGAAGAGGGAATTTGGTTTTCCTAATGACTTTTTGGAGAAATTGGTTCCAAAGTATCCGGATTATTTTAGATTAATTGGGAATCCTCGAGAAGGAAATTCGTTTTTGGAGTTGGTTTCTTGGAACCCTAGGTTTGCAAAATCTGTAATTGAACAAAGGGCTGATGAGGAATCAGAGTTAACTGGTATAAAGATCAGACCGTCTTTCAACTGGAAGTTGCCATCGGGTTTTCTTATTAAGAAAGAAATGAGGGAATGGATTAGAGATTGGATGGAGCGTCCCTACATATCGCCATATGATGATGCATCAAGTTTCGATCAAGCATCTCTAGAAATGGAGAAGCGAACAGTGGGAGTTTTTCATGAGTTACTATCATTATCGTTGTATAAGAGGATACCAGTGCCGATATTGGGGAAGTTTACTGAAGAGTACAGGTTTTCAAATGCATTTTCAAGTGTGTTCACAAGGCATTCGGGAATCTTTTATATGTCACTGAAAGGTGGGATCAAAACAGCAATGCTGAGAGAAGCTTATAAGGGTGATGAGTTAATTGACCGGGATCCATTACTAGAAGTTAATGATAATTTTGTTAAATTATTGGCTGAAGGACGCAGGCAGAGGGAAGAAGAACTGATTCTTAAAAAACAAGCAGTTAAAAACGATATAGATATGGTGTCTGTGACAAATGATCTTGATCTTACTGAAAGTGAAGAGCTTTATAGCTCTTGAAATTTCTATGTTCACAGCAATAGAATTATACTATCTGCTTCCAGTTCTACCCTTTCTGTGGCTCTCAAGCTGTGAGTCTCTCTTCCTACTTTATAAATGCTTATGCTTGAATATGTTAGTTGCAAATTTGCGGTATTATGACCCATTAATTGAAAAGACAACCGTAGGTGGCAATTAAACCGCATCATTGTCAAATGACCATCATATCGGTCGTTAACTTTGAGTTGAAATATCATGTGACTCTTGGCAGAAGCAACATTGTTCTGTAACTTTAAGACGATTAAGCTTTTTAGTATTGCATCCTCCCATACATACTGGTTATTCGTGTATAAGGGTGGTTACTTGTATATCTGGGTCTTGATGTTCAATCATTAGTATTACGAGTACATGCTGGTTTGGTTGTTAGACTCATAGGTGGTTAAGCATATTTATTTGTACTCATATTCGGTTAAGCAAGATGAATTCTAAGATTGATTGTTTTCATTCTGGTTCTGGTATGTAGGACCTATGGCAGTAGACTTTGTTACCTTTAGTATTGTAAAAGATGAAATATTTCCACTAAAGCTTGGCCACTTGAGTAATAGTACAAATGAATCATTTCCATTTATTTTTGTTTCAAATCACACTCTTACAATTTTTACTGCATATAGATCTCTTTTAAAATCATCTAAACCTAAACCACAACTACCTCTTACCATGGAGTTGAACCCCACCAAAGGTGCCATCCCCCTTATGATGCATATCTAAAATCTTGGTGATTATTTCTGCATATATTTCTGTTTCCTCTTGTTTGGTGAGTCTTGATATGTGAGCATTTTCCTTTGAAAATATGTTTTTAGCCTTTTAGCATTAGCATATGGCCACCAAACAGTACTACACCAAACATGGTCTATTCAATTGTCATGCAAATGAAATGAAGGTGACATGCCTCACTTTAATCATATTTTTTTTCTTGTTGCAGTTCATTATAACTTAATCCCAAAGGCAGACCTACCTACTAAGATCACACGAATTTTATGAATGAAATTCTATGCAACAATGGACTATGTGTTAGCTATATATATATATATATGAGCAGGGGCAAAGCTTTATGCAACGGTAGTTCTCACACGAATTTTATGAATGAAATTCATACAAATGACTATGCACGCTGTCAGTATTCTTACATGGGCAGTTCTCACATTTTTTCCTATAGCCAGCACGGTCCCGATTCCCCCTTTTGCCCCTCGTCCACTCTGTAATTTTCAGTTGGCCCTTGCAAATCAAGCCTGTGCATATCTTCCATCATCACGAGTCTCCCCTCCGCCACCATCGCCTTTTTCCCAAGTTTTTCCCATTCAACCATCGCCACCAGCACCACCACCACCTGGACGCCATGAAGAGATGCACAGTCACGGACATAAACATGGTCACTCAGAAGGTGTTGAGAACAGTCAGAATCAAACTCACGTGCCCAAGCATGGTGGTCATGGTCATGGTCATGGTCATCACATGCATGATCATCATAAGCGTGGTCATGGTCGTCATCACAAACATAAAATGTCACCTGTAGAACAGCAGTGCTGTAAATGGTTAGCTCAGGTTGATGATGAGTGTGTTTGTGAGCTGCTTGGGCGCTTACCGCCTTTCCTTGTTAGACCCTTTCATGACTACACTGTTAGAGTTGCTGGTTCTTGTAATACAACCTACTCATGTGGGACCCAGTTAAGGTTTTAAACAATGTTCTTATGGTTATCCTCTATTTGTAATACATTTAATTATCTATGCGGAAAAGTTCATATATTCATGTTCATATAGTTGCTTTCTCTTGTTTTTAGCCAAACTGAAGCGAAACTTTGTTTACTGCCTATTATATATCCTTTTTGTAACATCTAAATATATACATAATACACGCTCACACACACATATGGAATATGTTCAGTTTAACATCGAAGATTGAAAAAACAGAATTGATTCAAAGCGCGTAGCTTTCTCAATACTGTTTTCATTCTTTTTTATTAAGAGAGGACTTGAAGCTATCGAGTTTTGTTCTGTTCTTGCTTTTCTTGTCCTTTTTGCAGCAACAAAGCCGCGTGAAAATGAAATTGTCTGTTGGACCAGCAGGCTATAAATTCTTTCTTTGTGGGGTGCATTCTATCAAGAAAATGTCGGATCTTTTGGTCCTGTATGCATAGTTGGTTTTCGTTACTATAAACTTGGTTTTCTAATCTTGTATGCAAGTTTAGGTGCGGCTGATTCGTGCAAGCTTAGTTTTATGAGGTTTGGAAGTCGATGTACAGGACTTAATTTGATATGTTGTCTAGATTCTTGATCTGGCTGTAAAAATGGATGTCAAAATCCGTTTTAAAGGTCGTGAGTTAGGGTTTTGACCTTTTGTAATCGAAGTGGGGCTTCTTGTAATGTGGATGTCGTATTCATGGATCAAAGGTAATCATTGGTCCGGTGTTGGAATTGATAGGTCAAAACCACCATCCACAACCTGTGTCGAAACTATTCAAGCATCTATATCGCACAACTGTATATGAACCTTGACTATGGTAGGGTAATAAAGTAGCATATTGACCTTTTTACGTTATATGTTTGAAGCTCTAGAGTTGATGTCATTCTCGACCCATGGACCACTATTCCACTTTTGGTATTGATTCGTTCGTCTTTTATGTAAGTTGTTAACAACTTGTGTGTCATTTGTATACTTGGATATGTTCTAGTTTGATCTTGTGGCTTCCTTAAAAGTTGAAAGGTGAAATCAATCATTTGTTTGCATCATTTGTTAGTCATGTAGAGCTAGACTAGAATAGGAAGTATTATATGGACTTAAATTAAGGGTGTAAATTGTGTCGGGCTGATAGCTTCAAAAGAATTCTTCAATTAAAACATGGTTCGTATATTTATTTGTCATGTCATGTCAGAATTAATTAAATTTGTGTTTTGTACGGCTCATGTTTTGAGTCGGGCCGTTAATGTTCGTTAGTGAGTAGGTAATAATTAGTGACTCGGTAACAAATTAAACATTCAATTACACCGGCTCAAATGAAGTTGAAGTTGGTGTTCTTGTAATGTTTTTTGTTTCTTATATTTCTCGTACACAATTACCAAATTTGTTTTTATATATTTAACTTGATATTAGAAGATTTTAGCGGTTTTATATATTTAACTGATATTAGAAGAAATGAATGAAAGGGATTATAGAATAAATAGTTATAATTGATGAATAATTTTTTTGAAATTAACTGATAATTTAAAAAAAATTATTATCACTTTAAAAAATAATAGTTAGAGGAAAATTTAGAAAAATCAAAATCAAAATGTAAGTTTTTAACACTTTAAATAACCTCATACAAAGTCTAAATAGAAACCTAAAAACCCCATAAACAAGTTAATAGCTTAACCCATTTATTAAACATTTCATGTTTAGGTTCACCTATTTACTAAACGTGTAATGTTTTAGTTGACCTGTTAAATACACAAGTAATATTAGCCGACTCATATTCACAAAATTTGTATATTGTCATGTCATGTTTCACGTCACTAAATTGCTCCAAAGTTTCGGACCTTTTTAAAGTTAAAAGTAACTTCAATGTGGCTATAAAATTGAGTTAATGTGAATTATATTACTGTTTGATCGAAAAAAAAACAATTCAATTAAAAATTCCTGCTTTATGTAATCTCTTGTATTTAAGCCTAGCTGGTGTTAATTTGTGTAATCTTGATTCTATTAGTTTTTGATATCGACTTAAAGGACTTAACTTGATATGTTTTCTAAATTCTTGATCTAGTTGTAAAACTGGATGTCAAAATATGTTTTGAAGGTTGTGAGTTGCGGTTTTGACCCTTTCGTAATCGAATTGGGGCTTCTTGGATCAAAGGTAATCGTTGGTCCATTGTTAAAATTGATTGGTCAAAACCATGACCCCCATAATCCGTCAAAATAAGCTCAGGCATCTATACTGTCAAGATGGTCCATTGCGGTTTTGACCTTTTACGTTAAGCGTTCTTTAGAGTTGATGTTGTTCGTGACTTGTGGACCAATATTCCACTTTCGATATTGATATATACGATTGTCTTTTAAGCTTGGTTTTTAACAACTTGTCGGTCATTTGTAAGATTGGATGCTAAATTATGTTCAAATTTCGATCTTGTGGCTTCTTTAAAAAGGTGATAAGTGAAATCAATCATTTTTTTGCATCATTTGTGTATATAAACTGGAATATATATGGTGTTGATAGGTAAAAGTTAAAAACCATCAACCCCATAACAAATTGCAAGAATTGATTCTAACATCATTTTTGTACAACTAGTTTGGAATATTGACTATGTGATGTTCGTTGACCATGGACCATTGATGTGGTTGATAAGGTTGTTTTGTACAACGTTAGTCTTGTATAGCTAGACTAGAATATGAAGTATTATGTTATACCGCGTACAATTCACATTTCATCCACTGGAACAATAGCGTCACATCATTGAAGGGGACCGCTTATAGTTGTTCTCGTGGCCAGAATCAGACAACTCGCGTCAACCATGCCACCCAGGCATGGTGTTTCACTCGTGAATTTTTTGTCACATTAGCCTCAAGCATGAGGGGTAAGCCACTTAGACTTATATGATGATTTTGGACTAGGGGTGTAAATTGTATCAAGTTAACGAGTTGATTTGTTTAATTATTAAATCTGAATATGACTCGTATGTTTATTCATGTCTTCTCAAAATCACTTTGAATCATGTCCTTTTAGCTCATGTTTCCGGTTTTAAAGCTTATTTGTGAATATGAGGAATACCCGGTGGCGTAGTAACAAGTTAAACAATCAATTACACTGGTTTTAATGTTCTTTTCTGTTTTTAGATAATCATCTAAGATAAAAAATTTCAAACATTTAGCATATTTAATTTTAAAATTTACAAATGAAAAAGTTGTAAAAAGTTAAGCTGCTAGAAGTTTAATTAACGTTGTTTAGTAGATGAGTATATATAATGTATAATATTCTTTTAATCTTAAAATAACTCGTCACAAAAATATAAGCGACTGTAAGTTTAATTAAAAAGATACAAGTATTATTCAACTTTATTCTTTGTATTAAAATAACTTCAAGGGGCAAAATCATATAAAAAAATTGGCTATCATGTGGAGAAAATTCTCAATTCTCAAAATAGACATAAAAATTCAAGTCTAATAAAATAGCCTTTGAAACAGCAAATTTCATAAATAAACATGTATTCTTAGTGCAAAAATTCAAGCCACAAAACATCTTTAGTGTGAAAACGCACGCCACATGGACACATTGGCAGTGATAGTGTCCCTTAGAGCGAAAACAAAGCCAGTCACTCAGTCAGCACAAAAGAGCAGAAAAACCGATGCGCGGTGGAGTGTGGGCGCTGAATGCTTACCGGTGGCAGAGTGCTGAGACTGGTAGTACCGCCCGGAGGCGATAAAGTTATCAAAAGTTCATTTATGTCGCGTGGCCAGCAATCTCCTCAAACATTTTTATCAAACGTCGTTTTTGCTCAAAAAAAAACATGACAACTCCCTAAAATGTCCATGTCAAATGCGTTTTCAGTCTTCACACCACGAACAATAAACGACCCGTGACAAGCTTTTTCGCGCTAAACATACATGTTATGTTAATCATATAAATTTAACATTTCAAAAGTTAGCTTAAGAAGCTTATCACTCCACATGTTTATTTTAATAACTTTTTTAGTGATATATATATGCTTATCTATCCAAAATTGTTCATATTCCAAATATTTAACTTTATGCCTTGTTAACACTTCTAGTAAGTTGCTCCAGCCATCACCACCCCTATCCCACCCTCTGCAACCCCTCTACCACCAATCTCCGCCGCTCCGGCGGAAAACTCCGGCACCGATCACCACCAAACAGAAACTCATAAACAATCGCCGCCGCGGGTCCCGCCACCGTCTCCTCCCACGCCTCATCAGCCTCTCTACCCTTCCTCTGAAAAACTCCGGTGGCATCTAACCGATGAACTCGCCACCCTTTAACGTCGATCAGCCGGTGAATTTTCTCGATTTGGCGAATACCCAATTTGCACGTGTTAATCTTGGTCTCATTGATGGCTGTTTGTAACAGTGTTGTGAGAGTTTTGTTATCGGTTGAAGATGAATATTGGGCGCGAAAATATGGGTCGAATTCGGGCACTCCAATGGCTCGTCGGATTCCTTTCGAGTAGTCGGAGTTGGGGTCGTAGATGTGGCGGAGCTCGTTGACCATCCCCGCGGCCACCATGCGGTCAACGCGGTCCGATACGAATTGGTGTAGGACTTGCATTGATACGTCGACCCATAGGAAGCAAACGTCGTATCTGGTTACAAGTTGATTCAAAGTTATGTTATACACACGTCACTAACAATTTAATCGTACACTTATATAAAACACTGTTTGAAGATTATGGCTTGCGTCATATGTTATCCCCAAACGAACGTTTGGGGATTCACTAGTGCAAAAAGGTCAAATAAAACGGGTACTAATAATACTTATCTTATAAAACTGTTGTGAAAAAGTAACGTTAGATTAAGCGTTTTAAAAGACCTCTGTAAAAAAATGTCAAATAAAACGGTTCTTACAAACCTCAGGACTAAACATGTAATTTTTTATCTTTAAGTATAAAATATGAAATTTAAGTAAAATTCAGAGAACACATATGTAATTTACTCTTAAATAACAAAAATTTCTCCAAACCTTATTAAAGGTGTTATCTATGGTATCACCTTTTGACATTTTTTTTACTTTGTAATTTACTCTTAAATTTACCGTAGGTTCTTTTAAAACGCTTAATCTAATGTCACGTTTTCAAATTTTTTGCAGTGGTTTTGTAAAACCGTTTTTTTAATGTCACATTCGGACGTTTGAAGGTTAGTGCTTACGTCATAACCCATTTCGTCGTTGAATATGACATATTCACATGTGAAACGAAACACTATACCTTGATCGAAACTCATACTTCTCATCATCAACCAAAGCTTCAATGAACGAATTCGATCCACCCGCGATCACCGGCAGCTTCCGCCTCCCGACGATCGACTTCATGGCGAGCGAAGCCGAGCTAACGAAGTGTCCCGCGTTAAACTCCGATTCGGGGTCCACGATTCCGAGAAGATGGTGAGGCACACCACGACATTCTTCTTCAGTAATCTTATTAGTAACAACATCCAACCCTTCATACACCTGAATCTTGTCGGAATTTATTATCTCGGCCGGAAATCGGGTGGCGATGTCGATCGAAAGTCTTGATTTTCCGGTGCCGGTGGCGCCCATCACCACCACTACTTTGTCCTTGTGTGGGCGGAGTCGGGTCGATTGTAAGTCTAATATTCCTCCGGTGGGTATAATTTGCATTATCGCCGCCGGAGGTTGTTTGCACATCATCATTATTTTCTGTTGTAGTGAAGGTTGAAGATTAATAATAATATGTAGACGGTGGTTGTTAACGGTGGTGGTGGTGGTTGTGACGGTGGTTGCTGGTGGCTGGTGGTGCAACAGTTGAATTAATAGAAGAAAGACGTGTGAGTTGAATATGTGCATGGTGGAGCATTAGCTTTGGGGTATTTATAGCATTAGAATGATTGAGACTGTTGATCTAATTCATGTGTTAGATTATGTTAATAGATTTTTTTTTTAACTAACAATAATAGTACGATTTTGATCCGGATGATACATGTTATTTTAATCGGGTCCATTTATTCGTATTCTAGCAAAGACTGCACTCCCAACCATTTAGGAAAAACCCAGAATTAAAAGATCGACCAAATGTTCAGTTTAAAACGTTTTTGTGTCGAATAAAACTCGAACCCATGATCTTTTACTAGACTGAAACTCTCGAGGCTTTATGGTGATATGTTGATAGATATGTGAAATTTGGATTATTATTTTAATTAAACTAATTTATATATACTTTCATATCAATTGAAAAGCAAGTATTAGTGTTGGTTTGTCTTTTTCTATTGATATATCAATGAATCTTAATTCTTAAAATAGGATGGGTATATATTCGTTTGATTATATAATAGTGTTGGTTTTAAATATGAGATAGAATCAAACCCACACACAGTTTAAAAATCCATTCACACTCTCATGGCTTACATATTATGATATTAATTTTTCAGAGAAACTCTCAAGAGCGTCCTTAAGTAGCGTTAACTTGATATTCAAAATGATTGTTAGTAAATCTTTTTTAAATTATATGTATCAAATAACCTTAGGCTAAATGAAGGTGTCACGTGTCAGCATCACATTTATTTTTATCAAACTTTTTTCGCTTCTCTCTCATATTAAATAACTATATTAATTACTAATAATATTATTTATTTTACATTTACATTATAATTAGTTTTTTAATAAATTAAGAAAGAGAACTTTTTATTAATGTTATTTCTATAGAAGTAGTTTTTTTATAAAAATAATTTTTTTCTAAAAAATCAAACTATTTTTATGTAAGATTTTAAAATTAGTTTTTCTAAAGTAAATTTTTAATAAAAAAATAATTGAAATAGGGAGTAAGTAAAGACATTTTTAAAAATGATTTTTTTAAAACGTTATTTTGAAACAAAATGTTTAATTTATATTTGAAAAAAACAAAAAAATTTAAAATTTTAATATTATTGTTTTATTACTTATAGTTATTACTTATACGTAATTCAAATAATATCATGTTTTAGTATATAGTATTATAACTAATAGTTTTTATTTTATTAAATATTTTATTTGTTCAACCCGTGTAATACACGAGTTTACTAAACCTAGTGTCTTTATATACGAATATAACAAATAATTTATTTTACCATGGTCACATGACACTAGCCTTTATGTTCGATAAGCAACTCTTTCCTCAATCAAAAACATTTTTTATAATAATGAAATATAATACCCAATCATATAAAAGAATATTAAAAAAACAATAAATTATTCATCTAACCGCAACTATAAAGGGTGCTCAATAGTCTTTTTGTAGTCATTAGTCAACTACGAAGTGGAAGAATGATCCTATTAGAATAGAACAAGAACCTCTCTTAAAGATCGAGTTCTTTTAATCTAAAAGATGCTTTCATACTTTTTGACAGTTTTATCAATGGGGGTTTTCTATATTATTTTTTAGTCTAAATAATAGGTTCTAAATAATAACTAAGTTTCTTAAGTAATATATAATTCATTTGAAATTTTTAATGGAAAAACTAAAATTTCGATATGTGTTATAATTGTATGACTTATGTAAATGTTTTTTTCTTATTTTTAAGTGACATAAATAATACATATATTAATCCTGAATATCATTTAGTGATTTCTTTTTTTTTTTTTTTTTTGAGTTTAACTTTGAACTAGAATGTGATAATGAATAAGAATAATTCATTTAATGATGATAAAGCTTTATAATTATTCATTTTAACTCTATTTAACAAATAGAAGTTTATCAGTGAATAGTAACCATCATTTATATATTTTTCATTTATATCGTTTTTAGAAATAAGTATTATTTATTAAAATATAAAACAATTAGAACATATAATGAAAAATAAATGATTTTATAATGTAAAAAACTATGAGTGACTTTAATAAATAGTGATAAATTTTAATTACTATAATATTATCTTTTTCATATAAATAGCGCGAGCACATATATATGTTTTAGATATTAGGTTTCTTAGTATGAACCCACGGACGTATTCGGTATCTACGCTTTGCATTTTTATTCTATATATTGTAATCTATTATTCAATAATATCAATAGTTTTTTACATTCTACCAATATATTCATGAAATAATATTGCTAAATATACTCTAATTTTCATAAATATTAAATACATTTTAGACAAAATTTTATTTCGTTAATCAACTTTTTTAGTTATATTTTAACATGTTAACTAATTTGAGAAGGATTAAATATAACTCAAATTACTTTCTAAATTGATAAATTGCTATACCAAGATTATGTTACGTGGATTTCCATTAAACGAAATGAAAATACTTCGATAAGTTAAAATTTTAATTGGGGATCTTATGTGAATGCTTTATAATAGATTATGTATTAAATTTTTGATTAGACGCAACGGTAAAACAATATGTTATATAATCCCTTAATGGGTTCGGGAATACTTTAAGGTTGACATTTGTATAATAGAATCTTTAGTAAAAAAAGCTTATAAGTTATATATACATCAATTTTTATTATCGAAAAAAATAATAATCAATCATACGCATTACAAGATTTAAACCCACAATAATTGATTTAAATGTTCATTATTTTTTAACAGTTACCTTTTTAACAATAATCACATTCTTTATGTATATTATTCTTAAATTTCGATCAATAAATACAACTAATAATAGGTAACATCTGCTTTAGCAAATTACACTTCATTGAGAAATAAACGATATGCATGTCTATTTCTAAATAAAACACAACTTACTCAAATATATATCTAGATGACGAAAGAGGCGCGATATATATGTTAAGTATTGGTGTCATGTGACAATAAAAAAGTTAAATGTATTTGTATAGTATCTGATATTCGCTTATATGTGTTATATACATATCCAACGCGACGACAGTTTGGGTTTATATTTCAATTTGGGGTTGGCCGACTTCCCCATGTACCTAGGTAGCGAATGATTACTTAGTGACACACCTACTCGATTAATAAGCATTTTTAAAACACGACACTGCCAAAAAAAATCCAGGATTAGCTAGACCGCCATTAAAATGCTAAAATCCTTGCTATCTTGTTTTTATCTTAAAGCGAAAAAGAAACTTTTTCTACAGAATCTTATATAAAGTTGCAACTTAAAATTTTATCTCTAGGTGTTTAAATTATATTTCTTTTAAAATAAATTAGATGATAACCAATTTTATTTTTACTTTTGTAAAGTAATATCACTTAGTTTTATCTCATTATGTAATTGTAAGTTGGCTTAATATTCTAACTTAATAGACCTAATAAAAATGTCCCTCGACTATTCCATGCTAAAACAGATTCTAGACATATCTAATTGAGAGCTTTTTTTAATTAAGTTTTGTCTCATTAAGTTTTCTTAGTAAGATTTTGACAAAAGAGAATAACTGATCATGCATTTTCATTTAATATCAATTTGAAGAACCAATGCAACATTATAATGTAGTATAACATAGAAAGTATATAGTTTAAATGTTTGAGAGGAAATATTATAAACTTAACTCAAAGTTATTACAGACGTTATACTTCATTTTGATAATTAAATGTCATAATATATCGGCTTCAAGTCATATACCACTATATATATGTATTGTATAACAAGCATGGTAAATGAAAACGAGTCTATGCTTATACGTTATAGTTTTTCTCTGGTTTATTATGGTTTGAATTTAAACACACAGTTGATATATTTCCAGTAGTTTTATGTTTTATTTTGTAACTCTTATTATGATTTCCATTTTCATTTATAACCATTCTCATCTTTGTATCAACTCCATCATCCTTATTACTAGAGGCCCACGCTTCGATTTAGTCAACGAAAGTCAAAATCGGTTCCAGCTACGACACATTAACAAACTTTTCCTGTGGTTGCAGCAAATGCTTTCAACCAAGACAAGGAAACCGATTCCATCATTGACTTAGATGCAATTGTTTTCTTTTTATTCGTAAAGCATCTACTCGAAGCCCCGTGTATCTGGAATTTGCTCCAACAAATCATCATCGCTATTTTTAGGGACACTTTGACATCTAACCATCACCTCCCAACCACCAACGCGCTACCACTATGACAACCCACTATTGTCACCAACGACGCTTGGCTGAACATCATTTCCCCTAAATCGAACCACCCATTGCCACCCATAATAGGTGTTATTTCAATCATGCCTTCCTATCTGTTTTCCAGCAGGAACCACACCCTCGACCCTTAAGAGAAAACCTATAATTGGGAAAAACCTTGGTTCAATACTAAGGATTTTAGCTTAAAATTATACTTCAACTCAAAAACTTTTCATATTTACGTGTCTTGAGTATCTAACCTTAACCACTTGATCTACGGATTATTGATATTGAATCGCTTTAGTACCTAAAAGCTTGTTGCTGTGTTAGGAAGGACAATCAATGAATATCAATATACTTTTTCTCTAAACTTTTTCAAAGCTTCGAGCAAGGTGAGGACTACGTGTCCTCACTAAAAATTTTGGGTTGAAGTGCATTTCTGTATGTGTGTATGATTAACGTTAACGTGCTTTATGTGACTTGTATGAACATGTTTGTAGTTGGTTAATATGAAGTGATTTTATTGTCATCAAATATTTTAGGTTAATGAATTAATGACTGAATATTAGATCTTAAACATCAAACAAGTTGAAAGTGTAAGTTACACTTGTTTTGAGATTGTATTGATTTTAAGTATTAAAGAACCACTAGACTACGGGGTTTGGGGGGCAATACTCCTGGTAACCGAGTCGAAGGGACAACAGCCCATGATGGGATGCAAAGAGTAAAGCCCCTGATCCAATAGGTAAAGCCCCTGGCTGGAGTTATTTTAACAGGTTTATATTAAATTGAAAATTGCTTCAAAAGCACGAGGTTGTGGAAAAGTTGTGACTATTGTATAGTTTAGAACTTTATTATTTTGAAGTGTCGTAATTTGTAAGGAAGTTATGAGTAACGTTTTAAAGTTTTGTACTTTGTCAGGTGAGTAAGTTCAACATATGTGGCACACCTTGGTTTCAAGTTGTGACACATTATTCTTTTAAACTCGCAAGATGTTTGATGAAATGTCTAATGAAATGAATGACAATGCGATTAGTTATGGTCTGGTAATAAAAATACATAACATCATATTGGAAAACATGATAGATAATATACTAACTTTTAAATCAACATACTAAAAAATACGAACTCCTAAAAAATGTCACTTTCGTTTAACCATGTCATGCGTATAACATAAAAGTGAACTTTCTTGATAGTTTATGGAATTTGCTCTTGAATAACTTCAAATAAGAAACCCCTGAAATTAGGTTTGAAAAAAGTACAATTATTAATCCAAAGCTTTTACAATAGGTTTCCATGTTTAGAATATAAGACATATTTGGTTGAACTTATCTCTAATGATCTTTTTCCCTTCAAACCGATGACTTTGACATACAAAAATTTGAAGTAAAACAAAAGCTTTAGATTTTCATCTAAAAAGTATTTTTTTTTTTACTAAGAAATCAAACACATGAAAATTAAACACACGACATGATTTAGGAAATCGCAAGTATAAAACATTTTAGATAACTAGGATATTTATCAATTAAAATAACCTTTCCGCGTGTTCTTTGAGCAATTGAATATTTGAATTCTTTTTATTCGAACTATTTGATTTGTTATCCAACTCAACCCCAATCATTTGTTTTGTATGCTTTATAACAAATGCACGGAATTGAGGAGTATGGTATCTTAACAATAAGATCTACCTTTTTGACGTTTATGTAAAAAGATTCATGTCATTTGAGTTGTTATTCTAGTAATAATAGTTAAATATTTTTTACAGCATGTTTATAGTTCAATTCCGGACTTGGTGTAGTTTAGAAATTAGTGTAGTTTACGAGTAGGAGTATACACTGTATGAGTCGTCATTTTAATATTTTAAAGATTTATGATTATTAAAACATATATAAATGTTTCGAGATTATTTTTAAAAAAGAAAAGAAATAACAAAATTATATATTGATTACCCTTTTTGGAAATTCTGATTGACATACACCATTGTGATGATGTAATGTTGATCGATACAATGCCACTAAATACTTAAAAGTAAAAAATTAGGTGGCCCGTTAATCATAGAGAATACTGTTACAATCGACCTTTTGGTCACTTCTAAGCCTAAATCTTATATTAGAATTAATATTTTCTAGTGCCATTCATTGACCCTTTTTCTTGACTATAATTGTTTTTTTTTCACTTTAATATACAAATTGAAACTTCGATATCTATGAATAATTTGATTAATTAAACATAAAGTTTGGATAACTTGAATCTTAAATTATTATTTATTGATTGGTAATAATTCATATAGTCTATTTGATCGATAACGATTTTATCTTTTACTATAGTTATTAATTAAATAATACTCACAAAATCATAATAGATTTACACTTATTTCTGTTAGAAGAAAAGTATATTTTCTCATTTCGCTCATACTAATCTTTGTGAGAGAAATCAAGTGGAAATTAAACGAAAATATACAATGTTTAAGCGAGCGGGGTTGTTTGTGAAAACGAATGTGAAAGCTAAAAGTGTCATCAATCAAATTGTAAATAGTAACTATTAACAACTAATGAGTCGTCATTTGAATTATTTAAATTCTATTTGTCAATAAATAATTAAAATTTTTAAATATTCTATTTGGTCATTATCCTATATATAAAAGAATAACCAATTGCTACATTAACTATTTGTTTGATAGTAATACTTTGGTTTTTAACATAATGATCACTAGTTGCGAAATAAAATATAAAAAAGTACACGATAATAAGACGGAAAAAAATGAAACAAATAAAAAATAATTGATGAATTTCAGATTGTAAATGCACATGGTCTTATTTTTGTTTAATAAGTTGCAATTATCAAATGAGAAAACTTGATCGAAGAATTTTGGTTGAAAACACGTACAATCATCATCATATTACAATGAAAACACATGTTTTTTAAAAAAAATTAATGGTCTGTCATTTGTATATTAATGTTTATGGCATGAAATTCTTGTTAATAAAACCAAAAATAAAAGACGTTTGTGTTCACATCAAAAGATAATGTAGTGGTAATGTAAAAACAAAGAAAATCGGATCATTGTAGGCTCTTCAACTGTCATTTTCATTACTTTGTAGTTATTTTTTGCAAATTTAGGAAAAGAAATTTGCTTATTTCTTTCATTAACTAATTTAGCAAAAATTTTAATGTTGTCTTTTATAAGCTTTAACTCGTGGGTTTCTAATCATATGACAATGATGCTTTTTAATAAATTTATAGTTGGTTGTAAACTCAACCTCACGTTAAAAAATAATAAACAAAGGTAAACACACAAACAGTAAGCCTATGCTGGTATGCATTATAATTTTTTTTACTTTTTAATATGAACTTTTTTATTTCTAAACACCATCTGATTTTGCAGAGTTACCGTTACAATAATTCGAATGTACATCATTTTTATAAAGTCCATTTATCATGTCACTAGACAACAAGACAATTAACAAAATTTTTTTACTATCAATTGGTTTTAGAATGAAATATAGTTAGTTAACTAGTATTAAGCTCTCGCGTTGCGGTGGGAGGCGTAAGCCCGTGACAAATAGCACCAATGTCAAAAGTTGAGAGTGAAAAAGTATTATGGTTAAATTGTGAAATATATAAAAGTATTATAGTTAAAATTAAAAAACTTTACAAAAAAAAGAAAGAAAAAAAGAAACCAAGAAGTGAGTACAACTCATAAAACATAATGTACAACCCATAAAACATATAAAAGTTGAGGGTTAAATGTAAAATACAAAAACTATAGGGTTAAAAATGAAAAAATAAAGAAAAAAATAAAATAAGATACAAGCTATAAAACATAAGATACAAACCTTAATGCATGAGTAAGTTGATAATTAGTATGTTAAAAAAGTAGGCTGAGTAATTAAAAGGATCAATTATACCATTTTTAAATTAATAAAAACCCATAACCTAAAAAAGTAAAAGTGACTTGACAAAGAGCATAAGATAAAAATCACAAATGAAGTGATAAACCCTGTAGAAAGGCGAATCCAGAGAGATACACTAGAAAAGTGAATAATATTATATATTCTAATTTCTAGCATCTAAGATTGCAAAGGGTAAAACTTTCTAACTAAATTGATAATAATACAATATGGTTTATTTTATTTTTAACAATTTTTGTTTATATTTATTTTAACTGCTCTGTTAGTCACAAATTAAAAGATAAAATTATAAGAAAACAACTCATCAATGTAAGATAAATGTAAGATAAAAAAAACTTTATTAATTCATGATTCCCGGGTGGATTTTTAAATCATGATACCGCTTTCAAATAAAAGTATTTTGCTTGTATATATTTAGAGTCTCCATATATAGTGACAGAAACATCATAACGATTAGGGTGAAACGTTACAACTCTTCATGTAAGTGTACAACTGACAACGGTTATAACAACCGTAATTGACAATATATCAGTGATAATTTACCCTCCTAAGGATTAACATTATCAAAACATAAAATTGAGCCGAGTGTAAATTAAAAAAACTTATACTATTTCTTTTCATGCGTTCTTTCAAATGATGTGAAATCCATTATCTTGTTTTTGTTGAGCACGTAACATGTACCATCGATATATAGCCTTTTAAGCCAACTAAATATGTGGGTGTTTGATGATTCATACACGCATGGATCATAAGAAAACAAACTTTATACAATTTGTGCTAATTTAATATTGATTAATATTGTGAAGAATGAAAAAAGGGTGATTTGACTATCATTTGTATCTTAGGGTTGGCATGTGCTTCTCTTTCCTTTTTATCCACTAATCATATGAAAGTTTGAGTGATTTCATGTCATAATTTGATTCAATCAAATCCATTGTAAATTAAAATAATAATATGTCACAAATATAGGAGAAGTGACACCCCAAAGGTGACAATTCTCCATTCAATTCTAATTGTTCCTAAATATAATCATTTGATATACTAAATTGTTTGGGACTATGCAGTTTTAAACGTAACTAGTAGGTTAGCCCTTAAACTAGACGTAATGGTGTCCCTAAGGCCGGGACTTCAAAGTTGCTGATGTTGACATAATTGTGACGTTAAAGCCACTACGCCCTAGTTAAACGGGGCTTCAAACTTTATTTTTTACTCAAATCCTTAACAAGCGTTAAAAGAGATGAATGAATTCATTTTTTCTCAATTTTAACTAAAAAATGTTTTAAACCCACTACACTTAATTTAAATCATTTTAATAAATTCATATTTGCCTATGTGACATCTTAACTAAATAAACCATTACATATAGTCTTAGAGAAGTGTGATGGTCTAGTAGATGGATACACCATGTTTCGTATATTTTATCCATGGTTTTTTATTCGACTATTTTATTATTAATATACTTTTCCTTTTTAATAAATAATAATGGTCAAGTGTGATTATGATAACAATCTAATTTTTAATAAAAAGATTTTAGATTTGTATGCAATAAAATTGGAGTCATCCACTCCTAATAATGATATTTGACTTTCTTTTTAACATACTTCATCATGACTAGTAATGTAGACACAAGAGAATCAATTTACCAAAAGGAAAATTTGGCTTACGGCCGATTTTCAACCTTTTGGTTTTTACCCTAAGTTTTGAATTAAAACACATTTAATTCATGTTTCTCTTCTATTATGACATAACATACACGCAATGGCTTTTTATTTCACAATGTACTTTAATAGATGTTATCATGTATAATATCCATTATGGCATTATTAGACTAGATGCATTGTTCTAACATGTAGAGATGACAAATGCCCAACCTGACGAAAACATGTGAAGCCCGAAATATGCGGAACATCCGCCCGGATATGAGACCTCGTACGAGATTAGTTTTAAAATGATTTGGCATTGTAGAAACGAGATTAGTATGTGGTTAGAAGATACCCAACCTGATTACTTGATATCATATACCCATTCGCCTGAGTCACATACCAAAATTGAATTTTAATCTTTGGGCAAGTTTCATAAATACCTTTAAACACCTATAAAATATCATATATATATATATATATATATATATATATATATATATATATATATATATATATATATATATATATATATATATATATATATATATATCTTCCTACTCTAATAAAAGGGTAAATGGGGTGCCACGTGTCAGCACCACAATCATTGGGATGACACGTGTCAGCACCACAATCATCTTTATTCAAAATTTTCTCACCTCTCTCTCCTATTAAATAATTACCTTAATTACTAATAATATTATTTTAATACTTTTTAATAATTAATAAATTAACAAAGAAATCTTTTTATTAAGATTATATCTAAATAAATTACTATTTTTAAATTATCAAATTTGGGAGTTGTAATAAGAAAACTTTTGAAAATGACATTTTTAATACGGTTTGTTTTAAAACAAAATATTTATTTTCAATAAAAGAAATTTAAAAACAAAATTTTAAAAAGTTGATATTATCGTTTTTTTATTTCAGTTATATCATATCTTAGAATATCATTGTTTAATTAATAAATTTATTATATTAATATTTTATTTATTTAAACCGTGTAATACACGGGTTTACTAAAGCTAGTATATATATATGACTGTTTATAACCAACTTTTTATTTTTATTGACATTCAAGCCTCCTATCGTTTCGTTTGATGGCGTCGATTGAAAACCTGAAGAACCGATGTTGAATTGCATTCCTTTACAATCGTTCCCGATAATTGATTGATTCAGTCGCAAATCCTTCGGTAAATGGTTCCATCGTTTTTGTTCCGCTCATAGGTTTGATTCTCTGTAGTTGTATTGTAAATCCTATATGGGTTTTTGTTCCATTTTGATATTTAATTTTTATGCTCCACTAACAAATTTAATGTATTTGATGAATAATCTTGAAGGTTCTACAATCGTGGAGGTATAGATAATCATAATTTGAAGGTTTTACAATCTATTGGCCCATAAATAATATAACTCAAGAACACAACGAGAATATAAAGACAACCCATCTCGACTCTAGAAATATTACTACAAACAAAACCACACCGAAATAGAATGATTATGACTTACTATTTATGATATACTTATGCCTATCCTAATCTAATTTAAACTCAATAAAATATTTATAAACTAATATCAATAATTCTCTTTTATTTAAATCAAGATTAAAACTTCATTCTCCACCTTAATATTGATTTGCTCTCCCGGATCTTGAATATTGTGTAACGCTCGTAATTTTCAACCTTAATCATTGGTTTCTTGCTTTCACCCCACAACAAGACTATCAATTTAACAATCATAAAGACGCTCCCTTGTGATTAGCCATCTTCAAGTCCTTTGGAGTATACACGTCTAAAATACGTCCAAACACTTGAATAAAAACATAAAAATTAATCATCACAAATCCTTCGATTTTTGTGTTTCCTTTCCCCACGAATCAGTAACAAAATCATCTATCCCTTTTTAATTCTATCACTTCCTTGATCAGATCTCCAAAACTCTAATTTCTTCCCAGGTCCTAGAACTACACTGTTCTTGACCATTGTTCAAAGAAAAAAACAAACCCGCTACCCTGCTGCTTCTACAGTATTTCTTATTTACCTACTAGGCAAAACTAGATTCAAAGCCTCCTGCTTTAAGGAACCGTTCCCGTCTGCCTACCCGCAACTCTGATCGGATATCTTCTGCCTAAAAACCAACATAGCCTGATTATTCTGTTTTTATTGACAGGATGAAAAAAGATCTGATGTTAATCTTGACGATCTTGTTAACAGAACCAATCTCACCTTGATCGACATCACAATAATCCACACAACCGTTTTCTTTCGCTATGTGTGAGTGTTCCCTCCCAGACACAATCGGTGATTTGTTTTCCAGATCTCTTGTTCGTTGTCTTTAATATATGATTTTTGATCTTGATTACACCCAAGTCTTTGATCTCCTGTCTTCCTTCCCACATATAAGCTACACTTCAGCTTTGATACCAATTGTTGGCCCAGAATTAATATATCAACACAAGAACACACTGAAAATATGCAGACAAACCGTCTTTACTCTAGAAATATTATTATAAACAAAACCATACCAAATACAATGATTATGACTCCGTATTTATACTACAATTATGTTTATCCTAATCTAATTCAAACTCAATTAAATAGTTATTTTTTTATTTAAATCAAGATTAAACCTTCTTTATGTATATGGGTTTTTAATTACAATCTGGGTAGGTAAACATACTAGCCATAATTTTCAAACCTTATTTTCTTTTAACCAATGTCAAAGTCTTAGTTGATAAATTTGAAAGTTCTGAGTTTTATTCGATTTGAAAGATGTGTTTACATTTACTCTTTCACATAACACACGAGGGATTTAATTGAAGAGACTACGAATCAAAAAATCATCTTTTGTCAAACTCCACGGCTCAATTTTTTATCAGGCTTGATTTTAATCAGAATTGTGATTCGACGTTTTATGTATGAGAAATAAGAAAAAATTAACCCATTTATGTGAAGATGGATGATAATATTTACGTCAATTCAATACAACAAAGGTATAAACATGCAATTTTATAGATGGGTAAATATAAAAATTTTAAAGTCTATAAATAAGGCCAAAATGGTAATTTCTTGAATTGTTCTTGATGAAATAAATTTTAAGTTTTGATTTGATATATGATATATTTTTAAGTTTGTAAGGATATAAATGAAATTGACTCTTATGATGCATAAAATCATAAGTTAGATGGAAATGTGTAGAAAGATATTTATCTTTTGTGTCGTCTTTTAGAGGAAATTAGTTTCTAGTAATGAACTTCTGGTACATAATTATTATTATTCTTTTCCGTCTTTGCATTACGATCAAATAATGACACATAAAAACCAACTGAAAAATATTTCTTACTTTCAAACATGCACAAAAGTACACAAGAAAACGTATTTTAATAACTTTTAGTTACTTTTCTACTCACTTTTCTAAATATATCAATCTGTCGATCTAACACGTTTAATAGGTAACAATTAGTACGGGTTCAACCCTGATTTTATACTTTTTCTATTGCCTTTGCTTCTATGTTTTTAAAATAACAATTTACGATATACTTCCTTTTAGATGTCAACGTCACTAAAAAAAATTAAAACTATCCAATGTTAAACTTGAACCTTAGATTAGAAAGTATACATTTTACTACATAGGGGAACTATTAATAAAATTTATAGAAGTTTTTAAAAACTGATTTCATAAATTACCTCATTTCATAGCAACATATGATAAAAGAAATTAATAAGTATTATGTATTTGTTTAACTTGATAAGGTAACTTATTTTTTTTACATTGTATATACCATAGACAATTATTTAATGAACTAAAATTCTTTTATAATTTAATTTATAACTACTATAACTTGATGTTTAAAAAAGACAACCTTTTTATTAATTTAATCGTGTACACACTCATAAAAAAGCTAGTGAAACAACATAAAAGAATTTATATATTACAATCAATTTTATTCTCGTCTTTACACACACATAAATTGAACGTGTAATAAACTAAAAATATATACAAGTAGTTCTATTTTATAACATTGATGTGCAATTTACAACAATACTAATATACTATGTTGTTTTTATTTGCTTCCATACGACCGTATGTTGTATTTTAAAAGAAAAAGAAAAAGCATACGGATGATTTTGAATTTTTGATAGTGATATAATTAGAAGCCCAAATAAAGCCCAGTAATATACGGGTAACGGCCAACGGGTTTATTGAAATATTAAATGGATTTAACTATTTAAAGTTGGTCCATAATGAACTTGTACTGGGCCAATGCGAGTGGGTTAAATTGAATTGGGCCGGGAGGTTTAAATATTTAGTTTTTGAGATCAGATTATTAATCACCCCAACAAGCATCCAAATATTTAGACTTTACGTTCGGCTAGAAGGGTGTCCGAGCAATGCGGCGGGGTGACATTTTACATTTGACATGTGCATTTAATATTTTGTTATTCTTGTAGTAGTTTTATAAAAAGTTTATTATGTTTTTTCTAAGCTAAAATTTAAAACACCAAATAAATGAGTTCTGCATGACGACTTGTATATGCGCATTAACTTATTGTACCTCACAAAATACAGATCGTTTCAGGAAAAAGTTTACACCAAAACATTTAAAAAGAAACATAGGTTAAATTGTAGTCTCAAAACGCTTTTAAATGTGATAGATTAAAAGATATAGCTGAAATGTTAAAACATATTAAGTTTTTTTTGTTATGGGTAGATAATATAAAATTTTATGCAAATGTTAGTAAGTGTAAGGTTATCATGCAACTAATTATAAGGAGTAACATGTTAATAATATTATAAATACTATTTTACCCTTCAAAATGGTTGTATCTAATGCATTGAATTTAATAAGTGTTCTTAATTTTATGTTATCTTAAAATAGCACTTTCATATGCTTTATATATAGTATAGATATTGAACATGTGATTATATTTTTTTGAATGGTTGGTTTGTTGTTAGTATCACCAAGTTAGTAATATCCACCCATGTCAAGATTTGAATCTTGAATCTTCAAGAGAAGCAAAGCTTCTCACCTTCATCTTGACCTCTAAACTAAGAGATCATTCACCATCTCTAAAACCTCAAGTACAAATTATAAAGAAAACATGTCAGAAGACTTACAAGGGTTTAACCTTGTAAAGTGAAACCATTATGATGCTCAAGTTAACCATAGTAGGAAAAAAAGTTTTAAGTTGTAAATGATAAGTTTTCATTATACTTTTATACACACATCTCTAGTTTCTTATTGGACAAGAGTGTCTAGTGCTGATGCTGATAAGCGGTGAGAGTATGTTATGCGACAACCATGTGTTGTCAGGTAGAACACAACTTGCTTAAACAACGATAAAAACCTATATGCTAATGATGCCCACTCAAACTATAGTATTCATAAACATCTTAATGCAATGTCATACTGTAGCAGGCAAACGCGTATAACTTGTGGATTGTCCTCACATAATCCTTCCCTTTATATTCAATTTTTTTTGTTACCATTTAAATTTAAGGTACAATCGACTTTAACCAAACTTTATTGACTTAAAAACTCGTACACAAACACAATAGCATAACGTCACAATATTAAACTGGCCAAGTTCGAGTTTATAACCTCTTAACTTTGTATAAAATTATTAATTAAAATCTTAAACTCTACTAAGCACTTGAAAAATAACAAGTTAATAATAGCCCTTAATGGCATCATTAGTGCTAAAATTAAAATTAGCACACATGGTCTTATGTTGCAGAAGCGTAGAACTAAACCCTAACGTCTTCGTCCCCAAATCAAACTGCAGCAGATTATCCTCCAACTGATGACCTCCGATCACCACCGCCGTCGCCGCCCCAACGCCACCGTCAACCACCGCCAAACACCACACATCCAAACCCTCATCCACAATCCTCACCATCGAATTCTTCCCCAAAACCCTCCAAACGACATCGTTCTGCATCACAAGCTCCATCGGAGGTACGTTTGGCCCCAAATGCGTTTCTGTAAGCTCATCGGCTTCGTAGCATAACCTGAACGGCTTGATTGCTTTGATTCGATTGATTGAGTTGATCGATTTCAGCTTCATGGATCGAGATTCTTTCCTGAAGGCTGCGATTACGGATGTGTAGATTGATGTTTCTAACACGGTGAATGGATTCGTTGTGCTGATTCGAGTCCCTCCGTTGCCGTTTTGATCGACGGTGAGGAGTGTTTGGTTTAGTGTTATTGGTCTTCCGTTGATGTTGATTGATTTCACTCCGATGTAATACGCATCTTCGTGTTCTCCGGTGGATTTTCCGGCGAGTTTTCCGGTGGAGATTCCGGCGGGATGTGAGAAGATCGGAGTGTAGTACAGGTGATCGGCGACGTCGATTCCCGGCAAAAAGTAGTACGGTTTCACGTGATCGAAAAACGCAACGCCGGGAGCCGACGGTGAGCCGGAGAGGCAGAGTGCGAAAACCGACGAGCTGGTGCTAACTTGCGCCGGGAGTGAATAGTTTGAAAACCCTAAGCCGGCTAAACCGTTAACGACGGTTTTCGCACGGCCTTTGAGTAACCGTGAGGATTCGTCGGAGCAAGTGAAGACGAACTCGGAGAACGTGCTGAGTTGACCCGGGTTACGTCCGTCGGTGGCGGGTAACGCGAGCGAGTCAACCAGGGCGAACGAGTTACGACGTGAAACCACACAGCCACCGGGATTGGTGGTGTTACGGCATCTGGTGGTGTTGAATTGGTTGAGTTGGAGGGAGTGGCAGAGGGAGGAGTTGCAGGGGACGGGGCGGGAGGTGGCGGAGGTGTAGTTGTGGCGGCAGTCTACCGCGGTGAAGGTGGCTCCGACGTGCAGTAGTAAGTATGTGGGTTGCTGAGGGGTTTGGAGCTGAACTTTGAGGCTGTAAAACGGGGTGTTGTGGACATGGTGTTTTGTTACAGGGGCGACGAAGGCTGAAAACGAAGGGGATACGAACAGAAGAAGGAAGAAGATGGTGATCGTCGACATTGATGGGTGATGATTTGAATGTTTGATTGCTGCAAATTGTGGGATTCAATGGGGTCTGGTGGTTGTTTATATAGGTGAGATTTTCTGATGAATCACTGGAAATGATGGAGGATTTCAACGTTGATTGCTGGATAACTGTGGATAATTGTATGTTCTTGCTGTCATGTGACGAAAACACATACTATTTTGAGGTGTTGGTAGCATGTGATTTGCTTATTGGGGTTGAAATGGTTCAAGAACAGAAGACATATGCTATTTTTAGCTGTTGGTGAGATTTTGTTGTCGTGTGGGGAGGGAGACGAGTAGCGTGATTGAAGTAACGGCAGTGTTTGGGCGTATGTAGCATTAGATAAATATATGTAGCCGCAAATTTTCATCGAGTCATGGAACTTCTTCACATGTTGTCCATGATTATAATGCGTGAGAAGAGTTGGGCGAGCTCGTGGGTGTAAGGAATGGAGCATCAATCACAATGAAAAACAAAGGCTTTGTAGGTAGCAGAAGCGTGGGGCGGGTTGGTAACAAGACAAAACATGTGTGTATCAAAAATGGTTCGTTTTAGAAAGAATATGCATCAATTTTATTCAGGTAGAACATGTTAGAACAAATAGTGGTAACTCAAAACGTAGTGTTTTAAAAACTTAACATAATAGTTTCACATGATGTATTTATTTTTTTAGCGGCTAGTGGCAACATGACAACGGTCTGTATGGCGATGACAATGGTAGTGGACCTAGTGATTATGATACTATGACAGTGGCAGTTACAAAGGTGGTCGAGACGTGTATGTTGTGGCACGGGTCTAGTCAGAGACGGTGGTGGCGCAGGGGCTGGTTATTGTTGGGCCGCAATCTCCTTTTGGGCCGGCCACATTGAGCCCATGAGATGCCCAAACCCATCAAGCCCATGATGTCTTGATCCAATGAGCATGTGTTGGACAGTTGGAGTCTTCACCCTATTTTGTTTTTCATTTAATTTACTTAGTTTAGATAATTGTAAATCGTAAAACATAATGGTTGATAAATATCATATGGTTATGTTATTTGTTTTCTAAGTTTGTAAGCCTATAAATACCCAAGCATATGGGAGGCATTGTGTATCAAATTTTCAAGCTAATGAAAGTTTAAGGACTGAGCTTATGATCTAAATCATTTGTGTTTAATTTTGGTTACTAATTTTCAATTGTATTACAGCTTCGTTTGCCATCAAAACACTCTTCTTCTACCCCTTAGTCAATCATCAAACACGAGCTTTCTGCAACCTTCCCCTATTATTGTGGATTTGTGGCTTGGTAGATGGTAGAAAGTAAATGTTTTGTACAAAACTGCTATTGCAGGGTGTACAAGTAGTTTTTGCATGAGACTATACATATATTGAGAGAGAGGGGGGATTGAAAAAGGTGATGGGGAGTTACAGAGGGATTTTAGGGTTTGTTATGCCTGAAATATTGGTCATCGGTGTTGGCTAGGCAGCAAGTTGTTAGCCCTAACCTCTCTTCTACATCGGCCGAGCTCAGGAGATGTCAGGTCTAACTTTCTCCCACAGCGGCGGCCAGGTTGATGTCACAAGCGTTGATGTTTAACTCTTTTCTAGGCGTCGATGTTACTGGCTTGATCTTGCCCCAATCACTCTTTTAGGCGTCAATGATGGTGGAGTTATGTTCCCTGATGTGTTGATATTGAGGGGCGGTTATTGGGGAGTTGTTGTGTGTTGCCTACACCGGCCTCCTCAAAAGTTGGCGAAGGACTTCATTTTCCCCCCTTTTAGACCTGTTACGTTTGTGTTACCTTAGGGTTTTTATCTTTTATGGCTTTAAATGCATATAGTTGTTCAATTTGCAGATCTGTGTATCTTGATTTTCATGATCTGACCAGCTTACTATTCTAGACAAAATTGCTCTTTAACATTATTTTGGTGTTCTACCAATCACCATTTTCTCGGTTTTGGTGTATAGCTTTACGATGATATTGAGTTTCACCCCTTAATTTGCCTATCGTCATTGATGAAGTTGATAAGTGGGTATAAAAATGAGAGATGTTAATGTCATATCATTCTCGATGATGCAGAGTGGTACGTCTATGATAATGAAATATTGTTCTGAGTCATGATGCTAAGTTGATGGCGATGGACGTTAGCTCATCTAAGACATAATTTCGTATACATCATGATCTTTTGTAACAAGTCGGTTATGATGAACTTTTGCTTATTTTAGACAAGGCTTCGAGTCATTGATGTTGAGTGTAAGCTTATCTAAGACGTAGCTAAGACTATTTTCTGATTCAGTTTTGTGTTGTTTAGATTACAAAGTGTTTCTGATTTGTTATAGGTGGCTGGTTGTTTGTCTGAGACGGCTTTTGTCGGTAACGTTGAGGTTGTGGTTATCAGTTTATGGTAGTACGTTACTATTATTTTCATGCAACTATTAACATATACTATATTACATCATAGCTCAATTGATACCAAAAAGACGTTCGTTATTTGGTGTGACACAACTTTTGGTGTGTAGCCATAGTGGTTCACCTATTCCGAAATCCGAACCTTCAAGAGCTATCAAACGATTGTCTTTTCGTCAAAAGGGGTTGTTGTTGCGTTAGGCATTCAGCACTCACGCAACGCAAGAACTGAATACCTCTAGTTTTGTTAACATCGTAGCTCAATTGAAAAATGGTGCATCTCAGACCAATCAAGTTTGAAGAATTTGTTGGACCCCTAAAAGCATTTGAAGAACGAGTTAGAAGTGCTGACGACAGAAACAAGACCCACAGTAAGTTAATGCTCATTAAAGTTTCCATTACAAATGTTTTCAAATGCGAATCTTCTGGTTCAAAAGTAAGATCTAATAGTCAAACCAACTCTCGGGTTGGAGGTCATGGTCACGAGAAAGAGTGCGACCAATCTGACAAGATCGAACCAAAACCAGATAAATAAATACCGTAAAGAAGAAAAACAGAGAAAAAGATAATTCTCAAATGCAATGCTTTCGGTGTGACAAGCTAGGCCACTATGCTTCGGTATATTTGGATCGCAAAGAAGAAGACAAGAAGCAAACGATGCCGAAACAACCGAAACCAAACCCGAAATTCTAATAAAAATCAAACAAGTGCTCTTAAATCAAGAAAAGGTGAATCCAAAAGAAATACGTGCTCGAACCTAAGACGAAGGAGTGTGGTACCTTGACAATGATACGAGCAATCACATGACTGGAGTTTGGCCAGGTCTCAAAACCTTGCTTGTAATCAGTTTGTTCTTGTGAAAGTTTTCTATCCGTGTGTGGGTTGGCACTTGGCAGGTTGTTTAAAATTGTCAATTTAATATAAGACATCCCTAATTGTGAATATCTATCTTCTTATGATCTCTCCTAGTAACATAATAATGTTAACAAATTAACTGTAAGGCACATCTGGTGTTTGACTTAGCTCTAGCTCTCTATTCACGCAAGGGCCAAATAGCTTCATGATCTAATATACGCACCTTAATTGTACTTAGTTTAAATGGTGCAAAGGTGCAAAATTTGACTTCTGGGGTGATGATCTGCAGAGCTCCTATAATGTGTGTAATGAAATGTCTATTAAATGGTAAAGTAGTTAATAGTTTATAGATTATACATGAAGTACTTGTTTCATCAAGTCATATGTATGTGAACTGTTGTTCTATAGTAGCATTCAACCTTTCTTCCCCACAAACTCATTGCTGCAACTTTTGCATTCAAAAACTCGTATTTTAATCCATGTGTTACAAGATATGGTGTTCAAATTCGATCATTCTGATCGAATAAACATCAATTGAGAACCTAATCTACCAACAAACATCAACAAATAAACAATAATTTCAAAGATCAAAGTTCAAGTTCTTACCTGTTAGAGATCAGGATCCACAGTGAAGTTGAAGCTCCCACAGTCAGTATCATGCACCAAAACAGACGAACTAAACCCTAACCTCATCGACACCAGATCAAACTGCACCAAATTATCCTCCATCTGACGCCCTCCGATCACCACCGAGCTCCTCGGCCTCTCACCACCGTCAACAAACCCTAAACACCACAAATCATCTTCACCTTCAACTCTCACCATCGAATTCGCCCCAAAAATCCTCCAAACCACATCTTCACTATGCATCACAAGATCCACAACAGGAACCGCAGGCCCTAACGCCGTGATGTAAACATCACTCACCGCAAAACAAACTCCAAACGGACTCACCGGCTCCGTCACCGTGAGGTTCAACGCCACCGACTCGTTCACAAACGCTTCAACGAAGGCGTTGTAGATGGAGGTTTGTAAGGCGGTGTAGGGAGTGACGGTGCTGAGTCTGGTGCCGCCGTAGCCGTCGCCGTCGATGGTTAGGAGTGAGTGGTTGATGGTTAAGGGTTTGTTGTTGATGTTGATGGAGGTGAGGTGGATGAAGTACTCGAGGGAGGGGTGGTTGGAGTAGGTGATGACGGTGAAGGCGATGGGGTTAAGGGTGAGGGGGGTGTAGGTTAGGTGGCTCGAGAGGTCAAGGCCTGGGGTGAAGAAGTATGGACCGCCGGTGTTGAAGAAGGCTGGACCGGGGGATGTGGATGATGGACCGGGGAGGCATAGGGCGAATATGTTGGGTGAAGCGTACACGCTGCTAACCTGCGCGGGAAGGATCATACGTTATATTTGTTGATCAAGAGAATTTTTTTTTTTTTAATAATATTCACGTGTAATAACGGTTTAATCTAGTAAGGTTGTTTACGGTATTCTGTTCAAGGTAGTTAGAGAATTAACAATTCATCATTCTTGTAATTACACAAAAAAACATCTATTTTTATCTCTTTTTTATAATTAAATATTTATTCATGTTTTTATTATTATTTTTTCTCTTTAATCCACTAGCAACATTTTTAAAAATATTAAAAAAATTATGAAGGTTGTACCGTAATTTTCCAAATATGAGGAATCACGGTACAACCTCATAAATTTGTTTTATCCTTCACTCACAACCATACCCTAAAATATAGACTCACTCAAATAAAAATAAGACATAAAAATAAAGAACGAGCTGTAAATGCTCTTAGTAGCATGTTCAAGGTATCATATCAAACCAAATAATTTAACCGCTAAAACTAGGGGTGTGCAAATGTCGGTTCGGTTCGGTTTTCACACCTCACCGAAACCGATAACCGAAGTTCAGTATTTAAAAAAAATCAACCACCGAAACCGAAAAACGAAGATCGGTTCGGTTATTTCGGTTAATATGTTGGTTTTCGGTTCGGTTTTGGTTATTTCAGTTAATAACCAAAAACCAAACTTTGAGTAAATTATCAACTAGCATAGTGAGCCGATTAACGTGGTTAGTTGAAGCTTTCCTTTATCTAGCAATGTGGGATAGAAACAACATCATCACATGCAATGGTTATAAACTTTTAAACACTTTATGTATTAGACAGTGGCGGAGCTTGAACATCTCCGTAGCATGGGCAGGGGCGAAATTAAATTTTTTTAGAGGGGGCGAACTCGATATTTATATAAAATTTACACTACCGTGCTAAAAATTTACACTAACGGGCTAAAAATTAACACTACCGACGAAAAAAATAGGGGGGGCGGCGGGCCCCCCCGGCCCTCACTATCCTCCGCCACTGGTATTAGATATGTATGAAAACTTTATGTGTCATATGTCAATACCAATATACCATATTCTTTATATATAATCTTTTCCATTATAATAGTTTATCACAAAGTAACCTTAAAGATACACAAAAAATGGAGGCATAAAAGCTAAAAATACATGAATATATGAATGGTTCGGTTCGGTTCGGTTTCGGTTAATTCGGTTAACCAAGGGCACAAAACCGAAACCGAAACCGACTTTCGGTTAATTCAGTTTTCGGTTATTTCGGTTTTCGGTTTAATCGGTTTTCGGTTAATTTCGGTTTGGTTTCGTGGTTAATGGTTCGGTTTCGGTTAACGGTTCGGTTATTAACTTAACGGAAAATTCAAAAATTATGTTATTTTGTTTGTTTTGTAAGATTAAGTTAACAATGTAGAGATGGAGTATTTATGCTTTGCTTTTTTATTTGTTAAGACCTATTATGCACGTGAATAATCACGTGTGCGACTATAATACTTACACAAAATAAAGAATATAATATTTTGTAAACATTTTACAAGAAAAAGAACTCAGTGAATTCAAATAGTTAAGGATATTTTTGAAACATCAATCTGGATACCAAAAAGCTTCTAATTTGTAGTTATCCATCAAGAAATTGTAAAAATCACTAACATTTCGGTTTTTAAAACCATTGCCAATATGATTAATTTCAAAACATTAATTAGTATTACACTTTATAAAACCCAAAGGGCGTTATATTACTGCTACACCAACATTAATAAGCATTACACTCCATATAAACACAGTTTAATTATACCTTATACTGATATTTCCTAAAGTAGTTGTGGAGTCAAAAGTGAACGTTGAAAAAACAAAAAACATTAAAACTACAAGTACCAAAAGTGTCAAACAGTAAGAATGAATAACAAAGAAGATAAGAGTAAGCTAACCTGCGCCGGTAGCGAATAATCACCCCTCCCCAACGCCACCAATCCGTTAACCCCCTCCGGCAACCCAAACAGCAACGACTCATCGGAGCACGACATCACAAAATTCGGCACCACCGCAAGCTCACCGGAGCTCCGCCCATCGACGGCGGTGGTCAACGCCACCGAGTCAACCACGGCCTGAGCCAACACACTGTTCCGAATCACCGGATTCTCGGGGAACAAACCACACGAATTGTTGTGGCAACCAGCACCCGACGGTCGATAGCAATTCACACAAGCGATTGAATCAAGCGATTCACAGAGACTCGTGCCGCAAGGGATGTAGTGGTGAGTTGAAGATGTGTAGGTGTTGCAATCGATCCAGTTGAGTCTTCCGCCGAGATCGAGGAGGAGATCGGTGGATTCGAGAGGCGTTTTGGTGAAGATGGAGATGGTGTAGAGGTGAGTCGATTCGTCTCTGGTGATTGGGGATACTAATGGTGTTGATGAATCGATGGTGTTGAGGTTGAAGATGATGATGAAGAAGATGATGAAGGTGAAGATGAATGTGAAGGTGAAGGGGAGTGAAGACATTGGTGTGTTGAGGGTTTTGAGTTTTAAAAGAAAATGGTTGAAAGTGGTGAATTTTTGTTTGATGAAATCGACGTGTATGGAAAAGGTGTTATTAAAATATATTGAAAGGTGATTCTGGTGTATTGAAAATTTGAAAGGTGAAGTCTTTTGGCATCGAGTCTTTTGTATTATAATTTTATTCCTCGTTTAATATTTAATATTAGATGGAGGGCGCGACCTCTCGTTTGAAAAACTATAATACTGTTAGAGCATCTACAACAACAAACCTCTATTTTAAAACCAAACGTGACACATCAGCTGCCACATCAACTTTTCACTCGTCCACTTTCAAACACTAAAAACTCTTGTATTTCTTCCAATAATATGTCCAGTTTCAAACACGCCTCCATTTCCAAATCATCACCTATTTTTAATTCTAAAACATTAAATTACATATGTTTTATAGTGGTGGGTTTCACACTCCCATGTTTGCTTGGGTTTGGAATTCTGGACATAAAAAGCAAATTACAGAAGCAAACCTCATCTCCAATGGTGTGATGTTCGTTTGCTTTTTCCACCTCAGACTGGACGAAAGAAAACCTCCTTGATGTAGATGCTCTTAGCGGATGATAAAACGTTTACATGAATATAAACTACATTATGTATGAAATTAGTTTTTTTTTTTAAAACATACATTGTGTATGAACCGAACCTGAATCCTTCGCTTAATTGCTCATACTCAACTCTTGCTATATGTACAAAATATTCAATGCGCCTTATTCGAGTGATTTGATGGTTATAGTAGTTTGATAACATAAAAGGAGTGTATTATGAGCACTTAAATTGTAAGGTAGGATCATTGACGGGAAATAAATGGCTTTAGTGTAGAATGACAATTAATAATATTATAAATTTGAATATTGTAATAACTAATGTGTAACAAGTAATCGCGTGATTGTTTTGATAATTAATTTTGATTAATAATATTATTTGCTTTTAATATTTTGCCAATTGCAGTAATTGTTTTATAACGGAAACAACAAATATAATAGTTAAAATTTAAATTTCTTACTTAATAAGTTAATTAGTTTTATAACAAAAAAGTAGTGTGATCATTTGAACATGCAAGGGTAAAGTGTTACATAGGTCTTAGTCCTCTTGGAGTATCATAAGAATAACTAGATATGACCTAAATTGTATACTTATATAAGTATATTGTGTATGAACTTCTTTTTAGAACGTCAATTCACAATAAGCTACGTAAAATTTTAATCAATATGATGTCATGTTTGAATAATGGTCTTCTTTCTAAGAAACAAAAACCTCTACCATCCAATTGTGTCTAGAATGACGTTTGTGTTTGGACTTACCTTGAAGTTTTATAACGAGTTGCAAAGTGAGCAAACCAGAGCGGAACTACGTCTAGGTTGGGGACTGTGGTTAGACCTTTAGTTATCCATTCAACTAGCCCATTTTGCGAGCTCTTGTCATTCTAATTTCACGTGTTTGTTAAACTTTCATGTTACTTGTTGAAATGAACGTGTGTTATGAACTATGAAGTGTGAAATGAGTTGAGCTTAGGGTTAGTTAAAAAGGCCCAACAAACAAAATGCATTACATATTTATTTTTAAAGCCCAACTGAATTGAATTTGAGAAAGCCCAACAACACTGGCGGACCTACAGCCAAGGGAGGGGGCTAGCCGCCCACTCTGAAATATTTTTTTCCAGTGTTATATATACGTGAAAATCTTGACCGCCCCCTATAAAATTTTGCCATCGCCCCTCTTAAAATTCTTGAAACTAAAGAAAGAGCAAAATTATCTCAAATACATTGTTTGGAGCGGAACTACAAAGGAGTTCTGATGATCTCCGACAGGCCGGCGAATCATATTTCACACTAAATGGGTCTGTAATCAAATGGATTTTTGAAATTTCACTCTCAAATAATCATGTAATTAGTAGCAAGAAAAAATTATATCAAGATAAATATATTTGATAATAATATATCTCAAATATGTTGAACATGTCACCAGTTTCATGAGTATAATTGTTTCAAATATCACATATCATCACTTTCACGAGTATAATTGCCTCAATACGATTTTGTTATATTATACATATACGCGAATTCACGTGTTTGGGAACCATTTTTACGATTTTTTACGTCAATGAATAGACCCGCCCATCTGACTCGAACCGGACTGATAAAATATAAATTATATTGTTGTAGCCAAATAACCCTTAAAATTTCCGCCCCCACTGAAAAAAATTCTGGATCCGCCACTGCCCAACAATATATAAACTAAACTGTAGTTAAATTCATTTACAAACCGAGCCGATTTCAAACGAGGTTCTTGCTTACAAGCTTCAAGCTGAGCCGACTTCACACGTGGTTCTGGCGTACGAGCTTCAAGCCACGAATTGTTAGAAGTCCTTGGTATTGATATATTAACCAAGTCGCGTGAGTCGCCCAATCTATGTGATAGTTGATGTTAATTGATTTTCTTTGCTTTCTATTATTTTTTGCTATTGTTGTTAATTAATTTTCTTTGCTTTCTATTATTTTGATCGAAATAACGGGCTTACAAGCCAGGCTGAATTTTGGTGAAAATAAACAACAAACCTTGTGGCCCTAGATTAGTTATTAGTAGATCGTTCCTCATGTGAATATTGTACATATAAGTTTTTATATATTAAGTAAATTAAGTTAATAAAAATTGATACAATATATATTTTTAATAATAATACTTACATTGATATGTAACAAAGTATATCTTATTTAACTTTTTTTTTCATAATTATATAATTGTACATGTTATTATATTCTACTAATACACATTTTCAAAGGTCGGTGGCAAATGCCACCGGCCAAAAAAACCCCTCAAGTTTCTTTATTGACACATTTTACCCCTAAATCTTTTATAAAACTTTGAAAAATATCACTTTGACCCTCTTAAGTTTTTAAAGTTTCAGATTTACCATTGTACAATATAAATCAGAGTCCATCTATGTTAGGAACTAATCAGAAATGACTTAGCTTAATTATTTTTTGACACACATTTGCGTTTTGATATAAGTTTTGGTCAGATATTAGCTGAGTAAAATTTAAACGTTTCGACCTAAGTTTTGTTTGGAAATGCGTCGGATTAAATATAATACATTTTCGTTTACTCTACGTTTCGATGTAAACTTAGTTCGGAAACGAGTCAAATATAAATGTTTCAACATATATTTTGTTTGAAAAAATTTAGGTCAAATATAATATGTTTTCATTCAACGGTATAAATTTGAGTCACTCTACGTATTGACGTAAATATAGTTAGAAAACGAGTCGGGTCGATTGTAATCTATACGTTATCACACAACGTACGATGCCGCGACAATGCGCGACATGTATAAAAGCTAGTTTACCACATAATTGTATTACATACTCGTTTTATGTTCATATAAGTAATATAGGTTTGTTTAGGCTATTAAAGCTAATCAAGGTTTATGTATAAAGCTCGAGTGCAAGAACTCAGGTAACTAAACCGGTTCGACTCATAATTATAAAAAACACTAAAGTTAAAGATATTGTGTTTTGCATGACAATGTGTAAGCTTTTGACATGTAAACTATTTTTATTTACTAGTAAAAGAATCACTTATTTAAAAAAACACTAAATTTGCTAAATAACAAGTTATTTATAAATTTCTACTCACTGCCTTTTTTCTTCTTCTATTCCCACAAGTTATTTAAAAGCTTGTAGGATAACGCCCACAAAAAGTTCCAATGATTTTGTGAAAATTTTATCCACTCATAAGATAATTTGGAGGGTCGAAACACCCCTTTTATCTCTCGCGACCAGCCCTTGTTGTTCATAGAGTTGGCCCTAGCCGGACAACCTCATTGATCACTCGCATGATCCCTCTTCCACTGGGCGAAAGCTTAAATAGAGCATCTCTCGCTTGAAAAGAAAGAATTTAGCTAACCATGGTCACTTTTATCACAAAGTTTCTAAAGTTCTTTCTAATTGCTTTCTTACTAATGCTGAAAGTCTATACAACGGAAATATCAACTAACCTAAATATAATTTAGTTTTTATATCTATGAGACATTCTGAATTCTAATAGTTAAATGATGTGCTCTGTAATCAATAGGTTAAAGTTTAAATCTTACAAAGTGTATGGTTACAGTGTATTTATAATAGAAATTATAAGTATTATTGTTAAAATGAACATAAGGTGAATTTTACACCATTAGCTTTAACTTGTACACCATCAAAATAGTAGTGTAATATTGTACTTTTTGTTTGTACATTAAGATTTAATGATGCGTAATAGTAGTGTAATATAGTATTTATATGTTTGTGCATCTATTATTTTATTTTTTCGTGGATCATTGACGGTTCACTAGCTCACTTAATCATTTTTATTACTTTAATATATAATCTGAGATCACACTTAGAAGAAAACTCACCATAGGTGAGAGAAAACACTATGGCGCAACCTCGAACCCTCTTTTTGTTACAAGTGAGACTTCAATCCAATACCTATCTTTATTTTAATAAAAATTTTGGGTTCCTATTTAAAAACCATATAACTATCACTCAAGCATCATGTACAAGTGATACATGCATGGTTTTATTTGTCTTTTAGCTGAAGGTTTATCTTTCTCCTTTTGCCCTTTTAAATTTGGCTATATGTCATTGTATACCGTATACTTATAAATTTAGTTTTTTTATCTTCACAAAATTTTAGCTTTTTTATGAGTTTAAAATTTTAATTTATTAGGAATATGTCATCACGTACAATGTGCTTATTTTTATCTATAATTCGATGTAAAATTCATTTAAAGCGACGTTGTGTCAGATTATACAAGTAATCGAAACACAAACATATATGCCCGATCAAAGCTTATTTAGGGTTTTACAGGTTTACTTTCCTATTCATTTTATAATTTTTGATATGATGTTTTATAAATTCAAATATACTTATGTTAATTTTTATCAACGTTAACATCTTTAATCGTGAAGTTTTTGTTACTGTGACATGCTTATTTTTATCGACGTTCAGACATGAACTTTTCTAATGGTTTCATTTTTCCTATATAAATTTATGCGTATTATGAATGGGGTCATCACAATGCACGAACGTTTTTTTGTTTTTAGATAAAAGTTTAAAACTTTAAATGATATCAATCCCTAATGCGCATATTCGCGACAATATTTCGTAGTGATTTTTTTATGGTTTTATGTCCCGTCAGAAGGCGGAAGTGTTGATGCCAGTTTGGTTTATAAGTCAAAATTCATACGTGTACTTTTTTTGTTTGTCATTTATCTCAACTTGCATGATGTATCATAGACTAGTGCAACTTTTTAATGAATTCATTTATGAAAAACCAATTCTTTTAAAAACTTGTATTTACAAAATTCAGTGTCACGTGTATAAGAATTGAATTGGTATTTTTTTTTCTTATAAATTCTTATATTATATTATATTATTGTGATTTTCTTGAAAAAGCATTTTTTTCTATAATACATATCAATTATAATTTTATACTTTTTAATCATTCATATTTAACGAATATGTAAATTAAAATATATCTGTTTTATTTTATAAACTATAACCTTTTTTGTTTATTTTAATTAGAGATAAATGAGAATGGTCGTTAGCTATGCAAATCTTTATTTTAAGAAGCCTCGAGTAGCAATTTCGATTTAGGTCTTGGAAAAGGTTAAGTCGTATCTTACACAAAAGAAAAATTTTTTGGTGCGATAATCAGTTAGGTCGCTTATGTCTAAAACCGAGCCTATGACTGATGTTTCAGTTTTTAGATTTCCATAACAGTTCATTTCAGTTTATAAAGTTATAGACGGTTCGTTTGTATAATATAATATGGTATGGCTAACCACCGGTTAACCATAAGGTTTGGACATTGACGGATTTAAATGAATATCAACTAATAAATCCAATATACTACTATCATTTTAAATTTACAAATAAGAAATAAGTGACTGCTATTATGATATCTATTAAAGTTTAAATTAATGTTTACATACACATCTATATTTATACTACTATATAATAAAGATACCATGGTTATATTTGTAATTTTACATTAATTTTATCAATTTTAAGATGACATATGAAGAGTTGCGAGCTTTAATGTGTAATGTCATATGATTTATTTTTATTATACCCCTTTTAAGGTTTAAATACTTGTACTCCATCATTTCATAATTAAATTGAAAGTATGAATATTATATTTAAGGTTATCGTAATATATCTATATCTATACTACTATATAATACAACTTTTTGAACAACATTGTAATTTTAATTCATTTTTAAGACACTTAAGAACAATTTTGTTACATTTGGTACAAATGATTATGCATAAACAACGTGTTATTTACAAATTTGCCCATCCATGTAGTAATATAGATATGTTTGATATCTCACATTAAAAAGCAAAATGAGAGTTATCATAATAAGGGAGACTTAACTAAAAACACAATACTAAAAATATTTATATTCTCACCACACCGCGCAGATTTTACCCACTAATTATATTATAAACGAATAAAAATATTGATTTTAACGTCGGTTCGCGCAATTAATTCTGCTACTAATAGATTTGTATTCATAAACGGTGAGTTATCATATCAGGGGCTTAATTTGTTTGATCATTTTGATTCGGTATTTTGAGTTATAGTTCAAGAATTCAAATTTTTGCAGTTTGCACTCTCTTGTTGTTAAACATTATAACTATTATAACTTATATTAAAAAATAACTTTGTTGCTACAGTGAGTTGTATGACTTTATTAACCCCTAAAGTTTAATAACACACAAAATGCTCCTTTTGAAATGCACCATGATTATTATGAAAGCTTAATTGGTACAAAAATTGAAGATTTAGTTGGTTCTTGAAGCTTAATCATGGGTTTGCTTTTAATGGGGGTTTTATGGGAGTAAGTTATCCAAACGTTATTTCTAAGAAGGTTCATAAAGTCAGCTATTTCGTTGCTGCAGATGAGTTTTATGAGTTTATAATTGACCAGGTATAAATTAAAGTTACTTTATGTTTCTACGTCAGTTTAGTTTAAAAACCAGTTGGGACGATTGTAATCTATGTGGTTTTTTTTTGGTAAACTCTATGTTTTGACATAAATTTATTTGGAAAAGAATCGGGTTAAGTATAATACGTTTTCATTCAACGGTATAAATTCAAGTTACTTTACGGTTCGACGTGAATTTGAAGATGTTGGTTTGATTGTTAGTCCATACTTTATCATGCTATGTACAACGTTGCCGCAACGCGCAACCAGTTAAAACTAGTTTCATATAAGCTATAAAATATTAACCCAAACACAGATCTATAATAATTATTCTTTATTGATATAAAATTCGTATCCTTATCTTAGATTCATACAATGTGACACACCTTGAGATCTTTTTTTAAATCTTGAATCAATGAACGTTGAACGTTGAATAATATCTATATGTCCCTGGACCCTGATAGATATAGTATGTAGTCAGACTAATTTCCACGAGTATTCATGACTTCCACATGATTTCTGCATCATCCAATCAACTAGCATTTACTCATTACTGATTCTTCAGATTGACATGACAAAATTATAAATTCGTTATAAATATGAAAATAAATGATACATAATCCATGTGTTATGAGATGGGAGCAAGAAGACGTGAGATTAACGTAGCGGCTAGTGACGAGCTTAACGCCACCCCTTTTGAGCGTGAGAGGGGCATGCCCTTGAGAGCGTTACGGGAGATTCACCAAATTATCAAGAAATATTTATATTTTCATCTGATTTTGTTCAGAATAATAACTATAAAGAAATAAAAGAAAAACAGAGTGAAGAACAAATACAATTGAGTATGGAAATATGTTCACTATGCTACTAATCAAAAGAATAGTATGGATAATATATAATATTTGATCAATAGATAATAATTTGAATTATTAAAATTTAAGTTTTTTAAATCCTAAATAATATATCCTGAACTTTATATTTCGTGTAAAAAGATGATTTTAAGTATATTGTTGATGAGCCATTGAGCTTAACCACAAGATGAATTAATGTGTATTCATAAATTTATCTCCTCTATTATTCCCTTTGATATTATCAAGCGTCATCATTTTCTTGCTAAAATAATATAATAAATATATATATATATATATATATATATATATATATATATATATATATATATATATATATATATATATATATATATATATATATATATAAAATAGCTTCAATACTTGTTTCTTGCTAGTGAACCGTTATAAAAAATACTTTTATTATATGCCCTAAATAATTTTTATATGCCTATCGACAAGAAGTTTGGTTATAGTAATTTGTTCTCTACAACTTAACAGAACCGATTGTGAATTTAGTACAACAATTTTGTGTGAAATCTTATTAACCTTTTATGATTTATAGATGAATAGCAAATTTGACTAGTTTATTGTAAAATATTTATGTTAACAGAAAGATATCATATTAAAATATTATACTTATGTATTATCTATTAAATAATATAATCTTGTCAGGAGCAAACATAAAAAAGGTGTTTATTACTATGAGTGCCATAAATGGAAAGTGATGAATAGTCGTACTCATTATCAATGTAACATTTACTCTCATGTTTGTACAAACGGACACATACAATATGGGAAGGTTAACAAGATGAGATTTTGGGAATGTAAAGGTAACAATGATGGGAAAATAAGTAGAAAAAGTTTTGTTGCAATACTAATAATAAATATGATTTTCCATTAAATTTAAAGATAAATAATTATATTTGTATATGAGATACTTATTACACTTTTATAGGATGAGTATTTGGAATTTGAGACACGAGAGGCTTAAATTAAAGTTAATTTTAAGAAAACGAAAGCAAAGAGATAGATACCCTTGAAACTTTTCCATTATATTCACTACTTACTTTTTTTATGAGAGATTAACATAAAAAAATCTTATCTATCTCAAATCGGGACAAAAACAAAACAGAAATTCAAACTCTAAATTTGAATTTCGTATTAAGAACGGATTAGCAAGCGATTCTAATCTTGAATTAAGCGAATTTGAGGTTTTTTGCACTAACCTGACCCAATACCCGAATTCGAGTTATATGTAGGTATTATTTGTTTATTTTTATAATAACAAATTAAGCCTAAATTAAATGGTTTCCGAATTTTGTTAAATTTCGATTTTGTTTTAGAAAAACGAGTCTTTCGAACTCGCTAACCGCCCTACGACTTCAATGCCCCTAAACATCGCAGGAAGCAACCAAGTCACGGTTTTAAGCCAAGAGAAGGGGGGCGATCGACCTATAATCTATGTCTCACTATCACTTAATGCTCAGACCCTGACTACCATTCCATGATCATCATCGTGGCCTAGTTACCCAAAATGTTTACTTGGGGTGAGAATCGAACCGAGGTATAATTTGAAGAACAAAACACCCCACTACCATATCACATTAGAGTGGTTGAATTCACTTTTAAACAACACACAGTTAATTAATATGAATAGCCCAAAAACAAGATACAAACACCCCTATTAGATCCTTCGCTATTATACAACTATAACTAACACAAGATTAATGCTATAACTAAAAAACTATAAATGAATTTGTAACAAAAATTGATAGACATATATTATAGCCTACCCGTCCATAAATTTAACAAACAGCTCATCCACTTGCTCTAATAATAATTCATAACTCCAATTAATTTTTATACATGTCCATATTTGGGGAGCATGTTTCAGATATCGTGTAGTAGTGATTTGAACACGAAATCTCTGACAATAAGCGGTTCTTAACCACATTCTATTGCAACACGACAATGAACGAGATGATTGAATTTTCTTTCAACATCTTCATCACAAAATGACACGTCCTGCAAAGTGGGGATCCACATTTTTATTGTTGAGGTTAGGAAAATATTGAAAAGTTTTTATTTTTCAAGGGATAAAAAAGTATTATTTATGTAGTTAGTGGCGGAGCTTGAAACTTTTTATAGGGGGAGGGGGTGAAAGTCTCGAGACCTGAATTAAAGGGGGGGGCGTACTCTATACGTATAAAATTTTAGGACGAAATACACATAAATTTTCACTTCTGAGCGAAAAAACAGGTAGTGGCAAGCTTAGATCTTTATAAGGGGGGTGGGGGAGAAATTAATTTATTTTAAGGGGACTAAAAATTAGCACCGCTAACGAAAAAAAGAAGAAGCCCCCTTGTGTATATAGGAAATTGTTATGTTTTATAGGTTAATCTTTAAAATTCTATTAAGATATATGAAAATGGACTCTGAGAATTTCATCAAGAATGTGTAATTAGAGGAAAAATTGAAATGGCATTCTCAAATGATTGAATTTAAGACTTATACGGGACCGGTGGTACCCAATTTTTTTTAAAGGCAAATTATATTAATCAACAACATCACTAGCAAGTAGCTAGAAGAGGAATGATACAACAATAAAAATACAACAGTCTCAACAAAATACTAAAATAAAGACAATTAAAATTGAAAATTACACAAATTCTTCCACTCAAGGAGCTGGATTTTTGAACGATACTTCAGCCAAAGAAATCTATGGATCTGCCCACTAAATAAAAAACTATGAATCTGCCACTAATTTACAATCGCAAAAGTCGAATTGGTTTTATATGTCAAGATGAATAGATGATTAACGAAGAAGATGGAACTATTGTGTTTAGTGTTAGAAAGAACGGAAAAATTAGAAAGGTACAGTGAGAAATAAAAAAGAAATTAAAAGAGAGCATCAGACAAATTTAACAATATGTCATGAGTGTAGAGAGAAAAGAAATTAAACGGAAATTTACTCCTCATTAGAAAGAAACAACTACTACAAATACATCGTATATGCACGAATTCAGTTCTTATGGATGAAATTATATTTTAATATTGAAAAATAAATATTTATTTTGTAAACATGTCATATGGAATATCTAGTATACAAAAAAAATTAATAATTGTACTCTCATTTTTCTATAAGAAGTGGAAATTACATCTGTATGAATTGGTTGTTCGTTTAAAATGAAAAGGGTTGGGATATTTAAACACCTTAGAATTTTAAATCAACTCCTCAAATTTTTATGCGGACGTATAACCCCCCTGACAGCCATTTGAATTTTTCTCGTAGTCAGTGTCGAAATTTGATATACGAGTTGTATAGCACTATATGTGTCGTATATGATAATACGGAGCGTATAACCCTCTGACAGCTCCCCCGAATTTTCCCCATTTTTAATGTTTTCAACCTTACACGTCGTTTTATCTCATGGTGCTATACAAAACATATAAAGTGGTGTAAATTTATAATGTTGTTTGTCGATATATGAGGATCCAATGAAAATTACCAAAAATTCTAAGAGAATGGTGTATTAATTAAAAGTATTTTTCCTCCACCGTCTGTCCATAATGTGGGCCTAGTAGTCAGACTACTCAGAAGTCAGACATTATCAATATATTAATTTTAACACGTTTTAATTTTTGTAAAACGATAAATCTAATATGCACTTAATTTTAAGTTATACTTTGGATATATATTACATTTGTAATTTTGGACATTTAAATAAGTGATGTTTTTAGATCTTTGCTTCTTATCAGGGAGGTTGGAGGTGTGATCCCGGCTTTAAGATAATAACTATTTTTCGAATCAGGGTCGCGTATTTACCGTTAAAATAAAAAATTAGTGATGTATATAGAACTTTGCTTCTATCACCGCCTGTGGTTAACACACTTGCATGATATATTAAATTGGGATACTTCCATATTTTTTAGTTTTAAAAAGATTAATTACATATTTAATTATTTTTATTAAAATATATAAAATGGGACTCTGAAAATTTCATCAAGAGTGTGTTGTTAAAGGAAAAATTGAATATACATTCAGAGAATTTAAGACTCATACATGACCGGTGGTAATTATTTGAACTTGTTTATTGCCCCACTAAATCAAACTGATTTACAATCTTTAAAAGTTTTGATTCGATTTCGAATATCAAGACGATTAACAATGATGAAATCATTTTGATTTCGGTTAGAAGAACGAAACAGTTGGAAAGAGAAAAAGATAAATAAAAAAATTAAAAGACGCATACGCGAATGACTATTTTACCTTTAGATTTTACTAACGAATTTCGTTTTTGATATGTTTGTATGTTTCTACTTCAATTATAGGTTTCGTTTTTCTGAATTCTTCCGTTTTGATAATATTTGTGTGGGTATTTCATCATCTTATTCGTCATGGTAGTTGTCCAGTTTCTCCGAGGGTCTGTTGTTTCTTTTGAATGCCTTTACTATGCATTATGAATGACTTAACGGGAAAAAATAGTTTTGAAAGATGAGGTTAAAGTTATTTATATATAATGTTTTGAATGTCTTCACTGTGCATTATGGATGATTTACCCGGGGAGGGGGGGGGGGGGGTCCACTAGGCTAGCCGTCTCTTTTGATGTTTAATGTGCTTTTCATATCTTTAAAACATCAAAAATATCGGTTAAAGAAATAAAAATGAAAAAAACCGAGCGGTACAATAAAAACACATCATGTGACAAAGCCAACCAACAGTAAATAGTACCGTTCAAATCAAATTCACAATATGAATGTTATAAAAAAACAATGTAATTTTTCATCCTACATGAAACAATATTCCTTAACTCAGTTATGGATTGTTAAAATTATTAAAAATGACTAAATTGCACATACATTTGAAGAAAAGAAAAATAAATAAAATTACGACTTATTACATGCATGTTATGGCGCCAAAGGGTCATATTAACATGGTTAAGTGTACGTTTGCGGACTTCGTTATGCGCGTTGTATCGTTGACACAAACATAGTTAAATACTCAAGAGAAATATATGAAGTTAGAGCATATCAGTTATGGAGATTGAAACACAAATATAAACTTAGGTAGCAATTTAAATTAAAAAAATATAAAAAAAAGAAAAAAAAACTCAAAAATATGAAAACATAACACCCGCAAGATTCAAACCTTTAAGTTAACCTCAAAAACAAACAAATTTAACAATACTTATATCCCAAACAAACAAAAAAAAAGATAAAAATCTTTAACAACTTACGATGTGACAAAATGACACGTCGGTGGAAACCTCTTCGACCTTGCTATTTAGATATAGTAAATTAGTTTCAGTTTTTTCAAACAAAACAAAAAGATATATTAGTTTATACGCTACTCACCGACCGAATCATAAATCAGAATTTTTTTTATTAATGGGGTAAATTTACAAAATATATTAACATTTGGGGTAAAAAAAAAAAAATTACTTAAGGGGTACCCGCCGGTGCCACCGGCGGGATCTCCCTCCATGAATGAGACCGGGTCTGCAGACTGTCACCTCTGTCACCTCGACTTCATCACCACCCAGAACCCGCCGGTGGGAATGGCGGGTAGGTGGTTAGGTCTTTGACCGCAACCGTTTCCCTATCACAATTAAATACAAATAAAAAAAAAAAAATTTTTCTATTATATAAACCACTAAACTCAACTCTCATTCCAAATTCCAAATTTACTCTTCACAATACACACTAAACTCTCATTCCAAATTCTTTATTTCTTATCAAACTCAAAGTTTTTATTCCATGGCGAACTGGGGTGTTACATCGGGTCCTTTGAATACGGAATTGTTGTTTTTGGTTGGTGAGCATAGAGCTGCTCATTATTTTCAGAATCCAGCGAGTGATGCCGGTATTTTGCGTCCTAGACGGGGGGACACCAATTTTTGGAGACTCATCAAACACAAGCCTATACCCAGTAATGTTATGCCTTATATAAGGATAGCGGGTTTTGGTGGTATTATTGATTGCGGTTACCGTAAGCTTGATGGTGGTTTGATTACGGCTTTGGTAGAGAGATGGCGGCCTGAAACCCACACGTTTCATTTACCTGTGGGAGAATGCACGGTAACCCTTCAAGATGTTCAAGTCTTATGGGGTTTACAAGTTGATGGTGATGCAATTACTGGCAGTGATGTGGCGATGAACAAAACTAAAATAATAGATTTGTTCGGGCGTTTGACAGGTTGTTTTCTTGATCCCCATCATATAGAAGGTTTAAAAATAAATTTGGTTGCCATTTTAAAAGAAATTGAAAAAGATTTCCCTACAAATGCCTCTATTGAGCAATGCCAGCAGCGTGCTCGATTAATAATATTATACATGATTGGGGCGACTTTATTCCCCGATTCATCTTCCAACTGGATCCATGTTAATTTTTTAACACATGTTGAAGATTTAGAAGAGTGTGGCCAATTAAGTTGGGGGAGTGCTACTTTAGCATGGTTGTATAGACAGCTATGCAAGGCAACAAAAATAACAGCTACTGATGTTAGTGGACCGTTATTTTGTTACAATTATGGGCTTGGGAAAGACTACCTACCCTTTCCCCGATTAATGACTTTAATCTCGACCCTAATACACCATACGCATTACCATATGGTGCAAGGTATGTTACAATCATGTTTATTCTATTTTTTGAATTTATATTTATTAATTTTGTTTAACCGATATTTGTTTGAATTATATTTAAAGATGGCAGGGAGGAAAACTTAGCTATATTTCAACAACTCCGAGCTGCTTGAGCGCATATAGATCATCTTTACATTCGTTGAATAATAACATGGTATTAATTTTAATTATTATTAATCACAAATGTATATCATGAAAAGTTTAACAATTTAAAGTTTGTTTTTTATTAGTTTAACTGGAGGCCTTATGATGAAATTATACACTGTCTACCTGAGATTTGTAGAAGTGGTAATTTATGTTGGAATAGTGATACATTTCTCATAGTTTGGGAATATATTGAGCCACACAATGCTAGCAGAGTAATGAGGTAATTTGGGATGATTCAAACGATCTCTAGAAGGTTACCAATTTCATAGCAGGAACATGTTCGACTTCACAATATATCGCGTAAAGGGGGGAGAAATAGTAATTGGGTACAGAAACATATTGTGTATATCCAAGCGTGGCATAATCGACATGCTACTGTTGTGAATGGAACCTACACAAATTCCACTGTTGCTTCAGAAGAATACATGCGGTGGTATATGGATCATACAGTTAGATTTGTAACGAACCCGGCCCATCAAGCCCAAAATCCCCATGGGTTCCAAAACGATGGACAAAATTTGGCAACGATGGTATTATTATTATTATTATTATTATTATTATTATTATTATTATTATTATTATTATTATTATTATTATTATTATTATTATTATTATTATTGTTATTGTTATTATTATTATTATTAACTTTTGTAGATGCAAGGAATGAGCCAGTTTTCTCAAATGGCTGGCAATGAAACGGTTAGCAACTTGGCTAGCCAGTATTTGAATTTATCGCATGCTGATTATGGAGGTTATCTACCAGCTCATGTGATGGAAAATCCAGTTCATGTTCAACTTCCACCTGTCACTCAACGTTTACGTAGGAGGGGTAGAGGACAAGGACGAGGAATGATGGAAAATCTAGATCATGTAGAAGAACAACAAAATATGAGCCCACAAAATATGGAGAACCAAAATTTTCACGTGGGGCAAGACTTTGGATCACCACAATTTACCCCTCCCTTTCAACATAACTTTTTTTATGAGGGTAATTCAAGCAGTCATTTTCAAATGGGCACCCAAAATTTTGGTGAGGCGGGTCCCTCATCTAATTACTCATCCCCGCAAACTAATTTTTTAAACCTTTTGACAATGCTAGTCCATTACCATCCCCGTAAAATTTTGGTGAGGCGGGTCCCTCATCTAATCACTGCTATAATTAGGGCTAGTTGTGTAGCATTTTGCTCTATATGCATCACTTTTACTTTCAACAACAAACATTTCCCGGTTACGTGCAACATTCCATAATCGGACCGCATGCGTTAAATCATATTTTGATTTAAAGAACATGCCGACATGGATTTCTTTTGTTTCTTCATTCCATACATCCATGTAGTCTTCATCATCAAAATCAGTAGCTTCATAATCTTTTAATTCTCGGGGATCTTCAGAAAAGGTCACCTCTCCGTAAGAGATACCTTGATTAACCACAAAATTATGGTGCTCACTATTTTCATACCCATCTTCATTATCGGTTGATTCATCACGTGACGGAACGGATTCGGAATCTTCACTTCTTTGTGAACTATCATCATCCGAGTTATCAAACCCTCCGTGTTCATCATCATTTAGATCAACATTTGATTGATGAGTTGAAATATACCCCATGTTAAAATTGCTTGATGGACCGGCTTGATGATCACGTGAACTTGCATTGACTGGAAAGGTAGTAACTGTTTGTGTAGGTGATTCGGATACAGAAAACCCTCGTAGAAGATCCATACAATTTGATTGTTGGAGTGACATTATTGGATCCAAAATTACGTGAATATTTCCAATGAAATTTTCCACATATTCTGCCAATTGATACAATACTTCAAGACTCGAGTCATTAAAAATTTCTGATGTTTGAGAAAAACCACCGTACGTGTAAAATAGTTTGAACCTCAAATTATAATATTCTCGTGAAAGTTGAAGATGATCGTAAATGAAATCAACAAACGAATCGTACGAAATTTTTGAATAACAATAGTGGTACTTCTGGTAGAAGCATCACACATAACATTTCCGTTCACAAAAGAAACATCACCACCCCAGTATATTTGGATAAAATAAGGTCTAGACATGATGAAATTTGTTGGTATGAAAAGGTTTTCGTTTAAGTTGTTTGAGGATGGGTTATTAAGTGAAGATAATGTGGTTGTAGGGTTGATGGGTTGTAGAAGGGTTGATGGGTTGTAGAAGGGTTTCGTTAGAATGAATGTTTAGTGGGTTTGGGTTTATATAACAGATTTTTTTTTAATGTGTTGAAGGGTCAAAACCCTAACCACCTACCCGCCATTCCCACCGGCGGGTTCTGGGTGACAGTCCACATCAATGACATTCAATGTTTCGACAGTCCACATCAATGTCATTCAATGTTTCGTTCAGAGGGAGATCCCGCCGGTGCCACCGGCGGGTACCCCTTAAGTAAAATTTTTTTTTTTTACCCCAAATGTTAATATATTTTGTAAATTTACCCCATTAATAAAAATAATTCCATAAATCACAAGTACTGTATGTATATACGATACATTCATAGTTCACGTGAGGGTCACGTGTATGTCCACCTTGATAACATCGTCTACAAAGGGGCACGAAATAGTGAAGCACTTATACATACATACACACACACACCCTGTGTGTATATACATACATCTCCTCTGTTCTTCATCAATCTTACAATCCAATTGAAGAACAATTCACACACTACACACCCACCAACACCCAATTGAAGCTGATTAGAGATTCGTGTTTATCATTGAACTGATTATTCATCCAATCGACAACATAGGTGTGTTATCTCAATCCCTCGTGAATTTCGTTTTCCAGTGACAATTTTGTTGGATTTAGACGTTGTTATATGATTTGAGTGTGTGTTTATGTTTCAATTTTAGTGGGTTTAACGTATTTTCGATCGCTTCCACTTCAATTTCATTGATTGTTATACAAAAGCTATGTTGTGATTCATTGATTGTTATACAGAACCCTAGAAATTAAAAGAGAAAGCATGTTATTATCCTTTGTAATCCGTCAATACAGGGCTCTATTGTAGTATTGCTTCAAGCATTTGGCATTATGTTTTTTGGTTAACACAACTTTAAGTTTTCAAGTAGAGAAATGTAAGAACCGCATAATTATTTGTACGACAATTTATGATAAAAGTCACGTGTTTGTAGTATGTATCGCGTTTAAAATAACATGTATAAGTGTCTATGCGGTCGTTGTAGTCTTTAGTTAACTTTGATTATGTGTTAACAACTAACATGTACCTTACTTTTGGAAACATATTGGATTATGTTTTAAAGAACCTCAACTAACATGTAGTGAAAAATGTACTTGTTATGTTTCACATTAAAAATACAATATGTTTCACATTAAAAATACAATATGGATCATGTTAATAATCTAATGTTACAACTTTGCAGATTCAAATAAGTTTCTATCTAAGGTACTATATGATAATCACTGGCATGTTTTAAAGAACCTCAAGTTAAGTGAACACATATTTGTTTCTATTTAATGGGCCTTGAAATGTGGTCCTAAAACAATATCAGAGTTAATATGTAATATATGGATTATGGTCTTTGAAGGCATGATGCCTGAGACACAAATGGGCATAAAGGGGGTGTTTGGGAATGCTTTTTTAAACTTGTGATTATAGCTTAGCAAGATTATGGAATTGTTTGTAAAAAATAGTCATTTTGTGCATATTTACACGCGGAATGATACATTAGTGTCCATGTCGAAGAGTTTTAAGCTCAATAGCAATGAAACACGCAAAATTGTTTTTTGGGCATGCTTAAACATGTGATGATACACCAAGTTTTTACCCTTGTTGCAATGAAATACGCAAAATTGTTTCGTGCGTTTACTTTATGTTCGCGTATCCTCATTCTTGCCTTGAAAATTATGAACATTACTGACCAACTTTTTTACTTATTTTTATCTATAAGCAACTTTTTTGGTTGCATATCTACTTCTCATGTATCACTATTTTCTTATATGTGAAATAAAGTAGGTATATGAAATTATTTAGTGTATGTGATGGTTATAGATGCATAATTTGGTCTGACATGATAATTGATGTGTAACTTTACACAAAAAATGTTCTTTTTTATCTTCTCTTTTTAAATTACATGTGACAAATTTCCCACCTATCCACTAAATAAAAAGTTGAGAATGAAGCATAGTTGAAGATTCTGTAGCAAAATCATGATAGCAAGCATATGGGCCACCGTATTTCTTGAATGTGGCGCCATAAGGTTCCTAAAATTCTCAAGGGGTTCGAAGGAAATCTTTGTTTGCTAGTATTAGATCATGAACATATGTTTTAAAATGATCATTTTTTGAATGATTATGTTACTATGTACTTCTTGTTGGCAATTAACCATCAATTTATATTTAATTTTACTCAAAGTTTTGCATTTTTCAGACGATTAGAGGACTTAGTCAGTGATATTGGCACCAACTGCGAAAAATGGATAATCTAAATAGCGACGTCTTTTATAATATTTTGAGACGACTAGATGGTGCAACGCTAGCTAGTGCAGCATGTGCTTGTGCAGCATTCAAAGCCATCTCACAAGAAGAAAGATTATGGGAAGATGTTTGTGCTTCAATGTGGCCTTCAACAAAGCGAGATGATGTAAAGAATTTAATATCATCAACAGGAGGGTTTAAAAAATTCTACGCAGATTGTTTTCCTTTTATCGTATATAAAAATGTTCCAGAGTTCAGTTGGAGAGACTACCCCGAGTATCCAGAAGAATGGACTGAAGCTGAATATTATGGTGATTATGATGAACTAGAAAACGTTTCGCCATCTGATTTTGTGTCGATTGTGGATATAAAATATAAAGAAAAAACTATATGTTCAAAGGTTCTTTGGGGCATACCGAATGCAACTGTTAACAACGGTTGGTTTTCTAACTGTCCTTTTAGAATCGATCTTTTAAGTTATTCGTCTAGAGATGAAGATCATGCAGGTATCATACCATAATCTACTTCCATTTACATTTTGGTCAAACACCACTGTTTTGACTTTTGACTAATGTTGACAAATTATCAATTTGTGTAGGTGAAGTTACTCTTTCTGTTTCTGATGGTCTGCCACCTGTTACCTCAATCGAACGAGAAAGAAAAGACGGTAAGCTCTGGGAAGACCTTCATGACGGGATCAGGTTGAGCTGGATAATCGTCAACTCCAAATTCAAACAAGCTGCAAATCTGTCAAGTTGGTGTGCAGTCGACGGTCAAAGACACTGGCCAACAAGTCGAGATTTCTTGTTACATTTTGGATCCATTGTCCCCGCCAAAGACATCATTCCTTGTGAGGCAGTCAAATGCATCATCACTATGAAATTTCGAGTGACCCATATCGAGGGTAGTGGGAGCCACACGACGCTTAACTTGACAGAACTCTATATGCAATTAGGAGATATTGAAGGTGGCCATGTTAATGGGAGAAACAGTTTGTTTGTGCTTAAAGAAGCTTTGAGCTGTGATAGGAGTAAGGACTACGGGTTGGTTCTTGAGTCGTGTCGGTTGTACTCGAGAGTACAGAGCGAGATTAAAGAGGAGAAGATACGGTACGAGAATAGGGTGGAAAGATTGTATGTTTTAGGTGGTATCGCGGCTTTTGTGTTGTTATGTTATTTTCTGTAAAATATTCTATTAGTATATATATGTTATCTGTAGAGAGCCTGTTCTTATACAAAATGGTTTTCCGTGTAGTATATTTTAAGTGAGGAGTATATGTGTTCGTATAATTACAAGTGATCTTATAGTTTATACTAACTAGAAATGCTTCTGCGCGCGTTACACGTGTAATAGCATCACGAACTTGAATATGAAAATCAGAATACAAAAAATATAGTAACATCTGTCACTCTGATTTTGATCTTGAAGACATCAAGCAAACGGGAAAGAAAAAATGTCAACGTAACAGAATAAACTAAAAAACGTGTTGTACTAACTCAACTTTTCACATATGCAAATTAAATAAATATGTATTTAGAATAATATTAATTACTAAAATAACTTGGCAAATCATAAAAGGTGAAATACGGAAACCACTAAACTTTTGTGGCCAAAACATAAAAACTATAAATTTCATGTAGCTAAGACTTTAAAATTATATAGATAAGTAATGTTTTTAGAAGCAAACCTAACATCGCATCATTGCACAATGACAAATCATCGCATAATTATGAGTGTTTTTTTTCACTGTTGTGTTCGAAGACATTGGTGACAACATTTTCGCTGGTCAAAAACATGAGAAAGCTTCATTTATTGGATTAAATAGCTTGTTTAATTTATGTTTGTTTTTTGTTGGTGTAACTTGGCTCTAACCCCTTGCTAGAGATGGTGTTCTGTGTCAATGCTATTGTTTTTGCCGGTAAAAAATATATTCGGACTGGATTTAAAAATAGATTACATACCAATAAATTTATTTTTAAAATAAGTATAGGAAATACGAAAAATATAAATAATTAAAAAAGGATGCAAGAAAAAAAAAAAATTAATAAGCATAAAACCAATTTAATATTTCCGTTGTTAAAAGATAAAATAAACGATAACGGAAGATAACAAAAGGCAAACCATTATATAGATAAAGGTTACGGTACAAAGTGTTTTTTTCGTGCGAAACGTACGAAGTTATCACGCAAGAATGATAGTTACGGATGGAGTTCAAACGCAAGTGTAATAATTAATAACACAAATATTGAATTATCACGCAAAGGTGGAATTATTACGCAAGAAGGTATTCTTGCGTGATAATTCAATCTCTGCGTGATAATTCTATGCGAATGTAATTCGTCTTGCGTAATTATTACTTTATTCTTGCGTGATTATTATTGTTCTTGCGTGATAATTCCATTACAAAACTTTGTACGCTTCGCACAAAAAAACAATTTGTATAGTAACCGGCCCCGATTATATAAACAATTAAAGTATTCGTTAAAACGTTGAAAGTTTGCTTGTGGCGTAGGAAGTACGAACAAAGGGTTATCAAGCGCGGGAGAATGGCGATCTCTTCTCCCAAAGTGTCTTCATTCGATTTCAATCGACATGATTAGATCGTTGATCGGCTAATTTCAGATATCGATTCCGGTGACACAAACACACAAGTGCTTTCATGACAAATCACCGATATGAAATTCATTCCTCATTCCGAAGGTAACTAAATACGATTCATTTTCAGTTTCACATTCATAAACCCTTCGATTTCATTATTACGATAACCGTTCACAATCATCAGTTACTGAATCGTAACAACATATGTAATGAATTGTTATAAGAGTACACAGATACGAATAACAAAGTAGAACACGATCACTAACTAAAAGCCTAATTAAACATGATGTTGAATCATATTATTTCGTTTCTGTATACATGAGATGCTAAACTTCAGAGGAAGAGTTGTTGTTCAAGTCTGTGATTTACTGCATAGGCATTTGTGGTAGTGATTACCTTTCACAAATCACATTGGTGTTTATATGTTTTCCTTACTGAGTCGGGGGTCTCTTCGGAAGCGGTCTCTCTATTTTCCATGATAGAGGAAAGACTCGCCACCAACCACCCCTCCCAGACCCTGCTCTTGAGTGGGATTTACTGGGTATGTTTGTTTGTTTGTTTGTTTGTAAGTAGTGATTAGTGATAAGGAGTAGGTCTGGAACTAAAGTTTCACTGGTTTCATCATATCTCACAGAGAGATTAGTTTTTGTTGTCTCTTGTTGGGCGTATTAGCCTGCTCTAGGAGCAGTACTAATATAAAAGGGGGTGTTGTTATCTGGTTAGAACGTGTTGTGTGAGTCTGAATAGTGCAAATTTGATTTCAGATATGTTGAAATGTAACCAAATAACGATAGTATTGGATCTCATTTGGGTTAATACCATATTGAAGAATCCGACCCAGGATGGATATAAGCTAATTTAGTTGTGTATGCTATGATGTTGGTTATGATTATAACAATAATCATGATAAATATATGCTTATGTGGCTTGGATTTTGGTAGTATTTTGTGGCAATTTTCTGACTTGTTATTTCTGGTTCTCCGAGCCCCACTTTCACAAGAAAGGGAAAAAAGCTAATATGTTGGATGAACAAATATATGGTAGCTGTAAGTCTGTAACTAGCAACACATTCCTTTCCTCAAAAGCCTATCCGTCCGTAATTTACAGGTTTACAAATAACTATGTGTCTCCTTATCATGGAGAAACTGTTAGGAAATCTAGTGCCTTAGAAGTCTTATTATGTATGTTCAAGCTCCCTCCATTCTTTAGTAATTGTTGTTGACTTTAAAAGTCAAACACGATACAAACATAATTACTTTTGAGAAAAGTTGAATAATTTGTTTCAAAATGTACAATGACTAGCTAGTAGGTACAAAGAACATTGGTGCTAAAGCTGTATAAGCATAAATAATGATTATGATTTTTGTAAACAAAACTCTCACATTCAAAGTTAAAGTGTGCCTATTGGTAAAGAACAAGGGAGTGTCATATATTAATATATGATAATACGCATCTAAACTTGTTCCGGTACAACTTACAAGTATTGGATCTTCATCACAATTTTTACTGATGTGTATATTTAAGGCACCACTTGGCTCGTTGTACATGTTAATTTATAGGTTATTTTGTTTTCTTTATTTGTCGAGTGCTACCATCTTCAAAGTTCAATTATCCTTATTAGTATATACATAACCCGCCTGTAAGCTATTTAGATTCGAAGCCAGCAACCTCCCCAAGCTCTTCCACTTCTTTAACTAGCACTTTTACTTTATCCACTATCCGCATCAGTAAAAACAAGATATTCGCTATTGCAAGAGCTTCAACGTTTTCAGTTTCTTGTAACGCGGAAGTTGAAAGTATGCTCAGCTCTAGTTTAATTGACTGTAATTCTGGAAACTTTAAGACTTTTTCTGGACTCCTCATTTTCAGAATACTCTCTCCTAGCTCTCGCATTGTAAGGACAAGTGACAACCCTACATTTTTGCATGTTTTTTTAACTGGCTGTTGTAGCAGTCTCGAGGGCTGATAACACAAATCAAAGGTTATACGGCAGTTAATTTTTTTCTTCTCTAATTATAATCATCGGTTATATTTTCACTACTCATCATGTGAAGTTTGGTAAGGAATAGCGGCAACACCTGTAATGGTGACGCCACGCATGCTTGAAGTGTCAAAATGATCGAAGCAAGCTCCCTTAGTAGCTCTCCTATCTGTAGATATTTATCCCAAGGATAATAAAATCCATATTTTCCATGCCAGGGTTCCCACCTTGCTAAATTTGCCTTAAGTATAACAAAAAAATCAATATAGCTTCAACAAAATTCAATATAAGACACCAAATGAAAGAAAGCTTTTACGTTACCAGCGACTCATCATTTGACTTTGAATGCAATACTGATTTGCAACCACTGGTGTTGATGCTTACGTGGCCTTTTTTTTCCTCGACACTGAAATATACTTCCATGCATTCTGAAATTCATCATTTAGATGTTTTTTAGAATAATTTGCTATATTTGTTACAGGTTCATTACTTGTTTTTGTGGGTGTAACTACCTTCAATGCAGCAAGCTAGTTTGTTGAATTTTGAGGATGTCAAGTTATGAAGTTCATCACCAGCCCACATGGGAAAAACGAGTAAGTTGGTGATTATGCAGATAGCAACACCCATACCAATTGCAGTGAGACGTTGGTGGGCTAATTCCAATATTTTATCGGCACGCAAACCAGACACTGCTACTAGATTGAAGGTGAGTATGAATATCATGACCCCATAATCATATTTCTTTTTTATGCTTGGAAACATTCGACAATATGTTGCCACAGCACCTATACATCATATAATATGCTTTATTAACATGCTTGATGACAGTTAATTTATTATATGTAATTCACCTTTTCAATACAGGTTGGTAGTTTTTTACACTTAAGCCACCAGACTACTTTTCATAATGGTATATAAGCCCCTATACTTATTTTTCCTTAGTGAAATATTGATATTGTAGGGCCTGAAGTGATAAAACTGAAAAAAGTAGCACTGATAAAACCCATTGTACATTTCAGTGCTATCACTTAAGTTTCTAGATTACCTGTGTTTGGATAACACAAATAAGTATAGGGGTTTAACTAGTAAAAAAAAGTTTTGGAAAAGTGACAAAACTATGGAAGTAGTGAGGTACAATGGGTTAAAATGATGTGAAGTTACAAACCCTTCAATATATTATACAACATACTTTATTTATTCTTACCAAAAACAAAAACCGAGGTTCCAACAAATGTTGCATATCCAATCCTCCCAAAATCTTTTGCTAAAATTGCTACGAAACACCCGAAGACACCTCCGAGTATGGTTCCAATCCCACGAAGCAACCCTTTGCTTAATGTAGCACCTGTCATTAATCACATAGTTCACTTGTTTTAAGAATTTTATAGTTGGCAACTTTACATGCTATTACAATTACAGAATTATCAACTTTATGTGTGTTAATATTGAGGACAAACCTGCAAAGAAGTCATAGATAAGCACAACAGTCATGATAGCCCACACGGCACTTTCACCAACGTGCTCAAAAAGGGGATCAAGGAGATAGAGAAGTGAAACTAAAACCAAAGCAGTTCCAACCTTGATACTATGAATAATCTTTTTTTCATGCTGTTCAATGTATTTAGCTATTAAATACCATACGTTTGAAACAACAAACAGTTTCTTATGCTTCTCGTGGTTATGAGAAGCTTCATTTTCATTAGAAATGTCTATTGTGGTGCTCATAGTTTTTCCACACTTCTCTTTGGGCAGAGGACACTTCTTTATAAAGGAATTGGTGGACGTGCACCTATATAAAAGGCAACAGTGAGTCAGGAACAAGCTCAAGTGCCAAGTGGACATTTGTCTCCTAACCGAAGATAAACCAAAGGTAATTAAACTGTATATCTACTTATGGATTATTTGACGTGTCTATTAACCAAGTGAGACATGCTTGCTTTCTCTTTTACCCTTTGAATTTGGGGAATTGTCAATTCCCAATATGTTAGTGCCATTCATGTTAGTCCAATTGCTACAATGTAGTCAAGGGTATACCTAATATTGATAAGATGATTGCACTATGTGCACCTTGCACATTTATTACTAATACGTACTCACAGATAAATTTTCTACAATTAAATATGATTATTACTCTTAATTTACTTGCCCTTGGTACATAACCTTTATCAGTTTATCATGTGCATACTCTGAAAAGTTGGTGCTATTAAATAAAATAACATTATTATGTTTATATTTACATCTGCCAAAGGGAATTATGTACTGTGAAAGATTGTTCATGTATTTGTTTATATTTCATTCTACCAAATGTGTAGTTGTTAAAGTTGGATATTTGTAATCAAGAGATTAGTCAATTAAAGTCAGATTAGAAAGATCAAAAATTGAAAAGTCAAACTTGTAGTTAGTAAGAATTTAAGGGGTTAGTTATGTTAGATTGTAACCACTAATTGTAGGGTATTTATTAACACCGTCAATTTTAAGTGTGGAAATTTAGTGTATATTGTGTGTTTTTTTTTTCGTGTTTCCACCGGTCCCTGCACAATCGGTGCATACTCTTATCAATAGTTCGTCCACAATCGATCTTCGATCCAGGGCCTCAACAAAAGTAGCTTTACAAATACTATTGATTACATACTATACTAAAATGGAAAATCTTAAATTCAGTCATAGCTAAGAGAGATTTATTTTCTGACATGGCTATAGGGAAACAACATACACAAAAATGGCTCTTTTCACGATTCTCTTCTAAATCTTCAAAAGCGTGACCTGCATGGACATTGGGCAAAATTTGATTAATAACGGGAGTTAATAATAACAAATTAGATTCACTCAAATGATCTAGAAAATGACCTTAAATTCCTCTAGTGATGCTGACGTAAGGAGATTTGGTGCTTTAAAGTTCCAGGTAATTGGAATTCTATTTCTCATATTTTATGGATTGTACCAAACACCGTACCTATCATGACAGTATCTTGCACTAAAGCTAAGTGAAGAAGTGTCATATTTGTCAGCATCCCCATGTTATTTTCTACCCTCACATCGTCAACACCTTTATGCAAGAATATGAAAAGAAAACTATGCATGAATGATTTTTCCATCATTTATATTTATAATTTTTCCTAAGATACTAAAGTTTCAAAGAAATGCAAAAACTCTTGTTGCTTCATTATTGAGAATCTTGATGGTATCTACTACTGATTTTTGTATTTCTTCTAAATAATTCGTGATGAAGTATAAATCCCTTATAATTTGCAGATGTTTCAACTTTCAAGAATTTGTGTCAGTTGAACCCCCTTGTGCAAATTAGTGTTAATGAAGTACCATTTTGTCTTCATGAGTGACTTTTGAATATTAGTGCTCCAGCAAATTGACTATGAGATTCATGTTTCTACATGAATGCCATGTTGGAGACATTTTTGTTACATCTTCTTCATAAAATCATGTACATTTTGCAGTTTTTCCTGAAGTTTAAATTCGGTTAATATACCTACAGAGGCATAAATCATCATCAGAGGAAACTATAAACTTGCTCTTGATATATAATGCCCTATGTTCACTACTGTTTTCTGTATGAACGGTTAACAATCTACCATCTGACGATTGACTTGTTTTATTCCACAAAACCATGATCTTAATGCTGGCTCTCCTAAGTGTTTTTTGCTGTCATTCTCTTATGATGATTGGTTGTACCAACATCTGTACTATCATGGTCACTTTTTGCACTAAATCATCTGTGCCCCACCACACTCAACAGGTTTAAAGTGACGAATTATGTCTTGAATTTAATTATACAAGTTCATTATGACATGAATGAACCTAGACAGAATTTGTGGTTCATTCTTTACCTAATCTGTCACAATCATTGTCACCCACACCTTTTTTGTTTTGAAATGCTAGTCCTGCCTCTAAGGAATGTCCAAATAATGAATATTTTTTTTGAAAGGTGTTTATACGCGATAAAAAATTCCTGCAAAGTTCTCTTCATGCAGTCACACTTTCATTGTTCCATAATATATGATTCATAATTTAGAGATGTATTTGTGATGTGGGTAGCTTTTTTTTGATTAAATTATTAAAATGTATTAGTATATGTTTTTTTACTGATAAGTTTGATTGCATGTAAATTTGGTGCGGTAAGAAGTTGGAGGACATGGAGTCTGACTGTCTGAGTGCCCAATGCAGCTGATGTAAGCTAAAACCCTCCATGTTTCTTGCAGTGGTATCATCAATCATGATCCCATTAAGAGGAAACCAAATACTGAAACGTTCGGTAAAATGCGATGACAGGTAAGACCTATAAGCCTTTCGCTTCAATTCATGACTATGCATCAACTAACATCTGACCTAAATGGGGTCCCCAGATGACCCTGTTTGGCTATTTCAGAATTCAGGAGTTAATACTAGGATATAGACGTGACTAATTGGGCGGGTTGGGTATCATAAAAAAAACTGGTCAAATGGGTTAGATCGGGTTGACCCATTAGTTTTCCATTTCTTTTGAATTTCTTAATAACCAATTCTTTGACAGAATTCTAAAATTAATCCATAAAGTAGTACGTTAGCACCAAACGTATGTAAACTAATTATAATGTAATGGGTAGTGTGGGGCATTGGGTTTAATGATAAAGTCATTTGAAGTTAGAGTGGTGAAGCTCCTCTGGAGATTAATGTTTGGTGGGTGGGTGTAAATTGGTCGTGTAGATCAGGTGGAGTAGGAGTCCAATAAAAAGATAAAGTCTCAGATCGAACTCGGTTTTGCCTATTTTGGCTAAACTAGCCTCTTTTATTGAAAAAGAAATGAATGGTTTGCATGAGTAATGCAGCAAGCATTTGGTAGAGAACAAAAGATAGATGGTTTTTTATATTAATGGATCTATGATGTTATGAAATCCCATAACCCAAAGTTTGGTAGTTGTCTGGTGTGGCATAAAATTGGACATTATGCCTGGTCAATTGGTCATCATAACGTTATGGAGACTCCACTATATTTTCTTAGAAAAAAAGAGAGAGAGATATATTAAATTGCCATGTCTTTTTGCTGCCATAAGATAGGAAAAGGGTGCATAGTGTCATCCTCCTTTGTCTCCAAAACCCTAACTTATCACTTATAGGTTGTCGTCACATTTTCAAGTACTTGCTTTTTATTGGTGTTATTTTGTATTATTTTCGCCCTATAAAAGCTCTGGTAATTTTAAGGTGCATATTTATAACTATCTTACGGATGTATTTAGTAGGGGTTTAGCTTTCAAATTGTATTCTAATAACTTGAAATTTAAATTGGACAGAATTCGAATTTGGTTAGCATCTAAAATTCGGTTTCTGGATCACATGCATTTGACTCAATGATTTTCGAACCGACCTGAATATTGGAATTCAAACTTTATATATATTCACATATATGAGTTTCTAATTTTTTATAAAAGATATTTATATTTCTATATAAATTTCTAAATTTAACAAGTCTTCAAAGTTCAGACACTCGTCTAGTCAGGTGAGTAAACTAGTCGATCAAATGGAGGTGAAGCCAATAAGTAAGGCCTCCATGAATATAACTTGAGTGCATTCATGGATGGTTCACATATACCCAAACCTTTGAAGCACATAGACAATATACACATGATCAGTGAATGTTATATACTATAATATCATGAAAGGCTTTAATACATAGTAGGATAGAAGAGAAAAGTTTCAGTGGGAGTTTGGACATTGTACCATAGAAGTTGCATGTCACTATATCAATAGAACGCCTCCTAAGACAAGAAAACTCTTGAAGTGGAATGTCAGCCTCAATGTTCAAGAAATTTGATAATGTGTCGAGATCAGTCATGACAAACTCAGTAGATAAATGACACGAACAATGATAGGTGTGGAGAGGTAGATAGATAGTATCCACTTTACAATGATGTGTGAATATTGATTTATTGAATTTGTTTGCTAACAAGTTTTGATGTTAAAAAGGTAAAGCCCGATAAAGATTCTTGTGGTTCTTTGATTTAAAATGTAGAAATGAGCTTTTGAGTGTTTACACTTTAGTACCACTATACTATATTTCAGAGTGCACAAACTAAAGATATAAGCACACATAAAGAATTGTTTATTAACCTTTGGAAGTGAAACTTAGGGTTTGTAAAGTCGTAATTGTTGTTTGTTATTTAAATCTTCTTATCGACGAATTTTCCATCCATATATGGGTTTTCCTTAAAATCAAGAACTTGGGTATGTACCCCTCTAAAAATGTAGTTTTATTATGATAAACTATGCTAAAATTTCGTAATTAAAGTGATAACTTAAACCTGACCGACGATCAATCTTATACAAGGGATGAACTGTTACAGCATCTCAATCGACATTAGACATTTTTTATTGATGAACCAAATTATTATAGATCAGTAATAAATTTGTGTAAAAGATTATTTTAGTAGCCCGTTAAAAGAAATTTAGATGCATGAAGTTTTTTTAAAATGGTGTAATTATCAAAGAAGGAAGCAATTTTATTACTAGCATCTAATATAGTTTCATTATTTATCTCAAATATTATCAAGAGTTTTGATGAAAATTATCACTTTCATCCAATAGTTTTTTTTTCGCATCTGAGTCCTTGTCATTTAGAAATCTTGTCCTATTCATCCAGTTCGTTAACTCCATCCAACATTCTTCATTAAATGAGGAGTATATTGGTAATTTTACATATATTTTTTAGAGTTAAGTTTGGTTTTCCTCCCTTAGGTTTGACCAGAATAATTATATTCCTCCAAAAGATTAGAAACATCAATTTACCTCCAAAAGTTTCATAACTTGTTTCAATTTTAGTCCAAAAGTTTCATTATTTGTTTCAATTTAAATTCAAAATAATGAAGTTTTTGGATTAAAATTGAAACAATTTATCAAAATTTTGGAGGTAAATTGATATTTCTAATCTTTTGTAAGAAAATAGTTACTTTTGTCAAACCTTGTGGAGCAAAATTGAAATTAACTCTATTTTTTATTTTTTCTATTTTTAAACCGGATGTAATATATACTCTTTAAATACATTATGATTTTAGTCTCTGTGGTTTGGGTATGTTTGCAATTCAGTCCAAAAAAACTCACCACCTTGTCATAAAACACCACATCACCACCACCCGTGATGGAACCACCACACCACCACCCCATCACAAGAACCACTAAACCATCACCACCACCCTATCATAAAACCTCCAACACCACCACCAGATCGTCCCCACCACCACACATTAGATCTCCGCCATCACCACACACACTAGATCACCACCACCATGTTGACCCTAGAACCCAAGTGTTAATCTTGAACTTGTAACAAACCCCTATGAAAACGCATATGGAACCCTTGAAAATGAGTATTGTAGAGGTATAAGTAGGGTTTGATATGCGTTTTCGAAGCGGTATGTTACAAGTTTAATATTGACTCTCGATTTCTAGGCTTTACATGGTAGGGACAACCGGTATGCGTGGTGGTGGTGGGCGCTCTGATGTGGTGTTGGTGGTTTTGTGATGGGGTGGTGGTGGTGGTTTGGTGGTTCTTGTGACAGCTGGTGGTGTGGTGGTTATTTTTGGACTGAATTGGCAAACATGCCCAAACCACATGGACTAAAATAGCAATGTATTTTAAGATAATATATTAAATCAAATTTAAAAAAAACATATATGTAAAATGACCAATATACCCATCATTTAACGGAAATTTTGGATGGAGTTAACGGAGTGGATGAATATGACAAGATTTGTAAACGACAGGTACCCAAATGCGAGAAAACAAACTATTGGATGAAAGTGATAATGTTCATTGAACCACCGGAACGAAAATAACAATTTACTCTATTATCAAACATATACGTTACTGGATTCGAACACTCACCAATCACTAAAAGTATATCATTTTTTACTAAAATATCCCATAAAACATAAGGCAGATATCTAACCATATGAATTTCAAGTTTACATTGAACTCACACATAGTTAAAACTTAAAACTAAAATGATTGTTGGTCATGAAGAAAATTAAACCTTAGAAAGCTAGAAAAGAGAAAGTTAAGCTAGAAAAAGAAGTTAGAGTGATTTAGTTATTCTTGAGATTAGTGTGAGTTTATATTTGAAAAACAAATAATAAAAAAACTCGAAAATTTATGAACTACCCCCTAAAGAAACCCCATATTGTAACTTACCCCCCTCAACATTCAACCCACCGTCACAACAACCCCCTTCACAAGCTCTCACGTCACCTGTGTATTAACATCAAAACCACCTTCAACACCATCATGCACATTTCATAACATCTCACCAACGATCAAACCACCATTTCAATCTCAACACAAATTCACACATCCAACAAATCTCCATTAATTAATCAGATCTCATCTCATGAATCATCATCTCCTTCACTAAACATCCAATTTTGCTCCATCTACACATGATCAATATGATCTCACCATTTTCCCCTCTTCCGTAACAGCTAAATGTCAGGTGACTCATCGGCGGCGACCGCCGTAACCACCCGCCGGACCACCGTCCGCGTCGTCGTCGTCGGCGACCCCGCCACCGGTAAATCAAGCCTCATCGCTGCCGCTGCCACCGACACGTTTCCCGAGACCGTTTCACCGGTTCTTCCTCCCACTGTTCTTCCTGCAGATTATTATCCCGATGGCATTCCTGTTACGATCATCGATACTCCATCTAGGTTTGAATCTGCCTTTTGTTTGTTGTTGTTTGATCGATTTGAATATTTGATCCATTTGTTTGAGTTTTGGATTGTTTGTTGTTGTTGTTGATGTAGTTTGGATGGTAGAGCTAAGGTGGAGGAGGAATTGCAGCTCGCTGATGCGGCGGTTTTGACGTATGCGTGTGATCAGCCTGAAACACTCGTGAATCTGCAGAACTTTTGGCTGCCTGAAATTAGGCGCCTGAAGGTTTCAATTAGTTTATATTTTTGTGTATTGGATAAGTGTTATGTATGAATTAGGTTGTGTGGATTATGAATTCAGCATGTTCGTGTATAGGTGAACATACCTTTGATTGTGGTTGGATGCATGTTAGATTTGCGTGATGAACATTATCCCATTAATCTAGAGCGGATGATGGGTCCGATAATGCAACAGTTTAAGGAGATTGAGACGTGTATAGAGTGTTCTGCAGCTAACTTAGTTGAGGTACGTCACTGTGTTTAACCTTGATATCTATGTTAAGAACTAAGAAGATCAATATTTGTTGAATATTAGGATGGTCTGTTCTATATAAAGATAATCATCTTATTGCAATTATCACATCTTCTAGTTATGGCAACAAACCTTACTAATATATCTTATCTAATATAATCAGTTTTGCCATCTTCTACGTTTCGGATTATGCTTATTATCTAATAATTTAAGTTCTTAAAGGTAGTCCTGCCAGCTATGGCCTATGTTATACTTTTCAAGCACAATCATTTTGGTTTTATGCATCTAGAGAAGTTAAAACGCAGGATGTTTTGGTTTCTGCTTGTTCTTCAAACTTACCATCATAATATTTACACGCAGCATCATCAGAGAATAAGTAAAATTTGATCATTCTTTCTAGGTAGCTGAGGTCTTTTATTATGCTCAAAAAGCAGTGCTTCATCCAACATCACCCTTGTTTGATCAAGAATCTCAAACATTGAAGCCACGCTGCATAAGAGCACTGAAAAGGATATTTATTCTTTCTGATCTTGATAGGGACTCTGCCCTGAATGATAGTGAGTTGAATCAGTTTCAGGTAGTTTTCATCATATTAGATCCTTGATTTTTTCCTATTCTGTGATGAAATTGGAATTAAATGTTAATGTTGTTTCTATATGTAACATGAAGAAATATTTACCTTTCATATACAGGTTAAGTGTTTCAGTGCTCCTCTTCAACCTAATGAAACGGAGGATGTTAAAAGAGTAGTGAGAGATAATTTACCTAAAGGGGTCAATCATATTGGACTTACTCTAGATGGGTTTTTATATCTTCATTCTTTATTCATTGCAAAAGGCCGTCTTGAGACTACGTGGACCGTCTTACGTGAATTTGGTTACAATAATGACCTGGAACTCTCAAAAAAGATTCTCCCTGTTCCATCAGAAAAGGCTCCTGATCAGGTCATTCTTCTGAAACTTCAAGCAAAAGATTTATTTTGGTACCACTTATAGAATAATGTTTATACTTAGGATATAATCCCGTTGTGCAACAATGTGGCTTGGTTGAAGATATATTTGATGCTGCAATATGTAATTGGGTATTAACGAACTTGATACATGATAGCCTTACAATTTATCTGCCTCTGGATATTGCATCCAAGGAGAACCTTTCATAATTCAATTAGGACTGAACAATGATGAAAATCTTTGAATGCTTGTGCTATTGTAGAGTGTTGAATTGACAAGTGAAGCTATGGACTTCCTGAAAGGGATTTTCAGCTTGTTTGATTCTGACAAGGTACATTTTCTCATTATATTACAACATATTTAATGTGCAGTCATTGGCTTTTTTGTTCGAAAGAAAGTAATTTTTTTAAACTCAATTTTTTAGCTGACATGTACATATATAACAAGTTATGAAACATTTTACTTGCTAGGATGGAGCTCTACAAGATTTTGAGCTTGATGAACTATTTTCAACTGCACCAGAAAGGTGTGTTTGTATCTCTTTGAAGCAGCTTATAATTCTTATTCTTGGTTTGCTGCATGCATGCATGCACATCTAGGTGGGTATCCAAAATTTTAAACCAGTATGATTCATCATATTATCTATGCTACAGCAGAAATAAAGCTCATTCTCCCTTCTCAAGTTCTTTAGCTAGTTGAATGCTTCTGATGCCTAGTATACTTGATCAAGAAATTCTTATCAGTATGTAAAACACATTGGACCCTAATCTTACATATGTTACCATTTTATATATTTCTATACTGATATCCCAACAATGTGGGGTTTAAGCTTTTGGTTTGTCACAATACAAAATTATCCAAAGGACACCATAACTTTAAAGACGTCAAAGTTTGTATTTGGCGTTTCCTCTCTGTGTTTTTAATGGGTATTTGGAAACAATTCAACATACTCTTGAATATTTTTAGTCTCAATCATTATTTTACTATTTGTAAGTTGCAATGATGTTTTTTAAGTTTCATATAATTCCACACGAGATACATCTCTGTGTTCAATCAGAGTTATTGTAACATAACAATCAACAATGAACTTGTTCAGGCAGCTACATTGCTTATGCCTGACTATAAACGAATTAATATTCCGCCTTGAGAGCTGATTAAATGGATAGTGTCTCATTTTGAATCTGATTGAATGAGAATTTCTTGTGAAACAAAAGTGGAAACAATAGCCACCCTCAATATTATGTGCTGCAACTTTTTTGACTGTATTAATATTAATATTTTCTATTTTTTAAAAATTTTTCAATTTACTCTTCATTAATAATAATCCTTACATGCCTATTTCATTTTTAATCTTTCAGTCCTTGGGATGAAGATCCTTACAAAGATTCCATTGAGAGAACTGAACTTGGGGATGTAAACCTTTCCGGGTTTCTCTCTCAGGTGTGTAATAGTAGCATCTTTAATATGCACCACATAAGTTATAAAAAAAACTTTTTAATCTCCGAAACAACAGTAAACTTGTGTAATTTGACTACATTGTTTCACAGACGAAATAAAATACTATAACTTTCTTAGCACAAATGAACAATTAACTAAGCTTATGGTTACAGTGGGCTCTAATGACATTACTTGATCCACCTCAAAGTTTGGCTTATTTGGCATACCTTGGATATACTCGTGATCTTGCTACAGCCTTTCGTGTTACTAGAAAAAGATCCATAGATTTTAGAAGACAACATACAGACAGACAGGTTTTTCAATGTTTTGTTTTTGGACCGAAAAACGCTGGAAAATCTGCACTTTTGGCTTCATTTGTTGGAAGGTGTGTTTATTTAACATATTTAAGTTTATCACCCCCATGAATTATACATGTTTAATCTTATACCTAGTTAATCTTGCTCTCAATTTGTTTGCAGGCCTTTCCAAGACATCTATAGTTTAGCAAGCAATCAATGTTATACAGTCAACACTGTTGATCAACATCAGGTGAGTGCAGCATCTTGATTTTTATGCGTACTCACTTACCGTTATATTTTATCTTTATCCATTAAATTTGAGTTTTTCCTCTTGGGGTTTTGTGGAGTTTTCGTTATTTCTGTATGCATGAGATAGTTCCTCGTTCTGGAGAGCAAGAATGGAAATGTATGTTGGGTTAAATTTACCTTGTTCCCATGACAATTAAAGACGCCGCCAACAAGCAACCAACAAAGTCTTTAACGGCATTAGTCGGTTATGGTAGTTAAAGATGGTGTTAGTCGGTTAAGTTAGTTACCATTATGTTCTGTTAACAGGTTTTTAAATTAACTGTATTTTCAAGGGTTTAAATACCCATGAACGTTGTCATTTTATGATGATGAATCTGCGTTTTAGTATACTCTCTCTCTCTCTCTCGAAATTTAAGTGCGTATATTTGAGTGTGTGAAGCGTTGTGTGAGAAACCAAGAATTGGTATCAGATTAGAGATCTGTGATAGATCCCTAAATATACACTGATGTTTGTTCCAATCTTGTGACACTTGTAATATAGATCATTTATCTTTCAGGGGATTAAAAAGACACTTATATTGCATGAAATTCAAGAATGTGATGTAAAGGAACTTCTATCCAGTAAAGACTCATTAGCTGCTTGTGATGTAGCAGTTTTTGTTTATGACAGGTGAACACGATGCCAAATTCTGTTAACATTTAAATTAATCACACCCTTTAGTTACTGTTTGTAATATCTAATCATTTCTTTTTACAGTTCTGATGAATATTCCTTAAAAAGAGCATCAAAGTTACTGATGGAAGTAGCTAGGAAAGGAGAAGATAGTGGTTATGGTGTGCCTTCTCTTCTCATTGCTGCTAAGAACGACTTGAATGTATATCCAATGGCAATCAAAGATTCTGAGATGGTATTGTTTTTTTAACTTGTTGATATAAATATAACACCAACTTAACATTGGTTTACATTACCATCTGCAATCCTTTGTTTTAGGTTTGTCAAGTTATGAAAATAAATGCACCAATACGTATCAGTGTGAAAGAAAGATGCATGAATAACGTCTTCCAAAAATTGTTACTACAGCTCAGCAGTGTCACTTAAGTGTTCCTGAAACTGAACACGGGCGAAATAAGAAGCGTTACCGACAGCTTGTGAACCGTTCTCTCATTCTTGCTTCTGGTATGCCTATTTTTACCAATATATGAAAAATACAAATGTTAAACAACCTTGTTTTAATGTTTGAATACTAGCAAATTCTAGAAAAAATTGGTTCAGGTAACCGATTCTTGAAACATCCACAGCCTAATATAGCTGGACCAGTTCTATCTAGTCTGATTATTCTGTTTTGTTGGTCAACCCATTTTTCCTAAGTTTTGAATGATTTTTGCCATGTTTCTCATTTCTATTTTACTACAAATTTGCAGTAGGCGCTGCGGTTGCTATAGTTGCAATGGCAGTATTCCGAGCTTATGCTTGTAGAAAGACTAATTCTGCCCGTTAGGTATAAGGCTATGTACCCTGCTAGCTACACCGTTGGATTCAAAATAAGCGGTTTGTTACTCTCTATAATTTACTTGCATTTAAACAATTAATTTTTGATAAAATAGCTTCAATTTCTTCATCTTTTAACTCCCAAATATTGCTTTATATAGTTCTAGCTCTCATAGAATAAGTAATCTTATATAATTTACTTTGGAGTTGTTACCTTATTCATTTTGGTTTTTTTGTTGATCTTGATGTACAGTGTTTTCCCTGTTGGTAACCGGTAAAAAAGTCAAAAAGAACAACCAATGGGCCTGGACAACACAATCTTGATAAAGATTGGTAAGAATATATTGTGGTTTACACATCATTATAATGCTTACTTTTGTGTTTTATGTCTATACATTACATAGTCAATTTTAGCTTTACCAATCACACACTCATTTTGAACCATTTTATCTATGTTAACGTAAATCATCTTTTTCGTAAAACGCTGATAGTTCATATAACCGGATTTTAAAATAATAGAGAAGTTATGTTATTGGTATGAAAAAATATGATGTTATGAAGTTTTCTGTTACTGCAGAAAATGTACCAAAAAAGCTCAAAATCAGATCTTTTGGTCTTGAGTACTTTTGAGAATTGACAGAGATTCTCATGAGTGTGGAGTGGATTGGGGAAATAAGGACATCCTCTGTCTATCTCTCTTTGGTGCCTTTTATTTATTGCTGGCCCCAGAATCACAGTCATTTTTCCTTGTTACTATAATATTATTATTATCAAAATAGCCAGTAAAATTTTGACTTTTATGATTAAATTAAGTAATAATTTTTTAGCCATCATCTGATAATTTTTTATCCATTTTGGTTGATATTATATTTTGTTCATGTTCAATAGAAATAACATTCATGCAGTTGCAGAACTAAGTTTCATTTTTTCCATGTGTCATTTTATGAATATTTTGGGTGCATTAACGTAACTCCACTATATATATAACACGTGAAAAACAAGTATCGGATACTAAATAGCAGAATAGTTTTTTTTACTGTTAACATGTTACATTGTTGTTTATAACGTCGGTCCGCCCCTCCTACCACTTACTCCCACCTTTTTTGATTCTTCACCTCTTTCCACCACACTCCCTCTTTCTTGTGTTGGATCATAACTTTCTATTCTTTGTGGAATTTATTCACTATCATGTTTTCATTTTTCTAATTTCTTTTGTTTCTTTTATCAATTTTGTTTTTATTACAGGATTAAGTCGAAATTACCGCTTGAGGATTGGTTTAACTGTAATCATGGGCTATTTAATTGATCTCACTCATGAAACTAAATGTTTCAGGTTTGAGACAAATTTCTACAGCAAAGAGTTCTTTTTGTAATTCAAACTTAGGTGTTGTGAACTCACATTCTTTGGTTTCAATAAGCCAAATGTATATGCTTATAAAAAATAAGTCAGTGAGTTTGTCGTTCAAAAAATAATAATAATCACGACATCATTTTGAGTTTGTGTGCATCATGTGTAACTTCAATTAAAGTGAACCTTGGTACTTGTGTTCTAAATAGAATATTAATTGAGTTCACAATATTTTTATTATAAGGGATATCTAACATAGTTTTTTTTTAGTTTAACCTTATAAATTATCAAATGTGAGGTATAGTAGTGATGGGAAAAGATGCACCTAGTGAGTGCTCTTTGGTAAACAAATCATTCAAGTTTGTTTGTTCATGCATGTATACTCACTCTAGCAGGCTATGCTAAATTCATAAACAGAATAATTAATTTACAAATGAAAACAAACAAACATGATGATCTAAATATTTAATCAATCTGTAGTAAATAAAGTTAAAAATATGTTTCAAACCTTTTGGGAATTGTCATGAAGATGAGGAAGCTATTGGTTGTATTAAAGCTAAAGGAATATCTTCCTCTTGATTCTCATTTGGTCACCATCTTAAGAAGAAAGAAGAAAACTTTTGATCGTTTGAAACAACTTTTGATCGCTTAAAAGATAATCTTTTTGATCGTGTCCTTTGGTTTGGTTCTTAATATATGTAACCGTAAATGGTTATAGATTGTTTTGTATAATTCACCTTTTTTGAAAGATAGAAATCTTTATTAAAAAAATACAATATAATTGTTATAATTTTTTGGATAAATATACTACAACCTGAACCCTACAAGATTAATTTGAACCCTCAACTTTTTGGTTGTAAAGCACACCACTTAACCACGAAGAATTCTCCTGCCGACTATGATGAGTCCGGACAACCCAACCACACCCACACCCACACCCACCTAGACCCACATGCAAAATGTCTAGGACCCATGGCTCACTTAGTCACTTTATGCGTAGTTGGGTGCCATTATGATCCCTCAAGATCGACACTATGTGGTGCAATAGTGAGCAAGTGTTATACTTGGCTAAGGCTAATAGTTATCTGCAACATGCATATATGGTCATGATGTCACCTTCTTGAGTTACAAGCTACAAAAGAATTGGTCCATGCAAAAGCTAATCTTTGCATCCATGGTATGTGTCTATGCCTTAAGAGATAAGGAACTAATCACTCTATCTTTTACTTGATTTGATTCCTACTTTTGATGGACAATTATGATCAATTTTTTCAATAATAATAATAATAAGAGATATATAAGTCCAAATAATTTATTTATTTGTGTAGAAATAATATAATATTATTTACTTTAACAACTGCATATATAGTTAAAAACATAATTCTTATATCAGTAGGTCTTAGATAATGTGGTTAATGCATACAAGCCAATTCAATTTTGACGAGAAGATGTTTTCTAAAATTGAAGATTTAATTCAATCCTAATAGATTAAAAACTTTGTAATTAACAATATAAATCAGAGGTTTTTCACTATCGGTAAGATTCGTGAATTTTGGTGGAAACGACGTGGGTATGGACCTCATCAACGGGTCACCGAAAGACCCTTAGTGACTTGATTACCGACAGTTGCTTCACGGATAGATTACCGATGACACATTCAATGACAAAGCATCCAATGATTGTATCAATGGATCACCGATAACAGTATCACTGATGGATTAGTAACAACCTTACCGCTGACAAATGCGATGGACATTTTTAATACAAAGGATAAATAAAATATACTGACAAATTTTCCTATGCATGAAAATAACATGATTCAAATTATTACATAGGGTAAATTAAAAAAATCACAAGACTTGGTAATAATTCCATTTCAATCGATATTAGGACGCACGGAGTCGTGCCGATATAAGAGGGTGGAGGTGATATTACAACTGGTTTAGTTAAGCTACTCATGATATGTAAATATTAAGAGGTCATGGGTTCAAGTCTCACTATAAAAAAAATTCTTAGAGTTGATCCAGTGGGTTTGTTCAGCAATGGGTTTCCTACCGGGAAACAGATAGGTGGGTCCGATTAAGATAACAAATATTCTCCGAAGCAGGGTCGCACATTTGCCGTTAAAAAAATTAACACTTTAAATGATTACGAAGATGTAACAATTAGTAAACTCATTATCCTACGTATTTGTTCATAACATAATTTACAAATTTAACGAGGACTCTGCATATGCTAAAATTAACGTCTAAAAGTTGTATAAAAAATTAACGTTTAAAAGTTACAAATTTTTTAAAAAAATATGTAATTTAATCTCATGATATTTGAGAGGTCGCTTCAAAATCAATACATATCAAATCTTCCTACTATAATAAAAGAGTAACTTGAGGTGCCACGTGTCAGCACCACAATCATTTTCACTAAAATTTCTCCGCCTCTCTCTCATCTTAAATAATTATCTTAATTACTAATAATATTATTTAACATTCTTTTGCATTTAATAAATTAAAAAAGAGATCTATTTATTAATAATATTTCCAAATAAACAATCTTCCTACTATAATAAAAGAGTAACTTGAGGTGTCACGTATCAGCATCACAATCATCCTCACCAAAATTTTCTCGCCTCTCTCTCATCTTAAATAATTATCTTAATTAATAATAATATTATTTAACATTTTTTGCATTTAATAAATTAAAAAAAATCTATTTATTAATAATATTTCCAAATAAACAATCTTCTTATAAAATAATAATTTTTTCTAAAGCATAAAACTTTTTTAAAAATACAAAATATTTTAAAAATTGGTATTTTTAAAAATTCAATTTTTCAAAACCAAAAATAATTAATTTGAGAGTTATACTAAGAAAATTTTTAAAAATGACATTTTTATACTGCTTGTTTTAGAACAAAATGTTTTTTTTTAAGAATTTAAAAACATTTTTCATACGTAATTTCAGTCATATATATCTTAGAATATCATTTTATAATTAATAAATATTATTATATTAATATTTTATTTATTCAACCCGTGTAATATACGGGTTTACTAAAGGTAGTTTTATTATCTTTCACATAGATTTGATGAGCTTTCCAGTAATGATACTTACGCAATAAATGGTCCACTTTATAAAATGAATCTACATAGATGTCGTGTATGCAAATTATGCTTACGAGTACAAACTTTTTAAAAAAGATATTAACGTGGTTTTTTTTTGTAATTTTAGTTGTGATGCAAAAATTACATATAATAAATGTGTGTGAACTAAAAAATGCTATAACATGTGTAGATTCTAAATAGCGTTGTTTTTGGAACTTTTAATACCAAAGTGTCATATAAGATTATTTATAAAACTAATTGTTTTAACTGGTTTATTGTCTCAGATGATTCAAGCATGAACAGATACAGATAACAAAATATAAAAAATCCATTCGAATAAAAATTAAATTAAGTTTCAACCAAAATAACTATTAATTCAATTCACAAAATAAATATATCCAATAACAATAACATCAACAAAACTCAAATCCGGATTATCCATACGGATATTATTTTACAAACTCGTGAAAATGTAGCCTGGTGTAGCCCGACCCAACCCGATACAATTACAAATACACGTTTTGAGTTATAATAATATTAATTTCATAAATTAGAAATATTTTTTTTATTAATAAACGTTACTGGAATTTCGTAAAAAATACGGTTTTTCAAGAAATGACCACCCGAAATAAACTCCAGCTTCCAATCCCTTTATTCTCATTAACGCCATTTTTGCATTTCGTCAGCCCAAACTCAGTTGACTCTTCAAGCGAGTCAACCGAGTTCGAAAACCGATATTTCCGTTCTGATGAACGGATTATGGTTTTGCTATTGACTTTCCTGCTATTTCCGTCCATCTCCCACCACCCACCGTCACCTATCTCCTCCACATCAGCGTCACATCGCTCTTCTCCACCGCCTTCATTTTTCATTTTAGCCCTTCTAGTTTCGACATTCACACAACAGTCCCTCAACAATGTAAGACTAAGTCTCCCATTTGTACGTTCTGCTTCAAACTTAGTACCACAATCAGAAACACTAACTGCTTTAATAACCAACCTTCCACCCACCCTATGAGGCCTCACTTTCACAGTACCATCTGAGCCACCAATGGAGGTCAGTGGCGGCGGAAACCCGCCGCCACCGCCACGGTGGCTCACCGTTCTTCGGTCAAAACTCTTCGCTTTTGACCGTCGAAAACCGCCAAACCTCTCTCTTTCCTCCAAACTAAACTCATCACTGCTTTCACTCACATCACTCCCAGTTTCAGTCCCCAAACTCTCAGTACACATTTCCAAGCTCATGGTACTCAATGCTGAAGCAGAACGCTTCACCATTGGATGAACATAAACATCATCATGTTCAACATTCTTTGGTGTTGAGTTTTCAAGAACATTAAAGAAACACCACCCATTGTTCTTGTTAACACTCTCACCATTGTTCGAGTTCGCTTCGAGTTCTTGTTTTTGAAGCAATTGGGTAGGTTTTGAAGGCGATTTCGGCGTAACAACAATCGATTCGATTAGCCGAGGCTCGAGGCATTGTTGCAAACCTTGACACACAACTGAAGCCATGGTTTCAAGATGTTGAAAACAGAGGAAACAGAGTTGACTCAGGTTATTTTTTTTCAAGAAATGTGTAAAGAAACCTTTTGGGTGATCAAAAGATTGAATCTTTATGAAAAATTCAACAAAATTTTATGTGGATTATTGTTGGAAAGAAGTGAGAAGTATGATGAGAAGATAGGTGAAAGGGTTGAGGGTGTATTTATAGAAGGTTTGAACATAGAGGTCTCTTTTTATTATAAAGAGATGCCACTAGAATTTATTCATTTTCTTGGGAATATTGTATGATAAATGATATTAAATATAAAACATACTATGGTATGTCAAAAAGAAGTGATTTTGAACAAAATATTTCTAAGTATGTCGTTATATAATATGTTTTTGATGATGTGATACTCATAAACTAATAGCATATTACTTGGAGGCCGGATTAAGCCATTTCAACTTGACAAATTGTGAGTATTTTAGAGAGGAATAAATGAATAAAATATAAAAGTTAATTGAAAAATCCAAATTATTTAGTAATAATCCAATAATATATTCACAGTTTGTTACCTTCTAGCCCCTAGGTATCCACAACAATTGGATTATTTTCTGTTTTTGAATAAATATAGCACATACCCATGTTAATTTGTTTATACTTTAGAAATAAAAATTAAATGAGTTAATCTTTAAAAGCTTAGTTAGAAAAACAAAAACAAAAAAAAATAACACATATTCATATTTTTGACACAAACCCGCCTTTAACATATCATCTAATTAATCTTGTACTTCTACCTACATGTTGTGGCATATTGGCGCGTCTTAGCTTTTTGTGTAGATATTAATACAGTTTAATATCATTAAAACGATGTATACAAGAACATATGTTGTATAACTATATAAATGATGTTGTCTTTATATTAGTGTATTTATTTTGTAAAATATATAAGTCATATACACTATATAAATCCAAAATCTATAAAATCATGTAGTGAACTTATGATGATGCAAATGGTTGTGGTCTTTAGGTTGATTGGTTACAAAGAAAAGCAGTCATACTTGATTTTTGGATGACCAATAAGAAAACAATCTTTCTTGGACACACCACTCCTTCCTTACTCCTTGTATACAAAAGTGAGCCAACATAGAGGATTCCCTTCTTGGTGATATTTGTGGTCATCACTTTGCATCCTCCTCTAAATTTATACCTTTATAAAACCACTTTCTATCTTTGTGATTGTATATTAGACCCAATGTACTCATGTCAAGACCTAAATATCTTAATTGTTAGGGAATTGATGCATCAACCATGACATCCATACTTTATGTTATTATAAAGTACATTAAATCGACTTAATGGCTACCAATTGATGACGAGTTAAAAACAAAAATTCCAACGCGTTACAGTTCAAAAAATGAATATTATTACGTAATAAGATAAGATTGACATTCATTTAATAGTTTATCTTCGTGCTACCGGAATTGTATAATTCTATGGACAGAAAAAATGGTGGTTTAAAATTGTTGTCGACTATGGATATTGGCTTGACCTTAAAAATCAAAACAAACTTTTTGATTTTGTTTGATCATGTTTATAGATAAAAGATATTCTCCAAAAGTCATTGCGTGTTTGTTTCAAAAAGGTTAGAACATCGACTGCTTAAATTACAGTAGAGCATGGTAATGGTAAGTCTAGTGGGAGCGACCTTGTGCTAGGTAAAGCTTGCCTTTATCGTACTTTTATGGACTTGATCAAAACCTGTAAAGCTATAAGTGAGATTATATTAAGTATAGTTGTTTATATGATTGTTAGTATATCTGGCATATCACCACACCTTGGATTTAGGGTGACATGAACCTATTGTTGAGGATCCTATCAAAAAATAATTTTTAAATTAGTTTGAAATATATCTCCCATTAGTTATATTAGTAATTGTCATTAGTATAGGTGTAGGTTATGGTCATTGATTAATTAGTATAGGTGTAGGTTATGGTCAAGGTCAATCTCATTGATTGCTAGTCTTGATTGCTTTTATCTTGTATATATATGTTGCCAATCATATAATAATAAAATGTTTAGCATTACAAAATGTCATATATTCTAGGATCAGTTTATACACCTCCTAATGCCCTAATGTATCTCACCAGTACTAAGGAGACATCATAACAAGTGGATGGGCAACAATCCGTACCTTAAGTGTGGTTCAAACTAAATCTTATATGTCTGTTGCTAAGATGTTATATCCTATATTTTTGACCGCCAAACCAGTAAAATCGTTAATAATGTATTGAAATTATAAATACTTTACATGTAAAACATGTTTATTAGTTCTTATTGTTCACACATAGTCCAATGCTATTTAGGCTTACTTCATAATAGTTCTCATTTAGTTACAAGTATATAAATTAAGTTTAAAATAGTTCAAAAGTGTTTAAGTTTAGTTTACAAAGTTCAAACAAGTTTAAGATAAGTTGAGAAATGTTTAAGTTTTGTTCAAAGAGTTCGAAAACTCTTAAAATAAGTTTAGAAGTGTTTAAAAATTTATTTTAGGGATTTCAAATGAATTGAACACACCTCAGGGTCACTTTATAAAATTCAGCTTTATTTCAGAAAGCTTCAAAATTACTTAATACTTAGTTAAAAACCTCTAACTTAGTTAATTAAAACTTCATATTCAGTTTAGAAAACTTCCTGAGTGTATCTAATTTTATTAGATATCAACAAAACTATTTAAAAGATATTGGATAGTTTTACAGACTTCAGATCTAGTGCAGAGACATCAAAAGAGTTCATGTCTACTTCATAAAGTTTTAGACTTAGGGGCTGTTTGGCAACATCTGAATGATTAAGTGCTGAACCAATAAGAGGTCTGAATCATTAAGTGCTGAATCATTAAGAGGTCTGAACCATTAAGAGCTAGTATATAATTTAACTATTCAAAGACAAATGTCTGATCAATTCAGATAATATGTCTTAACCATTCAGCATTAGACCTCTTAACCATTCAGCATCAATATAATGCTTAACCATTCAGAGGTAAATCTCTTAATCATTCAGACATGTGCTCGCGAAACAAACAGTCTGAATCATTAAGTGTTGAACCATTCAGACATCTGAACCATTAAGAGGCTGATTAAGAGGCTGTCAAACAGCCCCTTACTTGAAAGACTTAAGAACTAGCTCTAGAAGATCAATAAGTACATCAGAATATACGTAAGTTTAAGCTAGTAAATGTAATAAATAAGTAGTTAAGCTGATAAATATAATAGTATTTAATAGAAATCATCCATTTTAATTTTATGCGTTACAAAATAACAGTTATGTTGGTTTAAAAGCTAATATAATCTCATGTTAACAAATTCCTTATATGCCTTTCGAGACAGTTCATATTGAAATGTTTAATATTTGTAACAGAATTTAATTTCCGTACAAGAATCTAATTATTTTTTTATTTCGAAGGTCAAAAGGATGATTATAATAATTTAGATATAAACAAAAGAAAAACGCATCAGAATTAAATGTATACTTTTAATCTGATGGTCAAATTTAAAAGTTTATTCCCATTCATTATTCTTTATAGTTTAGGCGTACGAAACATCTGGTTCATTTAGAAACAAAATGAACCCATATCTGATATCTACTTCTGCAGTTTGGCTTCATTTCAAGAAATCCCAACCATTCAAAAAACATACCAAACTTGGTTTTAGAAAGCGTAAGATGCTCGAAAACGTTTACGTCCCAAGAGCCTAGGTACAACGCGTAGGCTTAACATACGTGAGGCGTTATATATCAGCCTCCAACGCACCCTAATGCTAACCCAGGACGTGATTTTTAAAACCAAGATAAACTCAAAACATTAACACAGCAACTGATATGCGGCCGACAAATCTTAAATTAAAAAGAAAACTAGAATAAGCACAATCAAGTGCCAGAAACATAAATCCAAATGCTGATACAAAACAGTCACCTTAACCTAAAAGAGGATTTGTGATTGTCTGCTAAATATGTTAAATTATAGCAATGCAAAACTAAATAAAAGGTCATACCTAAAACGTGACCTCTATTCTCCCTGCTTAATTTCAAGCTGCTTGAGTTTGGAATCCAACTCATCATTGTCGCCATCCTCATCAGCATCCTCGTCATCATATTCTTCTCCTTCCGGGTCATTATCGTCCAAAGGTCCAAGCAAATCTGGTGAATTCTTGAAAATTTCTTTCACATCTTCAACGCCTTCATCAGATAAGAAATTACCATTAATGTTCAGCAACTTAAACCCTGGTTTACCGACAACGGCCTGAGCCAGAACCCGAGCTCCAGCCCTTCTAATCATATTGGTGCTGAAGTCAACTTCAGTCAACCGTGGAAAGTCTTGTTCAAGGGCCTTGGCGATCACTATAACACCTTCATCCTTCAATTCATTCTCAGACAGAAGAATCTTAACTATAGATTCTTTTTTGGCGGTTATAAAATCAGCCAAACCAGAAGCTGCTTCTGCAGTAATTTCGTTTCCCGCCAGTTCCACAACTTCAAGTAACGGAGCAGAATCTTTGAGAGCGTTAACAAGAGCTAAAGTTCCTTCGTTTTCCAGATTTAAGTAACTGAGGTAAATCTCAGTCAGATTAGTGAATAATGTAACAGTTTTACTCAAAGCAATACCGGCTTCTACACCAAAAATATTATCACGAAGATCGAGTTTTTTCAAACCGGTACATGTGGCGAGTGCTTCAGATAATGCAATTCCTCCTTCAGAATCAACCCGAGTGGACGAACACCTGAAATCCTCCAGAATTGGGGACTTCTTCAAAAGTTGAGAAATTGCGATTGCCCCTTCATCTCCAGTCATATTATTATGAAAATGAAGAATTTTCAGTTTCTCTGTGGAAGGAATTAATTCAACCACCGCCTTCGCAGCTTCCTCTGAGATACCATCATTCAATAAATACAACTCCTCAAGGTTACTTTGTGACCTTAAAAGTTCACTAAATGCCCTTACTCCTTTTTCACCTAATGCATTATCTGAAAGGTTCAAACACCTCAAGTTACAACCTTCAAGGGCCGATGAGAACATCTTCATAACTTCAAGAGCCTCTTCTTCTGGCCTGCCAGCAACAAAATCTGACAAGTCAACTTCTGTGAGTTGACCCTTAACAGAGGTCAAAATGGGAACAACAACACGGGCTGCGTCCAACCCGAAGCTTCTATTGCTAAAACGTATCTTTGTATACTTGTTTCCAGGCTCTTGTAGTGGTTTTAGCAGGTCTTTTGCTTCATCTGCCTCGATGAAGGCCCGTTTCCCTCCAGAAATGTCGAAAAAGGTTGGGTATTCTGGTGTAATCGGTTCAAAATTATTTTCTTGTTGTTCTTGTTTTACTCTAGGACCTCTTTTCACTGCATCCACCATGAGTGTGCTGGATTCTTTAGCATAAAGTTGAACCGCAGAAGCACCATCACCATCTGGCTCTTTTTCAAAGTGTTGGTTCGCTGTTTCAAAGGCTGCAGCTTCTATTCGCTTAGCATCTTCTTCCGCTTCTTCCTTGCTTAAAAGACCATATTTTCTGGATAAAATCGACGGTGTGGTGAGATTTTTTGTTATGCGTTCCACAAGCACTTGCCTGGTTCCTTGGCTTGGAGGCCACAGCTTAATCGAGTGCAAGCGGTTTTGTGCAGTTGAATCCATGTCAATAAAAATAAACCTGCAACAATAGTACAATACATTTCATATATGTATACCTTAAGTCTTTTCATTTAAAAACAATAAACAAATAGCACTTTAAGCGAACGTCTACGCTAACAAAATGATATATCAGATTACATTTACATCCTGAAACTCTGTATCCATCTAATATACTCTAAACATTACAAATCTCATCCTAAATATCATACACATTTCAGAACAAATAAATTAATAATATGCGCTAACGTCTGCTACTGAAAGAACATTCGAGATCTTTTCAAGTATACTCAAACCCTATCAATACAATTAAAAAAAAAACACGATATCTCACCAATTCGTACCATTAGTCTTACCGTATGTAAAAACAACTCAAAACACTCTTAAACACTAATTCAACCGTCCGAAACACGATTCCTCAATGTAATCAGATACAATCAGATGTAAGTAATCTCAAATCAACTCGTTACACACTTACACTAGTAAACAAAACTACACACAACTAGATTACAACATATTCTAGAAACAGATAACAAAATCGCTGTCAGATCTAGTTTGTGACATCAGAAACCCTAGATTTACAGTTGACGGATGATTGACTTCACATAATAAACATAGAAGATGTTACAGAAGTGGATTTGTGATGTGTAAAAGGAAAGTGAAGTAACTTACTGGCGGTGGCGTTAGGGCGGAGTTAGGGTTCCGATGGTACGGAAAGTGGTGGCGACGGTGGTGGAGGTTATATGATAAGTGGTGAGAGGGGGGCGTGGTGTTAGTGGGGTCTGATATTAATAATAACTTCTGGGCTCTGATGTTTTGAAATTGAAACCACGAGCGGAAATCATTTCCCTCTCGTTCTTTTAATTTTAGTGGGATTTTTATTTGGATTCATGTGTCTTTTAATCTATTATATATTTTTATTTTTATTTTTATTTTATTAGGTTCAGGGTAGTCGTCTTGTTTTATTAGTTTTTCTTTGAATGACATATTAGCGTCATAATATATTTTTTTATTTTCTCAGGTTTTCTTTCGCTTTTTCTTGTTTTGTATAGAGTCGTTCTAGTTTTTCACGGTTTCTCCTAGATTAATATTGTTTCACTTTTCTCATTCGCATGTTCAATCAGGGAAAATGGTGAAAATCCCTCGGTCTGAGGAAAAAAATTTTGATCATCGGATTCAGAGGGCAGATGGTGGTTTTCTCATCCGAAGAAAAAAAAACATTGGGTGCCACCTCATCTCCCGGGTGGCTACCACACTGTGCCCTTAAACTCTTAAAGTATAGAAGGTAAATGGTGAGTAGACTTGATATAACAATAGTTTTTTTTAGTTTTGTTGGTGTTTTCAAAAAATGCAATAAATGGTTTATTATAATAAAAATAAATTGGTTATATGTTAACTTATGCACTCTTTAAATTGACTTTCAAATTTATACCAACATCGAATACATGTGAAATTACAAAACAACAAAATAGTATGTGTATCAAGTATCTTTTCAGTCAAAAATAAAAATTATGTGTACTTATTTGGATGGCATGTATTTTTTTTTTCAATTGGTTAATAACAATAAAAACAAATGTAATTTCTTATTTTTCATGAAAATATCCTTTAATCTAATTCTAGTACACATTTTTATCAACTTGTAAAATACACGTAAAAACATTAAATTATGTTTTATATTAAAATCTTTAAACTTGTCTACATTTAAATGTATTTCAGAAAGTTTAGTGCCTTTTTAAATAGAAAGTATATTAGTTCTTTTGTCAATGATAAATTCAACTCGGATTGTTTGACATTTGAATAAACGGGTCCAAGACTTCAAGTGACCAAAATATGAAACCCCTTTCAAAGCCTTAAACACTAACCCAATGGTCGTTCCGTAATTGCCTTTTGGAATTAATAATTAATAAATATTCAAACCTTAGGAACATCCCACAAAAATACAAAGAAACGAACAATCCATATCCGTATGTATTAATACAAAAATACTTTTTAAAACATAAATAATATATTGATTATTAAGAAATTCAATAACAATGGTACACATTAGTGGGCCGGCCCAATCCGCCACACCCATCGGTCCATTACTCCATTAGGATACCCTTTATGCCCTTATGACCTTATCCTTCGACCTTCATGTGAAATGCAACAAATAATTCATAAATGCATATAACAAATATTTTCCGTAACGCATATCACAAGAAGGCGGGAGTAGCGGTGTCAACGAATAAGGCAGGACTAGAGTTGTAAACGAGCCGAGTTACTTATTAACTACTGGCCAACAGCTTGCTACAAGCTCGTGAAATACATGACAAGCTCAAGCCCGAACTCATATAGGAGATATTTTTCAAAAAAACACATATCATGTCTGACTAGACTAGCGAGGCTAAATGAACTTATTATTTATACAACTTTTATCTAGTCTAGTCTGTATATATACTATTAATAATTAATAATTACTATACATAAAATAATAATAATAATTACTAAGTGATATATATTGTGTTTATATTATAAAAATTATAATAATAATTATATATAATAATTATAAGTGTATGTAATTAAATAAACAAAATAAATAATAAACGAGTCAAGCTCAAGCTTAAAATATTAACAATGAGCCGAGTTTGAACTATAGAAATAGAGCTCGGGCCAAGCTTGTTTTCAAGCTAAAAGAGTTGCGTTCGAGCTTACATTTACACCCTGGGCAGGAGTAACAAAAAGATTTTTACTTGAAATCAAGCTACTTGCATAACCATGATAACAAATCTACATATTATTAGCTACAAATCACTACAGTTTTAGAGATAAATGAATCGGTAATGAGTGATAAAACTAGACACCGTAACAAACCGGATCAAGTATTAACAATCCCATAATCTTTTACATTTTCATTTTTTAGTATACTTCTATAAACATCTAATTCCTAATATTATCATCTTTTTACTTGATTATGTAACACGAGAGTGAACGGGTGGTCTCTCGAGTGCGATCATACCTAATCTCCCTTTTCTAAAGTCTGACAAAACCCGAAAGGCTGCTTGATGTTCATCTCCATTAAACAACTGTACAGCAAGCTTGTGGATAAATCTGTGCATTAGGAACATAACATTAACATCATTATTTAAAAAATGGTGCAAGTTTGTTATTTTTGAGGTTTAGGGACTGATTTCAACTTGGATGATTTATTTTAACAGATTTAGAAATAGTTGACAGTAGTATCAAGTTATACAACAGATAGATGCTACATATAGAAAGCTGTGTTTTGTTTGACCTCAAAAGTCAATAGGTGAAAAGAAACGTACGTTTTACCACATCGGCCATCCGTATCAATCTTATAACGCTCCCATAGAATATCGTTATCTACCACAAACAAGAACAATGTCAGATTGTCAAAAGGCTAAATATGACATTATAAAATTTAAAAGGGTATATGAAATTTTGGGCTCTCAGAAAGATATATATGAAACTAATCATGAAAACTAGTTCACATTTCACAACTTCACATTTTACTAAAACTATATGCCGAAGTCAAATGTTTAACATAACCAAAGCAAAAGGATCTACTTACTTGCTGTTGGAAGTTTTGAGAGCATTTGTACAAACACACCTGCAACATCAGTAACATTATATGACCTCTCACCAATGTCATCACATATAGCAAGCTTTATGGCTGCTGCTTGATCACTCATCCTCATCGGGATTATTCCAGGTGAATCTAGCAACTCCAGATCGTTTCCAAAACGAACCCATCTTTTACCAACATTGTGAAAAGAAATAAAGAATTAGAATAATCTGAAATTTCTCTGTGACTCTATAAATAAAATAACAGCTCAGATATGACCATTTCAACCCATTTATATAAAAACAGACTCAAACATCATGAGATAGCTAGAAATAGCACAGGTTAAACGGGCAAAAATTGTCTTAACGTGTTTTTAATGCTTATAATGTCCTAAATTGTTTTAATTTAGAGAAAGGGGCAATGTATGTGAAGGTGACCCATGTAGGCATGTATTCAACTTTTTCATTAAGGCCACCCATGTATTAAAACTACTTGTATTAAAACCACTTGGTATAAATGAAACTAGACACCTACTTGGATTGCCAATAAAGTAGTTTCAACATATGAGCCATCCAAGTAGGTATTTGGATCCATTTACACAAAATTCGGCTAAAAACATGCCAGATGTGAAAAATGCCTTCAAAGATTTGGAGAAGACAGTCACAACTTTGTGTCTATCAAAAAAAACAATGCCAATAAAAAATTACGTGATCTTGTCGTTTTACAATATTTGTTTTCCCGAGTCGGGATCTCTCTAGTACCATCCCTCTCTATCCCATAAGATTTCGGACCCTACTATTTGAGTGGGATTTGCTGAGTATGTTTGTTTGTCATTTTACAATATTTAGGCAAGTTTTGGGCCGGATTAGGTATAAATGAAACTAGACACCTACTTGGATTGCCAATAAAGTAGTTTCAACATATGGTTGGCCTTGATGAAAAAAGCTGAACACTTGGGTGGCCTCCACATGCAATATTCCTAAGAGATGTTTTACTTATAACCATTTCTAAAGCCTTAATTTAAAACCAAGTAAAAATGGAGAAGAAATTGTTGGTGACCTGGTGGGTCGGCTCAACTCAATCCAACCCGATTTGATTGACATAAAAAATATGTTTTTGACGCAAAACCATTTTGACCCATTGCTAACCTGTTCGACCTGCCCGTTTATGAACTATTAAAAATAGTAACTTACTTTAATACTCTTGTCACGCCTGGCCTTGGAGCTGCAGGACACATACGACGCTTTAGTAAGCGATTGATTAAGGATGACTTTCCAACATTTGGATAACCAACTATTCCAGCCCGCACCTGTTACACATCATATCATGTCTAGTAAGAAAACTGCTAGGATTTGCAATTATGATCACACTATAATAATTGCAGAAAACAAAATGACAGATGTTTACATGGTTTATGTTCATGGTCATATGCTATGCTTCTTGCTAAATTTAGTAAATTTTGTAGTACACACCAAGAAGATTCTAAGACAAATACAGATAGAAAGCGCGTGACTACATAGCACTTTAACCTATATTGACCGCATTTGTCCAGCGGAGGGCTGTAACTGAGTTGGCTGAAAATGCTATCTAGATATGGCAATTTCGACCCATTTACCAAAAATGGGTCAATATGGGGGTTATTAAAGCTCAAATGGGTAACAAATTTAATATATTTTTAAAAGAAACATGTCAAATGAGTCAAACAGGCTGAAAGATTCCATAGTGTTTTCAGATGCTTTAAACTTCCAGAATCTCATTATAAATTAGATTATTATTCTAGCAACAAACATGAGTTTGTAAATTTTTAACTAATACATAAATTTATAAAACTCACTGGACGAGGAAGCAGCCCTCGTGCCCTGCGTTTCATATTAACACCTGCAGCTACCGATTTTGCTAATCTTCCTAATTTCATGGTTCCCTGCACTTTTCATAAGAGACCCATTAGTTCCTATTATGTTTTTATCCCTCCAATTGAAAAGGAATCTGCTTCAATACCATCCCAAGCTGTCCATTGGAGAAAACGACTTTTATTCCTTGCCTGCCATAATAATCTGCCCAAGCATTCCTATCTGCAGTTGATATCATGTCTTCTCTATTCAACACCAAGATTCTTTTTCTATTACCCAGCCATGAATCCATCTGATTGTTCATGTACGCTTATAAGTATATATATATTTAAAATCAACAGCAAATAACATCATTGAGGATTACACACTATTCAGTAATCACAATAAGATAATAACCTGTAATAAAACGAGATCTCGAGAAGTACAAGATAGAGTTTGTATGTGCTTTGGTTGTTTGAAGTTGTAATGATCAAATAATCAGATGTTTAAGTGTTTGGCAAATCTGGTTATTTGAGGAATTAATTAATAAAGTGATTAAAGCAGATATTATGGTTATAAAAAAAAAAAGAAGATGTTTTGTTAAATTAGAGTCAATCTTTTTACAAAATTAAAATTACCTGCGGATGACTTGTGGACATTGGAATCCTAGCATCTCTCACTTCAATGACAACATCCATTAATTTCAGTTGTTCCTTGAGTTCTCTTTCTGTTTTTGCAATATGTCCAGGGTACCACTGAGGAATATCGAGAATAAAAGTCAATCTAAAAGTTATGATAATTTTCCCCTAAAATAAAATCTCAGGGGAAACCCGGACCTTAAGACTACCTGAACGGGACGCAATGTCTTTGTCCAGTGGTAAAGATCGGTCTCAAGATCGGCCCAATCATACTCTTCTTCAAAAGGGTCAACCGCATTACTAGAATTCATGTTACCATTTCCATACCAGCTTGCAGATTTCCCACCAACAATCTGCAATAATTTTGATTCTGTGTTTCATTATCTACTACAAGTCTACAATCATTCTACGACAGGGTGTTCGAACCATTTGTGAAAGAGTTAAGCAACTTTAGAACTGTAATAAGCACGACATAACAACCCAAATCATATGATCACATCAACTTCTCTTCTTCCGTAACATGAATTATGACTTTACTTTTACGAATATGATCATAAAATTAGCACAAATTTAGCATTGTGATATCAAAAATAGACAATCAATCTAATTCCAGTGTGTCCATAACAACAACATTAAGCTCCATATATCTCAATTCACCCTAATGCCAACACGTTTTACCCTAGCACGCATTCGTAATTTCTTACACGAATTACATTTAATAACTCTTCATTTTCCGTCACGAAACCCTCAAATCAGCAAAATTCATCAATTGGCTAACATTCACAATGCTATTTATCTTCAAAATCGTTTAAATTCAAGCAATTAATGGAAGCACAGGTGTCAACAAGAAGTTTCTAGAAGCGAAGAGATTAGTTGCCTGAATAGTGGGAGGGGACGGCGGAGGAGGGGCGGCGGAGGCGGTGGCAACCACCGTTAACGGCGGTCTCCTCCGGTGGTGAAAAAGAGGTGGTGAAACCGAAGCTTTGTTGAAGAATACACCAGATAGGTGAATAGCCATGCTGTGGTCGCTCTCGATTGCAACCAGCTTGGGAGAACACTTGATTCAACCACCGGAAAATATTATCTTCTTTACAGAAAAATGTATCAAATATCTACACACTTTTCGGTTTTCAACTTTTCATTGTACATCTTTAGGTGTTTCGTCTGGCTCTTTTTAATAAAACTTATATTTTTTAGTTTATTTATATAAAATAAGTTTAATTTGGTGTTTCTTTTAGCTTATTAAGTTTTTATTAGCTTATATAAGCTTATTTAAAGATTGTATTTTAGCTTATTTCAAAAAGTTAATTTGCGTAAGGGTATAAGCTATATGATAATATGTAATCATGCCCATTTTGGTCATTTTATTAACATAAACTAAATAAAAAAACTAACACAAACATTTAAAAGGATTATCATTTGTTAAGTTTACTATACGTTTTTTAAGCGCAAAAATATTTATTTTACTATTAAGAAATAAATCATTTATTTAACCGAGTGAGACATAGATGAATGGTGGACCATTTATTCATCGTTCCATGGTTGAGTCTTATATGAACGCAAGTAAGTCATTGTTATGCTTTTGATTACAGAGATCTATTGGAGTTACACAAAACAAACCCACGGAACGGGAAGTGACTCGCGCTATAATTTTTATAACATATTGGTGTGTCTGGAAAGCCTGAAACAAAACTACTTCTAAGTACAATGATTTTTGGTAATGTTAGAGATTTTCGTTCCCTATGTATAATGACCACTAGACCAGGATGAGGAAAAAAGCTCCACAACATCCCCTTAGAACCTTGATTAATAGTCAATCTAGTAAGGGTGAGACAAGTGGTTGAACCGTAACCCTCTTTAAAGACTCAAAAGCTTGACCCGCTTCTTTATTTCAAGTAAAAACCATCCTTTAAAAAAAACATGTCAATGACTTGATTATACTTACATAGTTTTAAATGAACATTCTATGATACTTGGTTACACCTTAAAAACCTTTGAATTATTTACAATTATGCATTTAAGGCACGCTTGTATCGCTTGACCTTAGATGGATTAGTGGCCACGTTATGTGTGAAAATGATATGGCCGAGACATACTAACTTTAATAGCACCAAAAACAAATTTACTTTTCTTGGCCGCCAAACTCTCTTGTTGTATAACAACTTTTAAATGCTCTAAATGATTAATCCAATTATAGTTGTAGATTAGAATGTACTATTATACTTTTTTTTAATAAGCCCTAAACACATGGTTCATAAGGCTTTGGAAAGTGGAGAGCGCGACATCGCGTTAGTTTGGCCAAATGGCATAACAAGGAATTCAAACCGATCATTGTGAGTTTTGAAAGCAGTTTTACTCACATCCGCAGTGTGATAGTAATACATAGATTTGAGGTCCACATTGAAATGTATTCGATGCCATGTAATTCATACATTAGTTGTTCATGCATGCATTTTTTTAACACCACCACCCAGAATTTCTACGATAAGATCGCCACATCCTGCATCATGTGGGACTAAAACTCACATCATGTGTACGTAAAGTTTTGACCAATTCAGCAGGTTTAACACAAGCATAACTATAGGCGACTAAAAGTATGATTCAAACTATTAGTATGATGTAGCAGGGCTACTCTTCGAATATGTGCGACAAATCAGAGTCATTCTTCATATATTACATAAAAAAAGAGTATCAGATATTAAATAGAACATAAAATGTTCGCCCGGGTCAATAGTCAATACAAAAAGGTCGATCAACATAGAAAATCAAAACCTTGCTGTGTTCTAGTCTACAGAGACGAGCAGTGTGTTTCATAAATTTGGAACGAACCTACCTTCAAGCTTGTTCTAGCAACCAGACCTAATCATACTCCAGTTCATCGGGTGTCACAGGCCTCTTCAGCGGGATTATAGACTTCTTTTCCACATCCCGAGATAACGCTTTTCTCATATCTGAATTTTCAAAATTAATCACATAATAAACATTGTTACACTGTGTTGTGTCCAAGAGGAAATGAGCAGAAGACAACAAGTGGGTTCAAACGGCTTTACCTAAACCATCTTCCTCCCCAGAATAGTATCGTAATACACGTCTATAGATAACATAATCAAGCTGCAAGATAGAGGTTGAACAATCAGAATGATCAATATACTCATATGCTCAAAATGCTATTAATTTGTCTATTTACTTGTTTTATTTTATTTCTTAGTGGACAATACTTGCACACACTCATACCAACTGGGATTTGACTCATTTGAACCTTCCTGTTTATTGGTAATTTGGTAGGTCAGCTTTGTTAGTCTAGGCCAAAGGCCAGTTGGTGCCATGCTACTAGTATTATTCTTTGTTCAAAACCATTTTAAAGCTAAATGGCGAATCCTAATAACATACCATTCATACAGATGCAAATTTGATCCATATACATATTAATGAGTAAAAACTTTAATTATATTTTATCTATAACAGGTCAAATAGTCAAAAAATTGCCAACGAGGGAACAGGTAAACAGCATTTTTAATGCATATAGCCTTCTAAATCGCTTAACTAAAAAAATATATTAATGTTGTAATAATATAGTTTTTGTTATTATCTTTTAGCACTCCGCTATAAATAAAACTTTAAGGAGATTTTGACAAAAAGCATTTAGAGTCCGCCTAAGCTGTACCAATTTTTTTGTTTTGTTTACACGTTAGCCGTTACCCAACCCAATCATGTAGCTTCCTCCAGTTTCATTCAACGACCAGACAAAGGTGCCCTGTCCAACTTGTACTAAAAGTAAACAGTGTGTGTGTGTTTGTTTTTCTATATGTGAGTATTCGTGTTGTGTGTGCGTGTGTGAGGGAGGGAGGGAGGGGGGGAGAGAGAGCATTACCTTTTCATACATCTTTATAGCGGGTGTATTTGATGCTCTTACAAAGAGGTCCACAAAGTATGCTTTGTCACTGCCCCCAGGTTAAGAAAGCACAAAACAGAAAAGAACTCAGATGAACTGTGGTGCTGGTTAGTCAATTACTGGTATACTCTATAAACAAGAAGTTATCATTTTTTTCTTAATTTGGTATGGAAACATTGGTAAGTGAATAGCTAACTTTAGAAAACAGAATATCCAATCATCTAAACAACACCAATTCAACCCAACTCCACAAGATACAATGTGTCTATAATAGAGTCATGGTTTCTATCTTAGTATCTTTCTAATAGTTTATTTTACTAGTTTATCTTTAATATAGAAACGTGTTTCGCTTGTTTAAACCCATTGACTGGTTACTCGGATCTATACAAAAGAAAATCTTTATCGTGGCATTGTTACACGATGTTGTTAGTAAAGTAATAATGTCAGAGTATTTTGCTGTCAATTTGATTGTGTATGAACCTTTTGAGAGTTTTGGTGCAGATATCTGATATCATATAGATGTATCATCCTAATTAATCCACCTATTTTGATAGATTGTCCTCTTTTCTTACCCTCATGTCCTCATGTAATCCTGTATTAGTCTCAATATGTGCTTAAGGTTCTGTAAAAGTACAAAAAACCCCAACCATCTCCATTCATATTGCAACTAAATCTTTCTTCTACGTCATTTCTGAATAACACTTGAAATTTACAAGAATCCAGGTCCAGCATCTAAGATCATGTCTCTCTGTCATAATTAATTCTAGTATTTGGTGAACTCGAGTTCTAATTGAGCACTTAAATGTACAGATGATGTGAAACAAATAAGTAGTCATGAGTATAAAAGTTGGAAGACTATTGTGTAGGTCGCAAATATCACGAAAACGTAACAAAGCATATGCACGTCAATGAAAATATGTTCAAAAATAACCTAAACTCACATTTTGTCACTGATGTCTTCAAGCAGGTTCATTAGTTTCTTTGCCAACTGCTGCCTACGAAATTCAGGAGCTACCGTGACAGCTGTCACATGACCATGCCACGACTCACCTTGCCCTTCAACTTTACCCATAACTGCAGCCAAAGTAAAAACATTAAGTTCACGTTCCTTGCAATGTCATAAAATTATGAATTGATAAAACAATGTAAAACATAGTCAACAGAAACGCAATAGATTTGGTCAAAACCAATAAACCCCAGAACTTATAAATAAGCATATACGAGACTTAAGAAGCCACACGCTGAACCTTGTTTGTAAGCAAATACGAGACTTAAGAAGCCACACGCTGAAAACCTTGTTTGATAATAGTCAGTATATCAGCATTCACTATAGCCAAACACCAAAATTCTTTGTTTATCAGATTAGATTGGTGCAGGTTATAGTAATGCAATCAATTCAAACTTTTTCTTAAAAAAACTGATAATGCATACATTGTATGAATATAATCACATAAAAAAGGATGAGACATCCAGAATCCTATCTCAAGTGTATGCATAACCAACAAACATTCCTAGCAAATGTCCCACTCGTATGGTATGGTCTAGAGAGAGTGATTTGAGAGCAAACCTTACCTCTATCCCATAGGATAAAGAGGCCGCTCCAAAAGAAACCCTGGCTCAGAAACATGTATAAGTATAACAATAAGTATTAAGTATATACTATAATACATCTATGCTATTAGAACGAATTATTGACAGAATAAATGAGCATCAAGTTTCACTTTTGGTAACCGAAATCGAAAAATGAACCAAAACCCTAATAAGAAAACATATTCCAAGTAAGCATTGGAGCTTTCTAGCAGAAATTCCCCAAATTATGTCTCAATATCATGTCCAATACAAACGAAACAAAATTGAACAAAGCAGCAGTAATATTAAGCAGAAGGATGAAGAATTTACTGTATCCCATGACTCTGTTGCCCGGAGCTTCAGCGACATGAAAATAATCAGGCCATCGAGCCAAGTAGGTCATATAGAACGACATATTAAACTGCACAATAATCAAAATAATCAAAATCATCATCCCGTAACAGTCGTAATGCAAAAACATAATCTGTTTCAAACAACTAGTAATCGTACGCGTAGATACGCATCTCAGCCCCAAATCACATGAGATTCCATTCATCCTCTTTGATTTGATTTGGAGGGAGTAGTGTTTATCAAATTGTTGATCGAATAAGATGAAGATGAATGGAATACTTACAGTTTCAGTGAGATGATCGAGATTTACAGAAGAAAATCTCAGAAGATCATCGCAGCAAAATCTTCGGATTGTTGTCATCTTTGTTGCTCTCTTCGTCCCCTGTGCAAATGGTGGTTGAATTAGATGTCGCTTGTGAAGTTGTGGGTTGATAATTGGGGAAATGTGGGTTACACTTAACCCCTTCGAGGTTACACGAGATGTCACTTTTTAGTTATACTTTGTAAGCAACTAAGCACATACATTTTTGTTTGTAGAGGGGACTTAAACTTTCAACTATTGAGGAGCAGATTTACTATTTGTTAACAGATAAAGTTGTTTTTTTTTTTCGAAAGAAAATCAAGAAATTAGTTTTTTTAGTGTCACTGTTTGTTTATTATTTTTATAGGTATGTGATATAGAATAATTGTGTATTTACATTGATTGAGTTATGTGAGTTTAATGTTATATGTTTGTTTTTGTATTTATTTCCACCGATCCAAATAAAAGTTGTCACGTGTGAGGTATTGTTTGTATGTCAACTTTTCATTTGTGTATCATTGGCAATCGTACTTTCGATTAGTAAGTTTTACATGTGTGATATGTGTTACATCTCTTAATGACTTTCATTCGCGTATCATTAGCAAATTTTCACATGTTGTTTCTTGTATGCTACGATAATATATTACGTGCATGTTCGGATTTTTATACTTTTTTTACAACAAATCGTAAAAATGTACAACAATTTACAATCTTTCTGACCTTCCATTATTTTGAATGACCCATATTTTATCCATTTCAAAAAATATTGTGTTTGAAGCTGATGATTCTAACAGTCTATCATGTGTAATTGTTTTTAAAGGCTCCTCACAAGACTTGTATTTTTGCAACATTGCTTGAAACTAATCATTGGTGCAAGGCTATCTTTTTATAGTAGTGAATGACAAGTCTGGCATAATATAGACAATACTGCAATCGTATTAGCTTACGATACTTGAAAATGTTACCATCAGCTAGCATGACATAGTAGGTTATGACCCATTGCTAACTCAACCAGCAAGGGTTGTCCCACTTTTTCATTTGTATTAGTGAACTCAATGTCATTCAGCTTTCACTTTGAGATATAGACAATACTCCATCATACTAGTTTACGATACTTTACGGCATTACCATTAGCTAGCCTAACACAATATATTACTTTGATCTACTTTTTCATTTGTTTTAGATAGCTCAATGTCGTTATGAGATAATATATATTGGTTCCAGCTTGCAGGATCGGGTTTTGTCACTTAACACTTGTATTTCTCTCAAACTCACTTATAATAGTCACTCAAACAAGATGAAGCAATGTCTTTGACAAGAGTTGATAATAATATAATAAGTAATCAAAGCAACAAGCAGAAATATTTTCAAGGTACTTGTATATATTACTTCTCAACTCAAGATTACAAGACACTTACAAGCATAGAACATGAGTTACAATGAGAAACTATATATACTAGATCCTACAGCCGGTTATACTTGATACCAGCTGGAAACCTAAGACTAAAGCATATACTACAATGCTATAGTTAAGGTATCTTAGATAAAGTATTATCTAAGATATGGTAGTCATGACATGTCCATGACTTACCTTTTGTCACCAACTAAAGATGGCAACTGTACTTAACATAAAAAGGTAAACAGTAGATTAAAGTATGGTCAACTACATGGCTTTTGAGAAAACGCCATGCAGTATATCAGAGATTTGCAGCGGACTGTCAGACAGACCATACTTATGTGTACTGGATAATAGAAGTGTCTTCCGAAGGTTAACTGGCTTCGGAAGAACAAGTTCTTCCGAAGCCACTTATACTTCGGAAGATGCTTCTATGCTTCCGAGGCTTTTAAGGACTTCTTTATACTTCGGAAGTTGACTTCAGATCTTTGTCTTCAAGTCTTGAACCTTCGGAAGTAGCTTCTTTACCTTCGGAAGTTGGAGTTCTCCTTCGGAAGTGTATTTTACACTTAGACTTCGGAAGAGCTCTTTCTTCCTTCGGAAGTCCCACACTTGGCTTCGGAAGTCCTTTGTATGTAGTACTCAAAATCTTCTAAGTGATATGGTTTTGGTTGCAACAGCCTCTTATGATCCAACAAACTCCCCCTAGGCTGATGCTACCAAAACTTCACTTATCTCTACTTCTCAAAGTTTTCAGCACCAGGGACAAAAGATATTTGTCTGTCTCTCTGTTTTTCCCGGAAGTGGTGCTGAGAAGCTTGTACAAGTCATTCGTGGATAGGAGATCCAGTCTATCACTTTGAATGACATGTACCCTTTGTTGTGACCCCCTGAAGAGAGTTAGTTGACGGGAGTTGTAGTCATACTCCCATCTAACTATGGACTCAAGTTCAGGACCTTCAACCATTTGAAGAAAGGCTTTGCCTTTGGTTGCTGATCCTTTCCTTTCCTCCTCCTCTCTCAGTTTTGACTCCTCTTCGACCTTGCTTCTTGCAGTGAGCTCGGCCATGTGAAGGCTGCCTAGATGATTTCTGATGTGAGTAGCTACTTCGGAGTTTGAGGGGTTGGAGAATGGTTTCTCTGCTAACTCAGCAATATCAAATCTGCTTAAGTGTAGCAGAGATGAGGCATTCAGCCTGTTAATCTCACCATTCTCTCTCTCAACAACAAAGTTGTGAGAAGAGTCTTCGAACCTCCACTGGACTATCTTCTTTCTGGGTACAAGAGATTGTCTTGGTACCCTATCTCCTTTCTTTGTGTCCAGCAGAGTCACCAGCCTTCTCCTCAGCTTCTTTTCTTCCTCATTCAATGTATCTGAATTGAGGCCAAAGAGTCTTGCGGCTTGGTCCAAAGTTCCTCTTGGCAGATCAAGAAACTCATCTCTTGTGAGGGAACTTGAGGATCCATCAACATAAGTCAGGTTGACTGTATCCTTCTCACATGAGATGTCGCTCAGAGTAGTGCAGTTGATGAGCTTGGTTTTGATCTCCTTGAATTCCTCCATTGAGAGATGTTTGGAAGGCTGAGGGGATGGTTTGATTGGTTGTTGGGTAGGTTTAGGAGGTTGGGTTCTGGGTAAGGCTTTAGGTTTGATGATGGGTAGTTTAGGTGGTTGAGGTGAGGGAGTTGGTAGATGTGAAGGTGTAGGTTCAGGGGTGAAAGGTTCAGGTTCAGTTTTGATTGGGAAGGGAAAGGGTATTGGTTCAGGTTGATGTTGGGTTTGGATATTTGGCTGAGGGGTGGCTTTGAAGGTCATCCCCTGTCCCCTTCTATACATCTCCTTTCTTCTCCCTGCACGAATGTCAGCCTTGATGTCACTGACATGTCGTTGGAGAGTCTTCTCAGACATTGGACCCACTTGCCTGCCAGAGAAGCCGTGAGCTTTAAGATAGTTTTTCATCCAAGCTTTGTCACCTATCTTCTTGGCGGCAGACAGTCCAGCCTCTTCTTCCTTCTTCTTCTTCTCTACCAGCTTCTCCCTTGCAGCTCTCTTTCTCTCCTTCTCCATTTGATCTTGCTCTTTGTTAAAGAGCCACAAGATCGTGTCACTGTTGTGTGGAGACAACTCCTCTTGAGAGAATCCTCTGGAGAGTAGGAAAGTGATCCTTTCTCTCCTGAGCTGCAGATCAGCTTCTCTTTCTTTTCTCAGCCTTTCTTCTTCCAAGGCCAACCTTGCAGCTTCTTCTTTTTGCTGTTTTTGCAGCAAGGTTGCCTTTTCAAGCTCTATCAGCTCCTCTAATGGTAGCAGGAGTACATCTTCCGAGGCAGCCCCTAGACTGACAAGTCTATCAATTACCTCCACCCTTCTTCTATTGTTGATTGCCTCTTGGTTGACTGCAGCTGCTTTTGAACTTGCAGCTAACAGTTTCCCAGTTGGCAGTCTTCCTTTCCTTTTAAGTTTCTCCAGCCTTTCTTCTTCCTGAAGCTCTTCCGAAGTCATCTTCCTTTTGCCTTTAATGTCTTCGGAAGTGCTAGACTTTGGTGGTTCTTGGGTAGAAGACTCAGGTTGGATGGTGGAGGTAGGAGCTGAGGTCAAAGCAGATGTAATGGCTAGTGGTTGGCTGAGAAAGTCCTCCCTATTAACCTCAGATGCAAGTTCCAGAATTGCATCTGTGACTATTAGATCATCGGAAAGAGAGAACAGTCCTTCCGCAGCAGTAATTTCAGCTTCGGAAGTTTGAGTAGGTTCTTCCGAGGCTTCGAATTGTGCTTCGGAAGCCTGTGAAAACACACCTTCTGTCCCAACTGTTTCAGTTGCTGGGCCATCAGTCCTAGTTTCCCCTTCGAAATCAATCTCAGGTTCCACTTGGGCCTTAGGTTGACCAACTTCCTCAACAGTGGTAGGAGGTGCATTCAACCTCTGAAGCTCTTGAGCTCCAAAGTATATCACAGACATATCCGGACTAGGTTGATCAATGAGGGACTCTAAAAGGAACTTGTTGAAGATCCTATTTAGATCCTGAAGCATCCTTTGATCCACTTGAAACACAACTGGAGGAGGCTCAGGGAAGATGGCAGCTTGTTGTCTTGAGCTCAAAGAAGTGAGAGCTTGACTGATGGAATCCTGTCTTTGGCTTTGTTCCTCAACTTTCTCCCCCTTTTTGGTAGCATCATCTTGAGAGGTAGATGAGCTAGAGGAAGAGGTCAAGGAGACTTGAACTGGTACATGCCTAACAGATCTCTCAATCTGTTTCTCAGCTAGTTTGACCTTGAGACTTTCAATCTCAAGTTGCTGAGTGGCAGACCTATCCTCTAAAGTCTTAACCTTTGATTCAAGGTTTGAGACTTTAGAAAGTAGGTCTCTTATTGTGAGTTGCATTCTTCCTTCATCTTCTTTGGAAGAATCACGGGGAGATGAGGTAACATACCTAGTATGTTCATCCTCACCACCAGATGTGGTTTCTTGGCACCTTGGTTTCCCTTGCACAATGATGTCTCTTTCAGAGGCATCATAGGGCATGGTTGCCGTAGATTCAGTCTGACTATTGTTACCACTGTCCTGAGGATCCAATGAGGCTCCTTCAGTAGTGGCAGCTGAATCTACATGAGTCCCCTCCACATCAATGGGACTCACCTTAGTAGGGCTTGCTGGTGTGGGCTAGAGACAAGAGGTTTCTCTAGGCTCTGTTGATCCTTAATGGGGTGTTGTGGATCAACTTCATTGCCTTGGAGAGACATAGTCTCTTCTCCAGCTCCGGTCAATAGGTCAGTAAAAGAGAAGGAATGAAGACCTAAGGACCCGGGACTTTGATCAATGTCAAAAGCCATTGAGCTGTCCCTTGGTGGCTGCTCAGGGGAGTATAGAGACTCACCCTGAGGGCTATCAGCTGGGGTTATGGGCTCATGGGTCTGAGACTGAGGAGACTCAAGACCCATATTGAGGTCAATAGTGAAGGATTGGGGGACCTCTGGCTGAGTGGGAGCCCCTTGTTCCACTCTAGCCTTTTTGGTTTGAAGAGGAGGGGCTTGTTCAATCAGAGTAGATTGAACAAGGGTTCGTTTGGTACGTCTCTGATAGGTGACTTTTATTGGAGGAGAAGGTAGATTTGGAATGGTGAGGGTAGTTGCTGGTGTGGGTTCATCACCTGTGGGGATAACAGGGATGTCACCAGGAGCCATTGGCTCAATCATACCTGGAAGTAGTGCGGTATCCCTTCCAGTGTAGTTGGTAGACACTCTTGTGACATCCGTCACTTCAAGGTCCGTCAATTGACGTGTTTGTCCGTCATCTTTTCTATATTTGGTCATTCCTCATCATTATTTGACTCTTTATGTGGATATCATGTGTGCAATATTATCGTTGTGTGTGCATTCGTTAAAACCGTGTGTGAACCTTAAAAAGACCTTTAAAACTTTCATTTTTGAAAACGTTAAATATATCATTTTATAAATAAAATAAATGTTTTAATATAACCATTTCTTAAGTCATGACAACATTAAATATACTTTTACAATTAATATAAAACACCTAACGAAGTCGTTTTTCAACCGAACAAAATTTGGGAAAACTCGGGGATTAAGTGCAGGGACTAAACTTGTAATTTTGGAAACTTGGGCTGGGTATAAATACCCCTTTTCCAGCCCTAAACCCCCATTTTTATCATCTTCTTCATCTTCATCTCTTTCACACACAAAAACACCATCTTAGCACCAAATCCGACCGAGAGGTCTCGTTTTCTTCGTCTTGACACCGCCTACAGCTTAGACTACCGCTCTTTAGCAGGTAGTTGTCTTTGGTTGTCTATTTCTTAGCCTTTTCACGGCTGTCCAAACTAGGGTTTCGGGTGTTCGGGTTCAACCCGAAACACAAGGTCGTATGGGTGCGTGTGAGGTCTCTTTGCTTGCGTTTTATGCTTGTGTATGTTTGTTGAGTGTTTCTGGAGGTCCTTGTGGTGTAAAACCCGTGTTTAGAGTAGCTCGGGGCTGCTCCTCCCGACCACAGTCGCGATTCTGCAGATTGGGCGACTGGGTCATCCATGCGATTGAGCCGTGCGACTGAGTGGGTCGTGCGACTGAATCATGCGTCTGAGTCAATCGCGCGACTGAGTTGTGCGACTAGGCATGTCGTGCGACTGAGTTGTGCGACTGAATGTCTGTGTGCGATTGAGTCATGCGTGCGATTGAGTGTATGCGATTGAGTCATGCGATTGAATGATTGTGTGCGATTGAGTCAGGTGACCGACTGAATGTGTGCGAATGAATGTGATTCGCACGACTGGGGTCCAATCGCACGAATGAAGGTTCAGTCGTACGAAAGTAGCTAATTCGCACGATTGAAGGTTGATTCGTGCGCATGGAAGTTGAGTCGTGCGATTGGGTGTTGTGTGGTACGACTGAAGGCCAATCATACGAATGAAGGCTCAATCGTACGAATGAAGCTGATTCGCACGATTGAGGGTTGATTCGCACGAATGGAGGTTGAGTCGTGCGTCTGGCCTTGTATGCGACTGAACTTGTTGTGTTTGACCCATTGTGCGTGGCGTGAGTATGTCGTGTGGTGTCGAGGTAACACTAACACAATAATGCCATTGTTTGGCCATGAAAATTAAAGTCAACGCGAGAAAGGGCATAGAAACTATTTTGAGCAAATTAAACTAACGCTTTTACAACGACCAAATCGACTTATAACTATTGACACTTATTCAATGTTTCTTCGATAACAACGATACTTTTACTTAAACATCATCGTTAGTGGCAACAATGTCTTGTACTTGGATCTACATAAGGTCTAGTACGTGCGTCAGTCTGTGTGTGTTGTACGCGACCCATCCGATACGACCCGAACCGACCCATCATTATTGCGCGCTTATACATATATCATATCATTAATGCTATACAATAACTGTCAATAGGTGTTTGACTGTTTATTTGCATTCAACATTTGGGATACATCGCTCATACATACTTACCACTTAACAAGTGAGTTTCGTGGCCCCTTTTCACATTTATACAATATTTCAATCATTTACAAATTGGGGGAAAAGTATGCTTACACAATTTTTATGCTGTACAACTTACATACATTTTACATACAAGGAATCAACGTGATACTGTGTTGCAAGTACTATTTGATACATGCTTGGGTCTGCTGTGTGGTTCTATCTTTGCAACTATTTAATTCCAGTGTGGGAACCGACGGTTAGGTATTGGTAGTACTACTGGGTTGACACCCCCACCCTCGTTCGATGGTATACTAGTTGGTACCATCAGTGGCCAGGAACGGGCCCTTGGGTGAATATATGCCGACAATTTCTTTGTGTACGTCGCTAGGTTTGGTTGCAAAGCTCATGTCATGTGATATTTACTTGTGTAATAACTGTATTCACGGTATTCCGACGCGCTTATCTATTACAGCATCACTTACATTTTATTACATAAACCTGCGAGCTCACCAACAATTTTGTTGACCGTTTTAAGCATATCTTTTCAGGTGATCATGCAAGTCCAGGAATCTAGGTGTGCTGCCTTAGTGGAGACCCTAGGATGCATTTTTGGGACTTAGCTCATGTTTGATAAACAATATTTTGAACAATGTTATCGCATGTAAACAATTATCAACATTTGAACTTGTTCCCGGGTTGTGGGAATTAACATTTACATTATCATCTTATGTGTATATATGTTATCATCATCATGTTGCTTATGGCTATGTGTTGTGGACATTGACTAACACGACACAAGTCCCCTTGTCGTCGGGTGTCGTCATGACACACATGTCATCATTTATATATATTGCTCTCTATCGCTTACCATGTGTTATGACGATCCCGGTCTCGTTACATCCCCGTGTTTCCGCTTTCAGCGGGGGTTGTGACAACTCTCTTCAAAACTTTGAAGATGGTCGGCCTCATTTGAGGAGCAGACAGAGCAGCTGCACAGACAAGCTTACTCTGATCTAGCTCGCAGTTGATTATGTGCTGTAGAAATCTGGGATACATAAAGAATGTGTCCCTTTGCAGATTTCCCATGAGGTTAGTCAGCACAAACTTGGAGTAGTTGAAGCGCAGGCCTTGTACCAACCCATGAACTAGGCACCCGAGTTCATAGGGAATTTGATCCCATCCCCCGGATTTGTTAGATAAGCAGTGAAGAACCACATGTAGCAGGAACTTCCATTTGTAGGAGAAGTTGAATTTATAGACTGTAGACCTGCTTACATCTCCACCGTATCCCATTTGGAGATAAGAGTTATCTAACTCAGACTTGGGGAATTCCGTCGGCGCGCCTTCATCATGGAGCTCAAGATGCTCCCTGATGATTTGTTCAGTAACGACCAACTCTTGGCCACATACACTTGACCTGATAGCACGAACCCCATTTAGGGTTTCAACCCGACTATTTGCCCAGAATTCGGACATTTGGTTGGTGTAAATGGTAGGGTTTACAGTCAGTGCTGTGTAGTATGAAGATTGGGCTAAGAAAGAGATAATATCAGAGAAGTCAGCATCCCTTGAAGAGTCAAGGAGTGCGACTTGGTTGTGCTGAGGGTTTAGAGCCATTTAGAAAGATAGCAGAGGAAAAGTTCTTGAGAGAGAGGTAAATTGGAGAAGAAGAAAGCTTTTAGGGCAGTGAATTTGGTAAAAAGAGTGTAAGTGATTAACCGGAAGTATTTAAATGGGTGAAATGGCGGTTTAAAGGGTGGTTTGGATAAGATGATGTGAGGGTTCAGAGGATGATGTGACAGGGGCGGTAAGGTAAGTTAAGCCATTTAAATAATCCGACATCATTAACAAAATCTTTACTTTTTATAGAGTGGGGCCCAAAAGATTTCCGTTACACAGTAAAATCCTTCTTCCGAGTATAAGGTATTTCCGAAGGTAAAGTTCTTCCGAAGGCAAATGTACTTCCGAAGGTAAATAAATTGCTTCCGAAGACACATGTTGCTTTCAATGGAGAGTATTAAGTGCTTCGGAAGTAGATCTGAGATTACCTCAATCGCTTCTTCCGAGACTTAGTACACTTCCGAGAAGAAAATTATCCTTTGAGAAATTTGCTTCGGAAGTTATGCTAGATATCTTCCGAAGGCAAGTTTCTCTTCGGAAGAACTTATACTTAGTTAAATAAGAAAGGATCTTTGTAACAGGGCTTAGATTGTATTGACATAAGACTTTACATATTGAAAAGGTTTTCAATTGAGATTGACTAGTCAATGTTTATCATCCCAATAGCTGTAATAAGATACTTAAATCTTTGTTCGTCAAATGCTTTGGTGAACAAATCAGCATATTGTTCATTTGAATCGACTTTGACTAGTTTGATAAGATTTTTCTCATGAATATCTCTAATGAAATGATACCTGATGTCAATGTGCTTTGTCTTTGAGTGCTTTACTGGATTTTCAGTGATGGATATAGCACTGTTGTTGTCAATGTGGATAGGAGTGCTCATGAAGTTGAATCCATAGTCAATCATCTGGTTTTGAATCCACAGCAGCTGAGCACAGCAACTTGCAGCAGCAATGTATTCAGCTTCAGCAGTTGATGTAGAGACACAGGATTGCTTTTTGCATTGCCATGAGATGATCCTTCCACCAAGAAACTGACATCCACCTGATGTTGATTTCTTGTTGATGTTGCAGCCACCATAATCACTGTCAGAGTATCCATAGAGATTAAAATCACTATTTCTTGGATACCAGAGACCTAACTTAGGTGCTCCTTTGAGGTATCTGAGGATTCTCTTGACAGCAATTAGGTGAGACACCTTTGGAGCAGCTGATATCTTGCACAAATGCAGGTTGCAAACATGATATCAGGTCTACTTGCTGTAAGATACATCAGAGAACCAATGATTGCTCTATACTGATGTTGATCAGTATCCTCCCCCTCAGAGTCAGGGCATAAATCATGGTTTCTGGGTATGGGTGTCTTTGCTGCTTTACAATCCTTCATATCAAATCTCTCTAAGATATCATTGACATACTTAGATTGATTGATGAAAAACCCTTCCTTCAGTTGCTTTACCTGAATTCCAAGGAAAAAGTCCATTTTTCCCATAGAACTCATTTCGAACTTCTTCTTCATAATGCTCTCAAAGTCTTTGCACATTTGGTCATTTGAAGAACCAAATATGATGTCATCGACATAGACTTGAACTAGCAAAATGTCTTTCCCAGACTTTCTGATAAAGAGAGTCTTGTCAATGGTTCCTCTAGTATAGCCATTTTCAGAAGAAATTGAGACAATGTCTCATACCACAGCCTAGGTGCTTGGTGCAGCCCATATAGAGCTTTATCCAATTTGCACACATAGTTTGGATGCTGTGGGTCTTCAAATCCTGGAGGCTGGCATACATAGACTTCCCTATCTATATCCCCATATAGAAAGGCACACTTGACATCAAGCTGGTAGACAGTGAAATTCTTGGATGCAGCATAAGCAAGGAAGATCCTAACTGCCTCAAGTCTTGCAACAGGTGCAAAGACATCAGTATAATCAATTCCTTCCTCTTGAGTGTATCCTTGAACCACTAGTCTTGCCTTGTTCTTGATAATCAAGCCTCTGTCACCTCTTTTGTTTCTGAAAACCCACTTGGTGCCTATAGGTACTTGACCAGATGGTAGCGGACATAGGTTCCAAACCTTCTGTCTTTTGAATTGAAGCAGCTCCTCTTGCATTGATTCAACCCAGCTACTATCTTTAAGGCATCTTCCACCTTCTTGGGTTCCATTTGGGATAAGAAGCATGAGTACAGGCAGACATTCCCATTGTGAGTTTGTCCCCTTGTTCTCACACCCTCAGAGACTTCCCCTATGATGTTTTCAGCTGGATGAGTATTGTGAATTCTAAGTCTTGGAATTACCTCCAGCTGCAAAGATAGGTCCAAGTTGGACATATTTGCTCTAGAGCTTGAATACTTGGTCCAGCTGTTGTTTCAATCTCATTCAATGAGGACTGATTGAATGAAAGAGAAACATCATCATTTCTTTGCTGTGAAGCATCATTAACAGTTGCCTGTTCCTTCAAAATGCTGCTTTCCATCAGCTTGGTGTTGTGTAGGATCACCTGAGGAGACTTGAAGATCATCAGGTGAATCCCTTGTTGAAGTTCCACTATTTCTTGAAATGGTTATACTGTCAGATCTTTCAATAGTAGGAACTTGATTTGTTGTTCTTGGAGAACTTGGAGCAGGTCTGGGAAGCTCAAATAGTTGATCTTCATCAGAATTGCCTTGAGCACCTGTTCCAGCTGAAACATTCTCACAAGATGGTTTAGAATAGTTTGGAAACAATTCTAAATCAAAAATATGATCAGGGCCATTCCCCCTAACACAAGGAGTGTGCTCATTAACTACAATGTTGGAGGATTCCTCAAATTGTTGGTTTTTAATGTTATAAACCCTGTAAGCTTTAGAATGGGAGGAATATCCAACAAAGATGGCATCATCTGACTTTTCAGCAAATTTTGCTAAATTGTCTTTTGTGTTAAGTATGGTACACCTGCTGCCAAAGGACCTTAGAAAGCCAATGAACGGTGGCCTCTTGTTCCATAGCTCATAAGGGGTCTTTCCATGTGGCTTTACTACAAGAACTCTGTTCTGCACATAGCATGCAGTGCTGACTGCCTCTGCCCAGAATGTTAGAGGCAGCTTTGAATCAGCTAACATAGTCCGAGCAGCCTCAATAAGTGTCCTATTTCTCCTCTCAGCAACACCATTTTGTTGAGGAGTTCTAGGAGCACTGTATTGTCTGGCAATCCCTTTTGAGTTACAGAATGAGTCAAGAACAAAGTTCTTAAACTCAGTCCCTTGATCACTTCTAATTATTTTAACCTTGTGATCAACTTGATTTTCTATTTTAAGAATAAAAGATTTTAAAGTTTCAGCAGTTTCATCTTTAGTTCTTAAAAAGAATACCCATGTAAATCTAGTAAAATCATCAACTATCACAAGGCAATATGATTTCCTTCCAATGCTCATTATACTTGTGGGACCAAATAGATCCATGTGCAATAAGTGTAATGGAGTAGTGATAGAGTTAACAACTTTGGATTTATGAGAAGACCTGTGTTGTTTCCCTTTCAGGCAAGCAACACAGTTATCTTTGCAGAAAAATTCCTTTTTAGGCAAACCATGTACCAAGTTATTTTTAGCCAATTTATTCATTGTCTTAAAATTGACATGACACATTCGTTTATGCCACAGTGTTGACTCATCACTATCAGCTTTGGAAAGAAAGCATGATACTTCTCCCATTGGGGAAGCATTGTTCATATCAAGCTTGTACATATCCCCTCTCCTGGGAGATCTAAGAAGCACCAATTCCTGAGGAATTGTCATCCCAGGTTTGAGGATGATGCACTCATGTTCTGTGAAAAGCATTTGATGCTTTTGATCACAAAACTGAGAAACACTTAACAGGTTGTGTTCAAGCTGTTTGACAAAGTTAACTTTGTCAACTTTTAATTTCCGTTGGATATACTTCCTCTGCCAGAAATATATCCTCCGGCCTCACCTCCAAACTGGACAGGACCTCCATCATAATGTTGAAATTGTTGAAGGAGAGATCTGTTCCCTGTCATGTGCCTGGAGCATCCACTATCTACTATCCAAATGTTGTTATTCTTGTCATATGGATGTCCCTGCACATAAGGTGAGATAATTAGTTTTGATTGGAAACCCAAGCCTTTTTGGTCTTGGGTTCTTCCAATGAAAGTGACATGATTGAACCAAATTTATGCATGGGGGTTCAATGGATGTCTTTGAAGAAGAGGTTTGGGCTACAGCATCTTCTTTGATCTTCCATTCCATCCCTTGGTTGATCATATAGGATGAGCTTGATGAAGCTTTTGTAGCTTGGCATTCTTCCGAAGCTTCTTTCTTTTCGGAAGAGACCTTCACCACCTTTTCTTCCGAAGCAGTCTTCTTCTGGGATGGTTTCAAGGGAACTCTTTTGTGAGTCTTTGCAGCTTTCACTTCCGAAGCCTTTTTCCTCTCGGAAGAAGAGTTTTCTTCCGAGACAAGCCTTGCTTCGGAAACAAGCTTTCCCTTTTTCAACACTTGAACCATCTGATATGGTCCAAATGTGAAACCTTCCCTGACTCCTTCTCTTTTAACATTATTTGCATAATGTGTGCTAGCAGGATTGTAATAACAATCTTTAGCCATGTGATTTTGCAAACCACACATTATGCATGCAATGTTAATTTTCTGGGAATTGGAGGGTTGCTGTTTCTTGTTCTTTTTCTCCTCATCAGCAACCTTTCCCTTTAACTTCTGATCCTTTGGTAGGGCAGGAGTACTGGTATTATACTCCTTTCCTGAATCAGAAGGTCCAACCACCTGGAATCCTGCTGATATGAATACACCCTTTTGCTTTGGGTCTATCTTCAGCTTGGATTCAGCCACCTTCTTGGCAGTTTTTCTGGCTGCTTTAGCCCTGCTTCTTCTGGCTTTGGTGGTCAGGGATTGATCATCATTGGTCTGGGAGGGCTCAATTACCTGTTCCTTCCCTGTGATGGTCATGGTCTCCACAGTTGCATCACTCTTTGACTCTTTACAAGGTGGGTCAACAGATGGAACCTCTTGCTCTTCAGTACCACATCTTGGTTGTCTTACAGACTCATAAGAGTGTGGTGGAGCAATTTCATTGGTTCCCAACCCACTTTTGTTTTGATAACAAAGTTTGGAGTGAGAGGATGATGCAAGTATGGCTTGGAAGTTTTGCTCAGCAATAGCATACTTCCTGGCTTGAGCCTCAGCTGTGACAAGCTGGGCTTGAGCCTCAATCAATTTGGATATTAAATCCTTGATTTGAGTCTTGTAGTTGGTGTGTTCATGTTTTAAAAGAGATACAGTTTTCTCTAACTCCTCAATTTTCTTTTGGTAGTCAGATTCAGCTCTTTTAAAGTCAGATTTTAGCACATTTAAAGACTCAATATCGGATTTAATTTCCATATTGTAGTCCTGGTACAACTTAACCTTAGCAATACAAGCAGGGGTACAGAGATGTTCATATACCTTATTTTCATCTGTTCCTGCCATGAGTGCTTGAGCAGGAGTCACATCTTGAACCATAAAGCTCCAGTCAACTTCTTGAGCCATAGCTGCAGTTTCAGTTGACTTTCCATTGGGCTTTGGTGTAGAAGGATGTGTGGAGGCCTGTGAGGTTCCCGGGTTGGACTTGGGAGCCTTGCATTCCCTTGCAAAGTGGCCAAGCTGGTTACAGTTGTAACACTTAGCCTTGCTCTTATCAAACCCAAACTTGCTAGTGATTGGGTTTTGAGGAAATTGCCTTCCAGTTCTCTTAAAGAACTTCTTGCTCTGTAGGTAAGTAGAGCCATTTGCTGGACAATGTCCACATACTCTATGTCATCTGGACTGAAGCACTCAAGATCATCAAAGCAAAACTGATGATCATTGGAGTGTCCACTCCCTGAGACAAACGCACAGCCCTCCTGAAAGGAGCTTTGCTGAGCTTGATGAGACCTTGGAGTCTCAGGGAATGTGATGTAAGGCCCAGATGAACAAGATGGCTGCTGGGTGTATGACAGGTACTGCTGAGACTGTGAGATACCTGAGCCTTCAGCAACCATTAAAGCGTTGCTAGCAGGAAGGCTCAAGGGTCTGCTTGCTTGGTGACCCTTCTTGCTTTCCATTTCCAAACGGTATCCATCAAGGATCCCATAGAGTTCGGTCATGGTGAGAGTGTTTAAATTCTCTGTCCTCTTAATGGAGACACAGTAGAAAGTCCACTCATTGGGTAGAGCACTCATGAACTTTCTGGTAAGGTCTCTAAGTTCTTGAGTGATTCCCACAGATTGGAGGGAGGAGATAAGATCCATATACCTGAAGTATTGCTGGCTAAAAGTTTCTCCAGCAACATAGGTGAAGTTCTCGAACTGCTGCTTCAGTGAGTCCTTCTTGAATCATTAGAGCTCGAGTACATTTGAGCAAGTGCATCAAAGAGTTCTTTGGCTGACTTGCAATGCTCAAACCCCACCATGATGGAGTTTGGGATTGCAGTCATGAGAACAGTCATAGCATTGCTGTCAATGTCGAGCTTCTTCCTGTCTTCATCGGAGTAGTCTTCAACAGCCTTCTCGATCATGGCACCGTTTCCACCAGCAACTTTTGGCTTGTACGGTCCATTCACGATGGACTGCCACATCTTGCTATCCTGGTATCTGATGAAGCCTTCCATTCTTCTGCTCCAAGACCTGAAGTTTTCAGGATCGATGATGGGAGCTTTGGTCATCGTTCCCATTTCAACTTCAGATTTAATGAGGGCCATTTTTTTTGAGTGAGGTATAAGGAGGAGTGAAAAACTTGGTTGATTAGGATGGTAAGATCTCACAATCAAGAGCCTAAAAAGCTCTGATACCAATTGCAGGATCGGGTTTTGTCACTTAACACTTGTATTTCTCTCAAACTCACTTATAATAGTCACTCAAACAAGATGAAGCAATGTCTTTGACAAGAGTTGATAATAATATAATAAGTAATCAAAGCAACAAGCAGAAATATTTTCAAGGTACTTGTATATATTACTTCTCAACTCAAGATTACAAGACACTTACAAGCATAGAACATGAGTTACAATGAGAAACTATATATACTAGATCCTACAGCCGGTTATACTTGATACCAGCTGGAAACCTAAGACTAAAGCATATACTACAATGCTATAGTTAAGGTATCTTAGATAAAGTATTATCTAAGATATGGTAGTCATGACATGTCCATGACTTACCTTTTGTCACCAACTAAAGATGGCAACTGTACTTAACATAAAAAGGTAAACAGTAGATTAAAGTATGGTCAACTACATGGCTTTTGAGAAAACGCCATGCAGTATATCAGAGATTTGCAGCGGACTGTCAGACAGACCATACTTATGTGTACTGGATAATAGAAGTGTCTTCCGAAGGTTAACTGGCTTCGGAAGAACAAGTTCTTCCGAAGCCACTTATACTTCGGATGTCACACCCCCGCTAAAAGCGGAAACACGGGGATGTAACGAGACCGGGATCGTCATAACACATGGTAAGCGATAGAGAGCAATATATATAAATGATGACATGTGTGTCATGACGACACCCGACGACAAGGGGACTTGTGTCGTTTAGTCAATGTCCACAACACATAGTCATAAGCAACATGATGATGATAACATATATACACATAAGATAATGTAAATGTTAATTCCCACAACCCGGGAACAAGTTTCAAAGTTGATAATTGTTTACAAGCGTTAACATTGTTCAAAAAGAATGTTTAACAAAACATGATAAGTCCCAAAAATGCATCCTAGGGTCTCCACTAAGGCAGCACACCTAGATTCCTGGGCTTGCATGATCACCTGAAAAGATATGCTTAAAACGGTCAACAAAATTGTTGGTGAGCTCGCAGGTTTATGTAATAAAAATGTAAGTGATGCTGTATATAATAGCGCGTCGGAATACCGTGAATACAGTTATTACACAAGTAAATATCACATGACATGAGCTTTGCAACCAAACCTAGCGACGTACACAAAGAAATTGTCGGCATATATTCACCCAAGGGCCCGTTCCTGGCCACTGATGGTACCAACTAGTATACCATCGAACGAGGGTGGGGGTGTCAACCCAGTAGTACTACCAATACCTAACCGTCGGTTCCCACACTGGAATTAAATAGTTGCAAAGATAGAACCACACAGCAGACCCAAGCATGTATCAAATAGTACTTGCAACACAGTATCACGTTGATTCCTTGTATGTAAAATGTATGTAAGTTGTACAGCATGAAAATGTGTAAGCATACTTTTCCCCCAATTTGTAAATGATTGAAATATTGTATAAGCGTAAAAAGGGGCCACGAAACTCACTTGTTAAGTGGTAAGTATGTATGAGCGATGTAATCCCAAATGTTGAATGCAAATAAACAGTCAAACACCTATTGACAGTTATTGTATAGCATTAATGATATGATATATGTATAAGCGCGCAATAATGATGGGTCGGTTCGGGTCGTATCGGATGGGTCACGCACAACACACACAGACTGACACACGTACTAAATCTTATGTAGATCCAAGTACAAGACATTGTTGCCACTAATGATAATGTTTAAGTAAGAGTATTGTTGTTATCGAAGAGACATTGAATAAGTGTCGATAGTTATAAGTCGATTTGGTCATTGTAGAAGTGTTAGTTTAATTTGCTCAAAATAGTTTCTGTGCCCTTTCTCGCGTTGACTTTAATATTTGTGGCCAAACAATGGCATAATTGTGTTAGTGTTACCTCGACACCACACGACATACTCACGCCACGCACAAGGGGTCAAAACACAACAATTTCAGTCGCATACCAGGCCAGACGCACGACTCAACCTCCATTCGTGCGAATCAACCCTCAATCGTGCGAATCAGCTTCATTCGTACGATTGAGCCTTCATTCGTATGATTGGCCTTCAGTCGTACCACACAACACCCAATCGCACGACTCAACTCCCATGCGCACGAATCAACCTTCAATCGTGCGAATTAGCTACTTTCGTACGACTGAACCTTCATTCGTGCGATTGGACCCCAGTCGTGCGAATCACATTCATTCGCACACATTCAGTCGGTCACCTGACTCAATCGCACACAAACACTCAATCGCATGACTCATTCGCATACACTCATTCGCACGCATGACTCAATCGCACACAGACACTCAGTCGCACGACTCAGTCGCACGACATGCCCAGTCGCACCACTCAGTCGCGCGATTGACTCAGACGCATGATCCAGTCGCACGACCCACTCAGTCGCACGGCTCAATCGCATAGATGACCCAGTCGCCCAATCTGCAGAATCGCGACTGTGGTCGGGAGGAGCAGCCCCCGAGCTACTCTAAACACGGGTTTACACCACAAGGACCTCCAGAAACACTCAACAAACATATACAAGCATGAAACACAAGCAAAGAGACCTCACACGCACCCATACGACCTTGTGTGTTCGGGTTGAACCCGAACACCCGAAACCCTAGTTTGGACAGCCGTGAAAAGGCTAAGAAATGGACAACCAAAGACAACTACCTGCTAGAGAGGGGTAGTGTATGTTGTAGACGGTGTCAAGACGAAGAAAACGGGACCTCTCGGGTCGGATTTGGTGCTAAGATGGTGTTTTTGTGTGTGAAGAGATGAAGATGAAGAAGATGGATGAAATGGGGGTTTAGGGCTGGAAATGGGGTATTTATACCCAGCCCAAGTTTCCAAAATTACAAGTTTAGTCCCTACACTTAACCCCCGGGTTTTCCCAAATTTTGTTCGGTTGAAAAACGACTTCGTTAGGTGTTTTATATTAATTGTAAAAGTATATTTAATGTTATTATGACTTAAGAAATGGTTATATTAAAACATTTATTATATTTATAAAATGATATATTTAACGTTTTCAAAAAAAAATGAAAGTTTTAAAGGCCTTTTTAAGTTCACACACGGTTTAACGAATGCACACACACACACGATAACATTGCACACATGATATCCACATAATGAGTCAAATAATGATGAGGAATGACCAAATATAGAAGAGATGACAGACAAACACGTCAATTGACGGACCTTAAGGTGACGGATGTCACAGTATCCCCCAGTTGAGAGAATTTCGTCCCGAAATTCAGCTGGAGTTAGGTCCAAGAGTGTCATCCTCGAAAAGATGTGGATATTTGAGTTTCATCTGATCTTCACGTTCCCATGTAAACTCTGGCCCTCGTTTTGAATTCCACCTTACGCGAACAATAGGTATCCTACTGCGCTTCAGTTGCTTGACCTTTCGATCCATGATCTCAATGGGTTCTTCAACAAAATGAAGCTTGTCGTCAATCTTGATTTCCTCAATTGGCACGTGAAGGGATTCATCGGCCAAACATTTCTTGAGGTTTGACACGTGAAAAGTATCATGTACACCGCTAAGCTCTTGTGGCAACCTTAACCGGTAAGCCACTGGACCGATCCTTTCAGTGATCTCAAATGGTCCGACGTATCTTGGGGCTAACTTCCCTTTCTTTCCGAATCGAACGACTCCTTTCCAAGGGGAAACTTTGAGTAACACACGATCCCCAACATTGAATTCTAGAGGCTTCCGACGATTGTCGGCATAGCTCTTTTGACGATCTCGCGCGGCTTTGAGTCGATCTTTGATTTGGAAAATCTTGTCTGTTGTCTCTTGGATGATCTCTGGGCCTGTCAGTTGACTTTCACCAATTTCGGCCCAACATACGGGAGATCTGCATTTCTTCCATACAACGCTTCAAATGGTGCACATCCAATGCTTGTATGATAGCTGTTGTTGTAGGAGAACTCAATCAACGGCAGATGAGCATCCCAGCTACCTCCAAAATCAATTACACACGCTCTCAACATGTCTTCTAGCGTCTGTATAGTGCGTTCACTTTGGCCATCTGTTTGAGGGTGATAGGCTGTACTCATATCTAACCGAGTACCCATCGCTTTCTGTAGTGTCTGCCAAAAACGTGAAGTGAATCTGCTATCACGGTCGGATATGATTGACACCGGCACCCCGTGCCGTGCCACGACCTCTTTGATGTACAATCTCGCCAACTTATCCATCTTGTAATCTTCTCGGATAGGCAAGAAATGTGCTGACTTCGTCATTCGATCAATAATGACCCATATCGAGTCATGACCGCTGTTTGTTCTAGGGAGTTTGGTAATGAAATCCATAGCTATGTTCTCCCATTTCCACTCAGGAATCTCAGGTTGCTGTAATAATCCCGATGGCTTTTGATGTTCAGCTTTGACTTTCGAACACGCCAAGCATTGGCTGACGTATAAGGCAATGTCTTTCTTCATGCCTGGCCACCAGTACAGATCCTTAAGATCATGATACATCTTGTCTGCACCAGGATGAATAGAATATCGCGTCTTGTGGGCTTCATCCATGACTAAGGTTCGAACACCTCCCCATTTGGGTACCCATATGCGATCCATGAAGTACTGAATGCCGTCATCCTTGCGTATCATCTGTTTGTCTAACCCCCGGAATTCTTCTCCCGCAAGGTTTTCTTCTTTCAATGCCTCACTCTGTGCAATTTGAATCTGAGCTTTCAAGTTGGTTTGGATGGTAAACCCAACGCTCGTGCACGTAGTGGTTTCACACGTTCTTTCGGCTTAAGGCATCAGCCACCACGTTAGCTTTCCCCGGATGATACCGGATTTCACAATCGTAGTCGCTAAGAAGCTCTACCCAACGTCGTTGGCGCATGTTGAGTTCCTTCTGATCCAGAATGTGTTGAAGGCTCTTATGATCAGTGAAAATGATGCATTTGGTGCCATACAAGTAATGCCTCCGAATTTTGAGTGCAAATACTACAGCGCCCAACTCAAGATCATGAGTGGTGTAGTTCTTTTCGTGCACTTTAAGTTGTCGCGAAGCGTAGGCAATCACCTTATCCTTCTGCATCAATACACATCCCAATCCTTGATGTGATGCATCGCAGTAAACCACAAAATCATCTGTTCCGTCTGGGAGAGACAGTATCGGCGCGTTGCACAACTTCTCTTTCAACGTTTGGAACGCTTGCTCTTGTGCAAATCCCCAGTCAAACTTCTTGTCTTTCTGAGTAAGCAGGGTTAACGGTTGCGCGATCTTTGAAAAATTCGCGATGAAGCGACGATAATAACCGGCCAATCCTAAGAATTGCCGTATCTCTGATGGTGTCTGGGGCGTATCCCACTTCTTCACCGCTTCGATCTTGCCGGGATCTACGTGAATCCCGTCCTCATTGACCACATGACCCAAAAACTTCACTTCTCGCAGCCAAAATTCACACTTTGAGAGTTTGGCGAAAAGTTTCTCTTCGCGTAGCAGCTCCAGAATAGCCCGTAGATGTTCTACATGATCCTCCTTTGATCGGGAATAGATAAGTATATCGTCTATGAACACGATCACGAACTTATCCAAGTAAGGTTTGCACACTCGATTCATTAGATCCATGAACACAGCTGGTGCGTTAGTCAGCCCGAACGGCATGACCAAGAACTCATAATGCCCATAACGAGTCCTGAACGCAGTCTTCGGTATGTCATCCTCGAAAACCCTTAGCTGATGATAACCAGAACGAAGATCGATCTTTGAAAAATACGAAGCTCCTTGCAGCTGATCAAATAAATCGTCGATTCTGGGGAGAGGATATCGGTTCTTCACCGTCAACTTGTTCAGTTCACGGTAATCGATGCACATACGGAACGATCCGTCCTTCTTCTTGACAAATAGTACCGGCGCTCCCCACGGTGAATGACTCGGTCGAATAAAACCCTTCTCCAGTAGTTCCTGTAACTGACTAGACAACTCTTGCATCTCGGATGGTGCTAGTCGATATGGCGTTTTCGCTACCGGTGTAGCTCCAGGAACCAACTCAATACGGAATTCCACCTGTCGTGGAGGGGGTAAACCAGACAAGTCATCTGGAAATACTTCTGGGTAATCCCGTACCACTGGAATATCCACCAGTTTCCTTTCCTCGTCTTTCTTTTCAACTACATGAGCCAGAAAAGCGTAGCACTGCTTTCGTAGACTCTGGCGTGCTTTCATGCAGGAAATCAACTTTAAGCTCTTACCCGGTCGTTCTCCCTGAACCTTGAGTACTTCCCCGTTAGACATAGGGATACGTACTACCTTGTCTCGACAGACAATCTCTGCTCCATTCTGCGACAACCAATCCATACCCACGATGACATCGAAGCTTCCTAACTCAAAGGGTATCAAATCTATGTCGAATGTATGATCCTCCAGCGTCAACGAACACTTCCTAACAATCTCATCGGCCTGAGCAACCCTACCGTTGGCCATTTCTACAGAGTAGCTAGTTTCTAGCCTACTAGGACTCAACTCAAGCAATTGCACAAACTCGGAAGAAATGAAACTATTATCTGCTCCAGTATCAAATAATATAGATGCGAAGTGATGATTGAGTAAGTGCGTACCCGTGACGACATTCGGGTCCTGACGAGCATCATTAGCTCCAATGACAAATGCACGTCCCCGAGCTGCGTTTCCCTGAGTAGCCGGGCCTTGATTCCCAGCGATAGCCAACACCTGCTGCTGGTTGTTCCCCTGTTGACCCGGTGCCCGATTCAGCCTGGGGCACATGTTCCTGTAGTGATCGGGGCTCCCACACTCAAAGCAAGCCCTTGCATTCCCGGCGGGGTTAACCGCGTTGACGGGTGCTACAAGATTTGGTGCCGTTCTGCAATCTCTTGCCAAATGACCCGGGCGCTTACAGTTAGCGCACACCCGGCACTGCGTCCCTGGGGGATGATGATAGTTGCACCTGTCACATTTGGGGTGCGGCCCCACGTACTCTCTTCTGGCCTGAGACACGGCCACAAAATTCCTGGTCGGCTTAGACCTCTTCTCAAACCTTCCGGCACTCGACCGGCTGATTCTCCAACATCCTTCCTTTTCTCGGCCCCTCGGCCCAAAACCCTGTTCTAACCATTTCGTCAGTCAGAGCGCCAGCTTTCAGAATTGCGCTCTGAATAGTAGGAGGAGCGGCTGCTGTAACCATCGCTCTAATTTGAGGCGCGAGTCCCCAAATGTACCTCTCGATCCTCTTTGATTCCGGCGTAACCAGATGCGGAACCAGTCTAGCCAGCTCATGAAAACGATCAGTATAAGCTGCATGCCCTGCCCCCACCATAGCATGATTCCAAAACTCATGCTCCAGTTTCTGCATCTCGTTGAGAGGGCAGTATTCCTCGGTGATTAGGGCTTTGAACTCGTCCCACGACATCTGCATCGCAGACTCTCTTCCTCTTGCTTGAATCTGGGTGTTCCACCAGGTTAGGGCTTTACCCTGTAGAGAACAAGTAGCATACTTGATCCTCTGGCTGTCGAGGCATTCACTGATGTCGATCACTGCCTCCATCTTTTCCAACCACCTGGTTAGGGCTATCGCCCCACCTTTCCCATCGAATTCCCTTGGCTTACAAGCCACAAACTCCTTGTACGAGCATCCCCGACGAGCATTGACCACTCCAGTCTCGATACCGGCAGTACCACCATTCCCGGTTTCCTGGTTGCTCTCGTTTCCAGTCGGGTTCCCGTTTCCCGTTTCAGTTTCTATCCCACCTTGGGCTCCATCATCGTTGCCACCATCCCCGTGAGGGTGGTGTTGTTGAAGTGCGTCGCTCACTTGGGCCACGATAGTAGGAATAAGCGCGGCCAATTGTTGAGCGATCAGGGCTGCCATGTCGGCGTTCCCTGTTCCTTGACTGTTACTGGCAGGAGCATCGTTTGCTCTTGGTGCTCTGCCTCTGCCTCGGCCTCTGCCCCTTGGGGCTTCACTCCCGCCACTACTGCTACGGGTGACTCTTCGAGGCGGCATGTTCTAATCATAAAAGAGGTAACATATAAACTTTAGTCACCATATGATACAAATGTATTCCACTTATCAAATTCCAATGTTCATGTTCCGGTCAGCCAGACCACCATGCAGCCCATTTCAAGCATATTCTCGGTATACCGGTGATGTTTATATATAGGGTTCCCCGCAGCGTTCCCACCACACCCACAATGTACCGAGAATGATGCCTGATCCGGTTACATGACATCCGACTTTCCTTTACATCATATCCATAATTATCCATCATAACAGTTGTAAGTCCATGCATACAATCACGTTTAGTCTAGCGGAGGTTGTCTATTTCCTCATTCTTCGAGGTTTCAGACATATCCCTCCTCAGAGTTAATCTCAATGTCCAAGGTCAAGCGCAATAACATGATCTGTGATGATCTCTTCGGGTTAATACCCAGATCTGATAAACTAACTCGGTGCGCAGAGGGAACGGAAGATCCAATAGAAGCATCCCCATAAAAGAGTGAGCACAAGGGCTCTCTCATAGGGTGGAAAGATCACATAACAAATAGATGAGTAAATCAAGCAGCGAGGAACACATACACGAGATATAATATGCATACAGAGTCCTAGCATGCAAATCTACATGAAGGTTCCTAGGTTATAGTCTAGGTCAAGCGTATTGCCTAATTCTCTATAACCAATGGCTCTGATACCAATCTGTCACACCCCCGCTAAAAGCGGAAACACGGGGATGTAACGAGACCGGGATCGTCATAACACATGGTAAGCGATAGAGAGCAATATATATAAATGATGACATGTGTGTCATGACGACACCCGACGACAAGGGGACTTGTGTCGTGTTTAGTCAATGTCCACAACACATAGTCATAAGCAACATGATGATGATAACATATATACACATAAGATGATAATGTAAATGTTAATTCCCACAACCCGGGAACAAGTTTCAAAGTTGATAATTGTTTACAAGCGTTAACATTGTTCAAAAAGAATGTTTAACAAAACATGATAAGTCCCAAAATGCATCCTAGGGTCTCCACTAAGGCAGCACACCTAGATTCCTGGGCTTGCATGATCACCTGAAAAGATATGCTTAAAACGGTCAACAAAATTGTTGGTGAGCTCGCAGGTTTATGTAATAAAAATGTAAGTGATGCTGTATATAATAGCGCGTCGGAATACCGTGAATACAGTTATTACACAAGTAAATATCACATGACATGAGCTTTGCAACCAAACCTAGCGACGTACACAAAGAAATTGTCGGCATATATTCACCCAAGGGCCCGTTCCTGGCCACTGATGGTACCAACTAGTATACCATCGAACGAGGGTGGGGGTGTCAACCCAGTAGTACTACCAATACCTAACCGTCGGTTCCCACACTGGAATTAAATAGTTGCAAAGATAGAACCACACAGCAGACCCAAGCATGTATCAAATAGTACTTGCAACACAGTATCACGTTGATTCCTTGTATGTAAAATGTATGTAAGTTGTACAGCATGAAAATGTGTAAGCATACTTTTCCCCCAATTTGTAAATGATTGAAATATTGTATAAGCGTAAAAAGGGGCCACGAAACTCACTTGTTAAGTGGTAAGTATGTATGAGCGATGTAATCCCAAATGTTGAATGCAAATAAACAGTCAAACACCTATTGACAGTTATTGTATAGCATTAATGATATGATATATGTATAAGCGCGCAATAATGATGGGTCGGTTCGGGTCGTATCGGATGGGTCACGCACAACACACCCAGACTGACACACGTACTAAATCTTATGTAGATCCAAGTACAAGACATTGTTGCCACTAATGATAATGTTTAAGTAAGAGTATTGTTGTTATCGAAGAGACATTGAATAAGTGTCGATAGTTATAAGTCGATTTGGTCATTGTAGAAGTGTTAGTTTAATTTGCTCAAAATAGTTTCTGTGCCTTTTCTCGCGTTGACTTTAATATTTGTGGCCAAACAATGGCATAATTGTGTTAGTGTTACCTCGACACCACACGACATACTCACGCCACGCACAAGGGGTCAAAACACAACAATTTCAGTCGCATACCAGGCCAGACGCACGACTCAACCTCCATTCGTGCGAATCAACCCTCAATCGTGCGAATCAGCTTCATTCGTACGATTGAGCCTTCATTCGTATGATTGGCCTTCAGTCGTACCACACAACACCCAATCGCACGACTCAACTCCCATGCGCACGAATCAACCTTCAATCGTGCGAATTAGCTACTTTCGTACGACTGAACCTTCATTCGTGCGATTGGACCCCAGTCGTGCGAATCACATTCATTCGCACACATTCAGTCGGTCACCTGACTCAATCGCACACAAACACTCAATCGCATGACTCATTCGCATACACTCATTCGCACGCATGACTCAATCGCACACAGACACTCAGTCGCACGACTCAGTCGCACGACATGCCCAGTCGCACCACTCAGTCGCGCGATTGACTCAGACGCATGATCCAGTCGCACGACCCACTCAGTCGCACGGCTCAATCGCATAGATGACCCAGTCGCCCAATCTGCAGAATCGCGACTGTGGTCGGGAGGAGCAGCCCCCGAGCTACTCTAAACACGGGTGTTACACCACAAGGACCTCCAGAAACACTCAACAAACATATACAAGCATGAAACACAAGCAAAGAGACCTCACACGCACCCATACGACCTTGTGTGTTCGGGTTTAACCCGAACACCCGAAACCCTAGTTTGGACAGCCGTGAAAAGGCTAAGAAATGGACAACCAAAGACAACTACCTGCTAGAGAGGGGTAGTGTATGTTGTAGACGGTGTCAAGACGAAGAAAACGGGACCTCTCGGGTCGGATTTGGTGCTAAGATGGTGTTTTTGTGTGTGAAGAGATGAAGATGAAGAAGATGGATGAAATGGGGGTTTAGGGCTGGAAATGGGGTATTTATACCCAGCCCAAGTTTCCAAAATTACAAGTTTAGTCCCTACACTTAACCCCCGGGTTTTCCCAAATTTTGTTCGGTTGAAAAACGACTTCGTTAGGTGTTTTATATTAATTGTAAAAGTATATTTAATGTTATTATGACTTAAGAAATGGTTATATTAAAACATTTATTATATTTATAAAATGATATATTTAACGTTTTCAAAAAAAAATGAAAGTTTTAAAGGCCTTTTTAAAGTTCACACACGGTTATAACGAATGCACACACAACGATAACATTGCACACATGATATCCACATAATGAGTCAAATAATGATGAGGAATGACCAAATATAGAAGAGATGACGGACAAACACGTCAATTGACGGACCTTAAGGTGACGGATGTCACATCGGAAGATGCTTCTATGCTTCCGAGGCTTTTAAGGACTTCTTTATACTTCGGAAGTTGACTTCAGATCTTTGTCTTCAAGTCTTGAACCTTCGGAAGTAGCTTCTTTACCTTCGGAAGTTGGAGTTCTCCTTCGGAAGTGTATTTTACACTTAGACTTCGGAAGAGCTCTTTCTTCCTTCGGAAGTCCCACACTTGGCTTCGGAAGTCCTTTGTATGTAGTACTCAAAATCTTCTAAGTGATATGGTTTTGGTTGCAACAGCCTCTTATGATCCAACACAGCTCTAAGGGGCTGTTTGATTACTGCTGACTGGGTAAGATCTGACTGAGTCAGAAGCTGACCCAGTAAGAAGTTCTGACTGGGTCTGTATCTGACTGAAACTTGGATGTTTAATTTAATATCTGACTGACTCTGCTGAATGAGAAAAATAACCATTGTGCAACAATTTTTCTCACAACTTTGCAACAATTTAGGAATCAAGATAAGAACAAGTAGATTCAACCCCCAGGGGCGGGTGGTCACGCAAGGGGCCGCGGTCGCGGTCGCGCAGGTGGTTGCAGTCGCGCAGGGGGTCGCGGTCGCGCAGGGGGTCGCGGTCGCGGTCGCGCAGCTCGCGCAGGGGGTCGCGGTCGCGCAGGGCGCGCAGGGGGTCGCGGTCGCGCAGCTCGCGCAGGGGGTCGCGGTCGCGCAGCTCGCGCAGGGGGTCGCGGTCGCGCAGGAGGGTGGGGTGACCCGGTCAGCCTTTTTAATTTTCAGGTCCGGGTCAGCCATTTTGGACCCGGTCAGCCCGGTCAGCTGAAATCTCATGCATATCAAACAGGCTGACCCGCTGACCGAGTCAGCCGGTCAGCCGGGTCAGCCGATATCAAACACCCCCTAAGATATTCTCCCACACCTCTCCCCTCTACATCATATGTATATAATGATACCAATTTATATTGGTTAATGTATGTGTATACGTGAAGTTCAGAGCGTTCGCAAAAGCTTCAACCCTCGTAAACCTTCTAATGTGTTGTTCGTGTTTGTGGTTTGTTCGTAACGATAAATGACGAAGAATGATGTTGCACCACAACTAAAACAAACTCTGGACTGGATTTCTCTTCTTGAACAAGTGAACAAGTGCTAGAGTCTAGACGCTCTAACCAATGAATCCTTTTAGCAACAAGGATCATACCCCGTATGTTAAAAACATATATCTATATACACATTTAATTGGTATTTGGGAATACATATAAACACCTACATGTTATAATACATTACACTTTAGCAAATTTAGCCCGTGAAGTATAAAAGCCAAATGATCTTCCGAAGTTTAGGTATACTTCCGAAGCTTAGCATGATTCTTCCGAAGCTTGGGTGATATCTTCCGAAGGTTATGTTTGCTTCGGAAGGGATTTAATATTTCTTTTGGTTATCTTGCGAAGGGTTATTTCCGTTCGGAAGTTATAGCATAGGGTCCTTGGTGTAATTTCTCAATAGTTGTTGAGTGTGTCTGTTATAGTTAGTTATCAGTATAAATAAGGACCTAATGTAATCGGTGGGATCTGATCCGAAATCATTCCAATAATAGTAATCATTTGAAAGTTCTTGTTCACGTTTATTCTTTCTTGTGTCATCTTTATTGTATCGTTCAAATTCCGGGTTCATATTCTCAATTAGTTTTTCAACACTTACTTTATAAGTTTTACAATGCAAGAGCTACTATTTTGTTTTATTTAAGTCGACCAAATTTTTTTTCTAGAAACAAGCTCATATCCTCCACTTAAACCATACTCCTAGATATACAAATTTATCAGCTGGTCAGGCTTGAGAATTCGACATCTGATACACGTTTTTCAAAGACACCATTAAAAGGATATAGATTGTTTATTAGGACATGATGACGTCGACAGTTATTATTTCCTTTCTTGTTCAATAACATGTAGATGTAGCAGTTTTAAACATGAATTGAATCATGACATGAACAATTATGTTTTGTTTGACATATATAAACAATATAAAACTAGTTATGTTCGTCGTTTGAGATGACGTGTATAGCTCATTTAGCTAAAAATGCCGACATGTCAGTTTGTCCAGTAGAACTGATCGACAAGCTAAATTACTTATGGCTCGTTCAACACATATTTACAACCAACCCGATTAATATGTTCAAAACTTGAATACTATTAAAAAACCCATTAACTCGTTAGAGTATTCACAGTTCATTCTCTATATATCTACGAGGGTGTTTTTTATATTACAAAGAAAGATTACGAGTGAAGAATAGAAAACAATTTACTGTTCATTTTTATATTTGATAAAACATTATTCTATCTATATTATTAAAAAAAATCTATAGTTTGGAAGTGACTGCGAGTCGAGAAAATATAATGATAATGAGCAAACACCCATGCGGTTCTACAACATCAATTACGATCGCCTCAACATCGACGCTCCATCGGAATCATTCATCGACGCCTCCGCTCACCATCAAGGTACTTCGATTCGACGATTTATGTGTTTATCCCGTTCAGCTTTTGTTTTAGCTGATGCGTATTGAATTGAATGGCGTATTTTGTGAATGATGCTTGTTAGGTTTAGTTTATGTTAGATACACAAAGCGTATGTAGCTGCAATGATTCATCGTGCTGGAAATGCATGTCATGTTTTCGAAAACTATGGCTGATTGTTAGGTGAAACTATGCTAACTTGTACATGCTATTGTTGAAAAAACATATTGACTTGATGTTGCTTCAAGTATATTAGGATTTTAGGAGAAACCTCTTCCCTGATACTGCAAAGTCAAAAAACGTGCAAATATTAGTGATAACACTTGAATTAACCAAAATCTGCTTGCAATGTGTACAAACAAGCATAAAAGCTCATTAAGTTGCACACATTCATGGGTAAATGAACACGTGCTTTGTTGGCTTTCTTAAATTTAGTAGTGACACCTGACTGTAGTCCCACAGATTTATAAATATGTAAATGATGGATAACGAATTTTAACTTTCTTCTAGGGTAAAAATTAGAATTTTTTGGTGAACGATAATGGGAGATCAAGTAAGGCATCATCTTTTACGCGTGAAAGTAAATTGACTTGTAGAAGTTCTTATGCTATGTTCTGCACAACTACATTTGAACTTTTAGCATATTCAAAGTATCGAGCAAGGAGGCTAAGGGTTTTTCTTTTGGATGGTGAATATATGAATGCGTATATTTTGTAGTATTTGAATTATAGGTGTTATCTTTCACACGACACTAGTAATATTCATGCACACGCTTACAAAAATATCTTTCGGCTTTAGGTATATTAAGCTGGTGCACCGCCTCCTTGATCGGATGGTTCATTTTGTTCATCCCATCTATTAGTTTACAGCATTAGAAGATCTGACAATGCATCAGGATTTCAAGGAATGACAAACGATTAAGAGAAAAGGGAAGGAGCCATTTATCTTAAAAAAGTCCTGATTGGGTTCTTTGAGCAGGAATAAGCAGGATTAAAGGTGCACCTGGGTATGTTGATCTAGAACTGTTGGCTTGTAAGTCCCTTCTGTTTTGCTTTTTTAAAGACCACAGGCGTTTAACTGGTCAGACCATGTGGACTAGTTTTCAAAACACCGACTGAAATGTGAGTTACTCGCACAATGTAATTAACCCATAAAGAAAGATGATTAAGTTTACGTCAATTCTTCATGGTAATATACAAAATCTCTGCAAACCAAAAGTTTGCGGAACATACAAGATTTAAATCTTTCATAAATTATAACCATATAAGACAACGAACACGGTTGGTCTAGAGTCCAAACAATGCACCAAAATACACTCCTATTCATTCTTCCACACACACAACACCAAAGAAAACCCGAGCGCTTGTGAGTCTCCATCTTTACTCGATATTCTTGACCAAGACTGATCCTCACTTGCCCACAATTTCTCTGCTGAAAGACAACTTTTAAACAAAAACACCGCATTCCCCGTCAATTTCTCAAACAACCAACTATGAACATCCCAGTAAACTTCCACAGGCAACCCATCAACCAAAATTGTATAATTCCCTCTAAATTTCCATCTTAAACACTTCACTTGCATCACCAGGTGACCATCAATTCGTATCAGTAAATACGAATCATCGTTCATACCCATCATATCACACTCAATCAATATATCATGAATTTGACCTTTACCACAAAACTGAGCCCGTGTCGAATATGTCTTCTTTCCAAAAATATGTGCTCTTTTTGAAACAAAAACAGCACTTGGTGCCAAAGTAGTTGCATCTATCTTCTTGTGCACTTCCTTCTCCATATCCCCTAGAATCAAGATTGGTTCTTGGTTCATAACTATTGCGAAATAGAAACCCATGATTGGTTCGGGTGATGAACTGAATTTCGCATATGTTAAGTCCCAATAAAAATTTATAGTTTTAGAACCCACTTGTAGGTTTCTAAACCCTCTTCTTTTAGAGAATAACCACGGCTTAATGTCGAGCTTACATAGACATTGGTTGTTTGAATCGTCGATTTCAACAGAAAGACTCTGACCCATTAAGTTTTTAGTCCAAGTAAGCGTTATGATAACGTAAGAGGTATTGCGCATTCTGCATTGGTATACACAAGTTACAAGATTTTGGGCAATTCTAGTGGTGGTTGTAGTGATGGGAGTTTCTGATGAAGAAGCAGCTTCAGCAACTTGAACACCATTTTCACCAAAACAAGAAGGGAAGTCCTTCATTTATAATATCTACAAACCATGTACTTTACTAACTAATACAAGTATAATAATCTTGGTAATTCTTTTTGCAATGAGAACCAAATGTCAGTAAACTCACTTGACAATCGACGAGATCAGGTAAATCACAGCTTGCGTTGGGCATGTGCCTTCAAGAGTTTATAGTATGAAATCAGTGGAAGCAAGATTTGAATCAAAGATCTCTGTTAGATGGAATATGTGCTTATCACCACACCACCCCTTGAAGGTTTTGATAGTTGTAATCTTTTTACAAAAAACAATAAGTAGTAGCTATGCAGTTATACTTGAATTTGAAGAGCATTTCCTATGGGTAACCTCCAAAATCATTAAAAGTTCAAGATTTCTTGAAGTTTGAAAAAAAAAGATTCAGTCAATTTTTTGTGTAATAATGTACAAGTATAATCTTGGTAGTTATAATCTTTATTACAGGAAACAAGTAGTTGTACTTGAATCTGAATAACAATTTATATGAAGTAACCTCAAAATCATTAAAAAATTAAGATTTCTTGAAGTTTGAAAGATTAAGATTCAGAACCAAATATATTTGAAAATATAACAAAAGATAACTGATATCTTGTATAGAAGAACAATAAAATTTTACCTTAAATCCAAAGAATAATCTGTTTGTAACTTAGCTCCAAGATCAAAAGACAAATCTTCAAGCATATGATGCCATTGGGTTCAGAATTGCAGGTAATCTCCAAAATCAGTAAAAAGTTATAGATTTCTTGAAGACTGAAAGAACAAGAGAAAGTTATGATGCCATTGCTAAAGAAAAATGGCTTATGGGTAAGTAGTAAGAACTAATAAGGAACTATGGCTTCTTTATTCATTCAACTTCTATATCTCACACACCAAAAACACAAGCACATAGTGGTGCCATTAGAATGGGGTTGGTTAGATACACCCCCTGTTGTTAAATATACCCACTATTAGTTTATTTTTTTCAAACGTGTGTACGCCTGTATAAGAGCTTGTATACCCTGTATATGACAGTTTTAACTTATATAACCCGTATAGGGCTTGTATACTCGCATATAGGAGCAATTGTATGCCCGTATACAACGTTTTATACACACGTATAACATGGATACAGTGAGTGGAAACCCAGGTGGGGATTAAGTATAGCACAACCCCATTAGAATGAGTGTGACTTTTCATGTTTTGTGACACTTTTTATGATTGGTAATTTGGCGTAATAAATGGTGCTTATGAAAGATGTTTTGGTTATGAAATGACTCATGCTCAAAAACCATCATTTTGCTAATGTAAAGAGGGAACACCTACAAATGGGGTATCATTATTGGTTATGGGTATTATCTTTTTTGTTTTAGGTGGTTAAAACTACTTTATTATAAATAACATGTTATCTAAGATGTTACCTTTTGATTTTTTAATTTAGATTTTTAACAAACATATCGTGAAATGTTATTGGAGTGTGATTTTTTACGTCCATAGTGTTGCAATAAGATCGTGTAACTTGTCTTTGACCAGCCATTGATCCGTCGCTTAGATGAAAATGTGTTCTAAATCCGTCTCAATTCTAACTTGTTTCTAAGTTAATGAAATTGGCATATTTTGAACTATAAGTGATAAAACATGTGAGTTGAGTAACGATTTAAAATAGTTAGTGGAATGTTGTGTTTGTGAGTTGGGTAACTATTTAAACAGTTAGTGCATCTTTGTTTAGGAGTGTGAAATATGCATTTGAGTTGGCCTAAAAGTCTAACATTGTAGTACTTTATTTGAATCGTTTTTATTTGAATAAGATGTTTATCGATGGGATAAAGTTGTTGAATTGGATTTCAATATTATTTATACATCTTTTTTCTAATAAATTCTCGTTACAACTTCATTACTACCTTTTGGTTTCATACTTTGTTTATTATAAACTCTACTTTCGTAAAGTCACACAAAAAAAGTAGTTTTATATTTTGTTCCAAGTCAGTTTCATATTCCCTTTTTATTCTACGTTATTTATGATGTTATCTTAATTTTCAGAGAAACTAACCAAGCAATTGATTCGATAACCGACCGGTTATGAAAACTAAAGAAAAATTTATATTAAATATAATAATACAAATTAGTCATCTAATTTATGGACTAAAACTATATTCGAGTTCTTTTAAGCTCATCTAAAAATGTTTTTTTTAACATTAGCTCGACGAATATTAGACATAAACTGGTATACAATTGAAAGAATCTGATACAAAATACTCTGTTAATTGTGTAGATGAAGCAACCTTTTATATATCTTCTAGTACCAGTGAATGGCACACCTACTACTAATATTATTTGGTCAATTGCATAAAGTGTATTGAAGGTGTTTGTTTACATTTTGACACTGACTTCATACCAAAACAAGCCTTCTCACTTATTATTTCAATAAATTACCATGAATGATCATCAATTGATAAATTGAAGCTTTTTTAATGGGGTGGCTTCAATCTTTATTCTCCCCCTTCAAGAACATGTGGAACCGAATTCTATCGACTCGTATCCGCCATCGAAAACGTACGTGTTTAAGGTTTGTCGGTACTGTCCTTGATCACTGAGTTTATTGACGTTTGGATTATATTTCGGGTTGATTTATAGGTAATGGGCTTTATGTGTTGTACGAAGACGTCAAGTGTTGCTCGTGCGAAGATGTGCAAATGTTGTGGTCGATGGTGGTCGGACCCGAACCTAGATTTTCTATCTAAATATCGAAGTAAATAGTAAATATGTCTAGATTTTGTCTATGTTAGAAAGATTCAGGATGATTCTTTCTAACATGTATGATCGGTTTGTAATATGATACTTAAAAACCATTGTAAATGATGTATAATTATGATATTTAAGAGTGAATTGTTTTGTGCAACATTATTATTTTTTACCTTTTTGATTAAAGTACATCATAACTTTGATTATACCCACTAGTTTGATGTGTCTTTTACCCACTATTTTGATGTGTTTTGTTCCTCTTCAACGACAATTGAAATAGTTAGTCCATGTGAAATGTTAAACTTTTTGTTATATGTTACATCACACGTTGTTTTTAATCCATCATGTCTCGCCCCTCAGATGTAGATGAGTTGAATAGTTCGTAATTTATTTGATATAGATTAATTAATAACTCGACTAGAATAATAAAATAGCTGAAAGCAGTATTAAGAGTAACTTTGATTAGGCTTGTAAGTCTTAACAAACAATCTTCTAGTTATAAATATAATAACATTACACAATAATAGTTCACTTTACCAAGTGTTCAGTTAATGTCATTTAAAGTTTTTGTCTCTTTAAAGTCACTAAACTTTTACTATGTGTTGTAACCTTATGTAATATTTCACGTAATTGTTTAAAAATTATCTAAAATCGAGACAAATGACACACACATATATATAGATTATTATTTACTAACTGGTTTTTTTCTAATACAATGTAGGAAAGTTGGATTTTAATTATCCAACCAAATATTCTTTAACTGGATTTGTAATCTAACAAATGACATAATAACTTTCATTTTAATTACCAATAATTACCAATTATAATATCAATGGCACAATCATATTATATATTTGGATTTTATCTGATATTTGAAAAAGTTCTGTTAAAACATATATGAATATTAACCTTATAAAATTTTTGTATGAAACACTAAAAAACAACTATTTTGATTCTAAAGCGTCAAAATACAACATTAATACTAGGTTGTGAATTGTTTAAAATAAAAATTAAAGAGAAAAGCATCTTTTAAAACATACTAAATGGCATATTTATCATCGATTTCTAATAATGTTTCAAATTTGTTAGTAAAACATAGCAAAACGTAAGGACACCTATGGTTTAGTTTGATCATATGTTAAAACTCAAACTTATAACTAATTTTTTGGTTTGTAAACTTATAAGATCGCCACTAAACACATTCTAAAGATTTATGACAATATTAGGTCCACAAATTAACTTTCATTTACTAGCTTAATTCATAATCATCAACAATATAAATCATATGAAATTTAGTTCTTCTCAAACGTTCAATACTGATTATTTTGGTTATAAATCATCTAAATACACCATGACCATTGTACCCTAATTTCAATAATTTTTAATTATTTTGTATAGGAGCAAAATTATAAACCTAAAACTTTATAAACATAAATGGGCTGGAGTCTGTTGTATATAATCATCGGCCCAGCCCACTAAAAAAGTAATCAAAGCCTGTATCTTTATGTATGTATGTATCATCAGAGTATCAATGATTATATATGCGTTTGCAATTTGATCGTTAGGGTTTGTAATCTGTCTTTGCCGACTTCTCAACGAAACAACAAAAGCCGTCGTCGATCGGAGTATTTGATCTACGGTATGTCTGCACTTTAATTCATGTTCGTACTACATTAATTGCAGAACATATGTTCATTAATCTTCATGTATTGCTTCATTACAATCTAATAGTCGCTAGTTTCCCCAAAGGAAAATTTGTTATGAATTAGTGCAGTGATGATCAATAATTCAATATGTATGCTGCTTATTGCTTTGGAAGTGATTAATTGTTTATTAATGGTGTTTTCGTTTGTCTGGTTACTTGGTGTGACTTTTGTTTAGTCTCCTAGCAATGGTTAGTAGGTGTCTTTGACTCTTTGAGGTTTAATTGGATTTAGTTTCAGTGTATTGTTGTAAAAGGTTAAGCAAAACCAGATAAAAGTTTTACTTTTGTTTGCATTTGTGAGTTCATAAAGCAGTTTAAGTTTATTTACATGCACAATGGTGTGAATTGAATTCATTCTTCTATTATCACTGGTGATTTACATGAATGATATTTAGGTTATATATTGTTTTGTTTTTGCATCGTGTAGTGAAAATGGCAGACACCAAGGCAGTGACAATTCGTACTAGGAAGTTCATGACCAACAGGCTTCTATCCAGGAAGCAGTTTGTGAGTTTTGTCCAACTTGTTTTTTTGTAATTTTGTCAACGGTTTTTCATGCTTACGTAGTTACGTTTTGTTTTTGTTGATGTAGGTAATTGATGTGCTACATCCGGGCAGGCCCAATGTCTCCAAGGTTTGATCTTTTTTGTGATCATTTCATATTTGTTTATATTTCAGGTTCTGTATGATTTGTAAATGAAGATTTATACTGCTTGAGTTAGTGTCACCTCATGGGTTATTTTAGTATTTGTTTTTAGATTTTTTAAATTGTATTTTTTTTGAAGGCTGAATTGAAGGAGAAATTGGCTAGGATGTATGAGGTGAAAGATCCAAATGCCATCTTTGTATTCAAGTTCAGAACTCATTTTGGAGGTGGCAAATCAACTGGTTTTGGTTTGATTTATGATTCTGTTGAGAACGCCAAGAAATACGAGCCAAAATATAGGCTTATCAGGGTAACTCTCTCAATTCTATCTGATATCAGCATTTGTTCATCTAGGTTATCCTTTTTACTCATATGGAATTTAGGGTTGTTTTGCATTCAGCCTTTGAGAAAAAAATTGATAGATGGCACTTGGTACAGGGTTACGGGTTCTAACCTATGAATCATATTTTAAAATAGGGGATGGGTTTAGTAATTGATTTCCCTATCCTTAGAGTTTAAGGGCTGCAGCCCAGACGCTAACTTACTTTAGGGGTTTTGTTTGTAAATTAAGTGTGATATGGTGTTCACTGTTTACTCTGGATGTTTTGATTTGTAACTTTATTATAAATTTATGCAGAACGGGCTTGATACCAAGGTTGAGAAGTCGAGGAAGCAGTTGAAGGAAAGGAAGAACAGAGCAAAGAAGATTCGTGGTGTAAAAAAGGTCGGTGCCTATCTCTAATTTTCTTGTTGTAGGCATTATCTTTTTAGTTTTTAGAACATGTACTTTGTGTACAAATAAAAAAATATATTTCATGGTATTTTAAAACATGTGAGTCATGAGATAACAAAAGTCTTATTTTGTTTTGCTCATTGTGCAGACCAAGGCTGGGGATGCTGCCAAGAAGAAGAAGTGAGCAATGAAACTAGTGGTACTTTTGTTCTTATGCAGTCTATTGTGTTGTCTCGGTGCAAGATTTTGATCATGGTTTTGTTTAGGAATTCCAAGTTAAACAAATGAGAATTGTAGCTTTATTTTGGTCAATTTTTATGGCTGATGTTTGGCAAAAAATGGTCTTTTATTTTATGTATGTTGATGTCACCAGAAGTTCACGAGACCTTTTTTTTCTTCTGGTGTTTCTGTGTTTGTGTGGTTTAAACCTGGTCATCAAAAGCCTTAGGTTATCGTGATTTAGGGACCCAGTTCCTAGTCATTATAACCTGAACTCACTCACTATGACCCTGATGTTGTACTCGGTGTTATCATTTCCTTTGTCACTGTCGTATTGCTGTCACCACCATTGTCACGATGGTTCAGGATCTAAGGTATGGTTTATGGTGTTTATTTTTGGTATATACTGAATGTGGTTGCACTCGGTTTGGGTGGGTTAGATCGAGTAGCTGGGATCTCATGTGGTTGCTACTTAAGAATCTATGCCGCTTTATTACATGTAAATTGCGTTTTCCATGAAGTCAGACGGTGAAGACTTTGTCGTTTTAATATGTAGTATGGTTGGAATCGAGTAATATACCTTGTATATGCAAGTAAGCAAGCCACTTTTAAAGGAGTGTGTTTTTGGGTTGATGGGTTGGTTGTAACAAGCATGACAAATCTTGTTAGATACATGAATTTGAATATGAGAATTATATTCTCTTTGGTCTTTACTTCTTTAACATTATAGCAAAAATATAAATGTGTATAAATAGTTGTGTTTAGATTATAAATCTTATGTTGTTTTTTTATCTTTTAAATTTTACCTGACTAGTTTAGCTCTGTAATGTAAAACAAACCTACTAGATAATTTTGAAAAACAAGCGCGTTAAGCATGTCTATCATGTTGTATCAAATACAACCTGATTATCTAAACGTATACTTCAGTTCAATCGGAAGTTGACCCTGTTGGTGGAAAAAAGAAGAGTGACCTCCCCCGGCCCCTTATATCCTTCGTTCATGTTTAAATACACGGTTTGGAAGTTATTTTGGTTATGAAAAGTGTACGTGGTGTTTATAAAACGTTTCAACTCTAATGATTAATTGATCTTATTATTCATCTCAGTATACAAAATGACTCGTATGTATTTGAACGCTAAACAAAGCTAGCAGTCCTAACAATAGTGTTAACTAATTTTCATATAAGTTGATTGGTAGTTAGCTAAATACTATCAGGTAAACAACTAGCAGACTTATATGTAGAGCTGGTGGAAAAAAATTTATTGTTAACATCTTGTCCCCCTCAAGATAGAGGGAGGAAAATATTTTAAAAAATCCAAATGAATCAACAAGTTGTGCTTTAATAGGAATCAAAAGTTAGCTGAACAATACAAACTTATGGCTTCTTACAAACAAGATGACAATCAATCAATGCGTGCAGTTCTCTTATGATAAACCATAACATTTTGTAATACAGATGGCAGACTGACTATCATATTTGAATGGTTTAAGAACAGCCAATAGAAACCGTAAGATCCAGGAAAATTCAATTATGACGTGTCAAATGGACTGGTATTCTACTCTGTCATAGATCAAAGAGTCATTTGTTTGCTTGTTTGCTTTTCGGATTAATATGACTTCCACCCTAAATAATGATTTCTTTCCAACTAATAATAATGTATTAAGGAATGAGGTCAACAAAAATCACAAAAAACTTTCAATCCCATATGAAGTAATGCATTTAACGTAACAAAAAGCATGCAAGGCAAATCCCGACGATGGATGTGAGGGTCTTGAGTAAATTGACTTGAGATAAAATGGATATGATTCACTGGTTGATAATTGAAGATGAGCGAAAAAAGGACTGGAACAAGACAAATAGTTAGTAACATTAAATTATTGAAGCATTTTAACAAGAAAAATCCCTTGAGACATCCGTTTGAAGTGGAGTTTTTTTTTAAAGAACGAATGAATAGGAAAAATATCAAAAGACATTCATATGTTTCACAAGGTTAGAAAATAAAAGTTGTTAGATAACTATTGGTACACTTTATATCATAATCTCGGCACCTATTTAGTTTATATTTTGACCAACTTATTATCATTGTTTTTTCTATTATAACTTATAAAAATTTGATGCTTTATAACGTGAACACGACTTAGTTATATTTACATAAAGCTTCAAATGTTATTAAGAATATCACCGCAACGCATAAATCTATGACAACCCTTTTAGAAAATTATCGAATGTTATCAGCGACATCCAGACAACGTCCTCTATTAAATCACGTACGTTAAGGGTGTTCATAAATCATAATAGTTATGTAGCAAAAAAGTTACTTTGACTATTTTCGCAAACATGAAGGTCATGTGGAGGGAAACCACAAGAACAAACAAAAACCCTCAAAATTCCCAAATCCCGCCATTCTCACACATTTTCATCAATCCACAAAGCATTCATTCATTCACATCAACACCAAATCAAAACCCCCCATCTCTCTATCTCTCCACCATCACTTCAATCGTTGCTTCATATTCTCTCATCCACTATTTCACCATATCGACGCTCTTTAAACCCAACTTCACCTCAACTCATTCATCATTGTCTTTTCATCTGATTATAAGGTAAGATCTTCACACTTCAGCTGACTTTTGTACGTTTACACCATTAATTTGTAGTCTATACGGTGTATGTTGTGTGGATTTTTGATTTTTGTGTGACGATCTTGGACTGTAACGCGATTGGGGGTTTAGGTTTTTACTTTTTAGGTTGAAAACGCATTAGGGTATTTATATGATGAAGTGAATCGATCGTTTAATGTGTTACGTAGAGGTTTGTGTTATTGTGTGTGTGTGATTTTTGCGTCTTTGGATGATATTGAATGGAATATAGAACTTTTAGTTACGTTTGTGCGAGGTTTTGGTGTTGTGTGATGGTGTTTAGGGTTTGTTGTAGTGTGGTCAAGATTTGAAAGCGGAATCTGATTCTTGTTTGGAAATATTGTTGCCTTTGTTGAACAGTGGTTTTGAGCGGTTGTTGAATGGAACAGTTGAAAAGAGGGCAGAAGGGGCTGAATAACTGACACGTGTTGAACTGTTGATAAGTCTGTAAGTGGTATTAGATTGGTCACCGGTTAAAGTTGTTGGCTTCTATGGAAACTTTGATTACTTTGAGTCCAGAAAAAGAAATTGCCAAGAAAGGGGTTGATATGGTTAAATGTGTCACTCTTGGTTCTAAAGAAGGAAAAGAATCGAATTCTGTGAATTTGAACTTGGGGGAATCTGGTTCGGAAGATGAAAAGAATTCATCTGACACTCCAAAGGTTTCAGCTTCTAATTCACTAGATAAAGTAGCAACAGAATTGGAAAATCAATCTGACATTGTAGAACACAACAACATAGTTGGGTGTGGTGATGATATAGAGATTGGTAGTGGAGATGCTAACATGAAGCCATCATCTATGGTCCTCAATAACTCACTGGATGACAGTGAGACTAGCAGTGATGATGGTGCAAAGGAGAAAACGGAGCCTGAAAACATGACAGCGTTTCTGCAAGAAGAATGTAAAAAAGAGGCCGCTGATGCCTCCAATGCTATTGATGCAAATGACAAAGGTGTTCTCGGGATTAAAAAGTGTAAAAGGGGGAGGAAGAAAAAAGTTCTGGAAGGTTCCGAATGTATTAGAGATGAGACTCCTAAAAAGGTCAAAGTTGATAAAGCTGGAGTGGAAGTTAGTGGTAGGTTGTTGCGGTCAAGAACCATGACAACGAGTGCCAGTGCCAGGGTGGATGAGAGCAAACTTAATGAGAGTGTTGTTGGTTTCAAAAGACAAATGGAAGCTGAATGTTTTGACCAAACTGAGTTCCTGAAAGAAGTCAGTGAAAGCTGTAATCTGGTGTGTAGACCAAAGAAGAAACAAAAACGTCGCGGGAGACCTCCTAAGATGCAAGGTGAAGCTGGTTTCAGTAAGTTACAAGATGAATGCTTTGATCAAATTGAGATCCAAAAAGAAATCAATGAAAGAAGTCAAGTGGTGGGTAGAACACAGAAGAAACAAAAGCGTCGTGGGAGACCTTCTAAGATACAAAGTGAAGCTGGTTTCAGAAAGATGAAAGATGAATGTTTTGATCCAAAACAGAATAGACAAAAACATCGCGGGAGACTTCCTAAGATGCAGAGGGAGACTGAGTTAAATACAAAGATGAAAGATGACACTTTTGACCAAGCCGACCTTCAAAAAGAAGTCGATGAAAGCATTCAACTAACTGGTAGACAGCAGAAGAAAACTCAAGTGAAAAACCATAAAGATACAGTAATCAATAATCTCAGAGGCTGTGACAGACCACCCAATATGCAAGCAGTGAATTTGTCAACCAAAACTGAACAGCTGAATAAAAATTCTTTAAAGGCTAAAGATGGCAAAAAGGGCTCCAAGATTCAACATGAGCAAAATGAAGATCAAGAATCTGAGATCACTGTTGACAACAGACAGATGGTCAAAATTTCTAAAGAAAGCAATGATCACACAACTGTTGAAGAAACTGTAAAAGGTGACGATACAAAACAGTTGAACAATACCATCGGTGGGGAGGATAGACGTAAGAAACAACAATTTGTTAGAGAACAAATAGTTAATATGATCATGAAAGCCAGCTGGACAATTGAGTATAGGCCAAGGCAAGGAAGAGACTACTTAGATGCAGTTTATGTTGATCAAAAGGGGAGAACACACTGGTCTATCACCAAAGCTTATTTTTCTCTGAAAAAACGAATTGAAGACGGTGATGCTGATACTAAAGAAATGGCTGCATTTACTCCAATACCTGTTCAAGAAATGAATGTTTTATTCAGATCTGTTTCAAAGATTAGAAGTGATAAGAACAAGAAGAAAAATAAAAGAGGCAAAAGTATACGCGAGGCTGAAATAGTCATCAGTGGAGAGACCCCATTTAAAAAACCACCCAACAAGAAGGGTAGAGATGGTAAAAAGAGGAAAGGAATTCACAGTTCTGCTGTAAAGTTGGCTAACAAATTATCAAGTGTCAAAGTAAAAAAAGATAAAAATCGGAATGCACATGGTGTTATTGCTGATTCAGCTGTACAAAGACGACCAAAAGAAAGTAAAAAAAGTAGGCAGAGTAGAAAACCATGTCTGGTAGCTCGTAGCTCTAGCAAGGCGTTCGATCAAAATAGTGATGACTGTGCAATGTACAACAGGAAAAGAAATATTTTTTCTTGGATGATAGATTCAGGTGTTATTACACCAGGTGGTAAATTGATGTATGGAGAAGGTAGAAGGAGAAACAAGTTTCTTGAGGGCCAAGTCACCTCTGATGGGATTCATTGTAGTTGCTGTAACGAAATAATGGATATATCAAATTTTGTGTCCCATGGTGGTGGGAAACTTGACCAGGCACTCAAAACCATACATTGTCAGTCTGGAGAGTCTCTTTTGACGTGTTTGCTGAAATCATGGAGAAACGAAGTGGGGCTCACCAATATTAAATTCAATTTTGTTGATGTTAAGGGTGATGATCCTAACGATGATACATGCAACATCTGTGGAGATGGTGGTGACTTGATTTGTTGTGATGGTTGCCCTTCAACATTTCATCAGAACTGCCTTGATATCCAAGTAATCATGCTTTCATTTCTCGAATTTTAGTTTGATGTCTTCCTAAATCCTAAGATGTGCTCATTTTGCTCCTAACATAGTGCAATCAAATCTTTTAATCATAAATTTGTCAAATGATCTATGTAAAATGTAAAAAAAGTGAACAGACTGTTTGCAGGCCAACCATCCCATTCTGAAGTATTCAGAACCAAGTAATTAACTTGCTCATTTTGCCACCTCTACTAGTGTTTGCTTAATGATTAAAACTAGTTTAGATGTTAAATTAACACAATTTATATTTGTTGCGTATATATTTTTTGCTAAACGAACATACAAAAATCTTTTATTCATTCTAACGTGGTTTGTGTGCTTCGCAGAACTTTCCTTCTGGTGACTGGCATTGCATATATTGCTGTTGCAAATTTTGTGGACTAGTTGCGTGTGGTGCTTCACATGATGCACCTAATCCGGAAATGATCACATGCTGTTTGTGTGAGGAAAAATGTATAAGATTCAGTCATGGAAGATGATAGTTTATTTCTTTTCTTACATCTCTCTTCCTGTTTTTGTACTTTATAAATACTGTTAACAAAAAATCCTGTTTTTACAGTTCACCACTCATGCTTACAAGAGGAAGATGTGATTAATGCTGCTTCCAGTACCCTATCTTTTTGTGGGAGGAAATGCCAAGAGGTATGTACATAAAAGATAGGTTCTACTTAGCCACAGTTTTGCTATTATGTTTGGCTTAATTAATGTGTCATCTTTGAAATAAGTAGTTTTGTGGGTATGTTAAAAAATAAACTTTCTAAACTTACCACTGTTATTGTTGTATTGTCTAAGAACTTGGAAATTCTTAACTATCTCTGATAAACCATACATATTTTCATAAATTGCAGTCGTTGTCTCTAAACTAACTATGTGATTGATGAACTGCTCAAAGTTTAAACTTTAAACATAGCAGGTTGGTCTTTAATCACTCACAAAAAGGGCTTGTTAGTTTTCAATAGACAAACAAGCTTTGAGGATTTTTTGGGAGAAAATAAGCAGGGTCTTTTAATAGATAACTCTATTTGTTTTGATATTTGTTAGATTTTAGAATCACTGTAATAATTTGCATTATAAATGCATTGACTATAACGCCAATAGATGTATTTACTTAATATTTTGATGTTGTATTGACAGTTTGGTCAATTGATCCACTTTTAAGTGATCTATTAATCTATTTCAGGTTTCCTGCTTCAAAATTTAGTTCCCACTTGTGATTTCTTATCTAATATTCTTATTTTACGATAGCTCTATGAGCAATTGCAGACATATATTGGAGTTAAGTTTGAACTTAAAGAAGGATATTCATGGACTTTACTAAAGTGTTATGATCTCAGCCAATATCTTGATGATTCAATGAAAGTTGAATGCAATTCCAAGTTGGCTGTTGCGTTCTCTGTTATGGATGAATGTTTTGTGCCAATTATGGACGAAAGAAGTGGAATTAATAGGATTCATAATGTTGTTTACAACTGCGGGTAAGTTTTTATTAACTGTATGTTTATTTTTTTAGTTGCATGTTTAGTAGGTTACAGAGTTATGATTGTTGTATATCTTATCTTGAAGTGGTTTTCTAGGTGTATTTTATTAGTTTTTTAAACTGAATTAAGTGGAGGTGGTTTTATCAACATTCTCATGCATGTTTTTATTTGATTTCTTTGTTCTAATTCTAATAGTTGAGTGAGCAACGCAATATCAAATACATTGTTTGAAAGCTGTAACCCAATCAAATTTAGAAATTGATAAAGATAATTTTCTTCTCATTTTTTCATTTGCTGTGCAGTGTTCCTATGAGTCAGGTTTATGGAAATCCGCAAATTTTATATAATGTGAATTTAAAAAAATAATCTCTTGAAAAATTTATCAGGTCAAACTTCAGGAGGCTGGATTATTCTGGATTCTTTACAGCAATTTTGGAAAAGGGCAATGAATTGATCTCAGCAGCATCCATAAGGTTACAACTTCTATTTATGTTTGATCTTTTTCTGTTTTTGTTTTTTAAAATTTGTTCTCACATTTCCCCCATATTTTCATATTAACAGAATCCATGGAAACCGTTTAGCAGAAATGCCTTTTATTGGAACCCGCTACATGTATAGGCGTCAAGGGATGTGTCGTCGGCTTTTAGATGCAATTGAAAGCGTATGTTTTTCTTTGTATTTGGAATTATGCCTTTTAATCAATCACTTTTTTCCATAACTATATCAAGCAGATTTTCATGTCAGTATATGTGATAATTTAAGTAGGCTCTGCACTTATCTTTATTCTTTCATGGTTGATTGGTTATGAGTCATGGTTATGATTTAGGATGGATGGATATACCTATGCACTGTAGCTATAGTCTAGTGCATTTATGAACTAATGTACAAAGTCATAATTTCAGATAAAATCATAAAAGTAATAATGATCTGTAAATTCTTATATCTAGGCTCTTTATTCTCTTGGTGTTGATGAGCTGGTAATTCCTGCAATCCCTGAACTTTACGAAACCTGGACCAAAGCGTTTGGCTTCAAGCCACTTGAGGAATCGTTGAGGCAGGTAATGAAGGGCATGAGTTTGATAGTGTTTCCTGGTACAGATATGCTTCACAAACCTCTCCTCAAGAATCAGTTTGCTGATAAAGATCGTAATTCAGTGGCTGGTGAGTTATACTATATTGTATTTTATCTGCTCTTGGGGTGGCAAAATGGGCGGTTTGGGTAATGGGTCTATGGCTCAAAACTGCTAACTTTTTGGTACAATTGAAATGGGCCGGGTTTGGTTGACTTGAGTCACTTTTTGCTACATTTTTTTTTATTTGTTATCAGTGTGTAAAGTATGACTATTATTCTAGCCCTTGTTGTTTGTTATTAAACCTTGTAACCTGATTTTTAAGAAAGTTTAAAATCCCCCATTCATAGGTAAATGAGTAGAAATTTGCTTTATTACTTTGATATTGTTTCATATATTTTGGGACTATATTGTGTTTTCCTTTGATAATGCTGTAATGTGTTTTTTTTCATTTGTGGATTTTTGTATAAATAGCTAGAGTATTAGTTCTGATTACAAAAATAATATTCTTACAATCATAATATAATTTTTTTTCCGAATAAGTAGATTGAAGGTTTAAAGATGTTTTAGGCAACTTCCCAACTAGTTCAACCCATTCTCTTTTAGCTAACTTTCCTTATCTGACATGTTTAAATCATTGGTCTTTTAACTGACTCTCTACTCAATGGCCACCAAGCTATATGATTCTGAAGTTTGATTCTAATTATGCAGTTGCAGGTGACAAAGCTGTGGAATGTATCAATGTGAAGAATGACGACAATACCCATGTTCTCCCATCTGAAGACGAACATAAATCGGTTGTTTTGGTCAATAATGATGTCCCTGGGGTTAAAATGTCTCCATTGACTTCCAAAACTGTTCCTAAGAATTGTTTTGATCTGAATCTTCAACCTGCGGCAACGGATATTGAGATCCAATCAATTGATGATGAATCTGTTTCAAGGGACCCAAAGGTGTGCAAATGCTCATCTGAGCCATCTGACTCAATGGCTCAAGTTGACAACGCTGCAACTCAACCTCTTGTTTTGGTTTGACGGGTTAGTTCTGTTTGTGGTCTTTTGGGTGTTGCTTAAAATCATGTATTGACTTATGAATCTTGTTACAGGTGTGAAAAAGAACAAGGCGAGTAAAAGATATTAGGTGCTTTTTGACTTAATGAAATGAATTTTGGCTACTGTGATTCAGTTGTAAGTAAATCTATCTACTGAATATTGGCTACCATTTCGCATGAGTTCTCCAGAATTTCATTTGGGTCAGGACTCATGTCAATGTTAATATAGCTAACTTTTTGGGCAAAAAAAAGTTGTATGTTCTTTTTAATCACTTCATCATATGCTTTTTTGGACATGAGACGCGTTTGGATTAAAACACTTGAATTTGGGTTTCTTCTAACGCGTGTAGGGGTTTGGGTATTATACCGATTTTTCTAGTTGGATCTTGTTACATGGGAAGATAGATAGAATTACACAAAGAGAAGAGGTTTAGCTCAATTTTTTGATGCCTTAGCTGTCACACCCTCAATTTCCACGAACGGGGTTTTACCGTTAGGAGTGTGACATACCAGGATCTCAGACACGGTCATATCAAACGACTCTATATGAATTTAAAATAAACATTTGACTTTGATCAAAGTAGAAACATAACGAAATAAACATCAGTGCGGAAGCGAATAAACGAAAGGTAAACTAGTACTGAAAGTTATAAGTGCTAAGTCAAAACAAAATGTTCAATGCAAGTAAATAAGTTTGATGATGCATGTCCTGAGTGCGTTCCTTAATCGTGCATCATGCTTAAGCATTCCTGTTACCTGAGAAAACATGCTAAAGTGTGTCAACATAAAGTTGGTGAGTTCACAGGTTTTATCACAGATAAAATGTTTGTAACTGTGTAAATGGTAAAATAATTAAAGCATATCGATAGGTAGCTAGCTTATAAACAAGTTACTTAGCGTTTCGAACCGACGCTGACTGTTTGTATGTTCGTATGTTTGTTGCCTTCCCGTCACGTCTCACTAGACAATGACAAATGTTAGGTCAATAACGCACCCGTTTGACCTCCAATCAAGCTAGCGCGACTAGCCCGGGCGGGGTTTGTCAAACCCAGTAGTACTACTCAGAATTACCTCGCTACACATTACTAACGGTTCGAGAATGTAAGGACTTTTCAAGAATGTTTGCACTAACGTAACAGGCGATATCAATAATACTAAAACCATTTTGTAAATACGTTTGCATGTTTTCTCCCCCAAAAAGGAAAGAAAATAAAATAGGGGCCGTGAAGACTCACCTCGAATGCGTTGCAACAAAAGTGTAAGCACAAAGGATCGGGTTCCAATTAACCTGAGTTTCATTTAATATTTGTTTGAGATTAAATATTCGTAATGGAATTAATTACTCAAAATAGAATGGTATGGTTCACGATCACGGTTCGGTTCGGATACGGTGCGAGTTAGCCATTGACTGCGTCCTCACAAGTAAATGCAAGCATACACAAACTCACACAAGTATAAAATATATTTTAATTGTAAGACTGTAGATAATTTAACCCTATACGTTTAATAATATATATCCCATTATTTTAACACATCAACTCATACCATGTATATAACACACTCATAGTATAATAAACACACACTAGAAAGTAAATTTATTCTTAATACATACATGCGCCCAACACTTTCATCCCATGCACCCACTACATTGCTCCATGCGCCCAAACACTTTGCTTATGCGCCTAAACCTCTAGCACACACACCTTTAACGCACACACCCGCACCATACGCATACATACATGCAATATACACACTCTACCATGGAATCACACTCACATATCATGAGCCCACTCAAAAGAAATCCCCATACGCCCACTTATCATAATTAAATTATCCAAAATTGTTTGAAGATGGCACCTGCCATCCATGCATGCACAACCTAAGTTAAATCAATGAACCCACTATTTCCATGCCAACATACATGCATACCCACGATACATATATAATCTCAATGCATTAATACACAAAAAAAAATCTCCCACACACACATGATATAAATTGCCGAACCTGTATTATATATATATATATCGCAAGAACATATATTATATATATATATATATAAATCGCAGAAACATGTATATATATATACATCGCAAGAACATATATATATATATATATATATATATATATATATATATATATATATATATATATATATATATATATATATATAAAGAAAACAACATACACGCACACATTTATATATACATACGCAGCACAATTACATACCTATCGCAGAACATACGCAGCAGGAACATACACATACGTACGCAACGATACATATGTAAATACACATATGCAGCAGAATATGTATATATATACCTATACATCGCACATACATATAACAAAGAACACACACGTATACATAACCGAACACCAAATCGCGACAATAAACCAAACCGAAACGAAACGAAACGAAGTTTAGGACGAGCGGTTACCGGCGAAACAAGTGAACGGCGTGACGACGGCAACCAGCGGTGACTAACGGCGGCGAATTGTCGTCGAGAGAGGAAGATGAAGGCTCGAATGGGGTAGGGTTCGGGAATAATTCTGCGATGGAGGGGGAGCCGTGGGTGGGGGGTTGGTTATTATATAATAATTGGATTTCTTTAAATAACACAATGGCCCCTCTAAATTAGTCTAGTTTACAATTAAGTTAACTAACTTAGTTTAGTTAATTGTAAATTAATTGTTAATGATAATAATAATAGTAATAATTGTAATAACAATAATACTAAAATTGATATCCTTAAATGATAATAAGGATGACTAACTAGCGATTTGTGGAGCAATGTTAAATAATGGACATGAGATTAATCTGAAATATACGGGGTGTCACATCATCCCCTTGTTGAAAGAATTTTCGTCCCGAAAATTAAAGTGTTAGGTTCAGTTAATTACATGAGATTCAACGATTTGTAACGTGTGAGAGTCATAAGGTTTTGACAGAGTTGTGACATCATCCCCTTGTTGAAGGAAATTTCGTCTCGAAATTTAAAGAAGAGATATCTCAAGAATGATTACCTTAAGAAGTAGGTGTCTGATCATTGAACAGTTGTGGGTACTTCTCCTTCATCTGATCTTCACGTTCCCAGGTGAACTCTGGTCCACGCTTTGAGTTCCATCGGACTTTGACAATAGGAATCCGACTGTGTTTGAGTGTCTTGACCTCTCGGTCCATAATTTCCACCGGTTCCTCGATGAAATGTAGTTGTTCGTCCACATGTATCTCGTCTAACCGTGTTCCCAATGCTCGTTGTAATGATTGCCAGAAATGTGAAGTGAATCGAGCGTCACGATCGGAGATGATAGAAATTGGTACACCGTGCCGGGAGACTATTTCCCTTAGGTAAATACGTGTTAACTTCTCCATTCTATCAGTCTCTCTGATTGGTAAGAAGTGTGCGGATTTCGTCAATCGATCTACAATTACCCAAATGGTATCGCATCCGCTAGGTGTTCGTGGCAGTTTCGTGATGAAGTCCATAGATATCTGCTCCCACTTCCATACTGGAATTTCTGGTTGTTGTAGTAAACCAGACGGTCGTTGATACTCCACCTTAACCTTAGAACAGGTTAAGCATCTGCTTACGTAAGTGGCAATGTCAGCTTTCATGTTTGGCCACCAGTAAAGAACTTTTAGATCATGATACATCTTGTCTGAACCCGGATGAATAGAATACCGTGACTTGTGAGCTTCGTCCATTACCAGCTCTCGTAGGTCTCCATACAAAGGAACCCATATTCGGTCCATAAAGTAGCGGATACCGTCCGATTTGGTTTCTAGTTGTTTCTCCATGCCTCTTAGTGATTCAGCTTTCAGGTTCTCGTCTTTCAAAGCTTCAAGTTGTGCATTACGTATTTGGTCGGGTAATCCAGTGTGAATGGTGAGTTGCAATGCTCGAACTCGTTTTCGCTTAGGTGTTTCCTTTCGACTTAGGGCGTCGGCTACTACGTTAGCCTTACCCGGATGATATTTGATTGCACAGTCGTAGTCGTTCAACAACTCGACCCAACGACGTTGCCTCATGTTCAGCTCCTTCTGTTCGAAAATGTGCTGAAGACTCTTGTGATCGGTATAAATGGTGCACTTGGTACCGTACAAGTAGTGTCTCCATATCTTGAGAGCAAACACAACGGCTCCCAATTCTAAGTCGTGTGTCGTGTAGTTCTTCTCGTGAACCTTTAACTGTCGGGAAGCGTATGCGATCACCTTCTCGCGTTGCATTAGCACACAACCGAGACCCTGAATAGAAGCATCGCAATACACCACAAAGTCTTCGGTTCCATCGGGTAAAGACAATATCGGTGCCGTGCAGAGTTTCTGTTTTAAGAACTGAAAGGCTGATTCCTGCTTGTCACCCCAACTGTATACAGTGCCCTTCTGAGTTAACGCTGTAAGTGGTTGAGCGATTTTCGAAAATCCTTCGATAAATCGTCGGTAATAGCCAGCCAATCCAAGGAACTGTCGTACCTCCGTCGGAGTCTTTGGCGTAGCCCAGTTCTTGATAGCTTCTATCTTTGCTGGATCGACATGTATGCCCTTCTCGTTGACTACATGGCCCAAGAATTGGACTTCTAGAATCCAGAAGTCGCACTTCGAGAATTTGGCGTAGAGCTGCTCTTGTTTTAGTAGTTGCAAGATAAGTCGAAGGTGTTCCTCATGTTCCTCCTTGTTCCTTGAATAGATCAGAATGTCATCAATGAAAACGATAACAAACTTGTCCAGGTAGGGTTTGCACACTCGGTTCATAAGATCCATGAAAACCGCTGGTGCATTAGTCAGACCAAATGGCATTACCAGAAACTCATAGTGTCCGTATCGGGTTCTGAATGCCGTCTTTGATATGTCCTCCTCTCGGACTCTCAGTTGGTGATACCCTGATCTTAAATCTATCTTCGAATAAAAGCTCGACCCTTGCAGTTGATCAAACAGATCATCGATGCGAGGTAGAGGATAACGGTTCTTAACTGTCACTTTGTTTAGTTCACGATAATCGATACACATGCGAAAAGTCCCATCCTTTTTCTTGACAAACAGGACTGGGGCTCCCCACGGTGATGAACTAGGCATGATGAATCCTTTATCCAGGAGCTCTTGCAGTTGAGTAGACAGTTCTTGTAATTCCTTCGGAGCTAATCTGTATGGTGCTCTAGCAATAGGTGCGGCTCCAGGTGTCAAATCAATCTGGAACTCGACTTGACGGTGCGGTGGAAGACCAGGTAAGTCTTCAGGGAAAACTTCAAGAAAGTCGCGAACGATAGGGATATCTTCGATCTTCTTTTCTTCAGTGGTCTTTTCAGTGATTATAGCTAGGATAGCGGGATGGCCTTTGCGTAAACACCTCTGGGCTTTCATATACGAAATGATGCTAGAAACGACACCACTTTTCTCACCCTGTACGGATAAGACTTCACCACTAGGAAGTGGTACACGAACAATTTTCTCGCGACAAAATATCTCAACTTGGTTCTTAGATAACCAGTCCATGCCAACGACCACGTCAAAACTACCAAGTGTAACTGGCATAAGGTCTATCTCAAACTTGTGTCCTGATAGCTCTAATTTACATCCTTTAAGAATATGAGTTGCCTCGATCACTTTACCGTCAGCTAGTTCTACCGCATAACTAGGGTCCATTTCAGTCAAGGTTACATCTAAAAGCTTGCTAAACTTAGTAGATATAAAACTCTTATCAGCGCCGGTATCGAATAACACAGAAGCAAAACAATCGTTCAGAGGAAACGTACCGGTAACCACATTTTGATCGTTTCTCGCCTCGCTAGAACCAATCACGAAAGCTCGACCTCTGGCGCCATTTCCGTTGTTGTTATTTCCATTATTGCCCCTGTTCCCATTCTTCAGTTGTGGGCAATCCTTCCGGTAATGGCCCTCTTTACCACACTCAAAACAGCCTCTAGTCGCTTCACCCTGTCGTTGTTGATGAGGTTGTTGCTTGGTCATCAGTTCACCCCTACAGTCTTTAGCAGCATGGCCCATTTTTCCACACCTTAGACAACGAAAACGATCACACTGGCCATGATGATGAAAGTTACATTTGTTGCACCTTGGATACTTGCCCACATAGTTACTTGATCCCTGACCATTGCTGTTGTTGTTGTTCTGATTATTATTGGTGAAGCTTCGGGAAGAGTCAAACTTTCTGGCTTGTTGTTGCTGAGTGTTGTTCAAGTTCGAGGATTTGCTGGTGGTACTTTCCCATTTTCGCTTGTAGTCAGATGAGCCAGATGTAGTGCTACGTTTAGGCAGAGTGCCCTGCGCCACTGCCTGATCGGTGAGTTTGTGAGCTAGTCGGATAGCATGCTGAATAGTCTCAGGGTCCGCAGCGATGACACTAGCTTGGATCTGAGGAGCTAACCCATCAATGTACCTCTCAATCCTTTTGTAGTCTGGGTCTACCATCTGAGGACATAAAGTAGCCAACTCGTGCGAACGAGTCGTATATTCCTCAATGTTGGAGCCAACCATTTTAAGATTCCAGAATTCACTTTCCAGCTTCTGGACTTCGTTCCTTGGGCAATATTCTTCCTTCATCAATTTCTTGAAGTCATCCCATGGCAGACTATTAGCAGCATCAAGTCCTAAGGTCTGGACCTGTGAGTTCCACCATGTCAGAGCGGGTCCTTCCAATGTGCCGGAGGCGTATTTGACACGACTCTCAACAGGACAGTTGCACATGGCGAATACTGACTCAAGTTTCTCCAGCCAGCGAAGTAATGTAACAACACCCTCAGAACCACTGAAAGAGTGGGGCTTGCAGTCCATAAACATCTTGAAGGTACAGATAGTTGGACCTGAATCAAAAGGACATATAATTGTTTAAGAATCAATATATGTTATCGTAGGGAAAACTAACGTGTCTGCTAATTCTAGTTTACCTCCTTGATTCAGATTTTGATTGTTCTGGTTCTGATTGCGGGTCTGCTCATAAGCTGCAAGCGCGTCAGCTACACGCTCATTGATGATGGCATCCAATTCAGCCTGAGTCATGTTGATGTTTTCTCGTCCACTCGGGCGTCCAGTTCTTCTTCCAGACATGATTCTTCAATTCACAATACACGACAGTCACTATCAAATAACAACTATTGATAACAATGAATTGTTTCATACTGGTAGGAATGGAGAATTTGTTTGCATATCGATAGTGAGGTTTTATGAGCACCGAGACCTCATGTCTCCACGTATAGCAAATGAAAATTTGTACTGATTATGACCGTTATCACCAAATAGAGTTGCCAGAGTTCTCATGCACGACAAATTACAATTACGTGTGCACCCGTGATTCTAATTTGCTTTGCATGGTCACCCATGGTTCCTCCCATTCGAGATAGCATGCCTTGTCAAGTACCGAGTGTTATCAATGATAGAGATATCAAAGATATGTTTATTATACTAAGGGTCAAATAACTAAGGTTGTACAAAGGATTCGATTAAGTTAACAACAGGAATTAAGACGATCTGGCCTTTTCCCTTTAAAGCTCTAAGCGTCTTCATGTCTAAGCCTGATCTTCTGATAGACTTCAAATCCCTTGGTTGTCCCACGTTTACTGTTCAGACGAGTGAAGATGATAGGGCATGTTGGAAATAGAGACAAGTACGATAGAGTTTGAAAGAGTAATGTGCGTTGTTCTCCTCGTTCGTCGTCGTTAGGTTTGTCGTGTGTGCTAGAATAGTGTTTCGTGTTCCAAAGTGATAATGTTCGATCCAAGTCGTCGTTGCTTCAACTACGAGAGTGAAAAAACAGATGTAGATGTTGGAAGTGAGCGAGCGGGACTCTCCGCCCCTCTGTTCGTAGAGGATGATACAAGTGTTATAGGTAGTGCAAATGATGTTATGTTCGTTTAGTAATGCAAATGTTAGCATGTCGGGAGAATGTTCGTTCGACAGTTATAATCATGTAAGAGTGTCTGTGCAATGCTAGTGTTGTGTCTACGGCTATAGTCTAGATGCAAATGCAATCCTAGTTCTCTATAACCAGTGGCTCTGATACCAATCTGTCACACCCTCAATTTCCACGAACGGGGTTTTACCGTTAGGAGTGTGACATACCAGGATCTCAGACACGGTCATATCAAACGACTCTATATGAATTTAAAATAAACATTTGACTTTGATCAAAGTAGAAACATAACGAAATAAACATCAGTGCGGAAGCGAATAAACGAAAGGTAAACTAGTACTGAAAGTTATAAGTGCTAAGTCAAAACAAAATGTTCAATGCAAGTAAATAAGTTTGATGATGCATGTCCTGAGTGCGTTCCTTAATCGTGCATCATGCTTAAGCATTCCTGTTACCTGAGAAAACATGCTAAAGTGTGTCAACATAAAGTTGGTGAGTTCACAGGTTTTATCACAGATAAAATGTTTGTAACTGTGTAAATGGTAAAATAATTAAAGCATATCGATAGGTAGCTAGCCTATAAACAAGTTACTTAGCGTTTCGAACCGACGCTGACTGTTTGTATGTTCGTATGTTTGTTGCCTTCCCGTCACGTCTCACTAGACAATGACAAATGTTAGGTCAATAACGCACCCGTTTGACCTCCAATCAAGCTAGCGCGACTAGCCCGGGCGGGGTTTGTCAAACCCAGTAGTACTACTCAGAATTACCTCGCTACACATTACTAACGGTTCGAGAATGTAAGGACTTTTCAAGAATGTTTGCACTAACGTAACAGGCGATATCAATAATACTAAAACCATTTTGTAAATACGTTTGCATGTTTTCTCCCCCAAAAAGGAAAGAAAATAAAATAGGGGCCGTGAAGACTCACCTCGAATGCGTTGCAACAAAAGTGTAAGCACAAAGGATCGGGTTCCAATTAACCTGAGTTTCATTTAATATTTGTTTGAGATTAAATATTCGTAATGGAATTAATTACTCAAAATAGAATGGTATGGTTCACGATCACGGTTCGGTTCGGATACGGTGCGAGTTAGCCATTGACTGCGTCCTCACAAGTAAATGCAAGCATACACAAACTCACACAAGTATAAAATATATTTTAATTGTAAGACTGTAGATAATTTAACCCTATACGTTTAATAATATATATCCCATTATTTTAACACATCAACTCATACCATGTATATAACACACTCATAGTATAATAAACACACACTAGAAAGTAAATTTATTCTTAATACATACATGCGCCCAACACTTTCATCCCATGCACCCACTACATTGCTCCATGCGCCCAAACACTTTGCTTATGCGCCTAAACCTCTAGCACACACACCTTTAACGCACACACCCGCACCATACGCATACATACATGCAATATACACACTCTACCATGGAATCACACTCACATATCATGAGCCCACTCAAAAGAAATCCCCATACGCCCACTTATCATAATTAAATTATCCAAAATTGTTTGAAGATGGCACCTGCCATCCATGCATGCACAACCTAAGTTAAATCAATGAACCCACTATTTCCATGCCAACATACATGCATACCCACGATACATATATAATCTCAATGCATTAATACACAAAAAAAAATCTCCCACACACACATGATATAAATTGCCGAACCTGTATTATATATATATATATCGCAAGAACATATATTATATATATATATAAATCGCAGAAACATGTATATATATATACATCGCAAGAACATATATATATATATATATAAAGAAAACAACATACACGCACACATTTATATATACATACGCAGCACAATTACATACCTATCGCAGAACATACGCAGCAGGAACATACACATACGTACGCAACGATACATATGTAAATACACATATGCAGCAGAATATGTATATATATACCTATACATCGCACATACATATAACAAAGAACACACACGTATACATAACCGAACACCAAATCGCGACAATAAACCAAACCGAAACGAAACGAAACGAAGTTTAGGACGAGCGGTTACCGGCGAAACAAGTGAACGGCGTGACGACGGCAACCAGCGGTGACTAACGGCGGCGAATTGTCGTCGAGAGAGGAAGATGAAGGCTCGAATGGGGTAGGGTTCGGGAATAATTCTGCGATGGAGGGGGAGCCGTGGGTGGGGGGTTGGTTATTATATAATAATTGGATTTCTTTAAATAACACAATGGCCCCTCTAAATTAGTCTAGTTTACAATTAAGTTAACTAACTTAGTTTAGTTAATTGTAAATTAATTGTTAATGATAATAATAATAGTAATAATTGTAATAACAATAATACTAAAATTGATATCCTTAAATGATAATAAGGATGACTAACTAGCGATTTGTGGAGCAATGTTAAATAATGGACATGAGATTAACCTGAAATATACGGGGTGTCACATCATCCCCTTGTTGAAAGAATTTTCGTCCCGAAAATTAAAGTGTTAGGTTCAGTTAATTACATGAGATTCAACGATTTGTAACGTGTGAGAGTCATAAGGTTTTGACAGAGTTGTGACATTAGCTGATAAACCTCTTATGCCTTTACCTCATTCATGATTATTGGTCAAGTACAACCATTAGCTGATAAGGATTAGTTAAGTTGTTATGACTATTATTTACACATTCAGCCTCTTAACTAATAGGACCATATAGTTCTCTTAGTAACCAAGTACTCGTAACAATACTCCCTTGGTCCTTTTTTAAAAGACAGTTCTTGTCCTTAGCATTTTGAAATTCTTCAACGTACAACTTTGAATTGTTACGTGTGTGAGGAGTATTCTCAACGTAGGGGTGTGGTTTCATATAAAAACCATGTACCCACTTCAATTTCTCTTAGAGCTTTCACGGGTTTATTCTAAACACATTATATGTCGTTTAAAAGATTTGAAGAACTATTTAGTTAAAAAATCTTATGTCGGGTTGTCACAAGCACAACAAATAACTACCTAACAAACCATAACCATATATTTTATCTTTTAGATATTTGTTACTAAATGGAATACCAGATCTCTAATTTGTGCTGATAGATTAATAATTATTGGTTCCATTTTTACATTATCACGTAATAGTTAGGTTTTTCAGTTAATATAATGAATTCAAACAATTGTTATATGGTTCTCTTGTTGATCAGTGTTGTCTTTAAACATTTATAGTACAAGTAATATTTCAAACTAAAAAGTTATGATACTAAATATGAATTGTTATCATGTTTTATATTAGAATATAATTGCATAAATTTAAAAAAAGATATGAGCCGTATCAAATAAGAAGTTTTTTTCATAAGAAATGAACTAATGAAATCTAGAATCTTGATTATCAAAGGCTGAGATGGAGGTGGTGGTAGGTTTGTAATCAACTAGAAAGTTTGATAAAAAAAAGAGTCATAGTTGACTTTATATTTCATTTTATCATGTTATTAAATGATAATATTTTTATTTAAGTTACTACTTTTTTAGAAAAAATATATCATAAAACAGAGCATTTATTCTTTAAATTTAGTATACTAGTGTTATCTCTTTTTTAAATGGTTTGTTTTTGGAAAAAGTTTGTACTATGATATATACACATACATATAGGATTACGCAGTAATATATATAAAGCTGCATAATTACGGACTACAATAACTACTTCACACATTTCACTTGGATTTCTCATTTGTTTCTTTTAAGTAAAAATACAAGGTTTTATCTAAGATGGTAAATATACTAAATGTAACTTATTATTCCTTCCGTACCAAATGTAGTCCGCATCTTAGTGTTTTAATCAAGTTCTTACTACCAGCCTTAATCAGATTAGGTATCCAAAACATGTAAATAATAAAAAGATCTTGGGTTGAAGTCCTATTTGGCCAAAAATGCTTAAAGTTGACCAACAGAGTTTTTCCAATTTCCTCCTGAGAGAGAAACACATTGATAAATCTCGATTAATATAACACCTATAATTCAAAATAATTCAAAATAGAGTTTACAATTATTTTTAAACAAAGATATTTGGATATTTGGGTAAGTAAAGACTGAGAGCAATATTTAGGCCCAGCCCATTAACGCTTCAAAGAGTTGAAACCCATTTAACTCTGATTTTAGGGTTCTTTTGATGCTTCTCTGGAGAACGAAAGAAATAGCAGTCTAACGGAGGTTAGTTACGTATTTGATTCTCAATTACTTCTGTTTATATCTGACAAATTAGATCAATTCTCAAACCAAAATTAGGGATTTGAAGGTGTGAATTCACAAACCGATTCGTTACGATGGATTTTGGTTATAGTGATAGATTTTGATGCTTTGCTGAAACACTAGATGCTGATGAGAATTTATTAGTGTAGAAAGTTTAGTTTTTTTCTTTGAAATTAGGGTTCTTAAGGAGCATATAATATCACTTGTGTTTTTTGCTGCATTGTTTATGAAGCCAATTTTTGTGCTAAGTTAATGTACATACACATGAGTGCATATGCAAAAGTGAAAAGAAATATATAAACAATAAAGGTTAAAGTTAAAGTGTTAAGATAGACCAAATTGTTTACATGATCATCCCAAAACAAAACAGACAGGCCCTGTTGTCCATAGCGGCTATAGCAACCGCTATAGCGCCCTACATAGCGTAAAGACAAGGGTCCGCTATTTGTGTTTTGCATCCAAATAGCGACCAGTAGCGATTTTTTATTTTATTTATATTTTTTATTATTATTATTTTTTATAACTATAAAATAGACCCAAATAGAGTATTTTAGCTAATTTGGTTGTGTTTCCTTAAATTTCCTACTACTTTATAGCTAAACATGTTTATTTATTGAATGTAAAACATTTCTTAATGCTTCTACTACCTTATCGCTAAACTTAAAATAGCCGGCGTTATTTACCGCTATTCGTTACGTAGCATATAGGTGGCTTGTCGCTATTTACTGCTATTCGCCATTGACAACTATGAGACAGCGTGATGTACTAAAACAATTTATCAAATTCAGATGGGCTTATTTTCAGTTTTAGATCAATTCACCTAGTTATATCTCTACACTGCAAGGTTTTTATTTTTTTTCTTCATTTCAGGCGTCGGCATAAGAGAAGCTGCTCGATCGCGTTTCAGCCATGGTAATTTTTAGCTCTTGTCACACTTTCATGTGTTTCTGCTTTTAGTGTGTGGATACTTGATGTATTTGTCCATTGTGATGTAACAAATTTGGCAGTCTCTTGTTGCAAATGAGGACTTCCAGCATATTCTTCGTGTACAGAACACAAATGTTGATGGCAAACAAAAGATCATGTTTGCCATGACCTCCATCAAGGGTATTGGCCGTCGTTTTGCAAATATCGTTTGCAAGAAGGCTGATGTCGACATGAACAAGAGGTAATTCTTTTAAACTGCTACTTTAATATATTGTGTTCATTTTTGCTTTTATTTTATTTTACTTTTGGTGTTACTGGTATGCTTTTTGTTTATTTTTCTCATCTGATTCAATGCAGGGCTGGTGAACTCTCGAGTGCTGAGATTGATAACTTGATGACGATCGTTGCTAATCCTCGTCAGTTTAAAATCCCCGACTGGTTTCTTAACAGAAAGAAAGATTACAAGGATGGAAAGTACTCCCAGGTGACCTCTAACGCCCTCGACATGAAGCTCAGAGACGACTTAGAGCGTTTGAAGAAAATCAGGTTTGTGTTTATCCCTAAATAATATCAGAAACTTGTTTTTAATTCTTTTTATAAGTCATCTCTACAACTTAAATGTGGCACTTTTTATCCCTTTCACTTTGAGTTATGTTTCATTTTAACTGTTTACAGGAACCACCGTGGGCTTCGTCACTATTGGGGCCTTCGGGTCCGTGGACAGCACACTAAGACCACCGGTCGCAGGGGAAAGACTGTTGGTGTCTCCAAGAAGCGATAGGTTTGTCTTGTTTCACTTCTTTTGGTTTAGGAGATACCCTCTTGAGCCTTTATTCTCATCAATATAAAAAGTTATCATGATGTTAAGTTTTAGGGATTTTATATGGTGAAGATTTTTCTGTTGACTTTTTGTTCTCTAGCATGTTTGACTTTAAATCATTATTGGGATGTTCTTGGGGACCTATTTTCTTTTCCTTTTTTTGTAGTTATACAATTTTGAGTTGACATGTTGGTACTTGACACAAAGTGTGTATTTACATATGTATTAGCAACCTATCATATATGCATATGACAAGCCATAAAAAATGAAACAATGCATGTCATATTATCAAAACCACTAACACGAACCCATTGAATTGTTCACTTGCTATCAAAACCATAGCCACCGCCACCCCACCTCTATGGTTACCAGCTTTGGTTGGCTCCTGATTCAAACTGAAATTAGCAATGTAAAAGTCGGTTTAGACGGCTGATTAATCGGCGACTAGTCGCTAGTCGGCCGCCAACCTTGTAATTTTGACCTAATCAATCAATTGATCGCTAGGTGGTCAAATTCGGCTATAGGGGTCATAACCAGCTAAAAATCGATGTTTTAAGAAACTACTAGAAATTCTGGTAAAATTTTGAGATTTTCATATGTTTATATGTATATGAACCTAAACATTTTTATAAATTATATATAAAAAGGTTATTGGATTTTAATAATCCCAAGTTTCATTTATTGGCCGGGATTAATCTCAACTCAATAAATGTTTACGGATACTCTCAACTTTGAGTTTATTTTCCTCCACCGATCCTTTACTAACCGTTAGTTAACCCCGTTAGTTTTTTGATGACGTGGACTATTTTTGTGGCCAAAACACTAAACTAACGAGGGTTAACTCTCAGTTAGTAAGAGATCATTGGAGGAACATAAGTTCAAAATTAGGAGTGTTGGTAAACATTTTTTGAGTTATGATTAATCTCGGTCAATAAATGAAAGTTGAGATTATTAAAATCCAATAACTCTATATAAAAATATGTGTATACATATATATATTTGAAAATCATTCTAAACCGATTAATCGTTAGTTGATACCTTATCACTCGGCTAGCGGCTAACGATTTTTATAACACTGGAAATTAGTGAAATGTAGTGGGACTGAAGTTGATGATGGTGGTAGTTGGATGAATGATGGAGCATTAGTGTTCATAAATTGTTGTAATTATTGAACACTTTAGACCCAAGCAAGTTGGTTAGTTTTAGTTCCAAGTGTTATTGTACACGCCTTTACGGTTTGGTTCGGATTTGGAGCTAGTTGTGTAAATCGAATCGGTCGTTTAACTTTTGTTGTTTATGTGTTATGCATAATTTTTTTTATTTAAGAAGATATAGTTATGTTTCTATATTTTATTAATACTAAACACCGTCTTGAATGTGAGACAAGGTTACTTTAGCTAATAGTACATTCTCTCAAGCATAGTGTACAACAATCTTGTTCACCAAATTTTAAGGGCCTTATTTGCTCTGCTGGTTAACGACGCTCTCGACCATCGACGATCTATCGCCACTGAAATCGTGTAACACCATCTCCACAACGGTGAAGGTGACTAGCGACGGTGGGTCACGTTACCCACCATAGAGGGCGAGGACCGGTACCTTGCCGGTTTTTCGTGTTTTGTTGTCGGAGAACATATGGGTGTGTATAGCGATAGAAAATATCGGTGGTATGAAGTTGCAGCCGGTCGACGGTGGTCGGACCAGAAAAACAAGAAGTTGATATCTATGATGACATCTAATCTAAGTCGGCATGTTCATTGGAGAGGTTGCGATGGTGGACTGTGTTCATCGGTGGCGGTTGGCGATGGTAGCTTGCGATTTAGAGAGAGATATAGAGAGAGAGGAGGGGGTAAGGAGGTGTGGTGTTGGTGTGGTGTGATGGAGCACGATGCGTGTGGTGGTTGGAAATTATCGTGGTAACAAATGGTAGTGGTAAGGAGTGGTGGTCAGAGATTGCATGTAGGGGCGGCAGGTCGGAAGTGGGTTTGTAGAGATGAGGCACGAGGAACACGACGGCTGCAAGGTTCTGTGTGGATGGTCGTGCTTGGGGCAAGAGGTGGTGGTGGAGGAAAGAAATGAGCTTAAAGAGAGAGAGAGAGAGTTGTGAAAAATATGTGTAACCGGACCATACATCAAGCCGGACTTATGGTTCAGCTCGATCGGGTCGGATTTAAGAGCCATAATGATGTAATAATTTATAATTTAAAAATATATGAAATAACTATAATGTAAACTTGTTTCTTTAATCATAACCTATTAAAATAGAATTTTGAGCATGTATATTGTTTGTTGGAGCATTCACATCATTTTAATTATTACTATCCTTATAATAACAGTAAAAATCATTAGTTTTTTCTTTTATTTTTTATTAAATAATATTTTTTATACTTTTAGGATTATCTTTTCTCTCTCTTTTACTCACAATCATTTTAATATATTAAAAGATTTATAAAGGTTGAACATTAATTCCTCAAATATACAAATAAACAGTTTTTTTCTCTTTTTCTCCACTCACAACCATTTCTTAAAAGAGAATAAACACTCACATAATATAAGAAACCAACTATGGATGCTCTTAGGGTGGTGGTGTGATGGCCGCAGCGGTGTCGCGGCGGTGGAAGGTAGCGGTAGATGGTGGCGGGGGTGGTAGCGGTGATTTGGTGGTGGCAGATTTGTGAGTAGTGATGTGTTATTCAATGTCTCTTTCTCCATTGCAATTCAAAAAAAATCTCTCCCCTTTAAAAAATAGATTGAGATCAAATGTCTGAAAAGTGAAGAAAACAACTACCATTGTGTGAGGTTTATTCATTTTCTTATTAAGTTATTATTCTAGTTTCCGACACGTAATGGATATTTTTTATCAGAATAATATTTTTATTTATTACATCTATCTTGACAAAGTTAATGCTAATATCAATAAATTAAATATTAGATTGTAAATTCCGTCAAATTATGCATCTTTTATTGCAGCTACCCTATTTTAATTAGGGTTTATGGTTCACGTTTTAAAGTATAGGTATAGGGCCTAATACAAACGTGTTATCAACACATGCTAAAAAAAGTTTTAAATGTTTTTAGACGAGTAGTAAAATCATGTTTTTGTGTTTATTTTATTTACGTTTTGAGTTAGTTTACGTTTCGACGTAAGTTTTATTTGAATATGCATTGGGTCAAACATAAGACGATACTCTGCGTTTCGATTTAAATTTAGTTCGGATACGAGGTGGACTAACTGGAAAAATCATGTTAAATATAATATGTTTTCATTCCATGGTATATAATCAAGTTACTCTACGTTTTGACATTAAATTAGTCGAAAACGAGTTAGGTCAATTATAATCTATACTTTATCACGTTGTGTACGCCGCCGTCGCAACGCGCGTAAGGTAAAAATCTAGTTTTAATTATGAAACATTGTTTATCATTTAAATTTTTATACAAAGTAGTAGTTTTGAAAAAAGAAAATGGTTTAAACTATCGTACCAACGAAACCAGACAATTTTAATTTTTCCTTTATGAACCTTTAGCTTGCAGTTTAACCCAATGTAAGTCAGCGTTGACGCAATGATTGGTGGAGGTAAGCATGTAAATAAACCGAACGAACACGAACATCAGCATGTTCATGTAAGAACATCAACATTTTCGTGTTCTTTCATTAAACTTTTACCGAACACGAACACATAAACACAAACACATGATCGAACATGATTTTTTTGTTCATGTTCGTTTATTAAGAAAATAAAATTGGTCGTGTTGTTCATGTTCGTTCGATAGAAAGCTAAATAAACACTTCACGAACATAAAGAACACAAATGAACAATATTAACAAACATATATTTAGTGGCTCGTTTTTTTTTAACGCCCGACTGCTGCGTATGATAGATGTCACAAGCTCACTTATCCGTTTCTCGCCCAGTGTTATACTCGTAACCCCCATAAAAGGAAACAAAACTTGACAACTTGTTTAGTCGTGATTTGTGAAGATTCTGCATATGTTTACCAAACAACTACTTTGTGGTGCAGACTGACTCTGAATTCATCATATCTTGCATTATGCCCAAATTAAAGCCTATAATACTACCCCACAAGAAGACATCTTTCATCACTGCAATTACTGACTTTAATGTTTAAAACTATCCGTTATACATGTCTGCCACTTTGCGGGGTGCGAAGGGGTCAAGCTGTCTTAAGTGGGAACAACAGGCTGGGCACTGCGGCATCGCTATTATCAACCCATCAGGGTCATGGCGTCATGAAACATCTAACCCCCACCCCCACGACGCCCACCCAACCACACACACAAATGCATACATATGGGTTAACAATTATTAAAGAAATAATGAAAGATTAGTATAACACATTAACATCAGATTAACAGATGAAGGAGAATGATGCCCCTAGTGATATAATAACTTACCCAAAATTTATTTAAGTTTAACAAAATTTATGAAGATTTTAGCACATATGTCAACAGTTTACTTTTAACCTTTTTTTACCTCTTCAACCATTTTTAACTTCCATTTTTTTTTAAATCATTGTTATTATCTTCATCTTAACTATTGCATTAGTAAAATCAACTCTTCTCACTATAATTCTATAAACTTTGTTTAGAATTTGAATCCTACCTCTAGAGTGTCTCACCGGAATTAATAGCTTACTATATATGATATATATTGGTTGTCTACATCTTACCCTCTAGACTTTTCAATAGCTTACTATAAATGAAATATACTGGTCGTGGTTATGGTATGGAACTCTACATGTGCGTGTTACATGCCCTCGATTATAGATGTGAAACACGGTTAGATCAATAATCACATATACACAATAATAATCGTTAAAGACACAAAAGTCACATGACCACTATGTCATGGACTAATTATTCACCTACAAAGATCTAATTTATAAACTTTTGAGCTACATTTTGCCAACCCCATTCAAAAAAACACATCTTAAAGCATTTGTTCCCTAAAATCATGTGCCTTAAAATTATATAAGTGTATTCCTTATATCATATGGTATGGTTATAAGTGCTTGTGAGCGAATGATATAAAAATTTTACTGTTCAATTTGTATTTTTGAGAAACACTGTTCAAAACCCTATAATGTTTTTAATATATTTTAAGTGGTTGTAAGTGATGAGCGAATAAAAGTAATGATAAAGTTAAAAAGGAAAGAGAAAAAAAGTAGTGATTTTTAGTGTAATTATATGAATAAAGATGAAGAATGTGTTTTGAATGCTCTTATCTTATATCTATAAAAGATATAAAAGAGGTACGTTTAACAAACCCCATTCAAAATCGACAAATCGATTTCAGAAAAAAAAAAACCTACACTTTATAGACCAGAGAATGATGCATAATCATAAACCAAAATTAAGAATACAATTGTTTATAGACCATAAATTATGCATAATCATAAACAATTGAAGCATTAAGGCAACCAATCTACCATCAAATCAACATATTATTATTATTATTATTATTATTATTACTGTACAATAACAAAACAGTTATAAGATCTTACCTTCTAATCCTCAATCTGATTCCGGTGAACATCAACACCTTTCGGCACCGTAACCACCAGCTCGCCGTCGCTAAACGCCGCCGTAGCAAGCTCCGGCAGCGTCGACGCCGGCAGCCGGAACCGCCACACCTTCACCTCAATCTCGTTAACCTCAACCGGAAAACCACCGACCAATCGCACGCCTCCGACGACGAGCTTCGTGACGCCGGGGACGATCTCGATGGCGTGAGCCGCGACGTCGGAGCCGATGTCGTCGGCTGTATCGACGACGAATTTGAAGGAATTGGGGGTTTCTTCGACGGAGACGTCGGCGTCGGAGAAGAAGGGGAGTTCGAGTACTTTTGCGAAGATGTGTGGGAGTCGCCGGAGCTTCTTTGGCCTGCCGGCGGTGGCGGTGGCGGTGGTGGTGGTGGTGGCGGTGGGCGGCGATTGAAGGTTGTAGCGGAGGGTGATGGTGCGATTTGGGGGAGATGGGTGAACTTTCATGGTTTGTTGGGGTTTCAGAGGAGTGAAACCCTAGGGTTCGAACAAGAAGTGTTATTGTTTGAAATTGATATGATGTTTGTTAAATGTTAATGTGAAGTTGCTTTCATTGTTCAACACACGTATAGAGATTTTAGAGAACAAGTTTTGTTGTTATTATTTTCTTTAGCATGACTCACACACAAGTTACTGTTTATTTTATTATTTACACAATATCATAAACTGTATTTTGTCGATATATAAATGTAGGGTTTTTTTAAGGGTGTTTAATTTTTAGGTAAAAACGATAAAAGAGTTAATATGATTTTTGTTTTTTCTTACAATTAACTTTTGTACGTAAAAATCAAATTACTTTTATGTTTTCTTTTAAGTTTATGAGTATTTTTATATTTGTATTGTAAAATCTTTAGGCACTGTTGCCACCACCGCATAGATTTAACGTTGAACGCTAAAAAAACCCAGATATTACCTTGAAAAACAAAAAAGAAATAAGATCGTTGGAGTCGTCGTCACCACCACTGCAACCGTCATTGCTTCTGTTGATGGTGGTCAGCCACCGTCGTCATCGTTGTCTTCTTTTTAGATTGAACAACAACAACAAACCACAAGACCATCAGAGTTATCGTCGTCGTCGTCGCAGTCATCGTTTTCGTAGACGGTGGTCAGCCGTCGTTGTCATTCTCTTTTGGTCTCCTACTATGTTCCATGTTTTAAAGATAGAGATAGGGTGAGACGTGAGATTTACTTTTAGAGGAAAAGAGAGTGGTGTGATATAGTGTGCGGTTGTAATTGATTTAAAACACTCCGGATTCAAATTGTATGAAAATGATCAACATATCATTTTTTTGTTTTTTCATATGTAGGTCGCACCAAAAGGACGAAATTGAATTTTTTTTTTCAAAAAATCTAAACCACTTATCTTAATGGTATTAATAGCTTAGATTTGATTTATTGGTTTTTATAATTTCTATTGACTTTTACTTGAACCCGACCATATATATATTATATGTATATATGGGATGGTTCGAATGAGAATAATTTTTTTGTGATAACTATATGAACCAAAACGAGACACAAGTTCTTAATAGCAAAATAGTAAATAACAAAAACATAATAAAAAATATAAAAATAATAAAACAAAACAAAGTATAATCTCTTCTTTGTTTTCTTCTTTCGTATAAATATTACAAAAATATATATGTAAACAACAAAAAAACTCATTTTTTATCGAACACCGTCTTACACATAGAAAAATACTTAATTTCATGTTGACATTTAAAAAAAATAATAATATCGTAAATAAAGTTATTAGCATTCTAAGAAAGGATGAAATTAACATGTGATGTTAAATGTTTGACTCATATTAACTTCTAAAGCTCTCGCTAAAAAGTATGGTTCTCAATATAAGCATATATATATATATATATATATATATATATATATATATATATATATATATATATATATATATATATATATATATATATGTATATATATATGTATATATATGTATATAATATATATGTGTATATATATATATGTGTGTGTGTATATATTCAATTAACTAGATTGGAATTCATGTAATACATGAGTGATATAAACTAAACTTGTTAAAATAATTAGTTTTAACGAAAATTTTGTATGATATATATTATCAATTATTAGTAAGATAAAAAATAATAAGTATTTAGAGAATTGCAAATGACATATAATAAAGATTAAGAATTTTAAATTTATATATAAAGATATGCTATAATTGAAATCTTATAATTAAGCAAGTTTTAATAAATTATTATAATAAAATAATTTGCGTATTAGATATTTAGTTGTTTATATAATTTTCACTTGAAACCCTTATAATTAAATATGATACAGATGAAGGAAAAAAAAGTTTAAGTTTCTCAAAAAATCACCAAGTGTCATCCTTAAATACTTATTTGTTATATGGTATAGATTTTTATTACGTTATGCAATCTTTTTTGAATTTATACGCTGCTTTTTGTGTTTAGGCCATATAATTTATAAGTTATGCAAGATTAAAATCAAGTAAATAGAAGCAAAACAATCAAATCTACTGATTATAAGTTGTCTTAATTTTATTTTATTTTTACATAATTTAGTTCGCATTTAACATGTAAAAAGACTTTGATAATTGAAAATTTGGTGAGTGACGGTTGTATGAAAAAAATGTTGCCTTTTACGTGCCAAAAAAATATATTAATGGGTTTTGTAAAAAATAAACAAAAAATATGTTGTTTTTTATAGTGTGTGTCGTAACTTTGATGATTAGACAATCAATCCACGTGATATCAGCTTTTATTTATTGTTCAAATTTGTTATCATCATAGCTCTTCTCATAAATTTATCTCTTGTTGTCACGTTAACCTTAGTTCCCTTGTCTTCATTCATCGTATGTACTATTATATTTTTGACGTTTTTAACCCTTAATTTTGCTACTAATTGTATTTTTCTTTTAATATATTTGGTTCGTTTATTTTATTTATTATAAAAAACTAACTTGTGGCTACATTTAATATATTTTATTGGTTTATGGTATTAGTCTGTTTAAAACATAATTATAATCAAAATTGTATGTTTTTTGTTATCGTATGTTATATATATTGACGATAACGTGTTGTTACCATGAAAACGAAATCAATATCCATCGAAAAACATTGTCGCTATTATATAACACTTTCATATATATTGTTTAAATGTTGTAACCTCGTATTTTCTTTTTTTTTTTTGTTTTTACCACGTTAATACCGTCATCGCAATGTGTGTAACAAAGTAGGGATCTTTATAGGACCGGGTAACGAATTATTCGAATTTCAAATTTTATCCTATCCAAAATCCGATATGATTTGAATAAGGATATCCCAATCCTATATGAATCTATCTTAATTTAATTCGGATCGGATTTGGATAAATCCGAATTTATCCGAATAAACCAAATAGCAAAATTTCTTTTTTTTGTTTATGATTTCTTTTTGATATTTTTTTATATTCTTAAAGTTTTTTAGTTTTAAAATCATAATAAAAGATATAAAAGCTAAAATATAAAATTATCTTAAACACAAATTCAAATTAAAAACATAATAAATAATTGTATAACGCCCGAATATTATAATCTGTAATTTATAACAACAATCGATTATTATATAACTGTTTAGGATTAGAGGACTGAAATGTGTCAAGATTCTTAAGCATTGAGTTGAAAAACATAATAGTTAGTTATGTAATGGGTATTGAGTTAGAATCATAGTTGAATTCTTATTTGAATTAATTGGATATCCGAATGAAAATATATGATATCGGAAATCAGAATAAGGAATTCGGATTCGGATAGACTCCATTCGAATATCCGAATAAAGGATCGAATCGGTTTATTCAGATTTAAATACATATTGAATTACGATTTATTTTGGATTTCGGTTTTTTGAACACCACTATAACGAAGTACACAAAACACGTCCCATCACGTGACTTATTTTCTAATTATACATATATACAATTTGAAACTGGATCTACAGTAACTTACTCTTGCTAAAGCCGATGGTTCAATTTTTTATGCAGGGAGCAAAGTGGTGTTATGTTTTTCTTATTTTCTTTTTTTCTTTTTTAATTATAACTATATAATAGATTTACTAGAAACAACTCAGGGAGGGGTGCCAAGATGTGATGGTTGTAAAATAAGTTTTCATATAGGCATGACAATGGTTGCGACACGTGTAACTTTCATTTTTACTTATTAAATTTAATATTTAATTTATTTTTAAAGCTTTTTCTTTTTATATGAACTTGTGACATTTTTATTTATGCATATGTTTATAGTTATCTGTATGCTTTGTTTGAATATGCGAGTAACTTTATCCCGTAAAATTAATTAACATGTTACTGGTTTCAATACGACTTAAAAAAAGACGTTATCCGCCGCGAAGCGCGGGTATTAATCCTAGTTTTAGAACAAACATGAACTATAAAATCAAATACGAAACTCGGTAATTTTTTTTGAGGTGGAAAAAATTACATTAAATTTTATTTTAATCTAATACATATATTAAATCCAAATTTTATTTTAAATGAAGTGAAAAGGAACTTATACCATAATTGTTTATCTGCATATTAAATAAACAATTTATTAAAAATTGATTAGGATAATTTGAGAACTCATAAATAACTTGATAACTATGAGAGCTTTTATCAACACACATATTTTTTGTGTCTTATATAAAAACTAGCGGATTAGGGCCGCAATTTGCCACGGTAAGGTTTAACGTATACGTTAATGTCGTAATGATAGTTTTTTGGGTTATAAAAGTTGAAAGATTTAATCTGGTGATTTCTACGTTATTACTAACCACCTGAAAAAAAAAACTATGTGCAAAACACTAATAAAAATGTAACATAAAAATGATATAAAATATATACATCAAAACATATAAGAAAAATAACAAATGAATGTATGATGACTTTATTATAATTAACGTGCTATATTGTAAATTATTTAAAAGAAATTTTGACATAACTCGAAAGCTTATACATAAAACTTTAAAAAATGTTATTAAATGTAAATTTGACATAACTCGAAGACTTATGTATAAAATTAAAAACAAGGTATGGTGATTAATTGTAAATTTAAAATAACTCAAACATTAAGTATAAAATAAAAAATGAGCAGGTATCAATTTGAAGAATATATATATATATATATATATATATATATATATATATATATATATATATATTATATAGGGGAGGGATCAAATGAGAACTCCCTTTTTTTGTGAGAACTCTAGGAACCAATGTGAACCACTAGTTTTTAATGACAAAATTGTAATTAACAACAACATAATCAAAAAAATCATAAAATAAAAAATAATAAAAAAGTAAAAAAAGTAAAAACACAGAAGTGTTTCTCTCGTTTCCATCTATTATTAAAAAATAAAAAAAATTATAAAAAATTAAAAAAAAATCTCATTTTTTTTACGAACGTCATTTTACACATATGTAATTCTTGGAATTACACATGTGTAAAACAGAATTTACACATATGTAATGACTAATTTACACATGTGTAAATAACGGGTGGACGAATTTTTTTATAAAAATATATCAATATGGTAGGCGTTGGAAATATAAAAAAATAATGAAATTAACGGTGAAATTTTTATGAAAAAATAATGTCATGAAAAAAAGTTATGAACGTTTTAAAAAAAGGTGGAAGTGGCATGTGACTTGCATGTGACTAAAATGTGTGGTTGATATTGGTTCCTAGAGTTCTCACTAAAAAGTGTGGTTCTCAAGATAACCCTACCCTATATATATATATATATATATATATTATATATATATATATATATATATATATATATATATATATATATATATATATATATATATATATATATATATATATATATATATATATATAGAGAGAGAGAGAGAGAGAGAGAGAGAGAGAGAGAGAGGGAGTGTTATGATTAGTTTTAAAAAAAATCATTAAAGGGTTTAAATATAAAATTTTAAGAAAAAAACAAAGTAGGTTTTTTTTATTAGAACATTGAGTAAAAATCTTAACCTACACTTCTCATAATCTTTTCTATTTATTATATATAGTGATGTGGTAGCTTGTATCTAGTATTTTCTTCGACGTGACCTTAAGCACTGATATATTTGTGTATTTTTATTATAACTATATAATTAGTTAGTGATTATATACTTAAGTACTTAAATAAAATAATACTTAAATCAAATAGTATTAAGTTAAAAAAATATAAATAATAAATGTATGTATTTCAATATTAATTTAAATAATTATAAAAAAGACAATACTTAAAATAATTATATTAAATAACATATTAATTAGAAGAAATTTATTAAATAGGGGCAAATTAGAAACTATTATATATAATAGTTGTACCTTGTGTTTAAAACAATTACACTAGGTGTGTTAAATTTTGAGTAGCATTACAAGTGTGTTATCCTCAAATACTTTATATATTAGTATAAAAAGTATAGATATCGATTATTATTATCATCATAAGTATAAAAGTATTTAATAATTATATAGTCCAGTATTCAAATAATATTACTTAATTATATATTTTTTATAATAATAATAATAATTACTATTATTATTCTTCTTATTATTAAAATATCAGTATTGAGTATTCAAATAAGATAATACTAAATTTAAATGTTAATTTTAAGTATTATAAATAATAAAATATATAATATTGTGAATTAAATAATCTTATAATATTAATTAATGTATTAATTAGAAGAAGTTTAACAAATGAAGGGCAAAATAGGAATTATTACATAAAACACGTGTACCTAATGTTTAAGAGTTTGTATTAGGTGTCTTAATTTTTTATGAAATTACATTTTTGTCATATCTTTATTCTTTATATAGTAGTATAGATAGATATAGATAACCGGAATTTAATATTTAAGCGTATACTTGAACTTCAAATAGAAAACAATAACGAATTTGTAATCTACATATGTGCAACAATCTATACTATCTACACATATGCAGATAAATAAATAAACACTTATTTTGACGAGGTTTTATTTTTTTTTTATAATTTTTAATACATATAAACATAAACACAAACAAACGCATATAAAAAATAAAAAAAATTGTAAAACTTAAAAGAAAGATATGTTGAATAAATTAAGAAGCATAAAAAGAGGGGCTCTTAAACCCTAATCGACGACCTTCACATAAACCTCCAGCATCGCATTCCGACGAAACACACACAACCATCACACCACCGTCAGCCGTCGCCGTCGCCGTCGACATCAACCATCGCGCCACCGCGCAGTTGCTACAAACACCATACTAATATTCGGAATTCGGTTGCACACCTTCATTCTGCAGAAATAATTCCTTAGAAACTCATGGCTAAACCCAAGTATAGCAATAAACGAGGTAGGGCACAAATCTCTCTTTATTATTATTATTGTATATTTTACGGTTTTGATGTGATTTTGTATGTTATAGGATTCAACCGTTCAAGAACAAATGAAATCTCAAAGAAAATCAAGAATAAACGTGCTAGAAGAAACCAAGATGAAGATGATACAGTTCTGGATGATTCTTCGTCTCCAAGTGATTCAGGCAAGTGAAAGTAGCTATCTTGTAGAATATTAAATTAGGAATTTTTAGGTTTAACTTATTATTACATTGTTCTGATTTGCTGGAGGGATGTTTGTGAATGCAAATATGCAATATTTGTATTTTACTTCATATTGGTGCTGCTGGGAAATCTGCACTACAAAAATGTGGCAAATTTTAATCATTGTCAGTTGCAGGTACTTCGTCTCAGGAATTTTCGAATATAGCTTCAGAAGATGAACAAGAAGAGGTGGTTGTTTACAAAGAGCCAACAATGTATGATAATTTGCTGAAGACACTTGGGTCAGCTAGTGGATCAGGTGCTGATGCTTACAAGAGGAGGTAATCTGTTTATAATAAAGAAAATTTTCTTGCTTTTTACATGTTTTGTTGCATTATTATTGGTTCTAGAAAAGACGGTCGCTTTTGTGTTTGAAACTTTTTATAGTAACAAACAAATGCTTATGATTTGAGTTACAAAGATTTGAGTTATAACTTTTGTTAGTTGCTTGTAACTATGTGTAGACAACGGGCAGAAGAAGGTATAAGTGACACGGATGACGACAAGGAAAAGGATTTAGAATCCTTAAGTGTTTCCGAAGAATATGAGGATGGTAAGAAGCACATATGTAACTTTTACTTTCTAAAGAACCACTCACCTTTTGTAAATCCAACTTCCTTTTTTAATTTCTTTTACTTTTCATAATTAGTATTTGAAAAAGAATCTGAAAGTGGCGATTTGGACTCAAATGATCAAGAAGGAGCTAGTTTGGTAGCCATGGAAGAACATAGTGATGATGAGGACGAGGATGAGGATGATGAGGCATCTGATATAGACGGAGAAGAAGAAATGACGGGAAATGGTCACTCCGTTGCAGAAGAATCAGAAAGCTCAAGGCATTATGATATTTTAGTGTTTCTTTTATGTTAAAATAGAAAAGAAGACTTAAACATACGACTTATATAGTTTATTTTTTGCATAATCGCATTAACACTCCTGCAAGAGTAGTGTTTGAATATTGAAGTTCTGTTATTTTATGATTTTAATGCAGTTCATTCTCTGCTCACCTGGACTACAAGTTATCAAAAGAAGAGGTTGAGAATCTTGCAGCAAAAAAAGGAAAATACAAATGGGGGGTTGAAGCAGCTAACTGCAAGTGGGTAGCAACTAGAGAGCTAAAATTAGAGGTATTTTTTGGCCATTATGCAACACTTTGTCCTTCTAACAAAGTTACAATTAGACTTGATATTAAATCTTTGTTATGATTTGCAGGATTCTTACACGAATTCCCCTTATGGTCTAAATATGAAGTTGTATGACCATTGGTTGAATATGTACAAGGCATCTGGAGGGCATGATCTTCATTCATCAAGACAGAGATCATTCTTCTCTCTTTGTAAGTGAATGATAGAGGGCATTTGTGAACTATTATTATTATTTGTTATTATACTGATTTATTGACAATTGATAATAAATGCAAATGGTAAGCCATCATTTTGAGAACATATTGAACAACTTATCTGGATAACTTTATATCTTCTTGTTTAAATAGGCAACAGTTATAGGGATATATTACACCACAACAAAAAGCCCTTTTATCTTAAAGGAAGGGAAGAAGACTTGAGTATCATGGATGCCTACTTGTTACACTCGGTGAGTGCATTTTATATTTATCTATAAAACTACGATAAGCTCTTAAATAACAAATTTCTTGTATAAACTAGAAGTGTGACTGAGGTTTTTTATGCAGCTAAATCACATATTTAGAACAAGAGATCTTGTAACAAAGAATGACAAAATGTTGGCAAAGCATAAAGAATCAAATGGCGAGGAAGTGTTAAATAGTGAGAATTTTCTTGACCAAGGATTTACGCGCCCTAAGGTGTTATATACTGTTTATGTTACATTGAAAATTTTCCCAACTATATTATTTTTGGGCAATACCGCAATACTTATTGTAATCAATATCAGATTTTGATTATATTGCCAATGGCAAGCATTGCGTTCCGAGTAATTAATAGGCTGATTCAGCTCACCCCTGAAGGGCATAAGGTAAGCTTAAATCTCACTAAAGAATTATTATATTTGACAAACTTAAATAAAATAATCTAAATATGATTTTTTTTTAAATTTCAAAGGCTAATGTAGACCACATTGGTCGGTTCTCTGGTGAATTTGGCGGTGAAGAGGATGATGATGGTATTTCCAAATCATGGAAAACGTCAAAGCCTCTAGACTTTCAGGCACTTCTTGGAGGAAATAAGAATGATCATTTCATGATCGGCATCAAGTTTACCAAGTAAATATATACTCAAATTAACATATTCATTTACATAATGTTTATGTCTACTCAATGAGATTTTTCGCATGTTAAAGTAAAAATCAATCTTATTATTTATGAATTGCTGATCTATACACATTCTCACCATATGAGTCCAGTTGGTTAGGGAAAGACTGTTACATCCTTGTAGTATTTTAGATAATCCCGCATTTTCTTATTTGTCAGGGCTTTTAACTTTTGTTTACCTTGTGTACTTTGTAGGAAGACCGTAAAGTTGTACAGTGACTTTTATACCTCAGACATAATTGTTGCCTCTCCTGTTGGTTTGATCACTGTGGGTATATGAAAGTTATATATATATATATATATATATATATATATATATATACATACATATATATATATATATACATATATATATATATATATATATATATATATATATATATATATATATATATATATATATTTTCAACTTAATTTGATCTTTAAAGTTGAGTTTGACTTTTAGGTTACTTCCCTTTAAGTTTTATCGCTAAAGTTTGTTAAATGTGAATATTCTGATCTGATTTTCCTAGAAAATTGGGGAGGCTGAAGCAGAAAAGGAAAAGGATGTGGATTATTTGTCTTCTATCGAGGTAATTCATATTGCTGTTAGGGCGTTAGAGCGTTTATATTGGCAAGTTACAATCACTTTTTCTATATGGTGAAACACACACACTCACTCACTCACACACTTTCACATGCACTTGTTCATTGCTTGTTACTGGTTAGCTTGCTAATATAAGGAACTATTGAAATAGGTGCTGATTATTGACCATGCAGATGTGTTCGCAATGCAGGTAAATTGTGCAAAAAGAATTTCTGTACAATTTATTGTTGTTTTCTATTAAATTATTTAGTATAACTTTGCAGAATTGGTCCCATTTGAGTACTGTTGTTGAGCAGTTGAATCATATTCCATCGAAGCAGCATGGAACTGATATAATGCGCATAAGACCATGGTATATTTCTGTTCTGTGTTTTTTTTCCTGGAGAAATACCTATTATCGAGTATATGCTATCTAACTTAAATAGCTTCACAATAACAAAAGATTGGATTTTAGTTATAATTTTAGTTGCTTTTTTTAACCTTCTCAATGCATAGGTATCTTGATGGACAAGCTCGGTTTTATCGGCAGACAATTATTTTAGGGTCTTATGTAAATCCAGGTTGGATACTGTTTTCTATGTCCTGTTGTTTAATATATCGAAGTTGTTACATGGCTTTGTAATCAGATCAAATAAATTTAGTACCATATAGGTAATTATATGCCTGTTCATGTCCCAATATATCCACAAAATAGAGCTTATTGACGACTTTGATCTATTTGTTTATTGCATTTTCTTTGTCATTAGGTATTTAGGTTATATTCCTGCATTGAACTTTTAATCAAGACATAAGTCTTACAAGTTCAATAAGAATCTTACCTACATAATTTAGGGTTGTATTATAGTCATTCCATAACATTTAGGACTTCACCTATGCAGTTTTAATTTGTTTATTCTATATACGATGATTTAAGCTTATCTAGTTTTGTGTTTTTTCTTCTACCAGATATTAACGCTTTGTTCAACAACCATTGCCTCAACTTTGAAGGAAGGGTGAGAATGTTTTAGTTATGTATGCTTCTTGTACACAAGCGGTGGAAGTCGTCCTTTGATCTTTTTGTAGAAAATATATTGCAGTGTAAAATGAACAAAATTTAGAAATAAAGTCATTAGAATGTATCCCCTGCAAATTTGTAAACGTTCGAAGTTTAAATTTGCAGGTGAGGTTGTTGCATGAGCACAAAGGTGTTCTTCCAAAGGTTTTGCTTCAAGTGAGGCAGGTTTGTATTTTCAAAAATATATGTAAATCTCTATCCTTTGATGAACCAGTCTATATAACTGATCAGTATTTAGTACGGAAAAGGTGTTTACTAATTAATATTGTTTGTTCATTTTGACCTTTTAACATCCAGATTTATGAACGTATTGATACCGAATCAATAATGGATGCTGATGATGCCCGTCTTGATTATTTTAAGAAAAAGGTATGACTGTGCATTTGCCTTTTAAGTTATTTAATTTGTTAATACATCTATATCATTTTTGAGATTGTATCATTTATGAGACTGTCATTTTCATGGGCCTGGCATATGGACTACTGAGCAGTCATATCGTTTATTTGACATTTTTCATGTTTGTTACTGTAGGTCTTCCCAAAAATAAGAGATTCTGTTCAGGTATTTTAATTATTATATTGCATCATTTACATGTAGATGTGGTAACTTCGACCCAATTTTTTTACGAACGGGTCTATGCACGTTATCTATTATCTATTATACTTATATAAGGATGAAAGAAGGACAAAGCTGGCATTTTAGACACAAATTTAGGCATGATATACAACTAGCCTAAGCATATTAAGTATTTATTGATGAGTTTAATCAATTTCATTAATATTGTAGACTTTAAATTTCATTAATATTGACAACACTGAATTTATAAATTATTATATAAGTATTATCTATAATTTATAATTCTTACATAGGGATGAAAGAAGGACAAATTTTGCATTTTAGATATAATTTAAGACACTTAGACATTTAATGCCTTTGTAAAATTTTCTCTAATACCAAAATTGCCCTATAATCATGATGTACAAGTAGCCTAAGCATTTATTGATGAGTTTAATCAATTTCATTAATATTGTAGACTTTAAATTTTATTAATATTGACAACAATGAATTTATAAATTATTGTATACGTATTATTAATATAAATTATAATTTGAATTTACATAAATTATTATTCATTGAATTTATAACAATATCATGTTTTAAGTGTAAAAACATAAAAAAAACATCTAAACATGAAGAAACATTTTTTGTGACCTATACATTTTAAAAAATATATTGGTGAATCCCACACAACAATAGCTTCGGTAAATCTCAATCTTTCTGTAACATCATTTTGACCTGAACCCATTTTGACCCGAACCCATTTTGACCCGAACCCATTTTGACCCATTACTCAACCCAACGAACACGTCCAATTTGTCACCTCTAATATTTCTTTAGAGATGGGGATGAGCCAATGATTGCGATATGATACATATAAGAAGCGGACAATCTCCATATAGTCTTATTGTTCGAGTATTTGATGCGTATTAGATTAGATACCCAACCCGCTTGTTCTGCCCATTGCCACCTTTGTTTAACTTCTAAGAAACCTATAGGGTCATGATTTCTTTATATTTGTTAATTCTATGCATTATTATACTAATAATATGAAAAGTGTAGGATTGGCAACTTTTATAGTTTCTTATTGTAGATATATCAACAGTATGATAATCGATTTACTCATAACAAGAGCGTGCCTTATTGTACGGATCATGAACCTCCAGATTTGATATACCTTTATGTTGAATTGTTGTCCATAATAACTTTTCAATATTAACTACCTAAGCAGCAACAAGACAAAAAAATATATTTTACTAAATATGAAACTAGTCAATAAATGTTGACATAGATATTCTCATCAACAAAGTGTGTTTTTCCTTTAAATCTTTAAGTGTTGCAGGCGGGTTTATGTTCATGATTATGTACAAAATTTCAAAAACTGATTCTATAGTTTATGTACACATAATTCAGTGTAAGCACCTTTATAAAGTCATTACTCCGAAGATCACTCGCATTTTCAAGAAATATTTACATATCATACGTTATAGATGATCACATAGATGAACAAAAGAGCATAACATAAAACAGATGCACCCGCAGCAATACATGGACATTCCCACTAGTCTTTGAGAAGGGTATAACCCAAAAAGTCCAGCATAAAAGAAAACATGTCAAGCATTTCTCAAAGAGTGTTATCAATGCACAAAGCCTTATAATAATATTCAAAAAGATTAGACTATTACCCAATATAATTTTTGTAATTATATTCAACACAGATAACATTAATTAAAAATTTAAAGATCTTGGACAAAAAATGCTTTGGTTCAGCCCAACCTTGACCTGTCCCGTGCTAAAAGTTGCTTGCTTTGATCCCTTCTCAATCCTTTCGTTTCACCGCCTCCCACTAAATGGTATAGTTTTGTAATCATAAATGATCTATTTCATGCAGGGTGGGATTATGTTATTTATTAGTTCTTATTTTGAGTATGTTCGGGTACGAAATTTTTTGAAGTCACAAGATGCATCCATGTGCCTGTTTGGAGAGTGAGATATTCTCTTTCTTTTCTTTTATTATGAGTCTAAATTGAATCATTTGCATATTGTTTCCGAAGATCATTTTATTATATTTTCGCCTCTGTAGGTATATAGATCGCCGTGATATCTCTCGTGTACGAGTTTTGTTCTTTCAAGGAAAAAAGAAGATGATGTTGTATACTGAGAGAGCTCACTTCTACTACAGATACAAGGTAAATTAAGCATCTTTAAGCTTCTTTTTTGTTACAATTTTTATCTTTAAGGTATCAAAATGGGTGCGTTGGGTAATAAGTCAAATGGGTCGTTGGCCGACTCGCTAGCTCTTAATATTAAACTTTTTAATGTTGTAACCAAATAACAAACTAGATATCATTACAAAAGTGAAATTGTTACAAAATTATTCAATATAACAATTTAGGCTGTTTAATGCATATATTAAATACACACGAGATGGTTTTCAACCCATTTTACCCGTTTACCTTTTAGTTAAATCTTTTAGTTTATCTGATTTGACCCGCCAAAGATAAAAACATATTCCAATCAATCCAGTCCACCTCTCGTATTAGAACACTCAAGTTCAAGTTCTTTTTGCATTACTTAATGGTTTGCTGAAAACAGATTCGCGGAATTCAGAATTTGATAATTTATTCTCTTCCTGAGAGGAAAGAGTTCTACCCAGAGGCATGCTCTTCTGCCTTAATTTTTCAATTTTTTTTGCAAATAAATACTTTGTCAAAATTTTAATTAATAGTTCTTATGTGATTTCAGATTGTTAATATGCTTGAAGGATCACATAGCATGAACTGCACAGTGCTCTTCTCTCGCTTTGATCTTCTCCGGGTAACTATTGTTCTTTGTAGATTTTCTAATAAAGATGGGAAAATGGGTCGGTTTAGGTAAGTGTTATGTTTTTGTACGGGTCAGATCGGGTTCACACATGGCGCTTTTTGTCCAAAACACTGCAAGTTTTTTAATAAAATGTTTTAATTGGTTCTATGTATTAAAATTACACTATCTGTGACTTCTGACCCGTTTGATATGTTTCTTTTTAAGCTAATTATTTTGATGATACTTTTTACCCTTTAAAGGAAAGACGACCTAAATCAACAAAATCAACCTTTCCTTATAATTCTTCTTTACTTTTACTGTCATGCAGTTGGAGAGAATAGTTGGTACCGCCCCAGCCAAACGGATGGTGACATCAGATAAGCGTATCTTTACGTTCTGTTGAATTAACAATTGACGATGCAATACATTTCAAAAACTTGCATACTCGTAAGAGAATGTAGGGTTCGCCTTTTTCTTAGAGTTGACATTGACAATATCCAGTTGTAGGATCTTTCATGTCAATTGCTTTTTTATTTATTGTATTTATACAGTTAGCATCATGTAACATCCTTGTTTTTTTTATAAATAGTGGACCATAAAAGGTTTCTTTGTTAGCGGTTTTATATTTTAAATGTTTTGTTATAATCATAAATGCTAAGTCTTGGTGCAAGTTCTAGCATTCTCATTTCAATTTCTCTACATAAGGAGCTTTCAAAACAAGTGTCACAACTCACAAGACAAGTAAAGCATTTTATATTAAATCATTCTTCAAATGATAAAATATTATTCAGTCAAAACATGTTTTAAACTTTAAGCGAGAATGTTATTTTAATACTGTATCCATCATTCTAAGCAACTTTGTCATGTTTGTATTTGCATTTTATCATATTTCTAGCTTGTATTCCAACACCATCTTTATCCCCATGTTTCTTGCTTATATTTCAACACCATTTTTATCTTGGGATGTAATCTACTAATTTAGCTAATGATGACTAGATAAATGTAATATGCAACACATATGTTCTTCATGGTAATGTAATCATCACAAGGTAACAATAATATACATAAAACATACTGCACAAAGACTATTCGTCGAACATACCTTTGTTGGGTTAATTGGTTTAATCACGGGTCAAGTTAAATTTGGATCATCAATTGATTTTATTTAGCATGTTTATTTTATGCTTTGTCATTCGAGCTTGATTGAGCCTTGTTAGTGGTCAGATCATCGGTTTGATTTAACTAGTTTTTAGGAGTTGAATAAGCACATGTTGTGCTATTTATTTTGAGGAAAACTGTCACTGAATAGTAATGAAATTTCAAAAGTGTTTCAATTTAGTCAATCATGCATATTTTCTTTAAATTGGACCAGTAAATCATCAAATCGAGTCATTATAAAATTTTCTTATGAAAATAATGGAGAAGAAGACGTAGGACTCAGAATTTTCAATAGAACACTTTTTAAACTTAAGTTACCTAATTGAAACACTTTTAATTGATTATTATTTTGCTAAGTTACCCCTTATTTTGAAGTTAGTACGTGAGATTTGATAGAAGTAACAATTCACTTTTTGTTGTTGTAAGTTCCGGTTTTTAATTAATACAAAATTGCTTTTCTTCTTATCGATCAAGGTCTCTATACCTACAACCTTTATATCCACCTAGTCATAATCATCTTGCATTTTTAATTCGATATTCCAAGTCTAGAAACATAATACATTTGATGCCAACACAGATTTCGCGAACAATATCTTGGGGTTGATGGTTGATTAATATCTATGCATTCGACACTTAATTTATGTTATTTGTATTTTTTCATATCAATCAAGGTCTCTATACCTACAACCTTTATATCTACCGAGTCATAATCATCTTGCATTTCTAATTCGATATTCCAAGTCTAGAAACATAATACATTTGATGCCAACACAGATTTCGCGAACAATATCTTGGGGTTGATGGTTGATTAATATCTATGCATTCGACACTTAATTTATGTTATTTGTATTTATTCCTATAAGCAATCTTGTATATAACATTTTCTCTTTAAGCCGTTAGTATGTCACATACCATAAAAATAAAAAAGCATTATTATGACTTAAAAACTTCATTTATTTGAAATTTTGTAACATTAAACGTCCCTTTTGTTCTTATACAGATGAAGTAGGACACTACACATCTGATCTAACGTCTTTCCGGTCCTGATAATAGTATTGAACAACTTTGTTTACTATTGAACTCCCTCACCTCCCGGACACTTTGACGCCTTGATGGTAACATTTGAATACGGAAATATTTAGACTAATTTATACACTAACATTTACAAAAGTACAAATTCTCGTATAGACTGTATTTAAAAACAAACTTGTAGTATATATATATTTATTTTAATTAAAATTTTATTTTTTTTGTTTCATTCTTTAATCTCGGTTAATATATTACTGCATCCGATTCCATTATAAATGTTTTCCCAAAGACACTAATTTTTTTTTTTTTAATTTGAGTTGCAATCTTTAATAAATCTCACTCGGACGTAAAGTCGTAAGGCACATGGACGGATGAAAATCGTCAAACACATGTTGAGTATTAGGTTGGTCGGCATAATGGAAGTTTCAAAGATTATGCGTTAAATAATATATTTTTTAATTTCATCAAAATATGAAGATAATTCTTGTGAGTATCACATTAACTAGATTGTAACTCGTGTTATGTACTAAGATGGGACGTAGACATCTCTATGAAACTTTTCGTGATTGTAGTTGTAAACTATTGTTTTATATTTTAAAGCTTGAAATAGCAAAAACAATTATTATATATATTAAATAGCAACTCATGTGCTACAATGAAGTATTTGAGTTTTTACATTTGCCATTAAAGTTAAAGAATTTCCAAATAACCCCTACATTTCAATTTTTATTTTTGGTTTTGATTTTTGGCCATATAGGTTTTTTTCCCTCGTTCTTTCTTTGCGTTGGGTTTTGGCATTTATTTGTTGGTGAAATTCATTATTGGTCCTCCAATTTTTCAATAAAACATAAAACAATATTTGGTTTTATATAATTATATCTTATTTTGGTTAAGCGTTTTAGTTACATAACCTTTTAAGCATTAATCTCATGACGAACCGAAGCGACCATGGGTGGAAAACTTCGTTGTTAGTATTGATGTTATATCAAGCGAGGTTAGTATTTATTTTTATGGTTTTCGACGAACAGAGAAAGTAACGATCAAACTCACGCCGCGCAGCTCGGGAAAACGACCAAACTCCCGACGCGTAGCGCGGGGAAAGAAACTAGTTAAAAGGAAAACCCAAAAACTAGAAAAAGAAATGAGAAGAAAAGACAGAAAGAAAGAAAGAATAAAATAAAACGGATCAAATAAGAGGGAGCAAGATTCAAACCCACGTACAAGATGATTAAGGCTGCATAGGTTGGAGATTTTTTATTATTTTTGTTTGGTTATTATTAGTACAACTGAAATATAGGTAAAAAAAATGAAAAATAAGTGACTGAATAGAGAGGTGCGATGAGATTTGAATCTTGGTACAGGGGCGAAGGCTGTACGCCTTACTATTAGACTAGAGCCCCTTTTTTGCTACTTATTATTGCCACTTATTTTTAAATAAAACATGTTATTCGTTCATGTATATATTACACGTGTTGAATAAATAATAATAGATAATAGTTAGCAAAGAAGATTTATTAATTACCAAACGATATTTTGAATAAATGATAATATGTAATAGTTAGCAAAGAAGATTTATTAATTACCAAACGATATTTTGAATAAATAATAATATTTAAATAATGCTAATGTATACATAATTTGTTTATTGTTTGTTTATTAAATGTTTTAACCGGTCAACTTTGACTCCTTCACATCATAATACGTTTTAAAAACTTTATAAAATGTCACTTTAACCCCCCTTAGATTTCTAAATTTTCGGCTTTCGTTTTGGTACGAGTCAGGTCATAAAACATTTCCGTGCATATTTTTATATACGGTTTGAGATTATCTACATTTCGTTGTTTGTCTACGTTTTAGCGTAAATTTTGTTCTGAAAGGGGGTTGGGTCAAATATAAAACGTTTTTATTCCACGGTATAAATTCGACTTACTCTACAATTTAACGTATTTTAGTTTAGATTCGAGTCGTGATCATCGTATTCTATACTTTATCACGCCGCATACGGCGTAACTGCCTTTTTTTATGTACGTTTTGAGTTGACTACGTTTTGACATAATTTGTTTGAAAAAAGCCAGATCATTTTGTGCAACGGTATAAATTCGAATTACTTTACAGTTCGTCGTAAATTTAGTTTGAAGACAGGTTGGGACGATTGTAAGTCTATACGTTATCACATCACGTACAATGTGACCGCATCATGTTGTTGCATTCGCTTTTTGATATTCGGGATCATGGTGGAATTCCCCGCTCAACGCGTGGGTTAAGAAAATCTAGTTAAAATAAATAAATAAACTAGAGTGTTAGGTGCAAATGAACCAAATAGCGTGTAAAGAGATCGAATGTTTAGCGAATAGTTCGCGAAATGTTCGTTGGGAAGCTTGTTCATGTTCGTTGTTTAATAAATGAACGAATACGAACAACAAAACTTTCGCTCATTAAGTTACACGAACAAACATGAACAGAGGCTATGTTCGTTTGTTTATGGTCGTGAATGTTTGATAATATGTTCGTTTATGTTTGTTTGTGTTGTTCATTTAAAGATTTTATATTTTTTAATTATCTTGATTTTAATGTTTAAAATTATGAAACCTAGTTATACTATACGTCTCCGTCAACACCTTCTATTTAACTTCATTTAATGCAAGTGTTTGACAAACTTCTAAACTTTTATGCTAATTATATTTATGATAATTATGTCAACTATGTTCAGATAATTAGGTAAAATTTGTGTTAAAGTTTGATAAGCTTTCCTTTGTGTTTGTTTATTTACATTAACATTTGTTTGTGTTCGTTTCTCTTTATTTGTGTATATTTATGTTTGATAAGTGCTCGTGAACAGTTAATGAATGAACACGAACAAAAATATCATTCGATAAGTGTTTGTAAACATTTTATGAATATTTTCACTTTCTTAATAAACAAACACGAACATGAGATTGTCCGTGTACGTTCGTTTCGTTTACAACCCTAAAATCAATATTTAGCATATCATTAGATGTAAAGTTTGTTTAATCAGCTTTGGTTTTGTCACATCAAGTGTTTTAAATAATTGCTCGACACTAAGACGTAGTAACATGTGTTTGTTGAAAATATATTGTGGTTTATATTTTTATAGATGTAATATTAAATGATATTTAGGTGTAAAACTTGTTTAAAAAAAGTATCCTAGACGACTTTTTGACAATAAAATATCATTTAGAAAATTATATTATAAACCGTATATACTTTTCTTAACTCCATGAATTCTTCACCGTTTATCATCTTATAATTGATAAATCATTAATAAATTTGTAAGAGTTGTGATGAGTTGATTTGTTAATCCCAACACAACCTATATATTTATTCACGTTAAAGGTATCAATCATAACCTTCATAACCTTAACATACTAAGATCACGTTTGTTTCATGGAATTTTCTAAGATTAGAATTTAAATTGAAAAAATTTCCATTCAAAATGTTATTTGGTTGGGCGTAAGATGAAATTAAATTTATTTTTTTCATATTTATTGGTATTCACTTTCATTTTAATTATTCATTGAATGTTTAAGAATTCAATCGAATGTTTAAAATTATCATTACAATTTTACTAAAAAAATTAGCAACTAAACACCTTATTAATTTTAACAATGATCTATTCAAATTTCAATTTCATTTTTATTTCTAATTCTTTTACATCGTTCTACGAACCAAACGACCCGTAAGCATCGTGTATCCCAAAACAAAGAGTCTAACCCATTTACCTAAAGAAGTCAAATAAGTTTATAGACAAATTGACGGAATATAAATTAGTTGTAATCAATATGTAAACATGTTAAAATGATTGATGCGTTGTATTAATATGTTTAGACGGGTCGTAAACTAAGGTCGACATGCCTAATTAATTAAGCTTGTTAACCCAAACACAATCCACTTAATTAAACGAGTTAAATATTTCAGCCCCACCACAACTTGTTTATTAAAAGATAAAATAACACCACCATTAACGTTCACAGTTAGGTCAAATTGTTATCCTAGCTTAAAGTAAACATACAAACATAAAAGTTATATAAGTAGTGACTTTTATGTTTATAATGTAGAAGTTGAGTTTAGTTAAATTCAGTTTATAAAGCTCAAACTTATACGTGTTTATTGATTAACAATTAATTAAAACTCCACTTCGTTTGAATTAGACTTGATTCTAGACTTTAATGACATAATCTCAAGTAGCTCACATGCATAATGACCCTACATACCACTACTATTAACTTTATCAATATTCTAATGCCACTAAATGTTGTATGTTTCATTTGCCTTAAAATTACAATATTAAAGCTATATTTCTAAAACTACAAAAATAAAAACCACTATATTGTTATAATATAATTATAATTAACACAAAATTAATTTTATAATTTAATAACTTTAAAGAGAATTATAATTAAAAACAAATGAAGAAATATATAACCTATAATAATATATAAAAGATGTGTATTTTTTCATCTAAATTGAGATAATATCAATATTATAAAAATCAGTTATTTTTTATCCGACGATTATATCTACTCAATAGAAAAATAGTAATAAAATATTTATAAAACGTTTGGTGAACAACTCAACTTTACAATGGCAAAACCGAAAATACCAAACAAAATACGGCCCATATCCGTCATTCCACACCAACACACGTCATCACGAACAAACCAAATGGGGTCACCGGTTGAGCAAGTTTCATCCGGATGCATTGAACCCCCTTAAATTCGACTGTGAGTCATTTCAGATCCGCTTTTGTCTGATATTTCTCTCTCTCTCTCATATATCCCAAAGCTCCATACGGTTTTCAAATGGCCTTTTAACTCACAACAATCATCCAATCTGCTGCTAACGAAACACACTGAAACTCACAGATCACTCATCCACATCGTTAGATCTGCATACACTCGTCTCTGTTAAGGTAAATCGGTTTATTGATCTTTCATTTACGTGTTTCGCGATGTTTTTCCCGATGTTTTTCGCGATTTTAGCTGTGAAGTATGGATTTAATAGGTGTATGTTGTTGATTTTGTGTAGATCTGGTAGTTTGAGCGGCGATTTACGTCTGTATATGTTCGGTGTATGGTTTGGCGTCACTGGAATCAACGACGTTCTGCTTAGATTCGGTTGGTTATGGAGAAGATCTAAAGGAAAGTAACTGTTTGTTGTGTAGATCTTGTTTTGAATTTCGTTAGATCTGATAGTAGGAGGAAGGTTAAGGTGTAAGGTTAATCGCTTTTCAGTGGTGGTGGTTTTAGTGAGTTGAGTTGTGAATGGAGACGCTTGTGGTTGTTGCGCAGCAGGATCAGTTTCATGGCAGGAGCCGTGGTCGGAAACATGGATCGTTTGGTTCTAGTTATCATTCTCGGGATTTTAGAGAAATCAATTGTCGTACGTTTCAATCAGGGTCAGGTATACTCCCGAGCCCACTGAAGGCTTGTTCACCACCTGTTAGCAAACAATCGTTACCTAATTCCCCTAAAACACCATACGCAACTTCATCTAATGTGAAGAAACATGTGCACTCTGACCAAAACCCTAAGCATAGTAAGAGGATTACGAAAAGTAGCTCTGTTCCTATCCCGCTTGATATCAAGCGTGTGGATTATTCTATAACGGATGATTTGAAGGATTCTTTGAATGATAATTTTTTCTATTCCGAGCGTTGGGCTGGGCCTGCTTATTCGAATTCACCACCACCTAGTTCTTTGCCTATGCCTAAGTTTTCGATCAAGCCAAAGCGGACTGTTTCTCTTGAGCTGCCTCCAGTTTCAGCTTCTGATATTGATTTGTTGACTCATGCTGCGAAATCTGCCCCACCTTCCCCTACGAGAGAGCATCATAAGTCTTCTCGTATGGACTTTTTTAACAGCGATGATGAGTTTGCGACTAAGACTCTTCGTCGCATTCTTAACCTTGATATGGTCGATGAATGATGTGAGGAGTGGTAATCACTCCTGTAAATAAAAATATCTACTTTGTTTTTCTTTGTTTAGTGTAGTTGTATATAGTATGAATAAGTCGGTTGTTACTTCTGATTGCATACTAGTTTGCATGTAGTGTGGGCTGTGGTGTGATGGTACAAGGAGGGTTGTTTTGGTGGTTTTGTGGTAGATCAATATATCAAAAGTCAATACAAATTCATAGCTTGTTAAAGTTTCTTGGAATCAGAGCTGGGATTGAATTGGGTTTGTTGTGGCAGCCGCATTGCATACATGGTGTAGAGGTACAAGGGTGGGTGTTTAGGTGGTTGGTGGTTGATCAATATTATAAAAGTCTGACAGAGAATTACAAGTTACAGATGCATAACGAGTTCAAAGTTTCTTGGAAATTAAAGCTGGGATTGGGATTGATGAGGCAGCAGGGATTGGCTAGGTGGTGTAATAGTACAAGGATGGCTGCTTTGTGTTGGTGTTTGGCGGTAGATCAGTATTATAAAAGTCGATACAGATTCGTGATGTGTCAAAAGTTTTCTGGGAATCAAAGCTTGTATTGCAATTGATGTGGCAGCAGGTGTCAGTTACGAAAAAGGTTGGCTGCTTATAAGGTTGGCTGTAGATTTCTAACATGTTGAACTTTTATTTGGAGATCAAAGTTAGGATTGGTAAATTTGATGCTGGATCATGCATTGTGGAAGCAGATATTGGGATGTTAAAAGGGTTTGGCTGCTTAAGTGGTTGGTGGGTGATCAGTATTCATAAAGTCGGTACAGATTCACAATTGTTGACGTTTATTGGGAGATCGGAGTTGACTGGATCATGTAGCAGAGGCAGATGCTGGGTGCATAATGATATAATGATGATGTTTCACAACCTTTGTGGCTAATGAACTGCACTGCTGCAGTATTATTAATTCTCCTGGTTTCGATATAGGTTTCTAGGTTAACCCTTTTGTATATAGTGTAAGAATCCTTTTTGGTCATTCCAATTCTGCAGGGTGTTGCTTCATCACTGTCATAACTCTAGCCTTCTCTTATAAGCACCAAAATGGTCCTGTCCCACATTCTCTTGCATCTTCATAGTTACCCAAGTCAGTGGCTAATGACCTCTTCCGTTTCTTAAAAAAGTTTCTTGTCATAGTGGGTCGCCTTCTTTTCAGTTTCAGTTTTCACTTTTATTTATTTCATCCATAAGATAGTTTAGAATTTCAAGTTTCTCGTAGTTGTAGAACTCCTGTTCAACATCTTTTCTGGTTTTTAAGAGAGAAAAGTGTGAAGGGAAAGTAAGATAGTTGTATCTTCTGCCATTTGATCTGTATGGTTTTCTTGAGTCAGCAACAACTTACATTACTTTTTGGAAAAGAGGTCAAAGCCACTGCTCCTCTGGTTCCTTACAAAGGTGTACACACTGTCTTTTAAGATTGGTTTCTTTCCAAGCCACTTGAAGGTGAGGATCATGAATCCCTTAAACTGCATTCAAATCGTATGTTTTATTAATCCTAACCTTTACTATGTTTGTTTTCCTTAAACAGGAGAATCATCTCTACAAGGGTGTTCTTCCAAAATATGTTGGTTGTGATACAGTTGTAGCACTGTAGTTGTCTTTTAAGATTGGTCATCTGGCAAAGCCACTCGAAGGTGAGGATCTTGAATATTTTAACTCATTTCAAAATGTATACTTATAATCTTAACCTCTGCCATGTTCTCCTTATACAGGAGAATCGTCTTCCAATGCTGTTCTTCAGCTCTTCCAAAATATGTTGGTTGTGATAAGTTGCCGTACTGTACTTGTCTTTTAAGATTGATCATATTGCCAAGCCACTTGACGGTGAGTATTTTGAATACATTAAATTGTATCCAAATTGTATGTTTTTTTGTGATCTAACCTTTACCTTGATACCCTTAAACAGGATAATCGTCTTCAGTAGTCTGCTTCCATAATGTGTTGGTTGTGATGTGGTTGTAGAACTATAGTTGTTTGATTGCTCTCGGTTTACCTTTGAATCTTTTGAGCTAGACTCGTATGTGAAGGTTAGTTTTTGCTTGTTCGGTTTACCTTAAATTTTGAGGCATGGTGTTGATCCTACACTAACATTTACAATATGTTCCCGTTGCAGTTGAGGTAACAACCAATAGGAAGGAGAAACATCTTTAGGAGCCTGGTCTTCCAAAAGACACTGGTGGCTATTGTGGTCTGTTTGTTTTGTTTGTTACATTCATAGGTTATGTTTGTTTTCGATTATGTCTCGTGCAATGACTTTGGTTTTGCGTACTCTTTTGTTAAAGTTGACTGCATATTTCCTGTTTTTTTACTTTGGGTGCTGATGTTTACACTTGGTGGTTGAGATTCTAGTGTTGATCTTAAAGCATGATTTCAAGTTTTTTGTTTGGTGTTGGGATATGGTGTGGAGATGGAACATATCTAGCTTACCTAATTCACTATTGCGAATATCATCAACAAGTCCCAGCTAACTTATTATTTATCTCATTTTACTGAAATCAGTAAGACTAATTTATTTCTTGAAATTAACCAGAAGATGGAACCCAACTCCTCCGTTTGTTTTGTTATTGAATCTAACTCTATTAACATGTCATGCAGTTGGAGAAAAATAGAAAAAGATCGAGTAATCGGATGTTTTCTTTGGGTTCATCCATGCATCCATCCAAAACCAGTTCTTGACATCTGCATTCTTCATGGCAAATAGCTTTCTGGCCCCTTTGATCATCATTCGATCACACAAACCAACTAATACCATGATTATCTAATAAAATCTAAATCAACTTTGGAAAAATTTCATAATACGCACATCAAGTTCTGCGCACTGAACATACGAAAATAGCAAATTTTAGACAAACCTGACATTAACTAAACATGACGATCATCAAAGTATTATTGAAGAAGTAGTATTTCAAATACACACTACATCACTGATTTATAATAGTTAGAAGCACTAACTAACTAACTAACTATTTACACAATTGATCCTTACACTATGCTATCTCTACACTTCAAGAACAAAACATTAATACTATATAATACAAAGAATTAAACTAACAATCACCCCCTTAATTATTATTGAACCTACTCCAAGCAGCCTTTTCATATCAGTAAATTTTAGCATCGGAAGAGCTTTTGTAAGAATATCAGCCTTTTGCTCCTCTCCATAAATATGTTTCACTACTACCAAACCCCTTTCAACACAACTCCTTATGTAATGGTATCTGACATCTATGTGCTTAGATCTCCCATGAAACACTGGATTCTTCATTAATTGAATAGCTGACTTATTATCCACATATATTAAAGCTGGTCCTGCCTTAACTCCAGTCAATACTTCCAACACACTTCTTAACCACACAGCTTGCTGAGCAGAACTAGTAGCAGCTATAAATTCAGTCTCACATAATGATAAAGCAACAATTTCTTGCTTTTGACTAACCCAACTAACATGTCCTCCTCCATAGTAGAACACCATACCTGTAGTGCTCTTACCTTATTTTTATACCTTAGATCACCTCTAGTGCTCCATCATCAAATCCACGAATGTGCAAGCGAGAGAATGATAGAGAAAATGTGGCGAGGAGAGCGGGAGTGATAAAATTTCTCCACGTGATACGTGGGACGGTTCTGTGAGAGGTTGAGAGGGGAGGGAGTGGCAAACGTAAATATTCATATGTGGAGAAAAGAAAGAGGACATCCGTCCACTATTGAGTTGTTGATGATAGTGTTAGAATATTTTATAAGAATTTCTTTTGTATAATAAAAGAACTTCGATATAATGACCATAATTTGTCCTCAACAAACCCCAACCAACCATCATGATTTATTGTAGCCAAAGTCATTGTCAATCATTTAGTTTTCTCTGTGTGACACATCAGCGTCACATCAGTTTTTTTTATTTTCTTAGTTTTTCCCATTTTTCCCCGTTTTGCACTGTGTCAACCCAGTTTTTCCCGACATTCCTCCAACATGCATTTTTAAGGGTGGTACGGTATACTTGCATTTGGTTGTGCAAATTGGAAAATCCCGATAAAAATTCACCGGGTCGTACTTGAATTAGGTTGCGGTGTTCCCGACTGGCCGCGGTTTTCCGGCTTATCCCCATTCCATTTCGTGTAGCCTAAGGGTTACAAATTAATAACAAGAGTATTTCTTAACATTTCATGTTGAATATAATGATAGTTATTTTATTTTAGATAGTTAATTTATAATCTATTAACATTGTAATCTGTTCGATTATTTCCTCATTTGCTATCGTCCTTCGTTCTTCGTTCTTCTGCTGCAACCACAAGTTCAGATCAGAAATCAACAACAATATAGGTGAGAAGATGTTATTATTTCAGTCGTATTGATTGATTTATTATTAATTTTAAGAAATCTGTGAAAACCTTCAAAATCCCCTTTTTGTGTCTAGAATTCGACTTGAAGATCTCGCATGTTTAATAACAAAATGATAATGGACCTCGAAATTGCATTTCACAATCAACTTAGCTGAAATCATAGACTTATGAAGTAGAACTCAATTACTTTGGATGAATTTTGTTTAGTGTTTGTGAATTTGGGGATGAATTGACCAACACTACTTTGGATGATCTTTGCACTCTACATGTTTGATTAAATTCCTCTTTGTTATTGTAAAAATGTTTTGTAGGTATATATCTCAAGTATTGCTTGTTTTATTCTGCATAAATCCAATGCTTAAGTTAGCAAATCAAAATAATTTGGATCTTGTACATGATCCCAATAATAAGTCATCTTATTATGCAGTTGTGTTTTATAACTTATATAGGTTCCGTAATGATCTTATGATTACCTATATTCTTTAACTCCCAACTTAATTGCTAAATTTCTAGGATTCTGAAATGACATCGGGTTGATTTTTTATCAAGAATATGGTGTTAGTTATATGTTATCTGTTTATAGATTTGTTGTACCGCACCTCTCTCTTTCTGAAATTTGATTTAGATTGGTTGGTTTACGTGTGGAATCTAGGTGCTAATCAATATAGTTATATGTTATCTATTTCTAGATTTGTTGTACCAAGGCTCAAGGCTCACCCTTTGCGCCTTGAGTGCGCATATCGCCTTCAACTACCTTACTTTAAACATGACTTAGCAGGGTTCTTAATCCTTACACAGATGATAAAATCTAGAAATGTGAACATGAGTTATCTAACAGAGCCGTAGTAACAACCATGTGTTTAAGTTCAAGTTGTGCTCCCTTATTAAACTCAAATTGCAGGCTGCCAATAACTTCCACTGTGATTTTAAGTTGACATCCAGAAGTTTTGGGCCCGCTTGCTACTTAGGGCTTGGGTGTTACACAACTTACACTTCTTATGCTGTCACTTGACAATTTTAACTGTGTATATGGTTGATGGGGTATAAAATTTAGGGTATTAATTTTCTTTTTATACCAGATCCTATCTATATCTTTGCTATGAGTGGGATTTCCAGGGTATGTTTGTTTGTTTTTTTCCTTTTTATAAGTAAAAGTGAAGCTTAGACAAATTTTCGTTGACGTGTTAGCATAGGACAAAAATCATAATTTCAGTCATGTTTAAATCTGTTTTTCTTCAAGCATTTGTAGTAAATTATAACCTATATTACATCATTTTTAGTGTTGCTTGGTGTTTCTTCAGGAAGTAGGCTGTTCTCAGATGTAAGACATGCCAATGATTTCCCAATTCAAAAACGCCAATGAGAGAGTATATTGGGGAGCATTCTTCATTATATTTGGCTCTACTTTTTTTAGTGGTTTCCTCTATACTGCAGTCATATCAAAGCTACTTCCTCCCTCTGATAATGCAATTATCTTTGCAATACAAAATGACAGGTATGAATGTTGAAATTGTATTTCTCCTTACAACTCATCATTTATTTTAGAGGAGTGCATTATGTATTTATGTTTTTGTTTCATTTATAAGGTTTGTTGAACTAGGTGTAAAATATATATACTTGAGAATTATCAATAGAAAAAACATAATTTTTATATCTCCATTTGTAGAGTTGTTTTCATAACATGAACTTAACATCATTTATCTTTAACTTTGTTAGCATCATTACATCTAAATTTTAATGGTGCAAGCATGATCCAATGGTTTTGCCTTTTTAGTGGTTAATCTTGGTAAACGTGGTATCAAAGTCTAAGTTTGTTATCTGATGCTGCTATGATTTGCAACAGGTATTACTGCTTCTTGGTGCCTTTGACACTTCCAGTGCTTGTGGTTGCTGTATACTTTTATTGGCTTAGCATGAAAATGTTTAAGCATGCATGATCTCCTTCTCAGGTTTGAGTCTCTATTCGCTCATGATAATGGTCATCATTAGTTTGTTGTCTATGACATTTGAGGAAAACTTTAGATCTTGGTAACCCAGTTCTTTTTCTAGGTTGTTATTGTATTTTCAGCATCATATCTTCGGTTAATACCAATAAAATAGTTAAATGTACATCTCATGGTATATAACTTTAGGGACTCTTTTGCATACATGTGTAGGTAAATGTCCCACATTTACTTACACGCACATATAGGCATATATATGTAAATTTTATATATCCGCACACACACATGATGTACATATACATAAGCGTTCACATGTTTTATGCATACACACATGCATACTATACAAGTTTTCGTGTATGTGTATTACACAATGATACAGGAGCACAAGTAGACTTATCTCATTTTACATAAATATAATAAACCTTGTGATAAGAGGGCAATGGGCTTCAAAGTTTAATAAGCAATTTAAAATTTGGCTGCTAAAGTATCCCTTCATGCCATAAAACATTGGATACCTATCCAAAAAGTATTGAACTTATGGAACAAGCATAATCCACTTTAAGGAGTTGGCATAAATTTAGTACGATTCGAATAAGTATTGTAAAAGGAAGGCGTGTGTTAAAGTGTTAATGCTCTGCCTTGGAGCAGAAGACTAAATAATAGACATTTTCTTATTTGATTTGTTTTTTTTAGTTTTCTCAATACTTAAGTATAAATAGGTCCTTAACTTTACAACAACAATGAATTTGTTTTGCATAAGCAATTACGTGGCTATTTATGTACGCGCCTGCAGCTTAGGGCTTGGGGCATTGCGCTTGAAATTTTAGTTATAGGGTTTTAGTGTTATTTTTATGGAAAACTACAAGTATAATCTGCATATATCTCTCTCTTTTGCATGATGTGTTAGCATAGGAAAACATAAAAACATATTTTACTCGGTTTCAACTTCTGTCTTGTTTTAAATGCTTGATTTTAGTAAAACTGTAACTATTGAATCATTTTCAGGAAGTAAGCTGTTGGTTTGAAGACAAGCCAATGATTTCACAGTGTAACTGCCCATCACACTTATTCGAGGATGGTTCTTCATAAAATCGAAATCTACTTCTTTAGATGATTTCCTTTACACTGCAGTCATGTCAAAGCTACTTCCTCTGTCGAATAGTGTTCTTCCTTTTGCAATACAGGACTGGTTTATTTTTACTTGTACATGACGCTCCTACACGATCAGGGTCAAGAAACAGTGGCACAAGTCGAAGGTGGGTAGTCTTGGGTATGCGAGGCGCTTGATATTAAAAAAATATATATACTTACATATTAAATATACTTTGGAATTAAAAAATCAAAAACAATTCTCAAAATATAGAGAGGATTTTAAAAGCAAAATCATTTCTCAAATATGATAAAGAAACTCAACATAATTAGCATCTAATACTAAAACTAATTAACAATCTATTTGAAATTGTTAGTGATTTCAACGTCAACAATTGCGTTATTTAGTTAAGACTTACAATAGACAATAGGTTAAGAGTAGAGTAAATGATGGGATTATATTTTCTGCCATAAAGCATGGGTTTTACCCGCACATGAAGACGAGAAGGCGCTCTTTGAACCCTCATGTCCAGCAAAGCATGGTACATCGTTATCGCATCAGCGCTTTGGCATTTGCTCCGAGCGCCTTAAATGTGCTTATTGAAACCAAGATGGCAGGACCTAATATGGTGTAAATTAGTTTGAAATAATTTAAAAGTAAGAGCAGACTAAATTTGTCGTTAAAAAACTATTTATTTTGTACAAGTAAAATCTACTCATGGAAGGCATTGATTTTGTCATTCAAAACATACATCTTTAATTTATTTGCGCCTAAATAGTAATTCTATCGGTACAAGCCTGATTTAGTAGTTTTTTTTGTTAGATGTTTGATACTCACGCCTCATTTTCGTTTAATATGTATATGCAGTTGTATAAATATTATATTATTATTGAGATTTCTGTTTTTCATGTTTAAATAAGTGCGTTTATCAATAATTATGTTATTCTTGGCAGCAAAAAAAATTGATTACACAATAAACAAAGTTTTAGCCAGTTCACTAACCATCTTTATCATTTAAACATCTTAAATTCTTATTGTTATTACAATTCAAACAGAAAGATACAAGAACACATGGTTTAATGAAATATGAAATAAGAAAGGCAACTGGAAGGTTTGAAAATGGAACTCAAAATTTCTTAAGAGTAGCTGAACTTTTGCTGTAATAATCTTCAAATCAACTCGGGTCGTTTTTTAAAATACACAATAATTTATCACAAAATGTTACATTCTAAACTCTAAAGAGGTACTCACTACCTTTTGCCCTTCTTATCATTTCGGCCTCGTTTTCTGAACTCCCGTCTCTCAGAAGAGTACTGTTTCTTGATCAGTAAATTACGCATTGATGTTTTCACGGCCTCAGCAGCTGCAGAAAAAACATCCTTGTCAATAGACAAGCTTCCCTGCAATTGTTGCAACAGTTGTTCTCCACATGGAACTTGTTTATCTTCCAGTACGTTATAATGAGTATCATCGGATTCTGAATTCTGTTTTGTTAAACCTGAGATTACATGCACTCGAGCTAGTGATGAAGAATTAAAACCGGGTAAGTTGGAAACACCCATCACCATCCATAAGAAATCAGATGTTAATGAAGTCCCTAAACTTGTGGGTATGAAGTCTTCTTCAGTGATAGACACCACCTGCAATTGGAAAGGCAAACAATTCAAAACCCCGTTGGTGTAGGCAGATCACAAGGACAGTGTGATATTGATGTGTATGCTTGTATATGTGGTAAGATGGGCGGTAATGGGCCATATTAGAACGGGTTGTAACGGGTCAGGTTGGGTTGATACACTAACACTTACATTTCCATTATCCAAATTCTTTATGAATGAAAATAGTTGTGATTAAAGACACAACATTAGTATAAAAGAATCAAATCTGAGTTAAATATTCAGGATGTTGTAAGCATTGAAAATAGACTTTGGATGGCTTTCAACAAGTTTGGTTCATCTTACTCGTTCCCCTATTAGCAACCTTTTTGGTGTGACCGGTTTGAGAAAGTGCTTGTGGGTGTTGTGGGTCCTTTTACTTCATTCTTACATTTAAACAAATGAAAGATATGATTGTGGGTCTCAATTACTTGTCAAAAGAATCGACCTCTAAAATAATTTATGTGTTGTATATGCTTACACAAACAAGCCACTAAAATAATATCTATTTTGTGTGAAAAAACAATATGAGAGATTGAAAACATTTTAATAAACATTTTGGAGGACTTTCAACCCATCCACAAATCTTTTAATTTGACCCACCAGTTAGAGATAAAATACAACCCATCTCAGCCTGTTCAATATGAAATAGTTTGAACTTCTTGCAACATATTTTGATATTTAACATTATAGGGTGCAGGTGTTAGATTGTAATTCTTTGTATTAGTTTTGTAGTATGTTTAGTGTAAATGTGTAAATCTTGAAAGTAGAGGGGCTTGATGTGTAAATAGGTTGTTATTCTAACAACTATAAATAGGTGGCCTTTGTGTGTATTGATGTATCACAAATACTTTACTCAATAAACATTTCTTGCATTTTGTTAGTTAATTCTGTTAATATCATTTGGTATCAGAGCTGTAAAGGCTCTCGATCCATAGAATCCTCTTCTCTCTCACGATCGTAATCTCTCCCACGCGATTCCTACTGCCGACTGGATTGAATTCCATCGGAATTCAATTCTTGAACTCTTGGATTCTTGATTACAATCTGTTGCGATTGTAATTGAATCCTGAACCCTTGATTCCGTGATTACAATCAGTTGCGATTGTAATTGAATCTTGAACCCCTGAATCCGTAATTACAATCAGTTGTGATTGTAATTGGAACTTCCGAAGTGGTGACTGCATCTTCCGAAGTGGTAATTGGAACTTCCGAAGTGGTGACTGCATCTTCCGAAGTGGTGATTGAATCTTCCGAAGCCATAATTGAATCTTCCGAAGCCCTAATTGAATCTTCCGAAGTGATCATCTGCGACCAAGATCCAAAGAATCAATGGCAGATCGCAATGCACAGGTGGTGCTGAAAGATACCAGCGACTCTATATCGTTCAAGATCCCCATGTTAACCCCGACGAACTACACCTCCTGGTCAATCAAGATGGAAGCCTTTATGGATGCCCAGGGAATCTGGGATGCCATAGAACCCCCTGACACAGCCACAGTTGATGTGAAACTTGGCAAGAAGGCGAGGGCCTTCATCTTCCAGTCTTTGCCAGAGGAGGTCTTGATGCAAGTTGCTGCATTCAAGACTGCGAAAGATGTCTGGGATGCCTTGAAGAAAAGGTATGTAGGGGAAGAAAGAGTAAAGCAAGCCCGAATTCAAACTTTAGATCATGAGTTTGAGATGTTGGGAATGGGAGAGAATGAGTCCATAGATGAGTTTGCAGGAAGAATGGGAGAATTGATCTCAAGATATAGAGCTCTGGGAACTGTGATCCCAGATAAGAAGCAAGTAAGGAAGGTCTTGAAGGCTGCACCTGAAAGGTACCTGCCTATTGTAGCAGCAATAGAACAGTTCTCTGATCTTGAGAAGATGCCATTTGAGGAACTGGTTGGGAGGTTGAAAGCCTATGAGGAAAGATTGAAGCCAGTGACTAGAAACAAGGACTCATCTGGTCAGCTTCTCCTGACCAAAGCTGAGTGGCTAGAGAGGACAAGAAAAGAGTCCAAATCAGAGCACCAGCGGGGTAATGCCACCAGTGACACCAAAGGTAGAGAAAGAGGGAGAGGAAGATTTACAAAGGGCAGGGGAGGGAAATCCAACCCTGATAACTGTGAAAGAAATGGCAAAAGCAACAAGAAAGACAAGAGAAGCATAAGGTGCTTCAATTGTGATAAATTTGGGCACTACTCAAATGAGTGCAAGGCTCCTAGTAGGGGAGAACAGGAGGCACATCTTGCACAGGCCCAAGAAGACCAAGAACCTGCCCTGTTGATGGCAAAACTCTCAAAAGACTTGGGTCTATTAGAGGAACAGGGTGTGTTCCCCAAGAGGTTGCCACAGGAAGGAGATACAAGCACCTGGTATCTTGATAATGGTGCCAGCAACCATATGACAGGTATTCATTCCCACTTCACTGATCTTGATGAGGGTATCACAGGAAAAGTAAAGTTTGGGGATGGATCAGTGGTTGTAATCAAAGGGAGAGGTTCAATCTGCTTCCAGTGCAAGAATGGTGAGCACAAAGTAGTCACAAATGTGTACTACATACCTGCATTAAGGAGTAACATCCTAAGCCTAGGCCAACTTGATGAAGTAGGCTGTAGGATATTGATGGAGAATGGATTCTTGTGGGTGTATGAAAACAATGGAAGAACCTTAATAAAGGTAAAGAAATCTGAGAATAGATTGTACAAGATCCATTTGCAGGTTGCTACACCCAAATGTCTGCTGACCATGATGAATGAGACTGCCTGGACATGGCATGCAAGGCTTGGGCATTTGAACTTTGAGGCCATAAACCAAATGTCCAAGTTAGGCATGGTTAGAGGTATGCCAAAGATGAACCACAAGTCACAGGTGTGTGAGAGTTGTTTGGTAGGAAAGCACAGGAGTCAAGCCTTTCCTGGTTCTAGCAGCTTCAGAGCAAAAGTTCCACTAGAGCTTGTTCATGCAGATTTGTGTGGCCCTTTAGAACCACCCACACTTGCAGGGAACAAGTACTTCATGCTACTAGTGGATGATTGTTCAAGATACATGTGGGTGTACATACTCAAGTCAAAGGACCAGGCACCCATGGCTTTTCAGCAGTTTAAAACACAGATAGAGGTGGAAACTGAGTACAAGATTAAGGCTCTAAGGACTGATAGAGGGGGGGAGTTCACTTCTAGAACCTTTGAGCAACTATGCAGTAAAGATGGTATTAAGAGGTTCTTTACAGCTCCATACACTCCACAGCAAAACGGAGTGGTGGAAAGGAGGAACCAAACTGTGATGGGCATGGTGAGATCAATGCTAAAGGCTATGCATATGCCTTTGCATTTGTGGGCTGAGGCAGTGAGACATTCAGTTTTCTTGTTAAACAGAAGTCCAACCAAAGCCTTGGATGGAGTTACCCCCTATGAAAGCCTGTATAATAGGAAGCCTAAGGTGAAACATCTCAGAGTGTTTGGGTGCAAAGGGCATGTGAAGATACCTAATAATCAGGTCAGAAAGTTGGATGATAGGAGTAAACCAATGGTTCATTTGGGTATAGAACCAGGGTCTAAAGCCTATAGAATGTTTGATCCTGATAAAGGTAGAATTGTGGTTAGTAGAGATGTTAAATTTGAAGAGAGAATGCCTTGGAATTGGGAGCAGAATAAACAAGATCAACCAAAACAAAGGTATGCAGATTTTGGTGTAACAATGACTCAAGGTGCACAGAGTCATAGTTCATTGGAAGAGACTGAGGTTTCTAATTCCCATGATGATGATGAAAGTCAAGGGGATTATGGTGATTTTGTGGGTCCTGAAACAGATCATGTTCAGGATTCAGGGGGTGCACAAGATGCACAAGATTCTGATGAAGACATAATTCCCAGATCAGCCTATGATGATACACCTTCAAGGGGATTTAGGAGCATGGAAGATGTGTTTAATAGAACAGATATTCAGCAGCAGATCCCTTTTGAACCACCGGTGTTTGAAGAATCTGAGTTGTTATTAATGAGAGAACCAACTTGTTATGAGCAGGCTAAGAACAAACCAGAGTGGAGGAAGGCTATGCAAGAAGAACTTGATAGCATTGAGAAGAATGGGACTTGGGAATTAGTCCATTGTCCACAAGGGGTGAAGCCAATTGGTTTGAAATGGCTGTTCAAGTTGAAAAAGAATGCAGAAGGGGCAATTACTAGGCATAAAGCTAGATTAGTTGTGAAAGGTTATGTGCAGAAGTATGGTATTGATTATGAAGAGGTGTTTGCCCCTGTAGCAAGGTTAGAGACTGTAAGGATGATTATGGCCTTGGCTGCATCTAATGGGTGGAAAATTCATCATCTTGATGTGAAAACTGCTTTTCTGAATGGAGATCTGAAGGAGGAGGTATATGTGGTTCAACCAGAAGGATTTGTGAAATCTGGTCAAGAACAGAAGGTATACAGACTCATAAAAGCTCTGTATGGGCTGAAACAGGCACCAAGAGCCTGGAATGAAAAGCTTCATGACACTTTGTTGAAATTTGGGTTTAAGAGATGTCCTCAGGAGCATGCAGTATACAGAAAGTGTTTTGATGTTGGTTCATTGATAATAGGTGTTTATGTTGATGATATTGTAGTGACTGGGTCTACAATGGATGTTGTTGAGAAGTTTAAGTCTTTGATGAAGTCTCAGTTTGAGATGACTGATCTTGGCTTATTGAAGTATTATTTGGGAATTGAGGTGAGACAAGAAAGTGATGGGATTTTCTTATGTCAATCTGGTTATGCTAAGAAAATTTTGGAGGATTATAAAATGTGGGAGTGCAATGCTACCAAGACTCCTATGGATCCAGGGTTAAAGCTGGGTAAAGATGAAGAGTGTGAGCTAGTGGATGTTACTAGATATAGAAGGGTCATTGGATGTTTAAGGTATTTGACTCAAACAAGACCTGACTTGTGTTATTCAGTGGGAATCACAAGTAGGTTCATGGAATCACCAAGAACATCACATTGGCAGGCTGTGAAGCACATATTGAGGTATGTGAAAGGAACTATAGATAATGGGGTTTGGTACAAGTATGGTGGAGTTAGTGAATTAGTTGGGTTTAGTGACAGTTCACATGCACCAATTAAATCAGATGGGAAAAGTACTACTGGTGTTGTTTTCTACTTTTGTGAAGGACCTGTAAGTTGGGTAAGCCAGAAGCAAGAGACAGTGGCTTTGTCTTCTTGTGAAGCTGAGTTTATGGCTGCCACTGCTGCAGCTCAGCAAGCCGTTTGGTTGAAAAGTTTATTGGAAGAACTTACAGGAAAGAAGATGGGTCCTATATTGTTACATGTGGATAACAAATCAGCTGTGCAGTTAATGAAAAATCCTGTTTTTCATGGAAGATCTAAACACATTGATGTCAGATACCATTATATTCGAGGATGTGTAGAGAAAGGAATGGTGGTGGTAAGGCATATAAGTGGTAATGAACAAAGAGCTGATATTCTAACCAAAGCTCTTCCGAGGTTAAAGTTTGTGGAAATGAAGAAGCTTTTGGGAGTTGGAGAATTCAAAGAATTAAGGGGGTGATTGTTAGATTGTAATTCTTTGTATTAGTTTTGTAGTATGTTTAGTGTAAATGTGTAAATCTTGAAAGTAGAGGGGCTTGATGTGTAAATAGGTTGTTATTCTAACAACTATAAATAGGTGGCCTTTGTGTGTATTGATGTATCACAAATACTTTACTCAATAAACATTTCTTGCATTTTGTTAGTTAATTCTGTTAATATCAGCAGGTGCTTACCCTTGTAACATGAAGAGTTTTAGCAGAAAGATTGCAACTCAGCAACAATATTCCTGGCAAGCTGCATTGTAAAACTAAAACATTAGAGAATTCTACAGCATCATAGAAGCCTTTTAAAAAACAGATATGTGAAGATCAAATACCTTTGAACAGCTACAAATAATGATGAACCATCAGATGTAGCACAAATATCTGTAACTGCAAAAAGATTGTTTTCTGTTCCATTGGCCTGTTGAATTCCTACCTATAACACATATATAATTTACAAATTGTGTAAAAACCACAGGTCTGGAGTGTAAAAGACCCTAAATAAGGACAGATACTGTTATACTACTTAACATTGTTAATTTGAAAAAAAAATGAGAAACCTGTGATCCAACTTCACATGTATGAAGAAGCGACCCAGATGCAAAATCCCATAACCGAACCTAAAGCAAACAAACAAAAGTCAAATTTATTAGGCAGAGATGAAAAGAATGTAATTCAAGCTCCAAAAACAAAGGTTCTTATATTTCTTACTGTTGCATCGCCGCTTCCAGAGACTAAGTACCCCTGTGGACAATCTTGATTGCAAACAAAAGCTAAGCAGGACACAAATCTGCCACAGATGCATTAAAACTGGTGTAAAGTTGATATTATTATAACAATGAACTCAATTTAGTCACTAGAGCAAAGGATGTACACTTTTAAAACATGTCAGATGTAATGTGCACACTCATTGAACTTAAAATATAAAGCTTTTAGGCTATGTTTGATGTATTGTGCTCTAGACATGCGAGACCAGGTGGACTAAGTCTGAAAAGCGGCTGCCTTTCAAATTACTAAAGAAATAATTCAATAAATTATGCAATTCAGAAACTCACTCTGTATGCCCAAGGCAATAACTTTGTATCTCATGTGCTCCATCTAAAGGTTTCTTCGGGAACACAGTGACCTGTAATTTTGAAAAAGAAGAATGATTAAGAAATGTTACAAACTTCCTATATAATGCCAATTGGGGAACGCGAACTTACACGAATTTTGGAATCACGGTCAGCAGTAATAATGAACTTTCCATCTGGTGAAAACTCCTGCATGATGGTATTTCTGTAAGCATTTCTGTATAGTTCATGAGCTATACATAATCAACATTAACCCACTTACAAGACTAGTTATGATGCTACAATAGTGGGAAAGAAGCGGTGATCCCTTCTTCTGGAGTGATGCTTGAGTTTCAATGAGCTCTTCCAGCTCAACAACCCAAACGGTTCCAAATTTATCAGCATAACAAACATATTGGCCATCATCACTTATGGCAACTGCACTCACTTTCTTCTCTGTTGACCTTTAAAGTTTAAGATTGATCAATACCAATGAGAAAACATTAAAAAGAATAATACTAGCCATATGCTTAGAGCCAGTGTCAAACTTTCAATTTCTAGTGTTGCTAAGATTGTTTGTGGGTGCTCATCATCTAACAACTATGTCCAGATTACTTTCAACTATCAGATTAATCCACAAATATACAGCACATATGAAGAAGTAACACACTAATGCACTTATCAAAACAGTAACCACAAACCTAACAATATGTCTACATCACTTTCAATTCTCATTTCTAGCTTCTTCTACCTTTTCCATAAATCTATTGGACTACAACGACCAAAAATGACATGTGTATAAACCGCTAAGGCTTTACTAGATGCCTACATTATATAGTCCTTGGTTTTATCAATTTAAAGCATGACCCACAGCGGTGCCAAGAAAAAGAAAAATACCAAAAAAAAAAATTCCACAAACAAGAAGGCAAGGAAGTCAAGCATACAATAATCAACTTGGGGTAATAACAGATAATATCATATTATCATATCAAACAGTGCATACACTTTCAATTCATATTAAAGTGGCAAATAAATGAAATTCTCATATGCAAAGAAACATATATCAACTTTAGCATAAGCTATAAATCCTTTTAGCAAAGTGAAATGCCCGAATGTAGACAGCACTTACACGGAATACAAGCACCTCCATGAATCCGTAGCCCAAACCTTAACCACTTTGTCATCTCCAGCCGATACAAAGACTTTACCCTTTGCACCATACCGAATAGCTCTAATAGACTCCTTATGACAACAAACCTCATTCGAATCAGCCCCTAAAGTCACTGCACAGCCTTCTCTGCAAAGCACCAAAACCACAAAAAAGTTCAAATCCTGTAAACACTAGACAGTATAACGTGCAAAAACATTCTCCTCGTTCCAATTGCAACAAATTAGCTGCTGAAAACTTAACAAAACGATACAAATGGAGATCAATTGATTGAATATATATATATATAAATGAAGGTTACCGGAGATCGAATACACGGAGCTCACATCCGACGGCGACGGCGACGGAGTGCTGATGAGGGTGAACGGAGATGATCGCCGGAGCAACTTCAGGTTCCAATGGTTCTTTGTTGTTATCTTCGGTGGTGTTCATAGGTTCATCGTCCTCCATTTTCAGTACGATGATGAGTGATGAGTTTCCTCTGAACTCCTAGGGTTTAATGGCGGTTTTTTGGTAGTTCGATTCGTTCAAATAGTGTTTTCATATTAAAGTTAGGCCCATTTATAAAAATGTTAACGGTTATTGGGCTTGAAAAACTTGCTTGCACCCTTCTAAGCCCAGTTAAATGATTATATAATTTATTAATTTATTGATTTATAATATATCTAGATATCTAGAATGGGTCCTTTCGGATCTCTATGCTCGGGTTCAAGCCTCGGGCCCATTGATTGCGGCTACATCGAGACGGCCCTGGGGTGGATGGTATGAAACAAAAGACTCCCGCCCATTGCTTTTCTGATTATCGGTCGTGATGGAGGGGATGGTGTTTTGTCTCTCCCAGTCCCCTTCTTCCTGATATGCTCTCCCGCTCTTCACATTATTTTCTTACCTTCGGTAGCTACATCTTGCTTCCTCTTGAGCCCCTTTGGCGTTTGTTGATGTGTATGAGGTATTCTATAACCCCGTTGGGAAGGATATCGTCCTCCCTAAGGGTAAGTTAGAAGTTGAAATTGCCATATTGCCATCATTCAAGCACCACGATACATTGTAAAATCCTATTGAAGACATTACTTTTTTTATAACCTAACCCAATGGTATTATTGTCGGTAATTCATAACACAAAATTACACGTAACTATAAGACTTCGTGTCCAACGTGTAAATTGAGCTGTTTAAATTGTAAATTAGTGTATCAACCTCTTGTTTGATTGGCAAGAATAGACCTTGCATTAACGACGTATAAGTCCAAAAAATGTTTTGACGCACATATCATCTATTTCATATCACAACATTACTCATACATGCGTGATATAATACATTGACTCAACATTTTGAGAATATTATATTAGAAAACTCGATAGACCTCATTAGTATCTTACTAACCAATAGATCTCATCAACTATAGTTTGCAGTGGCTAAAAGACGTAACTCGAAAAAAATAAATCCAAAAATCCTAACACGTGGAAACAAAGTAAATGGAACAATATATACAATGCATTTAAAGAAAGCAGTACAAATTCCACAATAAACCAGCAATATCATAATTTCATTACAAATAGAACAAAAACAAAACAAAACAAAAAAAATCTGAACACACGTGGAAACAAATTAAATGAAGCAATTTGACCAATGAAATACAAAAAGAAACCACCAACAAGCTCTTCAACAATCTCATATTTTCATTCCAAAGATAAAAGCAAGAAGTAGAAGGTAAGTTGGTGCTCCAAATTTGATTCCATCTGATGCGTTATTATTTGTTGATGGTGTTACTTTTGATCCAGATCCTGATCCTGCAAATTCGAAACGAGATTTGATCCATAAACCTAACGAAACTAGTTATTCTGTTTTCGGTTCGGGTTTCAATTCAAACAGAAAAGACAGAATTGGGGAAGTAGAAACCCGAACTGATAAACACCTCTAGTTCTTGGTTATGTTTGAATAGGTTCAAAAACGAAACCTCAAGGGTCTGTTTGAAAATATTAATCTCAAAACTTTATCGTTTTATATTTGTTTTTCAAATAAAAAAGCCAACTTGTTCTCGGTCCATTCCGGTTTGGGACCAAACCGAAACTAAACCGTAAGCAGACTGGTGAAAATAGTTTAGATCAGTCTGGTTCAAGTTGTCAATGTTTTTTTTTCAATTTGGTTCTAATTTAAGTTCAATCGGGTCGGATCTTGACCCGAACAACCCTATAAAAAACCAATAGTGTAGCACATTACCTGAAGGCCCACTTGGTGTTACTGGTGTAGTGGGAGCTTCAACTTCAGGGGTTCCCTCTGAAGGCACAGGCTCAGTAGAGCCGGTCGGGGCAACTGTTGAACTTGTAGGTGCACTAGCCGGTCCACCTGTAGGTCCATCAGCAACACCTACAAATAATAACAAGAAAATAATAAAGCATTATGTATATATCAATAAAAAAATTTATTAGTTTTTTTTAACAATCATATTTAACAATAAAAGATCATACCATTGCACAAAGAAATTGGTGGAGTTTGAACCCTGCAAGCACCAGGTAGTGTCACCGCGAGAGTCTGGTTGATCGTGACACCGATATTGGGGATATTGCCATTAAGCAACGAGCATAGGCAACGCGGCTGCGTCTGCACCACACTTGCGAGCTGTGAGCAACATGTAGGTGAAGGCGTAGTCGCGTTTCCTGTAACAAAGTTCAAGCACGGGGACAGACCCATGAGTGAGTTGATGCAAGTGCTTGATTGAGCCCAGGCTCCACCCCAAAACATGACCATTAGGACCAGGACCGCACCCATGACTTTTTGAGCTTTTAGAGCCATTGGCTAGATAGTAGATAATTGTGTGTGTATGTGATTAATTAAGAGTGCTTAGTGGCTTATGGTTTTGTGTGGTTAATGGAGTGTATTTATAGGTAGAGACTTTGGGGTTTGATTGAATTATAATATGTAGTTTGGTCGTTTGGGTAGCCAACTTTTTTTAATTATAAAGTAATTGATAATAAAATTTTGATTTTGATTTTCAATTTGAAGATTAAAAATGAATTAAAACCCGCTATATGATATTGACGGTTAAAAACATGTAAGTATGATGTTTAAACGTAATGTGCATGTCCAAAGAGTTTTTTTGGGGGGTTGTTAACTAAATTTTTATAAAAATTACCAAATAGTTCGCATCGATATTTCTTCCTTGTTGAAATATATATTTTTATAAAAGTTATCAAATAGTTTGTATCAATAATACTTGTGCATATAATTGTGTTTGGTTTATATTTTTTATGTGGAAGAAAGAAGAGAAAAAATAAGTGTTGAGAGCGAAACAAAATGTCTTTTAGATTTGTCGTTTTTATCTAATATTATCAATTAGTTAATTAAAGAAACACATATTGAACACTATCTAGAAACAGTTATGTGATTTGTGCATTTCTCAACATAATCATGGGCGGAGCATAGTAGAGGGGGGAGGGGCTCTTTTTTTCGTCGGTGGTGTTAAACATTAGTCCGGTAGTGTAAAATTTTAACCTGGTAGTGTAAATTTTTATTTAAAACTCGAGTTCGCCCCCCTAAAAAAGATAATTTCGCCTTCCTACGAAAGTGTTCAAGCTCCGTTAGTTGTTTACATTTAAATTGTGATGCATTCGATACATACACATCATTTGATAAAGTGCCTCATAAACAGTCGTGTGTAGTGTTTGTGGGAGAGAGGAAGACGTCTTACATATATCTAAGAGTGTTTATATGATTTTTTAGTTCTTTACATAAAACTAATGATATACGTATATATTTTATTTCATATAAAAATGACGCGAATAATCAAAGATGGTGATGTGTCGATCAATGAATTTAAAGATAATAAAATAAGAATAAGGTGAACAACTTAGGTGTGGCAGTTGTGATTGGTGTTTATGTTATGTATATGGTTGGATGTGTAGTTGGATTCCAAACCATTTAGTCGTTTTATATGGTAATAAATATTTTTCAAATGATTCTCATATTGCACCCTTAAAAATCTCGAGTTTATATCCACAATTTTTGTATTTTTATTATTTAAATAAAAATATAATAAAAATTTATTAATTATAAAACAATATTATAAGATAAAATATGCTTGAAATTACGTATAATTAAGGACTATAAGTAATAAAACAATGATGCCAACTTTTTAAACTTTTTTTATTTTTCGAAAAAAATTAAACATTTTGTTTCAAAATAAACCGTTTAAAAAAACTATCATCTTAAAAATTTCATTATTATAACTGTCAATTTTAATTATTTTTTATTTATAAAAAATTTACTTTTTAAAAACACTAGTTGTAAAATATATAATTTATTTTAAAAAAATTATTTCTTTAGAAATAACATTAATAAAAAGATATATTTTTTTAATTTTTAAAAAACTACTTTTAATCTAAAAAATAAATAAATAATATTATTAGTAATTGATATAATTAATTAATAGGAGAGATACATATAAAATTTTTGATAAGCATAAATATGGTACTGCCATATGTCCTTATTTTTTTTATATTTATCATTGTAAAAGTATGCTGGCAAATAAATATTAAAGTTTATACGTTTGTTTTCAGAAACTAATCATATAAAAATCTAGTAAAATAATTGAATAGGTTTATTTAAGTTTATTTTTCTATTACCTGAAAAAAATTTTAGAAGGGCCAATTTTGAACCATAAATGTTTATATTTTTTGTTTTTCTTTTTGTTTTTTCTTATTATTTTTATTTTTACCTTTTCTCTTTATCTCGAGGAAGGTTAAATAAAAAGAAGTAGCTAATAATACACCATGACAAAAGGAAAGACATCCAAATATTTTCAAAACATACTAAATGCTAAATTGATTTGAAATATTGGAATTATCAACATAAATATAATCCATTTTATAGCAATAATTAAAGTGTTTATATTCATAATATTTTAAAATAGAGGAAAAAGTATAAGCCCAACTCAATCCAATCCATTCAAGCTTAGCTCATAAAAAAACGCCTACTATGAACGCCTAAAGGGTTAGAATGACTTGCTAGAAATACAATAAGCCGTTTAATATCGAATTTGTTTTAGCTCGCTTTCTTTATTGATCGATTCCACTCTCTATCTCGAGAAAGAATTTCAATAGATTCACATGGTTACCTTGCTTGATCGAATTCCAACCACGAGCTTCTTCTAGCTACTTGCCCTCGAGAAGCTTGTGGAAAGGATGAGACCATTTTCTTGTTGTAGTGAGTGAGTAAGGTGAAGTGACAAAGGATGAAGTGGGTGTTGTAGGGCTTTATGGCCAAATATCCTCGATAATTAACTCAAGATAAAACTAGAATTAAGGTAGTGAGTTCAAACCTCACTTAAGCGTGTGAAGTAGATTTAATTTAAAGCAGTGTAGGAGTAAATTAGAACCGTTTAAAACAAAACCTTAAATAAAACTACAAATAAGAAAAAAATAGTTAATGGAAAAGTCCAAACTTATGCCAACAATTATATAATCCAAAACACCATTACATTGGAGATTACAAACCACATAATAGTTAGAACAAATTTCCCACTACTAAGATAAAATCAAAATGCACATGCCCAATTAACATCGACAAGAAAGTTACACACAACAAAGTTACATTGGATTATGAGATAGTGACATATTAACAACAAAAAGTTCAATTATTTCTGAACTAGATGATTTTTCAGGCCTAAGGGGCCGTTTGTTTTTGGGCTGACCGGCTGACTCGGTCAGCGGGTCAGCCCGTTTGATTTCGGCTTCGAGCCCGGCTGACGGGTCTCCAGTGCTGACCCAGACCTTGAAAAAAAATATGCTTACCGGCTGACCCGCAGGCCGCCGCCCCCTCGCGACCCGCAGGCCGCCATCCCCTCCGACCCGCAGGCCGCCGCCCCCTCGCGGTGGTGGTGGTGTGGTGGTTCCGACCGGTGGTGTGACTCTGGTGGTGTGAGTCCGGTGGGTTTTGTTACTTAAATATTGAATCGTTTTGGTTCCAGTCAGATACTGAATCAAAACAACCAAGTTTCAGTCAGATGCATACCCAGTCAGAACTTTTAACTGGGTCAGCTTTTGACTGAGTCAGATCTTACCCAGTCAGTGTAATCAAACAGCCCCTAAGACTAAAGGATCTTAATAAGCCCTCAATCTAATATCTAACTAATTTAGTAAGAACACAAATGTGACAATTGCATAAATTTTATACAGCAGATAACAAAAAACATACAAAAAAGATACAAGTTGTTAAAAGATTGTTGTTTGACCAAAAGAAATTCAAAAGTAAAAGCTCAATAGAAGATGATTAGAGAACAGTAGACAAGGTAAGGGATCCATCTTGAAGTTTATCATACAACTTAAATAAAAACGGTAGATGTTATAATGTTTGGGTTGCAACATGTCATTTAAGAGACAAATGTTATGAGTTGACAATGAATAAACTAGATTAGGACAATATCAGTAACCAAAGAACACATGCTTAGCAAAACATACCAGGTCATGAGCATATGCTCCGTCCCACACTCGGTCTCGAGAAACTATACGAAAGTTGAGTTTGTACCAAAGATAAACTTTAGGAAATCATAAGACATTTAACATAATTAATCGAATCAACGATCAATCAAAGTATGAGAAGACGACGAATCAAACATACATATAAGAATATATTATACTCGCATAAGGTGAGATACAAGTGAAATTTTACATCCAGATTTTTACAGTCTAGACATGGCTCTTGATGGAAGAACTATATCCGCTTTGATCATCATAATACTTATCCCACAACATAACGCCTCCATATTTTGCGGAACCTTTGATTGCTGGAAGCACTTGAGAAGTAAGGTCACCAACAGGAATGTATCCACTTCCAGCGGCCGCAGGTGATGCAGGAAGCCCCAAGAAAATCTTGGTTGCCGGTATCTGAGTAGTCCACTGCTTCCAAGCATCTTTAAGATTTGTGATACCTCCGGAATACTGACAAGGAGGGTTGTTATAGAACTGAACCCAAACGTAGTCAAATAGACCTGTTTTAAGCGCGGTTCCAATATACGCGTCTGGGAAAGGACACTGGGGAGCCGCTGTTAAGTATACTTTCTTTCCTTGACCGTTGTATTCAGAAAGATACCTCGCTAAGTCATCCCAGTGTTGGGTGGTTCCTCCTTCGATATCAAAATCGATTCCATCTAAAACGGCTTCACCAAGTGGACGCGTGGATGATTTGCCACCTAAGAAGTTATTCCAGAGGTAAGTGGCAACTTGTTTGGCGTCTGCAGTAGAAGCGAGGTAGTAGCTACCGGATGCTCCACCAAGTGTGAGCATCACCTTGATTCCTTTAGCTTGACATGATTTAATGTCGGTTGTTAAATTCGTGCAGCCATTGCTGTATGGGTCACAATGACCTGCAAGGTTAATCATTGGTGTCTGGCCGTTTCCAAACGTTGCTAGAAACGCAAGGTTGACAAACTTGTAGTTTCCAGTCGAGCACGTTTCAGCCAAGGTGCCCTCGCCCCCGTTTTGACCCCAGTAGATAGCAATGCCTCCAGCATTTGTGCCCACTGCTAGTAGCAGTATCATTGAAGATAATAATGCTAATCGGTATACCATTTTCGACTGATTAAGTGTCTTACTTGAGGTGGATGTAGGAATTAGTGGTGTGTTTTAAGTGTTTAAGAGGTTTGGTTTATATAGCCAAGGGATTATCCTATTAGCATGATTCTAATTTTGTAGTGATTTAAAAAGTAAGCATCTTGTATGGCACTTTGTTGAATCCTCTTTTAGCTGTTGAAGGATTTGAGAAGTTTGTGCTTGTCAATTAGGTTTGTTCTGTTTGTCCTTTCTAGGTGTCTTCTGCATAAAAGTTTATGTCCATTTCAAAGAAAACCAACTTATGGGTTCTTAATCTAGGGTACTAAACAAATATGTAAATTCATTTGTCAGTATATAGAGGTGTTAAATGGGTCGTGTTCACGCATTGGTGGGTTGAACCTGACATGAACACGAGAATTTTGTCAAACACATGAACTGGAATGCAAGAGTTTTCACAAGTTGACACATACATGACGTTTAACCTAAAATTTTATTTTTTCTAAATATCTTTTACACATAATTACTTTAAACTTGCAAAGTAACAACCAAAAATATACATGCACATATACAGTTATGTTTAAACTATAAAACATGAAGCTCGTTTTTACTAATTTCTTAAAAATAGGTGTTAAGACAGGTTGATTGGGTACTTGTATCAAAATACAAACGAAATGAGTTAAAAAGGTCAACCCGTCAACCCAAACACACCCGTTTAGCTAAATGTGTTGCGGATTCAACCCTATACTGAACCAACCCGTTTAGACTACATCCACCCACGAATTTCGTATTTATAACCGCCTGATAAACCTAATAGGTCTGTAAGTTTTTCAGGTTCTGTCTAAAGGTTTACTTGCAGACTGGTTACGCCTACTAGCACAGAAGGTCTGCACATATTAATAATTACTCTTAAGCATAGTTCACTCGTCTGTCGACGACTTGAACTGATTGTTTAGGCCATCATACATCCTTCTTAGAGGCAGCACCATATGACACTATGGAGAATTCATCATTTTCAAATAGACCAACTACTCAAGTAGTCATGGATGGCTACTTATAACAAAAAAACAGAAGGTCTACTTGCAGACTGTCATGTTTGTTTCTTTCTATTGTCATTGATCAACATATCGATCCAGGCTGCCGTGTTGGCCCATATAGGATCTAAACAAGCCTAGCGTTAAATTAAATGAATCATTTGATGGGAAATTTGTTTATGGCCGTTTGTTCAAATAATGGATGAGTATGAACAACATTGTTCGTTTATTTCATAAACGAACGAACATGAACATATATCTAGTTCGTATATTTATGTTCGTGAACATTAGTTTATATGTACGCATACATATATATTTTCATTTATTGATAAAATAAAGTCTTTATATTTGAGCTGGTGATTATATCTTGGATGGATGGATGGTGAATTGTGCAGCTATTTTCCTTGGAAGTATTAACAGCTCTTTTTCTAAATGTTTTTTTAAACATTTAATTAGTGAGTCATCACATTGTCGTAACGTTGTTATTTAGACTTCAATTTTCTATATTGATACTTAGGTTCTCAGATTTCTTTTATAAATTTAAGAATGTTCGTTTGTGTTCATATTCGTTTGTGTTTAGCATATTAGTGAACATAAATGATCATGGTCAAATTGATTCTCTTAAGACACGAACACAAACGAGAGAATATGTTTGTTTATGTGGTTCATGTTAGTTTATTTGTTCGGTTAAAACTTAATGAATGAATACGAACAAAACCAACTCATCCAAGCCTAGGCCTATATGATGTTTGGACAACTACTTATAATATTTTGAAGTAAATCAAGATTTTACATGCAATCTTGATATCTTATTGAAGGTTCAGAAAGTTGTCTTCTTAATTTTACCACCACTTGAAATACTTAAAGTCTTATGGGTACAAAACCAACACACATGGTGATCAAGTTAAACAACACAAAAATTGTGTTGGACAAACTTTATGTATATAGTTTCCATACAGAAGTTGAAAAACTGAATCTAGAGCTAATTTGAGTCAGCAGGTTAGAGAAGTTGCTTATGTCAGGCATGCATTACGAATTTACCAAAACAGAAGATTGTGGTGACACGTTACGATAAATGTGTTACATTACAAAAAGAAAACTAAATCTAGGTCCACGATTGACGAACGGGATATAGCTAGTGAACACAGAAAACACTTAAAGAGTTGCATTTCTGAAATAGGTCAAATATACTGCGCGCGTCAGAACAATCTTCTTGATCATAATCTCCAACAATCGGTACAAGAGCTATGAGAATGAAACATATACCTGAATTAGATTGTAAGATCACATGTTAATAGCACTAGGATAGAGAAAATTTTGTCTGATACATTAAGAAACAAAACACTAGTTTTGTTTACAAGATTGACCAAACTTTAATGTAGCAGACAATAAGAAACAGACAAAACAGATGACAAAGAAAGAAGCTTCCAAAGATTTTAATCGATCCGGTGTTCACGGAATGCCTTCCAAGGTGCTTGCTTTATTAAAAATACCCCAAAACTGGAAGCATGCCAGTAGATCAATCTCCATTTACTATATAAACCAAACTTCTCAAGCACTTGGAACACATCATTAGTACATTACTTTCAAGTTTCAATAGTTACTTGAGGTAAGATACATACTTGGCTGAAAATGTTATACCGATTAGCGTTATTCTCTTCAATGATGCTGTTACTAGCAGCGGGTACCAATGCTGGTGGCATTGCTATCTATTGGGGTCAAAATGGAGGTGAGGGCACCTTGGCTGAGACGTGCTCGACGGGGAACTATAAGTTTGTCAACCTTGCATTTCTAGCAACGTTTGGAAATGGTCAGACCCCCATGATCAATCTTGCAGGTCACTGTGATCCATACAGCAATGGCTGCACCAATTTAACAACCGACATTAAATCATGTCAAGCTAAAGGAATCAAGGTGATGCTCACTCTGGGAGGAGCAGCTGGGAGCTACTACCTCACCTCTGCTGCAGACGCCAAACAAGTTGCCACTTACCTCTGGAATAACTTCTTAGGTGGCAAATCATCCACCCGTCCACTTGGCGAAGCTGTTCTAGATGGAATCGATTTTGATATCGAAGGAGGAACCACGCAACATTGGGATGACCTGGCAAGGTATCTTTCTGAATACAGCAGTCAAGGAAAGAAGGTATACTTGACGGCAGCTCCCCAATGTCCTTTCCCAGATGCATATATTGGAACTGCCCTTAAAACAGGTCTATTTGACTACGTTTGGGTTCAGTTCTATAACAACCCTCCTTGTCAGTATTCTGGAGGCATCACCAATCTTGAAGATGCTTGGAAGCAGTGGACTACCGAGATACCAGCAACCAAGATTTTCTTGGGGCTACCAGCATCACCTACAGCTGCCGGAAGTGGATACATTCCAGTTGGTGACCTTACTTCTCAAGTGCTTCCAGCTATCAAAGGTTCTGCAAAATATGGAGGAGTTATGTTATGGGATAAGTATCATGATGATCAAACTGGATATAGTTCGTCCATCAAGAGCGATGTCTAGTGTTTAAAAATTATGATTGTTAAACCTTACATGTGTAAATTCTATATGTGAGTATAATATACACTTACGTGATTGTTTTTTCGTCTTCTTCTCGTGCTGACATTTTCTTAACTATCACATGGATGCAAAAAGAAAGAAAAAACTTCATTGTCTGTCATAACGTAAAGGTGAAACTACATTAAAACAAAAGATCAAAATTCTAGCATAAAATTCGATGCTCCAAGGTTAACATTTGGTTAGGGATTTCAAACCACATAATACTAAGATCAAATTCCCCATCATTGAGAAGTAATTAAAATGCATGCATAGCTTTGAACAGTGCGGTATCTAAGTAAACAAGTTACGTTAATTAGTGACATTTAGATGAAAACAAGTTCTCAATTTTTTCTGAAGATGAACTGATGAATCAAAGTAGTGGATTGAAGTATTCCAAATCTGAGATATAACTACCCTCATATAATTTCTCTATTATTGTACAAGAAAAGATTATGGGCAAGCAGGTTTTACTACAGGAATACAGTGAATTCATATGGAACACATAGCATTCTCAAGAAAGTTTACCAAAACTAAAGACTAATTGCATTTTCAGGAAAAGGCAGCATCATATCCAGCTTTGGTCTAATTTCTAATTTAGGTAACCAACATCTTATAGGCCATAAAAGCAGTCAATATTTCAACATTTCTGATTTAAGGTTACCAACATTAAAATGAACTTTCCATTTTATATAACTTGACCCTTGTAGCCATTAAAATAATATATATGAACTAATTTGTACAAAATCTATGTCAATGACGATAGCATAGAGATAAAATCTTTTGGATGCTTTAGATTCAGAGGTCACAAAGTGGCATTTATGTAACAGACAAAATAGATGACAAACCTAAGTGACAGGCAATAATTTAGTATTTTCGTTTAAGGACCCACAAACAAGATTGCTCATTGTAACATGACCCTAACTTTTATGCAAAAGACAATTAACGAATTAAAGACGAAAACAAATGAAAAACCTATGGAACAGTTACAGACTTGTTTGTTTGTGTGAGCCCTGTCCGCCCATGATGACTTAAAAGAGAGGATTCAATGGAGTGAACTCTATGAGATCTGCTTGAAATTACAAGTTCTACAGTATCAATCTGGATATAGTGTGATATATAATGGTCTAAGGAACGACATAAAAAACGAGTGAACAAAATTTATGAGTTATCAATATGTCCAAACATTGTGTGCAACAAATCTTATTAATATATCACCTGCTGTGCTTCCAGAATAGTTCATATGTAGATTTTGTATTACCTTTATTGTTCTCTCTCAGATGGAAAACATATCTTCAAACGTGTGAAGCCAGCACACATGTTAACAATAAATAATATTCTTTGGAATACTCAATCTGCATAAAAAAGGTGTATGAGTCACAAGGGTCGCAACGGAATAGAAGAGAGTGATCTTTGCATCATAAAAAGTTAAATTAATTTTCAAATGAATGAACTGAAGTAGCAAATCAAGGTTTTTTTGAATGAAAACAACAGTAACATATTAGCATTTTACTATACAAAAAAAGGAAGATTATGGGCATGGCCGATGGCGCACAAGTTCACAACCACATAGATCCTCATTTCATAAAACAGATGTAGTGACTAATGTCATATAGAGCAGCATAACATTCTAAGATTTATTTTGAAATAATGTACCCGAACTAGTTTTAAAGAACACAGCTCAGTGACAATAGCTAAGAGACAATTCTGTTCGCCCCCTAGATTGAGATGGAGCAAAGTTTTATGTAGCAGATAACAAGACATAGACGAGGCAAGAGATGACAAACCTGAGTGACAAAAGATTTTCCATCGATGTTAACTAATCCAGCATCATTTAAAAGACAATTCAGCATCGCTCCAAGGTGATTCTTCTTTGTAATATTCTAAAAGTGTAAGCATGCCAATAAGCCCACCCCTTCACTATATAAAGTAAAAATCTCAATTACTTAAACACACCATTACATTGTTCAGTCATTTCAAGTAAAACACATACTTGGCTTAAAATGGCAAACCAACTAACATTATTCTCTTTATGGATCATGTTACTAGCAGTGGGCATCAACGCTGGTGGTATTGCCATCTACTGGGGTCAAAATGGGGGTGAGGGCACCTTGGCTGAAGCATGCTCGACAGGGAACTACAAGTTCGTCAACCTTGCGTTTCTAGCAACGTTTGGAAATGGCCAGACACCAATGATAAATCTTGCAGGTCACTGTGATCCATACATCAATGCTTGCACCAATTTAACAACCGACATTAAATCATGTCAAGCTAAAGGAATCAAGGTGATGCTCACACTTGGTGGAGCATCCGGTAGCTACTACCTCGCTTCTACTGCAGACGCCAAACAAGTTGCCACTTACCTCTGGAATAACTTCTTAGGTGGCAAATCATCCACCCGTCCACTTGGTAAAGCTGTTTTGGATGGAATTGATTTTGATATTGAAGGTGGAACCACCCAGCACTGGGATGACCTGGCAAGGTATCTTTCTAAATACAGTAGTCATGGAAAGAAGGTATACCTGACCGCCGCTCCGCAGTGTCCTTTCCCAGATGCATATATTGGAACTGCCCTTAAAACAGGTCTATTTGACTATGTTTGGGTTCAGTTCTATAACAACCAGCCTTGTCAGTACTCTGGAGGTATCACCAATCTTGAAGATGCTTGGAAGAAGTGGACTACTAAGATACCAGCAACCAAGATTTTCTTAGGGCTACCAGCATCACCTACAGCTGCTGGAAGCGGATACATCCCTGTTGGTGACCTTACTTCTCAAGTGCTTCCAGCAATCAAAGGCTCTGCAAAATATGGAGGGGTTATGTTATGGGATAAGTATCATGATGATCAAACTGGATATAGTTCTTCTATCAAGAGTCATGTGTAGACTGTAAACAATCTTGTTGTACAACTTTACTTGTGTGAATCCTGTATGCGAGTGTAATATACGCTTATATGATTGTCTTTTTTTCATACTTTGACAATTTTCATGAGTACTAAAGTTGAAGGTCATACACCAGATACAAACCACAAAGTAAAACATGCCAAACCCACACATGGTGATCATGCTAATTAAATAAAATGTAGCAATATAATGTTCTGACATAATTACTCTGAAAATAACTTACGAGCATATGAAAACACAAAATCCAAATTTTAAACATGTGTTAAAGCAAAGAATTTTTTTTTATGTTGAATGCAAGGCACCTATTACATGATTGCAAAAAGAAAATTCCATCATTCGGAACATAACCTTAACGTGAAACTAAACTAGACAAAAGATCAAACTTGTGCATAAACTTAGATGCTCCAAACAACATTTGGTTAGAGATTTCAAACCACATAAAATTAAGATTAAATTCCACAACATTAAGTGTTTAAGAGGTTTGGTTTATATAGCCATGGGATTATCCTATTAGCATGATTCTAATTTTGTAGTGATTTAAAAAGTAAGCATCTTGTATGGCACTTTGTTGAATCCTCTTTTAGCTGTTGAAGGATTTGAGTAGTTTGTGCTTGTCAATTAGGTTTGTTCTGTTTGTCCTTTCTAGTTGTGTTCTACATAAAAGTTTATATCCATTTTTAGAAAAAAAATCAAATTATGGGTTCTTAATCTAGGGTACTAAACAAATATGTAAATTCTTTTGTTAGTAAATAGAGGTGTTAAATGGGTCGTGTTCACGCATTGGTGGGTTGAACCCGACATGAACACGAGAATTTTGTCAAACACATGAACTAGAATGCAAGAAGAGTTTTCACAAGTTGACGCATACATGACGTTTAACCTAAAATTTTATTTTTTCTAAATATCTTTTACACATAATTACTTTAAACTTGCAAAGTAACAACCAAAAATATACATGCACATATACAGTTATGTTTAAACTATAAAACATGAAGCTCGTTTTTACTAATTTCTTAAAAATAGGTGTTAAGACAGGTTGATTGGGTACTTGTATCAAAATACAAACGAAATGAGTTAAAAAGGTCAACCCGTCAACCCAAACACACCCGTTTAGCTAAATTTGTTGTGGATTCAACCCTATACTAAACCAACCTGTTTAGACTACATCCACCCACAAATTTCGTATTTATAACCGCCTGATAAACCTAATAGGTCTGTAAGTTTTTCAGGTTCTGTCTAAAGGTTTACTTGCAGACTGGTTATGCCTACTAGCACAGAAGGTCTGCACATATTAATAATTACTCTTAAGCATAGTTCACTCGTCTGTCGACGACTTGAACTGATTGTTTAGGCCATCATACATCCTTCTTAGAGGCAGCACCATATGACACTATGGAGAATTCATCATTTTCAAATAGACCAACTACTCAAGTAGTCATGGATGGTTACTTATAACAAAAAACCGAAGGTTTACTTGCAGACTGTCATGTTTGTTTCTTTGCTATTGTCATTGATCAACATATCGATCTCAGGCTGCCGTGTTGGCCCATATAGGATCTAAACAAGCCTAGCGTTAAATTTAATGAATCATTTGATGGGAAGTTTGTTTATGACCGTTTTTTCAATAATGGATGAGTATGAACAACATTGTTCGTTTATTTCTCTAAGCGAACAAACATGAACATATATATAATTCGTATATTTATGTTCGTGAACATTCATTTATACATACGCATACATATATATTTTCATTTATTAATAAAATAAAGTTTTTATATTTGAGCTGGTGATTATATCATGGATGGTGATGGTGAATTGTGCAGCTATTTTCCTTGGAAGTATTAACAGCTCTTTTTCTAAATGTTCTTTTAAACATTTAATTAGTGAATCATCACATTGTCGTAACATTGTTATTTAGACTTCAATTTTCTATATTGATACTTAGGTTTGAAACTCTCAGATTTCTTTTATAAATTTAAGAATGTTCGTTTGTGTTCATATTCGTTTGTGTTTAGCATATTAGTGAACATAAATGATCATGGTCAAATTGATTCTCTTAAGACACGAACACAAACGAGAGAATATGTTTGTTTATGTGGTTCATGTTAGTTTATTTGTTCGGTTAAAACTTAATGAATGAATACGAACAAAACCAACTCATCCAAGCCTAGGCCTATATGATGTTTGGACAACTACTTATAATATTTTGAAGTAAAATCACAAGATTTTACATGCAATCTTGATATCTTATTGAAGGTTCAGAAAGTTGTCTTCTTAATTTTACCAAGCACTTGAAATACTTAAAGTCTTATGGGTACAAAACCAACACACATGGTGATCAAGTTAAACAACACAAAAATTGTGTTGGACAAACTTTATGTATATAGTTTCCATACAGAAGTTGAAAAACTGAATCTAGAGCTAATTTGAGTCAGCAGGTTAGAGAAGTTGCTTATGCAGGCATGCATTACGAATTTACCAAAACAGAAGATTGTGGTGACACGTTACGATAAATATTTGTTACAGTACAAAAAGAAAACTAAATCTAGGTCCACCATTGACGAACGGGATATAGCTAGTGAACACAGAAAACACTTAAAGAGTTGCATTTCTGAAATAGGTCAAATATACTGCGCGCGTCAGAACAATCTTCTTGATCATAATCTCCAACAATCGGTAAAAGAGCTATGAGAATGAAACATATACCTGAATTAGATTGTAAGAACACATGTTAATAGCATTTTGTCTGATACATTAAGAAACAAAACACTAGTTTTGTTTACAAGATTGACCAAACTTAAATGTAGCAGACAATAAGAAACAGACAAAACAGATGACAAAGAAAGAAGCTTCCAAAGATTTTAATCAATCCGGTGTTCACGGAATGTCTACCAAGGTGCTTGCTTTATTAAAAATACCCCAAAACTGGAAGCATGCGAGTAGATCAATCTCCATTTACCATATAAACCAAACCTCTCAAGCACTTGGAACACATCATTAGTTCATTACTTTCAAGTTTCAACAGTTACTAGAGGTAAGATACATACTTGGCTGAAAATGTTATACCGATTAGCGTTATTCTCTTCAATGATGCTGTTACTAGCAGCGGGTACCAATGCTGGTGGCATTGCTATCTATTGGGGTCAAAATGGAGGTGAGGGCACCTTGGCTGAGACGTGCTCGACGGGGAACTATAAGTTTGTCAACCTTGCATTTCTAGCAACGTTTGGAAATGGTCAGACCCCCATGATCAATCTTGCAGGTCACTGTGATCCATACAGCAATGGCTGCACCAATTTAACAACCGACATTAAATCATGTCAAGCTAAAGGAATCAAGGTGATGCTCACTCTGGGAGGAGCAGCCGGGAGCTACTATCTCACCTCTGCTGTGGACGCCAAACAAGTTGCTACTTACCTCTGGAATAACTTCTTAGGTGGCCAATCATCCACCCGTCCACTTGGCGAAGCCATTCTAGATGGAATCGATTTTGATATCGAAGGAGGAACCACACAACACTGGGATGACCTGGCAAGGTATCTTTCTGAATACAGCAGTCAAGGAAAGAAGGTATACTTGACGGCAGCTCCCCAATGTCCTTTCCCAGATGCATATATTGGAACTGCCCTTAAAACAGGTCTATTTGACTACGTTTGGGTTCAGTTCTATAACAACCCTCCTTGTCAGTATTCTGGAGGCATCACCAATCTTGAAGATGCTTGGAAGCAGTGGACTACAGAGATACCAGCAACCAAGATTTTCTTGGGGCTACCAGCATCACCTACAGCTGCCGGAAGTGGATACATTCCGGTTGGTGACCTTACTTCTCAAGTGCTTCCAGCTATCAAAGGTTCTGCAAAATATGGAGGAGTTATGTTATGGGATAAGTATCATGATGATCAAACTGGATATAGTTCGTCCATCAAGAGCGATGTCTAGCGTGTAAAAATTATGATTGTTAAACTTTACATGTGTAAATCCTGTATGTGAGTATAATATACACTTACGTGATTGTTTTTTCGTCTTCTTCTCGTGCTGACATTTTCTTAACTATCACATGGATGCAAAAAGAAAGAAAAAACTTCATTGTCTGTCATAACGTAAAGGTGAAATTACATTAAAACAAAAGATCAAAATTCTAGCATAAAATTTGATAGCATAAAATTTGATACTCCAAGGTTAACATTTGGTTAGGGATTTCAAACCACATAATACTAAGATCAAATTCCCCATCATGAGAAGTAATTAAAATGCATGCATAGCTTTGAACAGTGCGGTATCTAAGTAAACAAGTTACGTTAATTAGTGACATTTTAGACGAAATAACAAGTTCTCAATTTTTTCTGAATGAGATGAACTGATGAATCAAAGTAGTGGATTGAAGTATTCCAAATCTGAGATATAACTACCCTCATAAAATTTCTCTATTATTGTACAAGAAAAGATTACGGGTATGCAGGTTTTACTACAGGAATACAGTGAATGTCATATGGAACACATAGCATTCTCAAGAAAGTTTACCAAAACTAAAGACTAATTGCATTTTCAGGAAAAGGCAGCATCATATCCAGCTTTGGTCTAATTTCTAATTTAGGTAACCAACATCTTATAGGCCATAAAAGCAGTCAATATTTCAACATTTCTGATTTAAGGTTACCAACATTAAAATGAACTTTCTATTTTATATAACTTGACCCTTGTAGCCATTAAAATAATATATATGAACTAATTTGTACAAAATCTATGTCAATGACGATAGCATAGAGATAAAATCTTTTGGATGCTTTAGATTCAGAGGTCACAAAGTGGCATTTATGTAACAGACAAAATAGATGACAAACCTAAGTGACAGGCAATAATTTAGTATTTTCGTTTAAGGACCCACAAACAAGATTGCTCATTGTAACATGACCCTAACTTTTATGCAAAAGACAATTAACGAATTAAAGACGAAAACAAATGAAAAACCTATGGAACAGTTACAGACTTGTTTGTTTGTGTGAGCCCTGTCCGCCCATGATGACATAAAAGAGAGGATTCAATGGAGTGAACTCTATGAGATCTGCTTGAAATTACAAGTTCTACAGTATCAATCTGGATATAGTCTGATATATAATGGTCTAAGGAACGACATAAAAAACGAGTGAACAAAATTTATGAGTTATCAATATGTCCAAACATTGTGTGCAACAAATCTTATTAATATATCACCCGCTGTGCTTCCAGAATAGTTCATATGTAGATTTTGTATTACCTTTATTGTTCTCTCTCAGATGGAAAACATATCTTCAAACGTGTGAAGCCAGCACACATGTTAACAATAAATAATATTCTTTGGAATACTCAATCTGCATAAAAAAGGTGTATGAGTCACAAGGGTCGCAACGGAATAGAAGAGAGTGATCTTTGCATCATAAAAACTTAAAATAATTTTCAAATGAATGAACTGAAGTAGAAAGGTTTTTTTGAATGAAAACAACAGTAACATATTAGCATATTACTATACAAAAGAAAAGGAAGATTATGGGCATGGCCGATGGCGCACAAGTTCACAACCACATAGATCCTCATTTCATAAAACAGATGTAGTGACTAATGTCATATAGAGCAGCATCGCATTCTAAGATTTATTTTGAAATAATGTACCCGAACTAGTTTTAAAGAACACAGCTCAGTGACAATAGCTAAGAGACAATTCTGTTCGCCCCCTAGATTGAGATGGAGCAAAGTTTTATGTAGCAGATAACAAGACATAGACGAGGCAAGAGATGACAAACCTGAGTGACAAAAGATTTTCCATCGATGTTAACTAATCCAGCATCATTTAAAAGACAATTCAGCAGAGCGCCCTCCAAGGTGATTCTTCTTTGTAATATTCTAAAAGTGTAAGCATGCCAATAAGCCCACCCCTTCACTATATAAAGTAAAAATCTCAATTACTTAAACACACCATTACATTGTTCAGTCATTTCAAGTAAAACACATACTTGGCTTAAAATGGCAAACCAACTAACATTATTCTCTTTATGGATCATGCAGTGGGCATCAACGCTGGTGGTATTGCCATCTACTGGGGTCAAAATGGGGGTGAGGGCACCTTGGCTGAAGCATGCTCGACAGGGAACTACAAGTTCGTCAACCTTGCGTTTCTAGCAACGTTTGGAAATGGCCAGACACCAATGATAAATCTTGCAGGTCACTGTGATCCATACATCAATGGTTGCACCAATTTAACAACCGACATTAAATCATGTCAAGCTAAAGGAATCAAGGTGATGCTTAGTCTCGGAGGAGCAATTGGGAGCTACTACCTCACCTCTGCCGCAGATGCCAAACAAGTTGCCACTTACCTCTGGAATAACTTCTTAGGTGGCAAATCATCCACCCGTCCACTTGGTAAAGCTGTTTTGGATGGAATTGATTTTGATATTGAAGGTGGAACCACCCAGCACTGGGATGACCTGGCAAGGTATCTTTCTAAATACAGTAGTCATGGAAAGAAGGTATACCTGACCGCCGCTCCCCAGTGTCCTTTCCCAGATGCATATATTGGAACTGCCCTTAAAACAGGTCTATTTGACTATGTTTGGGTTCAGTTCTATAACAATCAGCCTTGTCAGTACTCTGGAGGTATCACCAATCTTGAAGATGCTTGGAAGAAGTGGACTACTAAGATACCAGCAACCAAGATTTTCTTAGGGCTACCAGCATCACCTACAGCTGCCGGAAGCGGATACATCCCTGTTGGTGACCTTACTTCTCAAGTGCTTCCAGCAATCAAAGGCTCTGCAAAATATGGAGGGGTTATGTTATGGGATAAGTATCATGATGATCAAACTGGATATAGTTCTTCTATCAAGAGTCATGTGTAGACCGTAAACAATCTTGTTCTACAACTTTATTTGTGTGAATCCTGTGTTTGAGTATAATTAATGTACACTTATATGGTTGTCTTTTTCTCATACTTTGACAATTATCATGAGTACAAAAGTTGGAAGTCATACACCTCTGTAGATACAAACCACAAATTAAAACATGCCAAACCCACACATGGTGATCATGCTAAATATAATGTAGCAATATAATGTTCTGGCATAATTACTCTGAAAATAACTTACGAGTATATGAAAACACAAAATCCGGATTTTAAAAATGTGTTAAAGCAAAGAAGTTTTTTTATGTTGGATGCAAGGCACCTATACATGCTTGCAAAAAGAAAGTTCCATCGTTTGGAACATAACCTTAACGTGAAACAAAGCTAGACAAAAGATCAACCTTGTAGCATAAACTTAGATGCTCCAAGGACAACATTTGGTTAGAGATTTCAAACCACATAAAATTAAGATTAAATTCCACAATATTAAGAAAAAATCAAAGTGCATGCATGTCAATTAATCTTGAACACATCGTTAGTGAGTAAAAATGCATTGATTATAAGGTACTAAGGTGGAGACTTTAGAGAAATAAAAAGTTCTCTATATTTTTGAACAAGTTGAAGTTTTCCACAGGGATATACATAACCTGAACAAAATATTTGTTTTACTACTCAAGAAAAAGATTAGGGTGCATGCAAGGTTTTACAATTGGAGTACAGTGAAATGTCATATGGGACAACATAGCATTCTCAAGAAAAGTTCACCATATAAGGACTAGTTGGGAAAAAAAACATAATCAGCTTAGGTCTAATTTCTAACTTAAGTCAGAAAAACTTTTAAGTCATAAAAACAGTACAAATTTCAAAGCTTGTGATTTAAGGTAACCAGCATAAAAAACTTTTCATTTAAGACAACTTGACCCTGCGACCATCAAAGTCATATACCTAAACTAATTTGTAAGAGAACTCATCATTGATAATAGCATAGAGATAAAATCTTTTTGATGCTTTAGATTCAGAGGCTATAGAGTGGTTTTAGTGTAAATGATAAAATAGAAGACAAACCTGAGTGACAAGCAAGATTTTAGTATTTTTATTTAAGGACCCACTAACAAGATTTCTCATTGTAGCATGGCCCTAACTTTTATGCAGAAGATAACCAACAAAACAAATAAAAAACCTAAGGAGTGGTCAGAAACTTGTTTGTTTGTGTAATCACATGTCCACCCTGATGACTTAAAAGAGGATTCAATTGAGAGAGCTCCATGATATAGGTCTTTTTAAAAATTACAAATTCTACAGTATCAAGCTGGATATGGTACTGCCTTTAAGAAATATACATAATTGTCTCAATAACAACTTTGAAAATGCTACAGATTCTATTAGTAAATCACTCAAAGTGCTTCCAAGATAGATCATATGTAGAATGTAAATTGCTGCACGAATCTAAATTTTGAAGTACTACCACTCTTTTGCTCAGATGGAAAACACAACTTCAAACATCTAAAATCAACACACATGGTAATCATAAAAATACTATTTGGCATAATCGATCTGCAAATAAACCTTTCAATACAAGTTGAAAATTAATACATAATGACAGAACCCAATAAGATCACTAAGTGGAGCTATAGTTGGAAATATTGATCTGGGATACTTTTCTGCATGGAGACCTTTCATATTTTCATGCCATTGGACTAATAACTAAACTTGGTGAAACAATGTTAATGAAAGCTAGTAAGGTAAGATAGATCAAACCATGGTCAAAAGTAATATTCTAGGAACAAGCGAACAACATTTGAGGGGAGTTTCAAAATACTTTCTAGAAAGTTAAACCAACAGGTATCATAGTGTTATGATTCATATAAACAATCTTTTTGGATAAAGAGCACCAAAATACATATACTGCCAATCACATTTGTGCAGAGCCTTATTTCATTAATAGAATTAGTCTCTGACTTATGGTGGTGATTAACTTCCCAGAATATTGTCCCATAAAATCCGAAACATAGAGAGGAGAGAGTTACGTGACATCTTAGCAGCAAAACATTGTTAACATATACACTTCAAATAGAAAGTTGTATGAGTCACAAAAGTTACAATGAATTACAAGATAGTGACATCTTTGCACGAAAATTTTAAAATCGATGAACTGAAGTAGCAAATTAATGTTTTTCTGAAGGTGTATGAACACAAAGGTAACAAATTAGTATTTTACTATACAAAAAAAGAGGAAGATTACAGGTATACCAGAGAACAACATAGGTCCTCCTTTCATGAAACAGATGCCGTGATTAATGTCGTATAAAACAGGATAGCATTCTATACAATTTTTTTTTAAGTAATATACCAGAATTAGTTTAAAAGAATACAACTCAGTGACAATAGCAATGAGACAAATCGGTCTTGACACCCAAAATATAAGATGGACCTAAGTTTTATTTAGCATATAACAAGAAACGGACAAGACATGAGAGATGACAAAACTGAGTGTCAGGAAGAATTTTTCCATTGATATTAACTAATCCGGCATATGTTAAAAGACGATTCAGCAGACTAATCCGGTATATGTTAAAAGACGATTCAGCAGAGTGCCCTCCAAGGTGAAACTTCATTAATAAAACATTCTAAAACTGGAAGCAGGCCAATAGGCCCATCCCTTCACTATATAAATGAAAAATCTCAATCACTTGAACATATCATTACTTTCTTCAGTCACCTCAAGTAAGATACATACTCTGCTTTAAATGGCAAACCAATTAACATTATTCTCTTTATGGATCATGCTACTGGCAGTGGGTATCAATGCTGGAGGCATTGCCATCTACTGGGGTCAAAACGGGGGTGAGGGCACCTTGGCTGAGACGTGCTCAACGGGGAACTTTAAGTTTGTCAACCTTGCATTTCTAGCAACGTTTGGAAATGGCCAGACACCAATGATTAATCTTGCAGGTCACTGTGATCCATATAGCAATGGTTGCACCAATTTAACAACCGACATTAAATCATGTCAAGCTAAAGGAATCAAGGTGATGCTCACTCTCGGAGGAGCAGCCGGGAGCTACTATCTCACCTCTGCTGCGGACGCCAAACAGGTTGCCACTTACCTCTGGAATAACTTCTTAGGTGGCAAATCATCCACCCGTCCACTTGGTGAAGCTGTTTTGGATGGAATCGATTTTGATATCGAAGGCGGAACCACTCAACACTGGGATGACCTGGCAAGGTATCTTTCTAAATATAGCAGTCAAGGAAAGAAGGTATACTTGACAGCAGCTCCCCAGTGTCCTTTCCCAGATGCATATATTGGAACTGCCCTTAAAACAGGTCTATTTGACTATGTTTGGGTTCAGTTCTATAACAACCCTCCTTGTCAGTACTCTGGAGGTATCACCAATCTTAAAGATGCTTGGAAGCAGTGGACTACTGAGATACCAGCAACCAAGATTTTCTTAGGGCTACCAGCATCACCTACAGCTGCTGGAAGCGGATACATCCCTGTTGGTGACCTTACTTCTAAAGTGCTTCCAGCAATCAAAGGTTCTGCAAAATATGGAGGGGTTATGTTATGGGACAAATATCATGATGATCAAACGGGATATAGTTCTTCTATCAAGAGTCATGTGTAGACCATAAACAATCTTGTTGTAAAACTTCACTTGTGTTAATATCGTACGTGAGTATAATATATACGACTATATGTTTGTCTGATTTGTCTTCTTCTCCTAGTTTAACTTACCGCCTTTTTACTAACATAGTTGCTCAAGGCTTTAATGTTTTCTCATAATTTCCCCATATCACCCTTACATCTTAAAAAGGGACCTTGGTGCATCTAGCCATCTAGGGATGAGAGTCTTTGTAACTATTCTCTATAGGGCCAAGAGGTTGCTTGCATGACTCCGACACATGACCTTTAACTCACATAGGAGGAACCTTACCAGTTTCTATTGTAGTTGAAAGAACAATAGCAATACCATACCTATTTCTAACAAAACCAAATGGGTCATTACATAAAAAAACGATTTGTTATGTTGTTGAAACAAATATAAACATCAAACAATGACCTGCCTTTGTTGAAGGTAATTATTCACGTAGAAGTGATCATGCCATACCTAAAAATATAATACTCTAGGATCGAGCAACATTTTGAGAATAAACTCCTATTTGCTTACCGTTCATAACTGAAAATGTTCAGCATGTATTACAATCTATGTGAGCTTATAAACTCTTCACCTTTATCTGCACAATTCCTTTTCTCATGATGCTGATTTTTTAGGCATCAACAACAATCATGATAGCAATATACATCAGTACCTCTATACATCAAAGACTGTAAAAGCTTAATGCTACAAGTACAGCTTATGATCGGAGTCATTCTACATAAATACATTGTTCTCCATCAAATTGACAAGAGTCAAGCTATCTTAAAATTACTCTAAGTCCTCCTTCTCCAGAAAAGTATATAGTTCCTCCCTCCTAGAAAAATATATGTGATGATTCTATCATTCAGCAACCACTAAAAAATATTAGGTACGCTTTTTAGAGTCCACAAGATTCTACTGTATCTTTAAAAGGGCATTTTAGATATTTGAGTTATCGTCTAGCTCTTATATCAAAGTAAATGTCTAATTAAACAATATATTGATTTGGTAAGAGAGTCAAAGCCAGTGGATAGAACTTTTAGCATTGATAAAAATCATATTAACTCAAATTTCCAAATTATGAAAAAGAAAAACTTCAGCAAATATACAGATAGGCTACATTAACTTTCTAAGAAGTATGTCCAAACATTTTACCAATGTCACAACAGGGGGTATATGGAGGCATGGAGCCAAAGAACCGTGATAAGAGTTGTGCAGCCGGTCAGGTTATAATTTTATATCTGGACACCAATAGAACCATAAAATGATAGTACCTATATGAAACATACAAATAATGATCTTATAACTTTTGTTGCCAGTTTATTAGCATATCCTTAGTAGTTTAGTATACAGCAGCCAAGCATGCTATACAAACAAATTAACTAATAGTTCTCTAATTTTTGTTTTACCTGTGTGTACTTGTGGGGTACATCCATGTCTTCTCCGCTATGAGGTATATAAATGAATATATTATCTTTGTGATCTTGATAAAGTTGCAACACTAAGTAGCTTGAAAACCGTTAAATCTACCAACAAATAGCAAAAAGGCTTTTGTCTCGATGATTCTAAAGTGTGTAGTCAAGTCTTATGATAACAATTTATGAGTATATTTAGAGGGTGTATGAGTTAGCCGTTGTAAAAAAATCTATCAGCAAATACAAAATAGACAAACTAGGCAATCTAAATCAATATCCTCCATTGTTTGTAAGGATTTAAAATATCTGGTGACAAAACCTTGCAATTCTCATGCCAAAATTGTTGAATCTTTGTGAGAAATGCTAAATATTCAATTGAACTCAAAAATCAAAATCTATGTCATTCGTTTGGAACAGAAAGGACAACATTTTGACATCAATTCGAAGATCTCCAACAATCTCTAAGTTGCAAGTCCAAACCCTAGATATCACCAACAATGCATTTCATTATAGTTCAATCCTTGAGACAGAACAAAAACAGACATGTACGTCGTGCTTGAATCCATGTCTACACGTAGATGAATTTCAATTTTGAGATCAGAATCGCCAATAGAACATACGCTTTGTTCAAGCATGTGAATAATCGAAAACAGCATCAGCAAAAATAACTACAATTACTATTCAATCACGATGAAATCTCAGATTGCGTGAAAGTTACCTTCATATTCAACTGTTGTTTAGGCAAAATTTGCCGGAGACGTTGAGTTTTCGGACGACGACAAACGCAAGGCGCCAATGTTAAGTGTACGGGGACTATCAAATTTTACCGAATACATGTAACGTATCGTATCGATACCTGTGTTTACTTTTTTACGTTTTTGATATCCAGTACTTTCGGTTTCGGTATATTCAATGGTACCGGTACCCATTGGTACCGAACCGACAAAATCAATACGGTATTCGGTTTACACTTTTACCTATTTTCGGTATCGGTATTTTTCGGTTTGGTATCGGTATTTTTTGATACTGATACCGATCTCGTCTCTTAGTGCATATTCATCGAGGTAAAGCCAGCTTGACTAAATCTTCGATATTTGTAATTTATTATTATTCAATAAGATATAATTATGTTTTCCTTGTTTGATATGGTATTAGAGTCTGCCAGTCTAATTATGTCGCAGATTAAATGTTTGGATATCGCGTAATACTTCTCGGAGTTGTGGTCACTCTTCTAACAGATTAAATGTTTGGATATTGCGTAATACCGGAAGAAACCAGCGACACGTGGTTTTCAAAGCAGGTTTGAATATTTGAGCAAGTTGACATGTTCACTCATCCCATAAGTTCTTAAAAGATGACTATACAATAGTAGCCGGAGATGATCAAAATTGGGTGTTCAAGACACGGTGACGATAGTAAATTAGTAATCAAGTTTCCGTTTGTTCAACTAAAATAACTTGAAATAATTTTTATTTTTTAAAATCATTCATTTTTCATCACGTATTCCAATCTTGTATAATTTATTTATGAATGTCATTTTTAAAACAATTAAATGATCGAGAATATAAAACATACATGAATCTTGATTTCTACCTAGTGATTATTCTTTAATAGGATGTAATAGTACAAAAAATACACCAAAAAATTAACCAAGTTTATAATTATTCAATTCATGATTATTCTTTAATAGTACAAAAAATACACCAAAAAATTAACCAAGTTTATAATTATTCAATTCAAGTTGAATTCTCATGCGAGTTTTACGTTTCTTTCTTATTTCAAAAGATTAACATTTGTAAGAATATTATATAAGATTGACATATATAATTAGAGTTGAGTAAGTTTAGAGGAAAGAAAAACTTTGAGTAACAATGGTAGGACGCTTTACAATGCTACATAAAAGATTAGTCACAACATTAGCCATGAAATTTATGAAGTTATTTCATGACGAAAAGATGCATAGTGATATTGCTAGTTGATACCTATCTTTTCCGACAAAAATCCTCATGTTAGATTAACGATTATTATTTCATATTAAATTTCTGTCGGCACACAACCAACTTTATAACAGTATGACGACGTTGAGAGTAACTTATGCTAAAATTATTATTCTAATACTAACATTTGCAAGCTTATCATCTACATTTTAGAGTAACTGGAGTATTTAATCGTTAGATTATTCTCATTCACAACCCAACGGCCAACCCAACATAAATATTTATTAAAAAAATTAATTTCTTTTTCTTCCACCTACCCAACCCATTAAACCCAACTAGAATTAAACATGTGGCATATAACCTGAAACTAAATTGAAAAGGTGGGGTGATAACCCAAGATCACCGACCGAACATTGATCGGTCCACAAACCAAGTCGCGGCCCAAATATGATTTTTTTTATTATTCTTAATGTCATTTATTATCGACCGTCGACCGAAACACTCTTGATGGGAGTAGTTTTAGAGCTTGTTTCGTAACCTTTTAATTGTTATTAACATGCTACCTTTTAATAATTCATAGTATTTTAATGATTAAAAAATAAACTTAATGCTGAATGATTAAGATGTTAAATTTACTTCTATAAAATTAACCGCACATGTTATTCATGTTTTAACGGATGAAATATTAAATCAAACCAAACTAAACTTTTTGGGCTTACATTTTAGAGTCATTTGACATTTTCCCAAGTGATCCAAAACATGAAATGAAGTGTGTGTGTGTGTGTATATATATATATATATATATATATATATATATATATATATATATATATATATATATATATATATATTTTTAACGGCAGGGTTAGTGATTAGTAGTTAGTACACAAAGTTAGTATTTATTCTTCAATGCCAATGTATGAACCTTGGACCTCCAAGAGAGGCAAAGCCTCCCACCTACCCCTTGACCTTTTCGACGTACTTATTTTTACTAACGTTTTGTCGTTAATTTTTTAAAAAATTGGTCATCAAGGAAGAAACATACAAGCCAAAACTATTTCAAGGATTTATTTATTTTACAACTAACATACGATTTCTTATAAAATTTTGAATACGTTGTTACGATGTCCTTATTTTTATCTGCCTTATGATATAAATTTTATTAAAAATTAAGTGAGTGCATGGATAAGTTATTATATATATATATATATATACTAATTATCAACTTGCTTAAGCATCATAGTTTGTACTTTGTGCTTGATGAGTTGTACTTATCTTTTGTTTTTTAATTTTTTACTTTTGTATTTAACCCCATATTTTTACATCTTCTACAATTTAGTCCCAATATTTTTGTAATTTTCATATTTGGTCCCTATACTTTTTATATTCTAAATTTTTTTCGTTTTACGTTTCGTCTAAATTTTGAGAGGCAACATGCCGCGATGTGCGTGTATGGTTCAACGTTTTTACGTTTATTCTTTCTCCATTTAATGGCCCTGTCACAAGACACTGGTCCTAGATCGACTTATTGTTTTAGATGTTATACGTTTCGCCCGCGTGTTAACGTTTAAGGTCTACTTTTCGTTCAGTTTTATCTTTTTCGTTTTCTATTTCTTTTTTAGTACGATTTTTTTCAGTGTTCGTGCTCACTAATGGACCTTAATGGTGATGTGTTATTAGCGCTACTTTGCATTGTTTTACGTCCCCCGCCGCAACGCGAGGGGCTTAATACTAGTTTAAACTAAGTTTTAAAATTTTTGACGCTCTCGCAGTAACACACGAGTCAACTCAACTCACCGTTATCATGGACGTATAAACATCTTGTAATCCAGAGGCACATAAAATTATTGTTTTTCTAATAAAACTGTAGATGGAATATTAAGGGGAGATAAAACCACAAGATAATAGGTGCCTGTGCTTGTAATCTTGTATATGAAGGTGAACTGACCTATATATATTTTCAAGGGTACCCCAGAAAGAAAGAGAGTCTACATCACACACAAGTGTTGCAGTTGCAGTTGCAGACGTATCTCATCAAATTTCAACTCTGTCATATGACCATCTTTCTCACTGTTGCCTTTGGCTAATTTGGAGTATTGCCTGTCACGTACTTTTTATTTTACTCTTTCCATTTATGGAAACTATTGTTTATTATCGCTGTTAAAAAACACTTTCTTTTAACTTAAGTTAAATTAATGAGAAATTTCCAAAATATCCTTTTTTGATATAAGAGTGTCTTAAAATGTCATTTCATAATTTTCTTCTCAAAATGTTCCCTCCAGACAAAACACGACGTCTCCTTAAACAGGATGCGGACGATTATCCACTCAAAATCATACACGTATTCTGCAGAGACGCTTTACAAGCGCCCAATCCCTGTCTAAAAAGGTACCCGACACCATAAAAGAACACGTATATGATTTTGGGTGACCCGTTTTACAAGCGTCCACCCCCTGTCTAAGGAGGTGCTGGCGCATTCTCTGTAGAGGACATTTTGATAAGAAATTCTTACGGGAACATTTTGAGATAACTAATGAAAAAAATAACATTTTGAGAATTTCCCTTAAATTAATATGATAAAGAAGTCAACCTTCATCTCACTAATCCATAAAAGATACAAAAACAATTTGATTAAACTCTAATAGTCAAATAGTTTATAAACATACGCTTGCATGCGCCAAACTCATTTTCATTCATGTTTACAAATAAATTTATCTAAAATCATAAGTTGTTTCTAAAGTTTGTTTTTGTATGTTAACGTAACTTTGTTTACAAATGTTTTTTAATCTACGTTTTGATAATCAAACACCTCACCGCAACGCGTTTCTGGTTGGAAAAAAATCAATTATCCGTTATAAACGAAATTAAAAAGGGAAAATTACCAAATTAAACATTTGACCAAATAAAATTACTAAAATAACCATTGACCAAATAAAATACAAAAAATGACCATTCAGTTTGACCCCTCGCCAAAGGCGAGGAAACCCCATATTCCCTCGCCCACGTGTCCTCGCCCACGTGTCCTCGCCCACGTGTAACTATCTCGCCCACGTGGAAAATGGGTAAAAAATATCTGGTCAGCCATGTCAGCGAGGGTACAACAAACGAGGCGAGGGATTTGACCCACCCCTCGCCGAGTCAGCGAGGGGCACAACACACGAGGCGAGGGGTGCATTTATCGAGGCGAGGGATGTGACATATCCCTCGCCGAGTCAGCGAAGGTCCTTCCACCGAGGCGAGGGATTTGACCATTCCTTCGCCCACGTCAGCGAGGATGTGCCACATCAGCGAGGTGTCCTTTTTTTCATAAAAATCATTATTTTTTCGTTTTCATAATCACAATTTTACTTAACATCACTATAACTCTCGTCATCCACAGGAATATTGTTTAAATGAGAAATAAACTTTTTAGTGAAGAATAACGTAAAAATTTCATTTTGACCATTAAAAACAACATTAATAAAATATAGTAAATCTTTATCATCAGAAATATCGATAAAATAAGTATACGTAGACATTTTATACGATAATCGTATATAACTTTGAATTCTCAGTTTTGAAGAAATCATATACTTTAATTCATCAAATGTTATGTTAGTAGATAAACTAAGAAAATGTCTAACACATTTACCTTTTTAATGGCAGATATTCTTCTACACCGTTTACAAAATGTCATTTACCACCACTGCATAGTATGATATTATTTGACATTTTTAAAAATTTTAGAGAATTTTAAGAAGAAGGTTTTGAGAGAATGTAAGATTTGTTAAAGGTTAATGTGTATTATATAGGGGAAAATAAAATAAGATTAAATTTTAAGTATTAAAAAACAATAAATATTAAAATATCAAAATATCTCGATTTAAAAAAAAATGGGCGAGGAGGGGCATTTTGGTAATTTCGGGCGAGGGAAACTCATAATCCCTCGCCATGTGGGTGAGGGAATTGTCAACACATATCATCAATTGGCGAGGGATGACACGTGGGCGAGGGATTATGGTTTTCCCTCGCCAAGTCAGCGAGAGATTCCACTATTCCCTCGCCACGTCAGCGAGGGATGCCACGTGACGCATACCGATTGGTTTATTTTTTTTTAAAAATTCAATTTTGACTGGTTATTTTAGTAATTTAGTTTGGTTAAATGTTTAATTTGATAATTTTCTCAATTAAAAATATTGTTACTATAATCAAATCGTTTTAAAATATCAATATAAAAATTAAAAAGCGTGGGTCTTTTCTTCAGGCATGCCATGAGACAACCCTGGGTAAAAAGCATGTTACGTATGACGTCACGTTTTCTCTTTTTTCCCGTTAAGAGTAATGAGGTATGATGTCAGCAAGAGACAGAGCCTCAGTCGATGACACGTGTAATTACTCACTTTTGAACCACGAGGTTTTACTGTTTTAGTTTTACTCCCACGAATAAAAATAAAAAATAAAAACGTAATGCAGTTAATTACACCACCAAGGCAGGTCCAAGTGTTCATGTTTTAGCCATGTAATTTATAAAAAAATTCAAATAAAAAGGATTTTTATAAAAAATAACAATAAACCTATGGAAAAAATAACTGTAAATCCATGAGATATATTCTCACGTTCTTTTACTCTACATAAATTTCACACCATCCTGCTTTTTCACTCACCATTGCTAAGTTAAAAATCAAAATGATTTCACCACCTTTTATTCCACTCAATTTTATATAAAACTAAAGAAAAACATCACACAATGTTAATCAAAATTTTTAAGTGTTCTATTATAGTTGCTTAAAGTTTTTTATCTCTTCAATTTTATATATTTTCAAATATTGATGTTTTAAAAATAAATTTAGACAAATGAAACATATATAGTTTTTTTGTTACTACTAAGTGAAATCTTTCTATACATAATTTTAGTTAAGGAAAAAAAACCATAACTTGATTACAAAGTTCCAAAATAGTTAATTTAAGTAAACTTATTGTTGTTAATAAAAGAAATTTAAGAACATTTCTTTTCTAACTGAGGTAAAAAAATTATGTAAACGACAATAACTGAAATTTAAGTAAACTTATTGTTGTTTATCAAGAATATTTTTATTTACATGTAGTGAAATAAATTTCTTTTCTAACATGTGGTAAAATAGTTTTAAGCTTATTATTGTTAATTAATACAAATATTATGTTTTAACGTATAAACTTATTGTTGTTAATTTAATTTTAAATAATAAGTTCTCTATTCAAATCTAAACATGTGGTAAAATAGTTTTGAGCAAATATCATGTATGTTAATTATGCAAATATTTTATATGTTAATTATGCAGCCACACGAGTAGCACAAAAGAACAACCATTTGTTAGGTTTGTGACTAAATGGCGTCGTGCACCAGTTGTAAGAGGCTGACATTTCAGGGCTTCTTTTGATGTAAATTGATAGCACATTGACTTGTTGCATTTGACGTCACCTGTAGTATACATTTTTTTTAACGGTTGGTTAGTGATTATAAGTTATTAACACAAAGTTAATATTAATTCGTCAATGTTTGAATCTTGAACCTATAAGAGATGCAAAGTCTCCCACCTGGCTCTTGAATCATTAGGTGAAGAGATCATTGGCACCTGTAGAATAGATGCTTGATTTTCTTTAATCTTATATCAATATTTAGTATATTAGTATATTACATGTAGAACTGTAAATAAAAATACTCTTAACAAACGAATTTAGAAGATTTTATACGTTAAGCAACTATCATTTGAATTCAAAATTACCAGTGATCCTTAGTCTAAGTGGTTAAATGAATGTATTCAAGGTATGTAAATACGAATAGATATTTGGTTTAAGTCTTATTTTAACAAAAAAAAATGAAAAATGATCAGGGTTTAACCAGATGATTTTTTTCAGTTATAGGTTTTCTCCTGAATGAATTGAAGATGTGTAACTAGATGAGAAAAATAATAAATAGACCCGATTAAGATAACACATATCTTTTAAAGCAGTGTCGTGTATTTGCCGGTAAAAAAAATCATCCGAACCAGAATGGGAGTATCACAGGTTACTTTATTCTTTGCTTTCTGTTGTACAGCCTTTTCAGTGATTACTCTTACTTCCCAACATTCAAATCGACAGTTCTTTAAATATAAATATATGTTACACTTTTGATTTAACTTTGAAGAAAATGACAAAGAATAAATTTTTTTAAAGCAACTTCTAATTTATATATGAATCATATATTCCTTCGTCTTACCAGATTTGAAATGTGAAACTTTTGCATGGCTGAAAGCACCTTATCACCAGATGCCTCTTGGAAACAAACTTTTTAACATATCATATGATAATGTTAATGTGATATAAAGTTTTACATTTATAGAGATGAAATAAGCGAATACATTTTACATACTCATTTCATATTCACGCATACATATTAGTATAAACTAGTAAATATACCCGTGCGTTGCGACTGCGCCATACGCATTGTCCCGACTCATTTCCTAACTAAACTTATGTCGAAACGTAAAGTTACTCGAGTTTATATCGTCGAACGAAAACATATTATTTGGTCTGTTAGTTATATATTTAGTCATAAATTATAGTAATTTTAGATTGCATTTTCGCATATATTTTGCATTAATTGCATGCATCTTTTATTTAATTTATAAAATTATAAAATAATAGTTTTTAATAGGATGAAATCTACTCTTGTATATTTTTGGTTTTGAATGATAATTAAATGGCTGGAAAAAGAAGTAATAAGCATTCAAACTTAAAACCCAAAAAAGGAGGAGAGTTGGTTGAAAAGAAGAAGATGACTCAAAAGATAAAAGGGGGAAGGCTGCATAAAAGAGGGGATCGACCAAAAAGAAAAGAAAATGGGCATCATGCATGCAGAAAAATCAACCAAGAGAAAAAGAATAAAAAGTTCTCTTTTGAACTATAGTGGAAGATTCATGTGGTGGGATAATTAAGAAGGCATTGAAGCTATTGTTTGTTTCTTTTGGGGTTTCGTAAGTTTTTATTTTCAATAACCTAGCCACCATGTTCGGCTAGGGTATTCTTTGATTTCAACATTAAGGTTCAATTTCTATGATTTTGGTTTGAACTTATGTGAAACGTTTATGGGATGTTTTTATTTTGATGGTTTGTTTGTTTGATTTTTGATCTTAAACCCGGATGTAATTCATTATATATTAGATTGTTAATAAAATTGATCACTTTATTAATTTCTCTAATAAAGTTTTTTAAGATTTAAAATGTTAATCAAGTTTTGATTTTTGATATAAGGAACAATTAACGGTTTGAGTTTGTCTATGAATTCATTCTCGTTATAGAATCACACAATCTAGTTAAGCATACCGAACGACGTGTGTGTTTAATTATTATCGATACTTCTAGCGTTGCAACCCGCACGCTAAGATCCGAACGGCGTGAGCTTGGAGTAGCGGGTTGGCTCCAATCAACGAACTGCGATTGATTGGATATTAGATAGAGGGATATCCGAACAGCGTGATATCTAGTATCGATACAAATCATTAATTGAAAAATTGTCATTGCACCGTAATCGTTAATGATCGTAAGTCAAACCGAGTCAAGGAATTACCTTAGTGTTGAAATTAGTTTTTATATTTGAATTTGCTTCACCATTTAATTAACATCTTCAATTATCTCTTTTTCATAATAAAAAATACAAAAAATGTCAATTTACGTTTTTCTGACAGAACCTTAACACGACCGTGTGTAATTTCCTATACAGTTTTGACACGGCCGTGTCGGGTCACTGAAATTTTTCTATTTTTTGCAAATTACTTTAAGTTTTAGTTTGTAGTTAAACCCCCACCTTCCTAGTCCATAATCAATCAAAAGTAACTATGCTAAAACGTTTTTGGTATAAAATAATTGACACGTATCCCTGAGGACATGAACCCTACTTCCGCTCATACTATTTTTAGTGTGTGTGACGGTAGGTTCACATTTTTATTATTTATTTGCTGGATTTGACAACAACATGGTCTCACCCGTTTTCAAATAAAATCCCCGTCAAAACATAGAGCAACTCAAAACATACATAAACATTAGCATGAAAATATTTTATATTTGATCCGACTCGTGTCCGAACAAAATTTACATTAAAACATAGACGAACTCGAATTTACACCATCACGTACATAAAAATAAGAAAGCAAGAAATTATTTTATTTAAGTAAAAATATACAACGGATAAACATAAGGCTTTAAAAACTCAAGAAGGTTAAAATAATATTTTTTAAAGTTTTATAAAAAGCATAGAAGTTAAAATATCAATTCAAGTAACTCGAGGGGTCTTATAGCCGGTGACAAAAACCACCGACCTTTTTTAAGGATATATTAATGTCTTAGAAAGAGACAAACACAACCCACTTAATTTAAAAATAATTAAGGGGTAGATATTTAAAAGTAATTTTTATTTACAAAAACATTACGCGTATAAATTATATAAAAAATAAACAATGTAGAAATGAGGTGTTTTATATGCTTCTATTGAAAGCGAAATAGAAGTGAACATGAAATTTAAGTGAACAATCAAGCTTTTTAACCGTTTATTTAAAGATACAAGTACAACTGTCAATACATAACGTACAACTTTTTATTGAAAATTTACTTTATTGCCCCTGCTAGCTGAAGCTTAACATGAACCTCAAGTCATACCAAATGACTTTATAGCCTATTACCCTATCAATTTACAAAGGGTAAAAACTGTCTGATTCTATCATACTCCACTAAAAAGAAACATGACTAGTATGAACCTCTATGGTACAAAGCACATGCAATTTCAATCTGCAAAATTCACCAAGAAAGTGAGAAACAAATCAAATCATAGGGAAGTTTATTTTTAAAAAAAGTACATGATTAATCATTTAATCGACTCTAGTTACCGATTCGTGAAGGTTGCATTTCTGTATAGAATCGAAGCATCCCCATAAGAAAGTTTACGATTCTGTTCAATCAAGAAATGAGATTAATTACATCGATGAACAAGTTTTTTCGACGAATAAGTCAACTGTGAAATGGTCAAGATAGGAACATTTCTAAAGAAAACGAAAGGGTCAACCTTTTCTTCGACTTTGGCGTATCAATCAATGTCAGCTGACGATAACCACGAGTTGAGGAAACCAGTATTCTTGAATTATTCGTCTTGTGTTGATAAAAATTTGTCCTGCTAAGAGAACATGAATATTTTTAATATAACTGTTTAACAAAAAGATCATAACTTTAAAGCTATTTATTTAACAATCTAACAAAAAACCAACTATATGTGATTGAAAGAGAGCAAGAACTTACAATGCTAACATCTCAATATCTATGTAAATATGGTAATAGCTCTTCAACCTCAATTCTTGAAGAACAACTTGTGTTTTTCTTGATCTTGCAACGGTTTATTGACTCTACTTCTGCTATAAATACGCTATACACGGGTCTATGATCTGAAAATCTGGACTCCCCACGAACATAAGACATTTGATGGAGTCCTCGCCCATACCACAAGATACGATCACACCTTTATTAAAAAAATCACTCGTCAATACAATCGATAAATCCATATCATTTCATAGTATTAGCAATGTCACTAACTATGCATATACATCGACTTTTTGAGCCATCGTGCTTGGTGTTTGTAGCAAACTAAACATCATATTGCTAGAATGGTGAAAGTAAGGTACACACGCACGTACTTAGAAAAGTTGTAGTCTTTTGTCGTGTGTAAATAAAATGTTATCGTAGCGCATATTGTGGTTGAAAATCATGTATGTGTTGGTAGCAATTAGCATAGTACAGTTTTCTTTAATGAAAATTTGAAAAAATAAAGAAAGATATACCATGCTGGAGTTCTTTTCTTTTCTTTAGGATGCATATCATTGCAGGCATATCTATCTGAATTATTTGAATATTTGTATGTGGGAGGGAAATATATCCTCCCTTCATTCCATCCGTTGAACACGCGACCACTTCTTTGCTCAATCCGAAGCTGTAAACAGAAAAAGTCACAATTTTAACAAAATGTTATTAGAGATCGAAAAAAACATAATACATAAATAACAGTATAACATACAGTTTCAAATAAAAACGGCTTACCTGGTCATTTTCCAATAAAGTCCTCCAGTTGCGCGCCTCAACAAGAGCCTTTGCAGCGCGGTACGAGAGGGCAATCCGGTAATTTAAGTCACCAAGCCATATTATTCGACTACATTCAAGCAATAGTGACCTTAAGCATCAAAATTTTGAAAACATTATAATTTGGAATGGTAAGAATAAGGCCCCTTACTCGTGATCGAGAATAGTTTGAGGAGATTTTTCGTCTCTGCTTCCTTGAACTCTTGGAAACCAAGTTTTTCTAAGGATTTCCATAACATCAGCATTTCTTCTCAGTTCATCGCCTTCCTTTTGACCGGATGTTAAGTGACTACATATGAAGCAAAAGCTTGTTTGGTGCAACGACATACTAATTGAGATCGATCCCTAAAATTATGTCATAATATCAGTTAAAATGGGTGGGTCTGGTAACGAGTCAAAACAATTGTTTTTTTTTTTTTTTTTTGCGTGTATAAAAAGTAAGTATAAATAACCAATCTCTCGAGCATCGTTATAGAGAAAATATTTTTACGATAAAATCTAAATATTTGGGTAAACCCATTTGAATTTCGGCGGTAAGTTTTTACCTTGTTTCCAAGATAGCCCATCAATCCTCTACCAACACATGACACTTTCATGTTCCGAACATGGTCTCTAAGATCACTCTTTATCCATATTGTGAGATAAATGCCGACCATTTGCTTACTTGCAACCAAACAGTACCTAGACTTCGTGGGCTTTTTACCACCCGTAGACTTACAATACTCTGTTTCAGGGTCATGCATGCTATCGAGTGAATCATCTAGCCCGTTGTCTTCCTCTGAAGACCCAAGATTTGGGTCATAACCATTGGCCCGGTTCCTGAACACAATGTGGTCTGAGCCACTATATCCACGCTCAAGTTGCGGTTGTGACATACGCGTGTCACTCTTTGTTACCCTCATGCTACGGCTCAATGATTGAAACGAGCCAGTGTTTAAAAAAGACGAACTTTTTTCTGTTTTTGATTCTTTATAATCTAAATCTTGTTCCATATTTGGATCAAAACTTGTGCCCGGAAGACTGTTTAGTGTTCGTCTAATGAGTGCTAACCACTTTTTAGCCGGGCCGTTGTCTTCTGTGCCCAACACATTTCCAGCATTCAAAGGGACAATTTCTTGAAACCTGATTTTTATAAAAGGTGTCAACTTTAACATGTTTAATAAGATCAAGATTCAATATGCATTTAAAATAAACTCACCCAAGAACATAAATGTCAGCTGCAGGTGAAGTATGTAACCAATCTTCAAGATTTAATGAACTTATTGGTGATTTTCCAGCAACATTCCATGTAGCTACAAAGATCCTATTGCAATATTATCAGGGATTAATAATAATTTAATAAGAAAAATACGAAAAATCTTAAATTGTTGCAGCCTTGCAACGACTTCTTGACAAAGAGCATGCCCACCTTAGGGCCCACTATGTTTAGGTCTTGGTTTTACACATTTCTCTCATTAACTAATTCCTTAATTTGTTAATTATTTCAGGGTTAAAATTATGAAAAACCAATATAATTCCCTATTTTTCGTGAAAAAGTCTCTCAACCTAATTTTGTTATATTATTATAAAAATACATGAAAAGTCACTAAACTAATATTGTATAGACTTGTGAATTCTTCTTAAAAACAGTGACTTGTTAACACTCAAAATGGTCCAAATTTGATAAAGTGACATTCAACAGTGTTGCAAAAAAGAAAGTTGTACTATCCTATTTTCACCAGTTTAAGAGTTAACAAGTCATTGTCAAATAAAATGTAAAGGACATACGTTTTAGACAAGTTTAGAGACCTTAATATGAAAAATAGGCTAAATTTCTTGAAACAAACCTATAATCATCAACTTCTCTCACGTGAGCAGCATGCTTCTTGCTTGATCTCTCTGTTCAACAACATAAAGTATGAAATTTATGGCAGATCAAAAACATATAAAGGGTAAAAAATGTTATTTTTTCAACTACTTATTGTAACATAAGTGGGGTCTATATTACAATGTGGTGGTCCTAAAGTCTGAAATTGCACCTCTTCTTATGTTTTTGTTGATGATGCACACTTCTCTTTCATTAAAATCATTATCTGAAAAGGGTAAGTTGTTAAAAGCTGTATAATTTCCACTGTATTACATCAAGATTCAATACAACAGGTTATCCAACAAAATGTTGTGGGCCATCCCACCTATAAAGAGAATTAAAACTAAGTAAAAAAAATAGTTAAAAACTGTTGGAGATCATACAGAAGTAAGAAAACAAAGAACAGATGTTGAGCTGCAAACAAGAGGTTGTTATGGGCTCCAATTGATCAACAAAAAAGCAGTAGCATGTCAATTCATGATTTCATGCCCCCAAAAGACAAATCAGATATAAAACCATAAATTTCCCAAATAATTTAAAACCCTAAATTACATATCAACTGTGAATAAATTGTGCAATCAAATAATCACCTTCATGGCTGAAATCATCTGCATGAAAGTCTTCAGCTTTGTTCTTCAAATTAAACCATTTCTTGAGCGCTTTTGACCATGAAACCTGCAAACATTCATCAACATCAAACATAAAGTCAAACTCTTTAAGCAATTCAAGAACACAAGTGAACAAATCCAACACATATAAAGTGTAAACACAAGCTCCAATTTGGTGATCAAACCTTGTTTTTCTTGCAATTTTCACCTCTCATTGTTCCAAAACTTCAAATGCATAAATACCCACAAGTTAATTTGCAAGAAAATCAAGAATCAACGACTGTATCGTTGACTTCAAAGGAATTAACAACTAAAAATCAAAACTTTTTGTGATGAATTGAAGCAAATGTATCCGAAATTGAAGAAAAATCAATCACTTGTGAGCCTTTGTTGCGTACACAAGAAACATAACGTGAAAAGAGACAAAGAAACAAAGGGGAAAACTCAAGAATATATCACAAACTTATACAAATATATACACCCACATGTATGTATGTATGTATCTATAGAGAGATAATGTAAAGGACAATGTACAAAGAGAAAGTGTATGTGTGTCACAGTGAGGTAGTATTCTCTACTGCAAAAAACTTGCAATGGGTATAAGAAAGAATCGATTACGAAGAGAATAAAGTGCAAATGAGTGTGTGTGAGTGTGAGTGTGTGTGTGTGGGTTATTACAGTGGTGAACTTCAGATATCAAGAAGTTTGACTACAAAATCAAGGGTGACACTCGATTATCTGAGAGTCCAACACGAGGGCTAGCAACATTTACGAGAGAGATGGGGGAGTTTGCAGTTTGCAGTTTGCAGTTTGCTTGTGGGTTACCTCGAAAAATTAAATATTACGTGCAAACGTAATAATTTTATAAATAAATTAATATAAATTTTTGGTGTCCACGTGAATGTGCGAGTAATTTGTTGCGTTATAGGGCTTTTCGTTTATAGAGAAATGCAAAAATTAAGGTATGAGCATCCAATGGGTTGATATGTAACTCTTCCTGGTCGATTGACGGGCGATATGAATGATGGTGAGAGAGAGATCTGTAAGGTCGAATGATGTTTATAAAAATGTGACAGGCGAAGGAGGAGAAAGAGAGAGGTGTGATTGTACTGTCTATCTAGATAGCTCTGACGTGATCTCATACTGAAATGTAAGCAACTATTTGAAGTGAGTAGTTAGGGTGAACATAAAGTGTTGGATCAAATAGATCTAACGATTGAGTGGATTGGGTGCATTGAGATCATTGGAGATGTACTTATAAGTAATTATTTATTAATGGTACTTTATGATATATGCATCATTCAGGACTTTTCCGTGCCATTTAGAATTGCTATAGCAAGTGCGAGATATAGTCGTTCTGGTATTTGTTGTCATATGTTTTTATTGTGTTTTCATGTATGTTTAGTGTTTTCAATTGACATCATTGTAATTGTAATATTGGCTTTTATCAGATGTCATTAAGGTTGACCCTTCCTCGGGTACAAACTTAAATCGTCTGCTTACAAGGATTTATTACGCTTGTTTTTTCTTTTGTCGGATGTCATTTATGGTTAACCCTTCTTTGGACGTGAACTTAGTTAATCTGTTTATGAAGAATTGAATTGTTAGCATGGTCATACAGTTTCACATGTACCTTTAGTAATTGCCTAGATGTCTTAAATGGATATTGAGTTATCTTTTAGTTGGATTTATCTCATTATATTGTTTTTTGTTACGGTTCTAGCATCCTCTTAGACATACTTACGCCATCATGATTATATACAATAGGGTTCGTGATTTAACGATACCAAGGTGTCAATGTGTGTAGGATAGTTGTATATTCTTATGTGGTAGGGTTTAAGTCATGTGGTGAACAAAAGATATAAAGTTTAAAGTAAACTTAAAAGATGTTTGAGTTACTTGTTCTAGAAAAATAGTTTATAAACATAACTATATACAAGTACTTATTTTATTAAATGTATGGATTTAAGTAATTATATGGCATGGTTTGCCCTTAAACCATAATAAGATTAATTCAGCAAAATGATAATGATTTTAAAAGCAGACTCATGTTAGACATTCATGGCATTATCCAAATATCAAGCTGGATTATTATTTGACTCTTTTAAGATCTAGTTATTTATAATTGTAATTAATAATATCTATAAATATAATTATATAAGTATCATAATATACCCTATTTGTTTTTGTCACAGTTAATAATAATATTTTTATATAATTATATATTACATAAAATACTATCATATTTTACAAAAATAAATTTACGAGTCGAATCACTCGATATACAACATATCATACCCTTTTAAGTATTAATACACTTCTATCTCATACATATGATCAGCATCCATTGCTCCTGATAAACATACTTCTAACCGCATTTAACAATTTATTTCCCATTTAACACTTATTTTGTACATACCTTATATGCTTGTGACAACCCAAATCAATATAAAAATACTTTGTACTTTTGTGCCCAAATTGCAACTTTAAGCCTACATCTTTCATATATCATAAAATACCAATAACTAATTTTATATTCATGGACTATGTAAAATGTACATAAAATATTATATGCTTCGTATATGAATAAATCACTTAAAAATACTAAACTTTTTAATATGTTTTATAACTTTTGAGTGACTTACATCCTATTCTATTTTAGCGTCGTGTTTAAGATATAGTCTAAATGTATTTTATTTCACAACCTATCAAAACTTATCATCTCTATATAACTAACAAAAAAAACTACATATGATCACTAAATTTTCCAATAAAAATTGTAGATTATTTTGTTTAAAAATTCAATACAATAATGTTTTTACCAAGAAATTTGTCTCAAAATATGCAAAATCGATGAAATGGTCCCAATTTAAGATATCACAGGCTCTGTGATTTTGCACATTGCTTTTTGTTATAAATTAAAATTTATACTTTTTATGTTCCTATTTTAATCTATAATACATGTCCAATATTGATTGTGGTTAATAATTCTTTTTTAACTTTTTATAGTCTAAAACACTTCAAACACTTAACTAATAATAGTAGGCGTGTGGCATCGTGTTTAGCGTTCTTTCTTAAAAAGTTAAGGCTTCAAGTCTAGTCGTAAACAAATAGTGTATATGTAGGAGTAGATATTTATATTTTTTATGTAATTATTTTAGAGTATTCTTGAGTTTGTTGTTTAGAAAAAAAACTAATAACTGAAGTTGCTCTCATGAAAATATAAATAAAATCTAAACTAGAAACTAAAAGATGTGTTTAAAGATATAGCTAAAAATAGTGTTACATTTCCAAAGCTCAAATATAATATAGTATGTTTCCAAGGGTTAAGCACATTAGAGACTCAAATTAGGATTAAGAATTATCTCTTTCTATGTACAGTGATTGTTTAAGATAAAAAAAGTTAGAAATAAACAGACGTCACAACCACATTTGCTTTAATGCAGTTATCATTTTAAAATTTATATACTTTATAACAAACCTAATTTATTTATATAAATTATTTTTATTTTTATTTTTAAATATTAAAAGGGTATTAAACTATCCATTACATATATGTATGCTAAACATAAACAATGGAGTGAAGAGTGTTACGCATAAATTAAATTATGTGAAATATATACTAACCTATGTGTGACGTATATGTAAAACTATATTACAGCTTTCATTTGGCTCTAACCCTATCTACACACACATATATATAGAGGGTAGTGATACAAAATCTAAATTGTGTGACTAGTTTCATTGGGCTTTTTCTAGTTTGGTTTTCTTATGAACCCTCTATTATATATGTATGTATGTATGTCAATATAAATAGTTATAAACATATGTAAATCAATAAAATAATAATAAACGCCTATAACCAGAGTTGAACTCGAAATAAATAAACACAATAGTTGAGCTCAATCTTTAGAACTAGAGCTTGAAGCAAGCTACGCTCAATCTTTAGACGAGCTAGAGTTCAAATCTTTTGATGGTGGGTTTGCCGGAAGTTTCATTGTGTTTTTAGCCCAAGTTCACTGGAGCTGATGGGAGACGTAATTATTGTTAACCAAAAATCCACGTGTACCGTCTCTTTAAAGAAAATATATACATCAAATTTTTATTTTAGTTTCCTCATTTTTTTCCGATGTTGCATGAAGTCGTCCTACTTTTTCTCCACTCGATTCCCACACAATCTAGAGGACGAGAAATGAAGCAGTTAAGCCCAGTGAATATTCACCGGATCAAGAGTTTTTTTCGTACCGGGTGGGCGTAATGTTCCCATAGGGGCCGGGATTTCCCCGCTCTCCACCACTTCCCACTCGTGATTCTTTATATTACATCATGCTCCTCATCTCTTTCACCTTTTGCACTAAGATCCATCTACTTTCTTTTCCTTTGTTTTGAGTGTCACAGAACATTTACTCTAACCTTTTGATAAGCCTCTCAATCAACTCTCTCTCGTTTGGATTATACTCTTTATTGTCGGAGACGGTCCATGAACTGCAAAACAAATAAGAGAGACAACTTTCTATATGAAAAGTAATTAATAAAGAACAATGCATACCTTAATGAGTTTTATGAAGTGTATGTAACGTAATTGATAAAGTAAATAGTGTATAATGCAAATATGAATAAAAAATCTAAACATTAGATGAAAGGGGCATTAGTCTGTAAAATTATTATCAAAGATGGAAGAGGTTTCTATGTTATCACTTGTCGAGCGAGTTGACATGCGCTACAACTATTTTAATCGAGGCGCGTTGACACGCACTACAACTATTTTTACCGAGGGTGTTTATCAGTGTGGTTTTTTGGTTTGTCCCATTTATTCCGTTTGACTTTTGGATTGAAACTGAGAGCTTTACCGAAAACCGAACTTGATTGGCTTTCTTGTTTGATCAAATAAACAAACCATGTTTTATATTACTTTTTTTCAATTATCTGCATTTTGATAGTTTGGATAAAAAGATTGGGCTAAATTTGTAACTATACAAGATTAGAAACAAACTTAAATAATCATCATTAATTATTTGTTATTCCGGTTAATTGAATTCTAAGACTTCTGAAACCGAAAACCAAATTATAAATTCAGTCTTATTTTAAACCAAACCGAATTTACAACTCGGCTCGGTTTAATTCATTTCAGCAGAATATGATAACATTGTACCCGTAAATTTTAGTAGTCTATAAAAATTAATAGCGTAATTATGATCACAAAAATAGTAATATTGCCATAGAAGTCTTTATCTTTCAATAAAGGTTTTGTACTTGTACTTATTATAAATCAACATTAGACAACTTATAACCCATTCTACTCGTTTTTTATCAGTTAATATTATTTTATTTCTTTTGGGATGAACACACTTTAGATTGATCCATTTGGGGCAAAATCGCCAAATCGAGATTAGGCACAAGCATACAACCAATTTCTTGACAAATGTCTTCTCTTTCTAGGTTAATCATCAATTAGCCATGAAGCAACTATTATTAGTGGCCTGCACATATTAATAAACAACAAGCAGCTTCTTTTTAGTGCTTTTTTTTTACGACAAAAGTCATCTTATAACATTTGGTAATCATTTCACTACTAAGCATTATCAATGAAGAAAAACAAAAGATGCAATGTAAATATTTTATAAGAAATTATGTGTTTGATTGAAAAAATCCCAGTACATCTAATATGCGAGGTCGTATCTCAAAATGTGCGGTTAATCCCACACATAGTTCTACCAACCAGTCACATCTTGTATTTAGCAAGATGTTGATTATTGATGAACTATATTTTAATTTTTAGAGAATAAAGGATTTAGAAAAGAGAAAATTCTTAAAAATGTCTCTTTCTCCCTATACTTTCCTCAAAATACCCCCTCCAACAATTTTTTTTTTCAAAATGTTCATTCATGACAAGACGCCGGCGTCTCTAAAGATAGGTGTGACGCCTAGGCCCACTTAAAATCAAACACGTAGTCAATACAGGCGGCACCGCCCGCAAAATGGAGTCGTCTGACTCTAAAGAAAGAGACGGCGCCCCTATTCACCCAGCTCAATGCACATTTGATTTTCCTTTTTTTTAAAATTTAATATTAATATAATTAATTTTGCACATAAATTTTATTCAAAACCGATTCGTGTCAAATATTATATCCAACGTTCGACATAAATTTATATCAATTTCCTTTCTTAAAAAAAAAAATACTCGAGAACACAACTTTCTTACACACCTTTCATTTCCTTTCTTAAAAAAAACTCTGAAACACAACATTTTTTTTCTTTTCTTACAATTTCTTTATTTTCTTTCTTTAAATAAACTCGAGAACATAACGTAAGTAAACTCAAAAACATAAACTTTTTACTTTATTTTCATTTCATTCAATTAAAAAAACTTTAAAACACAACTGGTTATTTCTTTCATTCTATTTTAAGGAAACATAGAAAAATAATTCCATGAAACTTCGTATCGTTTGGGTTACCATTCACCACCTGCCTACACTTTGTTCAACGTGTAGCATCTTTTTCAAACCTTCCGTCACGAAAAAGTGGTTCATCCCCTCACACAACAAACATCGTGGCCACCTTTAACCATTTTTCTTTATTTATTTATTTATTTATTTATTTATTCTGCTTTTACTTTGCTTTCTTTTCAATTCTTTTGCCGCCCCTTCTCCTCTCCATTTTAATCACCACTTTCATCTTCATACTTTCTCTTAATTAATTGTTAGTTAATTCACACAATCTCCATGTTAATTCCTTATTAATACCAATTCGACGCTTATCACACTTTCATCAACCTTTTCTTTTCAATTTTCACGTATGTAAGTTTACGAATAGTAGCATCGAGCGTATCGTTTTGTTTTGTGGATTTTAGTGATTGTGATTTACGTTTTCAGATGAATTGAATTGATGCTCCATTTGTTGTTTACGTATCGCATTTGTGAAGTTCGTTTGATAAGTAAAGTATATTATATTTGATTCCTTTTTGATTTGGTATTTTATTGTTGAAGTGTAAGAATTAAGATCGAGGAATTATGAGGAGTGATCGCTTTCTGCGTTTAATTGCGACATTCTGATTGTTGAAAGCATGTGTTAGGAAGGATGATGGATAAGTTTTGTTTACTTACCTCGTTGATTGGATGTGTGGTTGGTGTTGATAAGGATTTTGTATCTGCAAGTGTCGTTTTCGATTGGAAGCTGGCATTTATTGCTAGTGGAATGTCACATACTAGTTTAAGTTTCAATAGCGTTTGTTTTGATTTGAATTTGTACTCTTTGTTATGTGTAGTGTGGACGTTGTTAACTTGTTATATGCATCTAATAACATGAGTGGTTTTGTAGTCATGTGGTCTCGTCGACTGTGGGTTTGAGGCTTCTGAAGCATGGTATAGTAAGCAGAGTGGAATGTTAAGTTGTTAAGAGGCATTTGGAGTTCATCTGATGGAGAATTATGAAGTATTGGAGCAGATTGGGAAAGGGTCGTTTGCTTCTGCACTGCTCGTGAAGCATAAACGCGAAAAGAAGAAGTAAGGCTTTCATTTCTATCATTAATCTTTGTTACACATTTGGTGATATTGTTCCAAGTGTTTTGAAAATTAATGGTGAAATGCTGGGTGTAGTAGGTTTGTTTGATTGATGAAAGCTATATTATTTCAGGTATGTTTTGAAGAAAATCCGGCTTGCTCGACAGTCAGACAGGACCCGCAGATCTGCCCTGCTGGAGGTTTAATTCACTCATTTTTGTTATTATAAATGAACATACATGAAGTTTAATGCATTTGTGACTTTTTTGTGAATGAAAGTTAAAGTTTGAAGCAAAAGTTCCGTTTAGCCATTCACCATTTTCCTTTTGTGGGTCCAGTTTATATGATGTGAGTTTGGTTTCATTTACTTGACATTGGATCTATGAAATGAAGAGTGGATGTAAATGGTACAAATGTTTAACATCCAACTCTTTTGACATTTAAAAGTCAGAATATATATTTGAATTGGAGGATGTATGGATTGTATTATTGATTAGAAGGTGCTTGCATATAACGGGGCGTGTGACAATCACCTTCTGTAAACCAACACTATGTGAAGATCTACCATCTCAATTTAAATCAAGTATGGAAACTTATCTGGTTCTTTATTGTGCAGATGGAGCTTATTTCCAAAGTGCAAAATCCTTTTATAGTAGAATATAAAGATTCATGGGTAGAAAAGGTTAGTGTGCACTGTTGACATCAGTTGCATTATGAAAGCTTCTCATCACTCATGCTCTTTTTCGTCTCATGAATGCAACCTCTTACTACACATGATTTAATAAAATTGTTTGGCTATTTCTTAAATATCTAAAATCCCCTGATGCAAGTAGGGGAATCTTGTGAAACTAAATCAATACCATCAATTCATCTGTAAGGATGATGAGGGTATGCAACATGAAAAATGCCCAGAACTGAAAGCTGATCTTCTCAAATTTTATATTCTTTCAGGGTTGCTATGTGTGTATTATTATTGCTCACTGTGAGGGAGGAGACATGTAAGCAATATTCCTTAGTAATTCAACATGTTGTTATATGAAGGTTGTGATGTTTTCAACTTTTAATCGTGTAGGGCTGAAGCAATCAAAAGAGCCAATGGAGTTCATTTTTCAGAAGAGGTTAATCTAATTCTGTAATTTTGGCATATTTTATTTTGACCCACAATCTCCCTTTCCCTCACACACACATTACAAACATGACAACAATTTCTCGAAACGAAAAATTAAACACATGGGATTACTTGCACGTTAATCTTAGTCTAAATCAGGCTTATATATGATGTTGACGCCATCTTTTTTAAATTTGCAGAAACTGTGCCAATGGCTTGTTCAACTATTGACAGCTCTTGACTACTTGCATGTTAATCATATTCTTCATCGAGATGTTAAGGTTGACAATATATTTCTGTAAATATTTCTACATAATAATGTCAATTTTCTCTAAGTTATCCAAAAGTTAAAAAAAATGATTTAATTAATAATTCTGTTTTCACTTCAGTGTTCAAATATATTCCTAACAAGAGATCAAGAGATCCGACTTGGTAGTGCTCAGTTACCTTGTACTTAAAAACATGAGATCACAAAAGTGTTCCAATATTAGGTTCATTTTGTTGTTTTCAGGTGATTTTGGTCTTGCTAAGATGTTAACTTCTGATGATCTTGCATCCTCTGTAAGTATATCGATTCAACAACTGACTTTATGGATGTTTTTACATGTAGTCAAACTTTCTGATCACAAGTGTTTCAATTTCAGGTTGTGGGAACTCCTAGTTACATGTGTCCTGAGCTTCTTGCAGATATACCTTATGGTTCTAAGTCAGATATTTGGTCTTTAGGTAATTCCTACATCTAATAATTTGTATTTTTTTTGTTTTTTCTTTGTTTTTATTTTACTTTCCTAGTTTCCTGGCTATAATATGCATTCGCTACATGCTACTTGTCCAGGATGTTGTATATATGAAATGATGGCTTTCAAGCCTGCCTTCAAAGCTTTCGTAAGTTCATCTTTTCTTTTTATGAACTTCTGCTCCCTTCATCACAGGAAATTACACTGCTTTACTGGCATAAAAGGTTGACTTTTAAGCAGATGTGTTAGTTACCCTCAGCGATGACAAAATAGGAGAATTTTGCTTAAGATCTATAATCACGCACATATAATATTAGTTCCTAGAAATGTTAAGTATAAACACGTGTTACTTATTTATGTGCTCATAATTGTCCACACCAGTTAGTCATTTCTAGGATTTCTATTATGCTTTATAAACATCAGTTGCGCATAAAAACTGTAATATCATTTGTTCCTTTTACAATAAGAATTCTCACCAAAAAGAAGAAAAACAAGTCACTTCGCCACCATTAAGAAGAGTCTTGTGTACCCAAATAACTATTGTCATATTTTGTGATGATGACAATGGACAAGTAAATAACTTTAGAACGATAGAATTTTGCAATTTTCGTAGGATAATCTAGAATTGACATTGTTATTTGTTGCAATTGTCACAGGACCAACAAGATGCATCATGTTATGCCATCAATTCCACCATAGCAGTTAGCTATTTTTCAGTTTTATCATATTAACTCGACTAATTGTTTACTTTGAAATTTCATTTCTGGGCAGGATATGCAAGCTTTAATCAACAAAATAAACAAATCTGTAGTAGCTCCACTTCCATCCATGTATTCTGGTGCATTGTGAGTGTTATAATTTTCTTGAGATTCCTTCCAACAACTTTATATCTTTCATATGTTTATTTTACCAACAATTTATCTTCTTTTTTTTCCCTTCTAGTCGAGGGCTTGTCAAAAGCATGCTTCGGAAAAACCCAGAAACAAGACCAAGTGTATGCAAACTTATTCTTCCTTCTACTATTTTTCTTAACATTATTTAGAGGTAGGGAATGGGCGGGTTGTCATTTATCTAAAATGGACTCGGGTCAGAATGGACAATCACTGGATGGGTTATATTAAAGCTACAAAATCTATATTATTTCAGTACTGATAAATATAATGACATAAGAGGTTTGTCTCTTTTTCACTTACAAGCTGTTTATATATACCCGAATCAACCTGTTACTAAGTAGATGGACTGATATTGACATCTCTAAACTTATTCAATTTTCAACTTTTATTATATTTGATTTCTTTTTCACTTGATACCAGGCTGCAGATTTGCTCAAACATTCACATCTTCAACCATACATACATAATCTCCATCTAAACATCAACAACCCGAAACGCCATACATATCCAGTCCGGTGGTCTGATTACAACTATGAAAAGAAAACAACATTCATTGAACCCGAAACTGAACCTCAAATGGTTCATTTTCACAGCAAGCAGAGGCAATCTTTTAGCAGTGATCGTGCCTTAAATCCAAGCATATCTGAACATGATCAAGTTTCTTTGTGGTCAGAAAAAGTACAGGATCTGTCAAGACCATTGAGCGGAAAGCTATCCGTTGGCAGTATGGATGAAGAGAAATCAATGACTACTAAGACACCAGTTGCTATCAGAACACCAAAATTCACTCCAGCAAAAAAATCAACTCCCAGAAGACAAACTGCATCACCAAAGGTAACCACAGTGGACTCAAATCAAGGTTTGGTATGTACTTAATATGCTGTTCACAATTATACTCTCTATGTCAATGGCTTCACCAACACTGCATCAAATAAACGTGTCACAATGGGAATATCGTTGTGTGTACACTCTGGTTGGTTTGACTCGAAACTCTTATTGTTAAAAAATTTAAAAGATTTTGCATACAAATATACAATTAATAAACTGATTTAAAAGCCTGGATATAAATTTTCTGGTTATTTGGTTGCCGCTAAGGATGTTTGTGTCTTTTTCTCAGCTCCCAGTATCACAAACTCCTGCTAGCAGACCTTCGCGGCCTAACCGTAGGATCTCTCTCCCAAAGGTCAACATGGCTCTTTCTAGTATCGAGTCTCCAGACGTATCAGTCAACGCTCCACTTATTGACAAAATGACAGAAATTCCTTTAGCCTCTACAGAAAAACATTTGATCCTACCAGTCCCCAAAACTTCATCAGTATCAACACAATGTAGTTCTGATCAATCAACCAAAACAGATTATCGCACCACGGTCAAGATCATTGATCATACGCACACAGAAACTGGTAAGGTTACTACGCAGCGCAGGTTTGACACGTCATCATACCAGCAACGGGCAGAGGCTTTAGAAGGGTTGTTGGAGTTTAGCGCACAGCTAATGCAGCAACAAAGGATCGATGAACTAGCAGTGTTGCTGAAACCATTCGGGCCTGAGAAAGTGTCTCCAAGAGAGACTGCTATTTGGTTGTCAAAAAGTTTCAAGGGAATTACTGGAAATGTTTAGTCTGATTGGTTTTCTGATATGAAGAGTGTGTATATGTGAACTGCTTGCTCATGGAGGATGGATATATAAGTTTTGTTTCAAGTTTAACATGAACTTACGAGTTCTAACATGATTTTGATTGTGAATCACATGAAGTGATATGTGAATTCTGATCGTATATAGCCAATATATTAGACCAAAATAACTGAATTAACTATATTCCTATTGCTAGCCCCTCTTAAGCATATATCGTATCTGATATACAACATATTTTTTTCACACTGTTACAACCTGGGTCACAAAAAGATGATCTCCTTTAGCAGAGTCCTTATGTTCGAATCTTGTTTCCACTAAATACCTGTCATACCTCTTCAATGTCAAATGCTTAGCCCAAGCTGTGATTAACTTAATCTTATTAATTATCATGATGTTAAAGGGTGTCATGAGGCTTATTTTTATTTTTATTTATTTATTAATTTTTCTAATGGTCTCTGCCTGTTAAAAGTGATATTCTTTACATTATTAATTTTTTAAATTTGTTTTTCTATTAAAAGTCTGGTATTATATCTGAACTAAAACATTTTGAGTTCAATAGAATAGTAGTTATTATATAATGCATTTTTTTGTTAATAATTGTCTTATTAACTATTTAAAAGAAATCCTCACATGTGCAAAACATGTTAAATATATATAACTAAAATGCACCTAGATAATAATGACGGATTTATAAAAAAATCTAATTTAAGAAAAAAACTATAAAGTAAATCATAAATAGGGCAAAAGAACAATTCTTCTAAGGTTGTGCTAAACGTTCAATCTCATTTTTATCTTTACGAAATCACTTTGTCATACATAAGTCTGCAAATTAAAGACGTATACAAATCAAGTACAAACACATAAACAGTTGAAAACAGACAAATGGACATACAAGTTCAAAACAGAGTGGTTATATGGACGTATAAATCTCTTTTAAAAACCCAAAAATCATATTATTAACAGTGAATCTAACCGACTCTTGGCTAATTTTTATAATCAGTTTGCGCGCCAAAAACATTATCAGTTTACAATGACGCACGAAGTTGAAACCCTAGAACTCTACAATCTTCACTACTCTGATCTCATAGCATTGTCTTCTTCAATTCATCAGTCACCAACATCACACGAAAACATCGAATATCTAGAATCAGTGATGACTACAATCATGAAAAACCTAGGTCCGTACGGTCCCGGTCTTCTCGCCATCACCGGAGTCCCTAATGCTTCCGATCTCCGTCGAAAACTGCTTCCGATGGCTCGGAAGCTCGCTCTTCTTAACAACGATGATCGGAAACGCATACTCAAGGTAATTCATATGAAAATGTAATGTAAATTATGTGTTTGATGAAATGCTGCTTAAGTGTTTGATGAAATGCCTGAACGAAGTGAATGATAGAATTAATCATAATTTGTTGGAGATTTGTTTGGGGAAGTTGAGATTAATGAAAAAAAGATTTGAAGATAATTATTAGTATTAGTTTATTATTTGTTTCAGTGTAAAGAGATAATTATTAGAGTTTATTTTATTAATATATTGAGTTATATTAGAAATTAGAGTTGAAGTAGGATACAAGTTTGTTCATTATAAATAGAGGTGTAGGATTTTTGTAATTTGTGTGGTTTTGTTTTTAGTAAACTTAGGTGTTTATCGTGTTTGCTCGATCAAATATTTCCAACAGTGAACTGGTTTATGAGTTTTTAACTTTTTGTTCAATTGATTTAGATAGTTAGGTTTGAATCAGAATGAGAATAATGGGTTACAAATGATTGTAAATCATGTGTTAGGATCTGCTGCTAATATTCGGTTTTGGAGTTCTGACCTTTTAGGCTTGAAGTAATTAAATTTTGAGAAACAGTAGTTGTTGCACTCGGGTTAATTGTTTTCTTACAACTAAATTTGTGTATTTGCAGGATCATGGGTTAGGGAGTGATGTTCCACTGAAGAACATTGACAGAACAGTGTCTCCTTTCGCGATGCAATTGAAATACAATCTGAATCCAGATGCTAGCAATCTTTGTAGCACAAATCATTATGAGACTGAAGGTTACAATTCGGATATAGAGGGTTCATGTGAATTCAAGAATCTTGGGAACATGTTTAAAGATCTTGGGAATTGCATGATTGAGTTGGGTCTTCGTCTGGCAAGGGTGTGTGACAAGATCATTGGTGGGCATGAGCTAGAGCAAAGCTTACTAGAATCATGCTCAGCGAAAGGGCGTCTTATACATTACCATTCAATTCTAGATAACCTTATTCTGCAAGCTTCTAATTCGACTCGTTCTAAAACCAAGAAAACTGAAAGAAGTTGCAGTAATCACTCTGATTTGTGGCAGCAGTGGCATTATGATTATGGGGTGTTCACTATTTTGACAGATCCAATGTTCATGTGTGCTTGTGAAGATAATGGCCCTTCCCGATCATGTGATGGAAAAGAGTGCCCTTCCCCTAGTGGACATACATATTTGCAAATACTTGATCCCAGTAAGAATAGTGTCGTAATGGTGAAGGCGTCTTCTGGGAGTTTTATTGTTCAGGTAGGGGAGTCAGGTGACATATTATCAAAGGGGAAACTTCGAGCGACTCTTCACTCTGTTTGTAGGCCTAAAAGTTTGGAAAATCTGAGCAGGGAAACATTTGTTGTGTTCTTGCAGCCTTCATGGAGCAAAACACTTTATCTCTATGATTTTCCAGTTGAAAGTTCGAGTTCAAAAGATGAAGATTCAAGAATATGTGATGGGGAAAATCGGAGTCAAAAACCAAGTTCAGATATCGGTAAATTAGTCCCACCACTTTGTGATCGATTGAAAAACGGAATGACATTTGCAGAATTCTCAAGAGAAACAACAAAGCAATATTATGGAAGCAGTGGACTACAGTCAAAGAGATAGAATGGTTGTTCTAATATACATCAAACAACAGAGATATGGATGATCCAAGTATATGTTTTTTCTTCATCAAAGAAACAGTATCACTGATTAAGGCTATGAAAGTGGTTTGTTTCGATTATTTGATACTTGGCATATGATAGTTACATATGTGGTTTCAACTTGGCTTCTGGTAGTCATGCATTGAAGCATGGGAAATCAGAAATCTTCTACCTAATTCATTTCCAGGTTAGTGATATATTTTGGAAGACCTTTATGATCACTTTGTCATGAATTTTCAACTGCTTGTGTTATAAAGTGAGCACTCACACAACTAGTTTTGTCAATTTGACTTAAAAAACTATAGCTATTTAAGATAAAATCATAAAAATGCATGATTGTGGATTTGTGAATTAAGGGATCATTTGTGTATGTTGCTCATGTGGAGGTTTGAACAATAAGACCCTGGTGTCACAAAGTTACTTTGGTACTGGAATAGACAGTGCAAAATGTGTGTCGTGCAGGCTCTATAACGGGTCAAAATGGGTTCATATAAACGGGTAACTTGTGATATGGGTGAGGTTGATCTTCCAATACTTTGTCAGTTTTTTTATTTGCGTTTATAATATTCTTTTGTATACAATATGACTAAAAAACCTATACTAGTAAAAGAAAAAATATCTTATTTGTTTGAATAAAAAAGTAAAAAGCGACACGATTAGATTTAAGTAATCTAATTGATTTAATTAATTAAATACATTGTAACCAGTAGAATCTTATTTGGGCCACAAGTGACCCATTTGAGCCCTTTGCTTTAAATGTTACTTATTTAAATTGTATGGGATAAATATAGTCCAAATGGAACAATGTTATTTGCTACCTTTAAACCAAAGTAAATTCAACTTCTGAGAGAGTGAGAGACAAATATCATAAATGGAAAGAACTAGTTAGAGCTATATTCAAAGGGATAGGTTATATACAATTATTCTAACATGATATGAAAAATCATTTATCATGTGGTAACGAATTAAGGATTATGTTAAATGTACAGTATATTTACTCAATGCATCCTTTTGTCATGTCGGTCATTCATTCTTTTCAAACCTTGAGTAGAATCGTACACAAAGGTGAATGTAGGTATGTATACCGGTGTTTACTTGGTTGAAAAAAAGAATCCAAAATCAATCAAATTAATAGAGGTATACATCAAGTAATAAGAAACATATTTAACAAACCATTAATCTACATGTTTTGTGAGACGGTATTTGGATGTGCTTCGCGTAGTTAAATTGTAATAAATCCAATAATTAATCGTTGAAATGTTCGACTCTTTGTGGAGATTGTGAATTAAGGGATCATTTGTGTATGTTGCTCATGTGGGGGTCTAAACAAAAGACCCTGATGTTAAAAGTTACTTTGGGACCGGTATAGACGGTGCATAATTTGCGTCATGCAAGTTATATAGTGGGTTAAAATGGGTTCAGTTTAGACATGAGACTTTTTTAATATGGCTGAGGTTGATTTCTAATACTTTGTTAATTTTTTTAGCTTCATAAATATATTTTTTGTATTAAATATGACTAGAAACCTATGCTAGTAAAATAATAATAATCTAATTTGTTTGAATAAAAAAATAAAGAGCTACAATCTTTTAAGGAAAACTTCAAAAATAGTAACCAAATTTTAAGAGTGTTCCAATCAGGTTATTCATATTTTTATTTATTCCAATCAGGTCACTGATATTTTTATTTGTTCCAATTAGGTCACTAAAGTTTTAGGAGTGTTCCTATTAGCTCACTCGTGTTTTTTTTTCAAAATTTTTAAAAAAAATCACAATTTTATAAAATGATTCGATTCTTTGTAAATACTGTTAATATTTTATATATTTCAATTGTTTTTAAAATATTTTTATAATTTATGAATGATCTAATTAGAATAATTCTGAAACTTTAGTGATCTGATTGAGATAAAAAACTTTTATAAGTGACCTGATTGAGACAAAAAAAATTATGAGTGACCTGATTGAGACAAATAAATTTATGAGTGACCTGATTAGAACAATATTGAAACTTGATTATTATTTTACAAAGTTATCCCATTTTTTAAATATAAGTAATTAATTGAATTAAACATTTTAAAGCATTATTTGTAACCACTAGAATATTATTTGGGCCACAGGTGACCCATTTGAGTCGTTTGCTTTAAATATTACTCATTTAACGTGTAGGTGATAAAATATAATCCAAATGGAACAATGTTTATTCAGTGAACCAAAATTGCTACCTCAATTCTATGAACCAAAATAAAGGTGAACTTCTGAAAGAGACAAATATCAGAAATCGAAAGAACTAGTTAGAGTAATATGTTCAAAGGAATAGGTTATATAAAGTTATTATAACATGATATGCAAAATCATTTCTCATCACATGCCAACGAATTAAGGGTTGTGTTAAACGTAACATATCTATATATTCGCTTAATGTTCCCTTTTGTTTTTGTTCTTTTTAAACCTTGAATAAGGACATATACGAGGACGAATACAGGTGTGTATACCGGTGTTTACTTGGTCGAAAAAAGTTCAAAATCAATCAAATCAATGAAAGTATACATTGAGCAATAAAGGGCACGTTAAGCAACCACTCATATTACATGTTTCATGAGACGATATATGGACATGCTTCGCGTAGTTAAATTGTAATAAATTCAATAATTAATTGTTGAAATGTTCGACTCCTGTTTGTTTTAGGAACAACACGTGCTTGTGTATTGTTAAACTGTTTAAATTAAAGAGTAATGGGATTTTAAAAATCCAAAATTTCATTTATTGGCCGGGAATTATCCCAACTCAGAAAATGTTTACAGACACTTCTGACTTTGAAATCATTTTCCTCCAATGATCCCTTACTAACTGAGAGTTAACCATCGTTAGTTTTTTTTAATGAAATGATGCCAACTTTGAGTCATTTTTCAACACCAGCATGGCCTAGTCTCAGTTAGGTCCGTTTTTCATTGTCTAACCTCCATTATAACCTAAAATCTACCTCCAAAGAGTTTGATGGTTCAAATCAAGAGGTGAAGAGTGACGGGTTTTTGGGCTCAGAAGATTCAAATTGATAGACCTGATGATAGATTTCAACTTTCTGTCTAGTGTTTTGGCCACAAAAAACATCCACGTCATCAAAAAACTAACGGGGTTAACTCTCAGTTAGTAAGGGATTATTTGAGGAAAATAAACTTAACATTGGAGTATCTGTAAACATTTACTGAGTTGTGATTAATCATGCCCAATAAATGAAACATGAGATTATTAAAATTCAATAACCCTAAATTAAAATATGTCCATTGATTTTTTTTATCAACTATAAATTTATTTATTATATAATTTTAGTAAAAATATTTAGATATACTTAATCTATTAATAGAATTTCTTTCTAATATACGTGATAAAGTGCAATTGCTATAAATCGAATTGAATGTTATTGATTTGATAGATCATCCAAGGATATGCTTAAAATCATTAATCAATTTGAACATTAAATTGATTCCTGGGTAGACAGAAGTGCTTAGCATATTCCCACTAATATTAAATATCATCAAGTGTGACATGAATAGTAAAACCTAATTTGAAAATGACCAGAGTTATTGCTCATGACCCCTCATTGGGGGTTGAGACTTGATATTTAGACATATGGATGGACATCAACACCAGTGGTTGTGGTCTATAGAGGAAACCTAATGATATCTAATATCCACATATCTTGAATAGATGTGTTTATTTTTTAAATTTCTTGAAAATGTTAGGTGAATCTTATATTCATGTGTTATGTTATCCGGGATGATGTGGTAAACTTGGTTGGGATATTGAGTCTCTATAAGTTCATAGACGTATGGAGACAATAGAAAATATTAAATAATATAAAGGGTGGTGTTATATGTATGTATATTTGTTTAGAGAAAAAAATATGATAGGCTATTAACAAATAAATTAATAAACACAATTACAATTTAATTATTTTAGCTTATTAAACTTATGGATTAAGATCATTTAAAAACTTATAAATATCATCAGAACTACAAGAACTCCTATCAACACAAACCGTTTTTTGTATTCTATATAAAAATGATTGGCTGATAATGTTTAATCATCAGTCTTGATGTGTAAAACAAACAATGAACGAAATTGTAATCTATGTTATACTATTTATATATATGTAGCTAAACATATAAAAAAGTTAAAACCGTATGTAAATATTAGCTTGATGGGTTTTATGTTATTTTAATGGTTTTTAATTTATATAAATATACACAACTGCGTGTAAAAATATGTAAATATTAGCTTGATGGGTTTTATGTTATTTTAATGGTTTTTAATTTATATAAATATACACAACTGCGTGTAAAAATATAAATTTTTTTTATAAATATGACTGTTATATTAGTTTTCGCATTTCTTAAAGTATTAACATTTTATAAGTATCTCTCAAATTGTCCTAATTCTAAACCTTATAGCCTATTAACATTTTAATTACTTTAGTCCACTATCAATCACCCATACTAAACCCAATTTAATATTCAAATAAAAAATACCAGACTATACATAGTATATAGTGATTACTTTTTTTCTACTCGCTCATGCTTAAAATATTTTATTTTAAAAATTCTTAGATACAGCCCTGAATTCGAATTAATGGTTGTATCGAAGTGGGGCCATGCTGATGTGGCATTCGATGAGTTTCGACGCATTTTGAGTTGATTTTAGCATCGCAAGATGAGTGAATGAGGATGTGGAAGTTGCATACACATAGAAGTGCATAGGCCATAGGGTAGAGATAAACCGGTTGTATGGATGGTTTTCTTGGGCTCCATCTGCCTTTTTTTTTCAAAAAGAATTGGTTTTATTTTGTAAAATATTTTGATTATTATTTCGGCGGCAAGCGGAAATTTTATTAAAACGCACTAGCAAGTTCTAGAACGGGAGAGTTACAACAATAAATTGTAGAAATCAAAATTACATCATAATCATCAACTAACATTCTTTAAACGAGTTTTATTTTTATCCACCAATACGAGATCACCTTTATGTCATCCGTGATTCTTGATGGATTCGTCAGACCACCATTAAATAGGAAGCCATTCCTGACCAACCAAATGGACCATCAAGTCGCCATAAAGATGCAAAGCGAAACCTTCTTCAACTTTACCCGAACGATGAAGCATTAAGATCAAGAAGTCACGAACGGATAACGAGCTGATCAAAACCCACCACACCAATTGAATATTTTTGACCAAATGAGAGCGGCAAAGGGGCATGAAATCAGGATGTGATATGCGGTTTTAGGGTGACCAAAATACAAACTGCAATCTAAAGAGTTTAAGGAACATCACGTCTCACCAATGCATATTTAAATGAAAAACAATTTAATCTCGCCCTACAAATAGTGGATCCATGGGATCCAAGCCATAGGAGAAAAGTCAACAACTGGACGGTTAGAAACGATAGCGTTGGCGAACCGATCTAACCGAGAATGACCCAAGAACATAATTTTTTTCAGTTTTACATCCTCTTAATTCACATGTTTAATTACCATTTGACTTAATTATATCAAATATTCTTACATAGTACTTACATAATAACCTTATAATTACTATAAATTACATAAGATTTTATATTATCTAACCATAAACAAAAAAAAAATTTAATTTTTTAACATTATTTACAAATTATTTCTACAATTACTTACATATATACCATTTTTACTTAATTACTATAAATTACCAAGATTTATATTATTACCCATAAACAAAAAAAAAAATTTAATTTGTGTTAATTAGTTTTGTTATATATCAATCTATCATGTTAAAAACTTTTTGATACTAGAATCCTAATGTGTATTTTTAAACGTTTTGTTTTGTGTAAAAAATTTCTGAACTTATATGTATTTTGTAAGGTACAATAAGTTAATGCATAAATGTACAAGTCGTCATGCAAAACCCATTATTTGGTGTTATAAATTTTAGCTTAGGAAAACTATAATAAACATTTGTAAAATTGCTATAAGAATAACAAAAATTAAAAAACTCGTGTCGGATGTAAAATATTGTCCTGCCGCATTGCGCGGGCACTCTTCAGTATATTTAAAAGTTGAACAAAGACATCTTGATGATAAGATGTATTTTTTTTCCATTTAAACGATTGAGAGATAAAATTTTACATAGGTGATTAATAAAAGTAGATTAAGAATTGTTTAAACAAAATTTAAGACTTCAACAAACTAGGGCTATTCAAATAGCTCGAAACTTGCTAGGAAAAAACTCATTTACATACGGAGCCAGCTCGGCTCGATACGTTTACAAACTTGCTTGGCATGTTTAAACTCTAGTTTACTTGATTTTAGCTTGAATTGTATTTTAATTACGTGTGTGGTGTGGGTATATATATATATATATATATATATATATATATATATATATATATATATATATATATATATATATATATATATATATATATATATATATATATATATATATATAATGTTCGTGAGTGGTGAATGTTTTTTGTTAACATGCTTGTTACTTTATAATAACAATAACTATATAAATTTTAGTTTAAATCTTAATTTTAGGTAAAAAAAACACAATAATATATATTGTCCACTTGTCAAAACTAAGTCTACGAATGTTCAAATAATTCGTAACTTAAATCTCGCTTGAAATAAGCTCAAAAAAACTTGCTTGAAAACGGCTCGTGAGCCAGCTCGACTCAGAACGTTTATAAACCAAGCCAAAATTTGGCTCGACCTGTTTACAAAGGGAGTCAGCTTGGTTCGCCTCGTTTCACCAAACCCTAGCTCGGCTTGTAAACAGTTTAGGACAAACTACTTATCGTATTCCTCTTATGAAAAATAAATAATGCGACGTTATTTAATGCAACTATATAAGTTATGCACATCTTTTACCTGAAAAACTACATTTAAATTGGGTTTTTCATATTAGAATTTTAGTTTTAGACTTTATATAATTACGACCTTTTTATTAATAAAATGCTATAGTAATATAAAATATAAAAATTTCTTTAAGATAACAGTTCTGTTTGGCAAGTACGAATATATGATTTTATTTTGTTTTTTCATCGTTAATAAAAATGACTATCTTAACCTCCGGTTCTTTTTGTTTTCTTCTTATGACATTTCAACCACCACTACGCTAATTCTTGTACATACATTAAAACCACATATTCCAAAATATCGATTTGCATTTGTTATGAGTTACTCAATGGGACACCACAAGCACCAACCCCATTGTCTTATCTATCACCACCACCGTCACATGGCTAGTATCCACCGCACCACCATCAACGTCGAAATAAATCTAAGATGCTATTCTTACAACACGTTAAAAACTCGTGTAATGGGCAAAACACATATTACTTACTGACTTTAAGAGTGTAGAGCGGTTGACATGTTTAACACATTTAATAAGCAGACCCATATCATATGGGTTGTAAATAAACATATGTCAACTTGTTTAAAATTAATTAAAAAATAAAATAGATATAAGTTATAAGTTTGATTCACAAACATTTTGGCTTGTTTAGATAAGCCAGTTGTGTGAGTCGTGTTTAGTTTACATATTTTAAGTGTTTTCTAAGCTAAAGTTTATATATTTGACATAGATAAATATATGAGTTGAGTACAAGTAGAAGTTAACCCGAATCCACCAACAAGATGCCAGACTTAATAGGGGGGGGGGGGGGGGGGGGGGGGGGGGGGGGGGGGGGTTAAGCCGACCTAACAAAATTTTAATATGTGACGTACATTAATAGTTCTCAATCGACCACGTGCTTACGACCCCTAAACACAATTAATGTTCTTTATCTTTAACAAACTAAATATTACATTAAGACTCTGTTTTTTAATGATAAAACCAAATTCTAATTACCAATTAAACCCAAGTATAATGGGCCGTTGAAAAACAACTACTGTAAAATGTAATGTCTGTATTATTTTTTAATAAATCGTATTTTATTACTCGTTTCAGAATGTTACTGTATTTTATGTGACCTGAATCGACATCGAGTTGAGATACACTAGGAGGACCGGAAAAAATAAACCAAAGAAAAATATTCATGGGTTCGCCCCTACCAGACATTATTTTCATCCCTAATATAGGTTTATGTTTATATGGATAAGTTTCAAACAAAGAAGTTATATGAGTCATCGAATAACAGATTATGATCATCCATATATTATCTATATAATTCACCAATTTAAGCAACATATAGCAGAAATCACCATTAGTAACAAACAGTTCAGGTAATACAACGTTTAGCAACTCAAATCATCTAGCCATAATTTTGTAATGTCTGAGTGGTCAGTGTGAACAACCTTTTACCCAACCTGAAACTGTTAATAAATGTATGAACCGGGAGCAATATATTACCTTCTAAAAGTTTTAGTCTCACAATTGTGCCTGTGCTACGGGAAGACACAAATTTGAATTTAAGCAGCGTCGATTGATTTACAACGCTGCTACACAAGCATACGACCGATAGTAAAAACCTAAAAAAATTAGCTCACCAAGCATTTGAACTCCTTGTATGTAAAATGTTGATGGTTTGTTCAGCAATTCTATCAGACAACTTTTACCACTTTCCCTTCTCTAAGTTCCATTTCAAACACACCACTTTGATGATTGATAAAGTATTACCATGAAGAAACAAACTCTTGAACTGTTAATTATATAATTCACATATATTTATGGTTATTTATGTCTATGAAATCATCTCTGGCCTTTAATTTTTCAATAAAACATATGTTAGTGGTAAACATTAGACTACATTTAGGTGTGAAATAAATTAAAAGTTGTTAAAAAATGGAAGTTTATAATTGATTACCTTTTAAAATAATTTGACTCGTGTGTTATTTAAGCCATAAAAAAATGAAAAATGACATTAAAATTTTGTAACTAATGATTTATGTAAATGGCATGAGTAATATAAAATTTTAAGAAACAATCATTCTTCTGACTTATGTGTGCTTATCAACTAGTTAAGCACATATATATTAAACTAGCTTTAGTAAACCCATGTATTACAGGGGTTGAATAAATAAAATATTAAATAAAATAAAATTTTATTAGTAAAATGATATTTTTAAATATACGATTAAATTACATAGAAGTAAAAATTATAAGTAATAAACAATGATATCAAATTTTTATCAAAGTTTTATATGAGAAAACCATTGATAGTACACGAGTTTAAAATTTTAATTAAATAAGCTAACGTGACAATTAAAAAAAGTAAAATATTGACTAATATCGTCTTAAGCAATTGTAAATGACAAAAAACGTAAAATATGATGGTGTAAATAAATATTGCATGGAAATTTACTAAAGAAAGAGCCTCATAGAAAGAAGGTCTGTGATGCCTTTTCGTACTAATTATAACATATAATCATGCACATATTAAGTTAAGTTTACTATTAAACTTACGCTTACTATTAAACTTACGCTCACATAATAATACAACTAAGCATGAACAATACAAAAATCAAACAAAAGAACCTTTTAAATTTCACATTAAAAATGATTACTCTATATATTAATAGACTTGATTAAAGAGTTATACATTAATAACAAATACTATAATAAAACTGGATAAAAAACAAAAAAAGAGACGTTATCTAATAAATTAAAGAAACCACTTATAAAATAAAATAAAATATTTCTAAGGAAATAAAAACACCTTTTAAAAATTAGTTAAAAACATCTTAAATTTTGGAAAATGGTGATTTTGTTGATGGTAACAAAAAAAGAGGGTAATGAAATAGAAGACAATTAAAAAATATTGATGTCTAATTTAAATACATTTTTAATAGTATTTTATTTTAATTTCTAAATCAATTCTTTGTCTTTACTAATAGTAGTTTCTATAGAAAAAACATATAAAACATTACAATTGGTGTGCCTTTAATTGGTACTATACAATCTTAAAGTAAACATTTATTTTAGAATTATGATTTATTTTGTCTTTTAAAAAATAAAGATTTGATAAAAAGATAACTTTAAAAATTTAACTAATAGAGTTTCCTAGGAGCAAAAGTAAGAGATATATGTTTTTTTAGTTTAAAATGGAAGGCTTTTAATTGATATTCTGTTAATTTTGGAAACAAAATGTGTATTTAAAATTTTAATACAAAAATGGTATATTTAATCTTTTGGGCGGAAAATATATTTATTATTAAATGTCAAAATGACATGTGGCAATAGATGAGTTTAAAAAGTGACATGTGGCAACCATAGTTACCACTTTATTAGAGTAATAGGATGCGCATAAATATAGTTAAGTAAATCATATCACAAAAGTCTATCCAAGTAAACCGTTTTGAGTGCGGGTTTACATTATATGGGTCAAAAGTTAGGGTTGAAAAACTTTTTGCTCAATTAAAAGGTGAGAAAATATGTTGTTATTATATAATATTACATGATTTAATTACAAATGCACGTTTAATATATGAAAACGTAAAATTCGTGTAATCTACTTGTGTGTTATGTTTTGCTAATATAAGGGATAAAGAGTGTGTGAGCAGTTTGCAATTGCATAATCATATTAGGTATTCTAGACTAGATAAAACGAAATTCACAAATACATTACATGGATTTTAAACTAGGCCCTATTATATCCACATCACCTCGAATTCTAATTACACACCACCTGCAAACAGGCATTTGACCTCACCAAACAAGTATTTGCAGGTCAAGCACTCATTTAAGATTTTAGTCGAACAACTGTTAAAGCATTCACGTCTTATTTTTTAATTTTATTATTTTAATTACACTAAAATTTATTACTTTTTCTCTTTTATTTCAATTAAATAATATTTTTTATACCTTTATCATTATTTTTTTCTCTCCACTCACAACCACTTTTAAAAATATTAAAAAAATTTACGGGTTAAATAGTGAATTCTTAAATTTACAAATGAACAGTAATATTTTCACTCTTATCCACTTAAAACTATTTAATATAATATAAATAAGGAACTAGATGTGAATGTTGTTAATAAGTTTAATAAGTTAGTACGAAATCTCATAGGCCCTTATATTTTAAATGACCACTTAAATCTGAGATTAAATGAGAAAAGTATAGGCATGTAGCTATGATAGTACAGTTTAATTCGAACTTGATAACAAATTTGATTACTTAGAGCATTCATATCTTATTTATTATTATCATTCTTATAGTGATACTAAAAATCAATATTTTTTATCTATTTTCAATTAAATAGTATTTTGTATATCTTTAATATTATATTTTCTTCTTCACTTACAACCATTATGAAAAATATTAAAAAATTATAACAGTTAAACAGTATATTATATATAATACTAATTATCAACTTATCTATGCATTATGGGTTGTACTTAAGCTTTAAATAATTGTATCCATTTTTGTTTTTTTCTTTCTTTTTAGTTTTTCTTACGTTTAAGTATTAACCCCAATACTTTTACATTTTTTACAATTTAACCATTATATTTTTTCACTTTCAACTTTCGTTTCCTATATTTCATCTTTAACAGATTTTTCGTTACATGAGCGTGTGGTTCAACGTTTTTACAACTATTTTTTCCTATTTAACGGCCGCATCACAACGCGCGGGCCTTAGATCAACTTAGTTATTGTTTTTAACGTTTTATGTTTCACGTGCGGGGTTCAACGTTTTTATGTTTACTTTCCGTTTAGTTTTTATTTTTCCATTTTTACTTCTTTTTAAAACAAGTTTTTTAGGTGGTGGTGGTCGTCGGTAGTGGTGTGAAATTGATGCTACTTATCATGGTTTTACGTACCCCGCCGCAACGCGAAAGGGCTTAATACTGGTTAAAAATAAAAGGTAACATTTTCTTTCTATTTCAATCACGACTGTTTCATACAATATAAGAAATACACTTACAAAAATTTTACAAAATGTGAACCCTCCTAACACTAGAAAACTAGAAAACACTCGATTTCAATATCTTTTTTCAAATAATTCACTTACTAAACCACAAATCCCAAACAAACACAAAACTTTGACACCAAATTGACCAAACGCTTTACATCACAAACACAAAGGGAATAAAGCTACAACACATTTTCCTTTGGATCGTCGGAACTCAAGGCCCACCGCCGATCACTTTACCTCTTTTGATTTATCGAAAACAGCGAAAGCTGCTCAATGTTCCTTTATGTCATCCGATCGGATAAGAAAACGACGATGACGATGTAATGATGCAGTGGTTTTAATTTGGATTATTCATCGTACAAACTGTAATATTTGCAGGGGGACATTATCAGCGAATGTTAAGAATGTCGGAATGATTGGTCGGCCGATGATGTTGCCAATACTAGAATTGGGTCTGTGACGATGAGAATATTGTTCTCCGTCGTCGTTGTTGATCGGTGTTGCATCGTTTTCACGGGCAAAAGGGATGATGGTTTTGCAGGTGGGGTGTGGGGGATAATAATTAGGGTTCCCATTGTGATATGTGCTTTGGGAAGTTGTACCCGCTGCATTGATCTACTTGTACTAAATGATATCCGGATGTAACTCATCTTAGAATTTACGGGGCTGTAAACGAGCCGAGCCGAGCCAGGATGGGTTCGAGCTCGAGCTCGAAGCTGGCTCGAAAATTTTAACGAGCTCAAAACACTGGCTCGAGTTCGGCTCGTGAAAAGCTCGAGTCAGCTCGTGGCTCGTTCGAGCCGGCTCGATTTAAATTCTTTTTTTTATTTTTTCACATTAATTTATATGAAAACATAAAAAATATATATTAGGGTTTTACCTTTTGTTTGGTACTCCGTAATTAGGGGAACACAGATCATTATTTTGAATATAAACAATTTACTATCTCGAGCGTCGAGCCACGAACTTTTTGTATAGCCCGAAGTTACTTTTTAGGATAATGATTTAAGCTTCGTGTATGACATGTTGATATAAATTATATGTGGTGTGGATTAGGAGGAGCAGGATATGTGAAGTAATATTTAGTTGTTCAAAAAAAAAAATAAATAAACTTGTCATGGATTTAGATAAATTGGATTTTAGTAATCAAACTATGGCTCGTTGAAAATCAATTGATAATAATTTATACTTTAATAATATGATCGATAATATGTTTTTAACTTTCACATTTATTGTTAATGACAATTTTATTGTATAATCATCATAAGTTTACACTTGAGTTTCGTTTATTTTTAGCGTTAGAATGATAATTATGAGTGAAACGACAAATGTATCTTCTTTGCAAAGAAATCGAGGGTAAATCTACGATGCTTATGCACGCTGATTTGCTCATGATAACATAAGTACAAGTTACGGGACATTGATTAAAATGTAATAGGATGAATTATCATCAAGTTATAGTTTGTATTGTTTGAAGTCTTAACTAGTCAAGTGGAGCGATCACTTTCTTTGGTAGACGGTGGAACGTTGAAGGTGAAGGCAGAGGTGAGGTCGGAGGAACAAATGGTAGAGAGAGAAAACAAAAAAGTGGCAGAGGTTATATGTATTGTTAGAAAGTGGTTAGAAAAAGTAAATGCTAAAAACATTTGAGATGTGTTAAATACCTAAAATAACCCAATATATAGTATAATTTTTTAACATTTAATTTTATTATTTTAAAATGAATTAATTTATACTAGTGGTATTAAATAAACTAATTTACATAGTAAATTGTTTTTTTCTTTTGGTAGTAATGCATTTTTCATTTTTTATTTATATTTGAGTTTATTTTACTTGTATGTCTGTCCTAATTTACTACTTATTTACTCTATATTTGAAACTTTATGAAGTTTTAAAATTTATAACAATAGTAGTAAGTACATATTAAACATAATTAAATACCAGACGTTCGTTTTAAAGGTATCAAATGGGACTTTGTTAAAAGTAACATTTATAATACAGGTTTAAAACTTTTCTCAAATTTTTAATATTACAGATGAATAGGTTATGACCATGTAAAATATATGTACACCAGTCAAAAAGGTTAAAGTGAAAAGTACTACAGTAGTGAGGTTTTGGTATGTGTACAGTCGAGAAAAATTAGAAGAAAATATGTGATATTTTAGAATTTTTTATTTGTAAATTTAAATAAGAAACAAAATCAGTTGTTACAAAAATATGTGAATTTCTAGAAATTGTTTGAAATATAAATTTACATAAGAATTAAAATTAGCTTTAGTAATTGAAAAAAAGAGAAATAGAGATAAAGAGGATATAGATCCATTAGGTGTACAAATCAGATTGAAATAACCTACGTATGGTTGTCGCCTTGTTGGCCTCGATTTCGGTAGCCAGGGTCAAGTCAGGTTATTGGTTTCGGTTCCAAAACTTTTTCTTTCCTAAAACCGGCCCTCCCCCCCCCCCCCTCCTTCATGGACGAGCATCTCTGTCTGTCTGCATTTTTACACACGCTATCTCATTCTCCTCTCACAATCACTCTCCTTTTTTCATCCATAGTTATGGTTATTTTTTCATCCCTCTTCTTCCTACATATACATAAGTAGAGAACCCTCCTCCCTCTCTCGCCCACCTATGCATCCGTAACCTAACGAAAACACATATTGCAGATGTTTTTTGCATATATTTGATACCATTATGTTAAAAACTAGTGTTTTAATATTACTTATAAAGTTATTTCATTTCTTGAATCTTACAAATAAAAGCATCCATAATACTAAACTCTCTTAAAAATATATAAATATGTCATCTTATGTTTGTCATCAAATAAACTCATTTATTTTGTAAATCTCTCTTTGTCAATGAATAAAATAAAAATTAAATTAGTATTAATGTTTTACTACATTTGATTATCATAAAAAAAGTTCATTAATGGCATGACACTGTCTTTCCAAACCTTACTATACTATGAAAACTCAGTTCTTGAACCATTTTTTTCTTTATAAAATATCATGTAAACTTAAATATACCTCAATCAACCTTTTAAAATCTATTTTTACACCCTTTTTCTTTTATCTCCCTGCTTTTTATTTATCTTATACCTTTATATATTCATTCTCTTAAATTCACCTCCTGCATTTTCTCTCATAAAAGTACATATACCAACGATATCACTAAATTCTTAATCTAAAGGAATAAAAAAACTTGTAGCTTTAGTGTTATATTTACGTCGTATCTTTTTTTAATTAATGCATATCCCATTACTACTAATTTTTAATTTATATTTCCCAACTTTATCATAAACACACTTTTATATCTACTTTATTTTATTAATAAAAACAATACGGAGTATCTATTTAAGGATCGTTATTATTATTACCTACTGAATAGACAACAATACTCTTTTGGAAAGTGATTGCTCATTACTGGGTCATGTTATTTATTAAGACAAAGATAGATGCGCAACAAAAATAAAAATACGTAATATGACACATTTACAAATGGAATAATATCATAAAAATTAATATAGTTTCATATATTTTACAACAAATCACTCAACCTAATTAGAGTATAGTAAAGTCTCTAAATTTTTAAATAATAAAAAAGTCAGTAAACTAATATTTACATTAAAGCCACTAAATTTGTCTAAAATACATTAATTGTAAGTTTTTTTTATTTAATAGCTTCTTAACTCTAAATTTTTTAGAATAATATAGAAATTTTCTTGTAGAAAAAATGTTGAATGTCACTTTTTAAAGAAAAGTCATCATTAACAAGATAAAAATTTCATGACTTGTTGATAAACTTAGAGGCACTAATATATATAAGTAGTGTAGAAATTATTTTTTTAACAAGTTGATAGATTTTAATATATGAAGTTGAGCTGAAAAGCTTTTTCATATAATATAAGAAATATTTTAGGTTTTAATAATATTAGCCCTAAACTAATATACATCACTTCAATTCTTACACTTTTCTATATTTAAACTATTAAACGTAATAAAATGTTATTTTTATTTTAAGAAGATGTGATATAAGGTTAGGGGAGTTCCTCTTCTATTAGCTTTTTTAGGCTTAAGCTTAGGACCTCAAATTATTTCTTACTTCCAATTTAATAAAAAAATTATATACATTCAAAGTGATGCGCACTTACAATTTTGATGTCGTCTAATTAAGTGACAGCATTTTGGGTAATCCTAATTTTGATGCCGTCAAATTAAGTAACAAGATTTTATATTTGTTTAAGAATTAATTAATTACTTTAAGTAGTTATCTGAAATTAATACTTCTTTAATTAAGCGCTTACTAGTTTAAATTTGCTATTATTTCAAATCGCTATGGGTTAATTATCTATTCAGTAGTTAATTACTTGAATAGTTATTTGAAATTGGGACTTATTTACCCTATTACTTATTAGTTTATTAGTTAAAAATTTGCTTCATCTAAAAGAAATGTCGAACCTAATTAAAGTTACTATTGAGCATAAATAAGTAGTAATCAAGTTACAAAATAGCTACTAAAATTGGCAAAACATTTATACATCGCCTAAATTTCTCGTTAAGTAGCTTAATACATATTAAAATCCCCTTAGTGGAATTATATGCAAAAAGGATAATCAATGTGAAATAATTACATCATATAAGCTTGCTTTGTTATCAAACCTTATAATATTTTCCTGAGGATTCATTAAACAAATTGATATCATAAGAAATTATGTTCACATTTGTCAAGACATACTATTCGTAAGAAATAATAAATATTTTATCATTTTGTAATATGTTATCCGTTGGTATTGGTGGTTTTAGATGCACCTTGTACAAAACGAACTCGATCATATGATGATCGTAATTTGCATTAATAGTAGCTAACAATGGTATATTAGAAGCTGATAAAAAATATCTAATATTGTATACAAGTAAAATAACCATGAACAATAATAATTGATATGTGGTGTATTTTCTCTATGCTCATTTACATGTGGAATGAGAAAATTATCATTCACGAATGTATTTTATAGCCTTGACATGTAGTGTATTTGTTCCGGTCTGGTAGGGTGAGATCAGTCATCGCTACCATATCGACATCGTACCGAAAATACCGATAAGGATTTTGTTAATAAGTGGGTACGTACCGAATACCGAATGAATCTATTGATTCGATAGCGGTATACGTACTGGTTTTCGCTACTTTACCGATTTGGTAGCGTTTTGTTGTTTTCTTTTCTTTTTTAGCTAAAAGATAACCTATCTATATGAATCCTGAATATTGATTTAAGTAAAAAATGTATCGAAATGATATAAACAACATTCATAATCTTTATATTGGAATAAAAAACATTATAAATGTCCCAAAAATCGTATCAAAGTGGTAAAAAAATCTATATTTCAGTACATGGTACTAAATTGGTACTTTTAGGTATTTACAGATATTGATACCAATACTGATACCGTCTGGTAGCGATACTGAAATCAAACATTATAAATTATTGGTACCAGTAACATTTTTGTTTAGTTGGTATCGGTTTGGTACAGTATTGATACTCGGGTAACAAATGCTTTTAAGTTTCAGTTTCAAATGATTTATATTAATAAAGGTTAAAAAAATAATAATAAAAATAATTGACATGTATTGAGGAATTACACGTAATCACACATTGAAAATGGATGGACCCGTCGCATTAACTAATGAAAACGAATTACGGAAAGCGAATCCAAACGGGAGAAAATATTGACCGGGTCGGGTGACCATTTAACCCGACCCGTTTAACCTCACCCTCTATAAAACATCAAAATGCCAAATGTAGAAGCGCAAAATACGCCCAAAATCAGATATTAACGAAAAAAACCCTCATCACCTTTAACTTTTGCTGAAACAAATGGAAACTATGTGGCAACAACAGCATCACGGTGGCGGAGGCGGTGGTAGTGGTGGCGGTAGTGGTGGTTTTCAGCTGCCGGAGAGTCCACGTAAGCCGATGGAGTTTCTATCGAGGTCATGGAGTGCTGCCGCACTTCAGGTGTCAAAAACTCTGCATTCTCCGTTGTCTCCATTGAATCCTAAGTTGGATGGTCATGCTGAATCCGGTGAGAACTCCGTCGCCGCGGCGGAGAACAACCGCTTCTCCGGCGTCGAGGCGGCGGAGGAGTCCGCCGCTGCGGCGTTGCTGTCTGGAAATACGTTCTCGTTTGCGTCCTCTGCTACTTCGCAGCTCGTGCTTGAACGTATCATGTCTCAATCGGTGAGTTTGCTTATTGTGATTTATGTTTTAGAAGTAATTACAGTGTTTGTTTTTGCGATTTACGACGGAGTATTATGATTAGCTGTTGATTATCATACTTTGTCGTAAATGATTTGAGATTTGTGATTTAAAACTGAATATTATGGATCGAGTGTGTTGAATCTCGTGTAATGTAGTTCATAATTTGAAATTTGTGATTTGCGACGTATAATTTTGGATTGACTTGAATCTCATAGTTTTTGATATTTGAGATTTGTGATTTACGACGGAAAATTATGAATTGAGTGTGTTGAATCTCATAGTTTTTCGTAAATAATATGAGATTTGTGATTTACGACGGAATATTATGGATTTACTGTGTTCAATCTCATAGTTTTTCGTTAATAGTTTGAGATTTGTGATTTACGATGGAATATTATGATTAACAGAGCTTATTTTTTTACGTCGGAAACAATTTCGTATTTGCAAAAATTGGACTCCTGCAAAGTAAATTCGTCTTGTTGAATACGAGATATACACCTGATTTCCATCAAATTTTCATAGTTTGTAATGATTTTCAACGAGTAAACTTGTAACATTTAACCCAAAATCTTCTAAAATAAGGAATATTAATGATGTGTTTTTCTAATAGAAAACGATTGAAGGTTGTTTATGACCAGCTTGCTTAGACTATTGTATTTAACGATCTGCTTAAACTAGCTTCCAAATTTATTCCGAGAGTTAGTCTATTACCTTGTCACTTATTGGATTTGATGCTCGTTTTTTGTAGTATTTAAAACCTTGACCTCTGGTATTATTTATCAAAGTGTTTAGTTTCATAATATCTAGACTTATAATAGACTGTTAGTTTTTTTATTTAAACGGTGGTTAGTTGTTAGAAGTTAGTAACAACTAGTTAGTAATAATTTACCAATGTCAAGGTTTAAACCTTGTACATACATATAAGAGAGGCAAAACCTCTCATCTCTCTTTTGAACCAGTTGAACAAAAGATCATCAGGCAATAGACTAGTGTTAGAGATCTCTCTTTTGAACCAGTTAAACAAAAGATCATCAGGCAATAGACTAGTGTTAGAGGTTTGAGGGTTTAAATATTTTAGACGCGATACGTGTAGATTAGGAGCTACTAAAAAATATATTGGTATTATTTCTTCATTATGTATTTAATTTTGTGTTATTAATGAATTGTTGGAAACCTAAAGAAATGAATTGGGTCTGTGGGGATAACAGGATATCTCGCCGTTAGCATCAGGCAGGCTGTCACACAGTAGTGGACCATTGAATGCAACGCTCACAGAAGAAACCGACAGTCCTCCGATCTCACCTTCCGATGACTACGAGGACGTCGTCAAGGTAAACCCCTAATTTCTTCATTCCATTGTTCCTTTAATTTAAAAATATTAAAAGTGAGTATGTGGTGGTATGAAATTATAAGAGCATTCATAACTCACTCCTCATCTTCATCTTTATAATTATATTAAAAATCACTATTTTTTTTCTTTTCTTTTCAATAAAATAATATTTTTTTATACTTTTATTATTACATTTTCTCTCATCCACTCGTAACCATTTTTAACATATATTAAAAAATTAATAGAGATGAATAATATTTTACCAAATATAAAGATGAACAGTAACATATTTTATATCCTACACTCACAACCACTAATAACCATTTTCTATAATATAAAGAACGCACTCACATGTTTATAGAGAACGGACTGTAAATACTCTAAGTGATATGAACATATAACCATCGTGTCAAATGAACATCTTGGTGTACTATTCAATTGAAAAATGTGGTTTTAAATTGTGTTTTTTTTTATTAAACGGTGTATAAAACCGAGATCACCTTCATGAGTAAATTTATTTAGAACTCAACTTGAAAACTTTTTTTCCGTCACAAATGATTTAGCTAATAAAATATATACGAATGACAACTTGTTTCTTCATCGTTTGCTTTACTCTTTTTCAATGGAACCCTTGTCTGGTTGGCTTTTGTGCTTTTTGACTTGAAATTAGGGTTTTGTTTTTGAAATAATTGTAATGGAAGACGAGGTAATAATTGTGATATGATCTTTACTTTCAAATCTGATTAAGCAATCACAGTGAGGAGGCGCCTAGTGACGTGAGCCCCCACCCTGTGTGAGTCTATGTATAGGAACCTCCGATCGCCGGCAATAGCTTTTACTTTCGACAAGATCTTGGCCCAGTTTTTCTTTTTGGCTTCGTTTTACAACTGGATCTGTGGTGGTGAATTTTACAACAAAAATATTTATAATTTTTAATTTTGATCCCATGGTTTTGGAGTATTTTAGTTTGTTTTGAAATATATTGATTTGGTAGATTATTTCAGAAAAAAGATTTGTGTTAACAATGTTTTTGATGTTGACAAATTTTCCAATTGAATTTTTAATTAAATTTTTACACTTAAAATAGTGTGCAAAAGGAATCTTTAGGAGTATGTGTACACTAGAAAAGATTTCTCCACTCCTAATACACCCATAAACTTTTTAACCGGGTCAATTTTGAATGTGTAAATATATAAAATAAAAACTAGTGTCACTAAATAACAATTGGGGTTATTTATGATACATTATTTTGTAAAAAAGATTATTTTAATAACCACAAGAATCACATAATACGTTTGTATAGTGTTTTGAAATGAACATGTCTAGTCTTTTATAACAACTAATAAGATAAAGAAATTTTGTAGTAGAAATGAATGGTTATATTAAGTAAAATTCTAAACTATGCATTGAAATTTGTAAGTGGATGTTGCTATTTTTAGCTTTATGTAAAAGAAATAGCGTAACTTCTTTTAATGAATAAGAAAAAAATAAACGAAAGATGAGAAGATCTGCGAATCTTGATTAATAAAGGGCCGAAAAGACATAAGTAGTGTTTAGACAACTGTAAGGGTCAAGCCTTTGGACTTTAGAGAGTTTTTGGTGTTTGCTTTCATTTCTTTTTGTGGTTTTTTTTCTTACCCTATAATGATTAAATGCAAGTACCCTTCTACTTGATGACATCACGTGACCCGTAGGATACATCTAGCTGAAAATCAATTCCATCATGGAAATAGTATGCTTGATTATACATAGAGAAAGCCTTCCAAAAAAATTATATAGAGAGAAAATCATGAATATAGGTGCCTGTTGTATTCATGTATTGTATTATAATTATTTTTTAAACTATATAATTATTGCGTATAAAGTAAAGTGTTTCTTTTTCCTGCTTTAAGAACTGTGTAATAATGGCTGAGATATAATTTTACAATTTTGCCCTCTTTACTTTTTTTACCTAAAATGTACATCAGTACATGGGTCTAGTTTTTGTAAAATTATGTCTTGTTATACATTTACCTGCAACTTTTTTTACCTTAAGCTGTACACTGGTTAATATTTTATTATTTTCCCTCGTACCAGTTACTCTTAGTTGCTTTACACGTAATTCAAGACAGAAAATAACCAATTTAAGACCATCTTTTCTCATCACCACATGTATGATGTCTTTTTATCGTCTTGCAAAGGAAGGAAACTATTAGTATTGTTCACTTTTTACCAATTCCACTGTTTTTGAATTGGTAAAGTTTACATATTAAGAGAATGCTTTATAAAACTTTTACCTACTTTTTTTAGGGGGACAGTGTTTTGTTTTATTTACCCTCTGTCAGCCTCTGGCCATATTCTTACAGTTTATCTCTGTTTTTGGACTGGGGGTTCTGCAATCAGAATGCTTGCTACATCCATTTTTGATTCAGTGCGTGTTTGGGTTTTTAAAAGTCTTTATTGACTTTTTAGAGGGTAAAAAGACAATAATGCCCCTTCAAAAGTTTACAATTTGTAACTTATTATGAGGGCATTATTGTCTTTTTACCCTCTAAAAAGTCAATAAGGATTTTTGAAAAACAATCCCAAACACCCACTCAAGGATTTGAAATTTACATTTGCACAATTTAATTGTTTTCTTCTGGGGTTTATTTAGAACATAGTTTTAATTTTATTTTATAACTTTTAATAGTATACGATGTCTTATATGAAATTATATATGCTCTTGTGATGTGTTTTGTTTGTATCTATGTTTTAATATAAATTTTATAAATATACATAGACAACATCGAATGCAATTTAGCATTTTAAAAAATTACAAATGTAGATGAAGATAAACTTAAAGTAACGACATATTTGAATATATAAAAGACATCATGCATTTGAATTTTTGAAAGAGGAAAACAGAATTATTATATTTTAAATAAGACCCCAAAAGAATGAACTCTTAAAACCTATAAAAACCATGATATGTTTTGAATAAATGAACACTTAAATAGCCGAATCAAAGGATGAAAATGGTGTTTTCAAAGGACCCTTGTTTAATTGTCCCTTTGCATAATTCTTTCGCTAGTTGACCTAAACATAATGTAATTAGTATTGATCAAACCAAGCCTAAGGTGTATCCCGGTAAATTTTCTACATCTTTCACTCACAATTACTCACAACCATCCCCTATAATATAGAGTATCCACTCACATATATATGGGGAACGGGCTGTGAATGCTCTAATACGTTAAAAAGATAAGTAGTAATGTGTCACATACTCTTTAGATCAATATTTATTGATGTTTATAAATTCTATGACTTGCTAATGAGGAAAACAATTATTTGATTCGAAATATTACCGAATATGAAAATCTCTCGTTTTTAACCATTGACCATATCTAAGATTCATATCAACTTACCCAATGTATTGCAGTATCTGCGAGCCAACAACACACTACAACCTCTATTTGCCAATACACGCAGCGGTTATGGTGCCGGTGGCAGCAGCACCCCTGCTGGAAAAACTGTGGGACGGTGGTTAAAAGAGAGGAGAGAGAAGAAAAAAGAAGAAACTAGAGCCCATAACGCCCAACTCCACGCCGCGGTTTCTGTTGCTGGTGTTGCAGCAGCTGTTGCCACCATTGCAGCAGCCACCGCAGCAGCATCAGCATCCAGAAAAGATGAGCAAACAGCCAAAACAGATATGGCTGTTGCCTCCGCCGCCACCTTGGTCGCTGCCCAATGTGTTGAGGCGGCAGAAGCCATGGGAGCTGAACGCGAACACCTCGTTGCTGCTGTCAATTCTGCTGTTAATGTCAAATCCCATGGAGATATACTCACTCTCACTGCTGCTGCTGCCACAGGTATACATTTCCCTTTAAAACTAATTATTACCTCACTTCTCATAAAGCGTAACCCGAATTAACCCATTCATGCTAAATCGATAACTTGTGTTTATTATAGCTTTACGAGGGGCGGCGACTCTAAAGGCAAGGGCATTAAAAGAAGTATGGAACATAGCAGCAGTTATACCAGTTGATAGAGGAATCAAAGTAAACAAAAACCATGGAACTAGCAGCAGCGGTTACTGTGAGGAGCTGCTACCCGAAGAAAACTTCCTTGGTATATGCAATCAAGAGCTTCTTGCTCGAGGTAGCGAGCTTCTCAAACGCACCCGTAATGGTAAATATCCATCTTCACTTCATATCATGATATCAACGATAGACATCATTGTTGTAACACATTGGGGGTTTAATGCAGGTGACCTTCACTGGAAAATTGTATCTGTTTATATCCACCGGTCGGGTGAGGTGATGCTAAAGATGAAAAGCAAACATGTTGGCTCTACAATCACGAAAAAGAAAAAAAGTAAGTGATTTTAACTGTTAATGTTTACAACTGATGGCGCGTATCACCGCCTAACAACTTGAATATTTTAGATGTGGTTTTGGAGGTTTGCAAAAATATTCCAGCATGGCCAGGGCGGCACCTGTTTGATGGCGGTGAGCAACGGCGGTACTTTGGGCTTAAGACGACTATCCGTGGTGTGGTGGAATTCGAGTGTAGAAACCAAAGAGAGTACGATATGTGGACTCAAGGTGTCTCAAGGCTGTTGTCGATTGTAGCTGAAAAGAAACTTAGCCGGAAACTATAAGATTTAAGTACTTTAAAGAACTACGGTGGTCTGGTTTAGTTATATCACGGGTTTAGCAAGTTTATAATTATATGGTTATAGGGGTTGTGTTATGAATTTATTGATATAAGCTTGATTAGTGTTGGTAGTTATTGTGAATTGTTGCACTTCATCAGGTGTTGATCTTTTGAGGATGATTGCCCTTAGAAACATCTCTTTAGATTTGTGTACAAGTCGTAGAGTAATGGTTAACTAGAGTATTGATCGTTGGTCTCTACGTTAGTAGTTGTTACATGTCGTTGTGCTCAAGGCCTCGGGCAAGTGTTTTACTATCAATGTCACGGCATTAGATACTTGGTGAGTGTATGATTGAGGCTCCGCCAGTAGATGTACCGCGCCTTACGACAGATCTTATTTGCTATGGTTATTAGACAAGGGAGGGGGAGGGGTTTACCCTGTTCAATAAAGAAGAGAGGGTGGCTCAAATTTCATTGTTATTGACCCTTTTTTTTTGTCTTGAGATCAGCTATAAAAAACTAAAACAGCTTATGTCTCACCTACTAAATTTATAAACTAATAAGAAATAAGCATCTAATCAAGAACTGAAGAAGAACCATATTGCAATCCACTTATATAAGTGAAGTTCAAAAGTGAAATCCAAATTTATATTAAGTGAAGTTAAAAAGTACAATCCAAGTCAAATCCAATTCCAATAGAAAGTGAAGTTTAAACAACGCAAATAAATATATAAATAAACGGCCTTTCAAGTAGCAGGCTATGATTCGCCCCATGATGAATAGTGTTTTCCCTCACATTCTCAAGTTTGGCCCATTGCCATATATAAAATAACCTATCAAAAATGTTATAAACTAGAGCTTAATCAAGTTGTAATTGTAAGTTACTATAGAATTATAACAATAGGTTGAATTTCATTTCAATACGGTGTGAACCATCCGTGTAGTTTATTTCGTATTTATTTATTTTATTTCTATGACGTTCGTCTAATTATTTAACTATTTTTTATCAATACCTGATAAATACCTAGCCTACATGTTTTTAGTCAGAAAGCAAACCTGGTTCACAAGGCTTCGGTATGTGCGTTTTCAAAGGATGCCTGGTTGCTTGAGCTTAATGTATGCATAATTTCTCTGCATTCATGCAAAAAACTATTTCTATGAGCTCACATCTGTTACTCCTAAGTTCTGCGATTTATTATATACACGAAACCGATATATGTAGATGGCAGCAACCCAGACCTAGTGAAACGTTACTAAAAGATACCTTTAAAACTTGAAAAAAAAACTAGGTGAAACGAATAAATAGGCTTCATTTATTGCTGAATCACAACATATCAATAAACTATAGTACAGATTATAGAATAATACAACTTACAAAAGAAGATGACATCTCCCAATGTTACAACAATCATTAAAGTCTTAAGTCAATTCAACATTTTCACAGCAAATTCCCTTTAAAATACAATTCGTATACGAATGGTGCACAAATCACAACAGCAGTTATGAATCTATCGGTCAACGACTCTCAAGATGCTTAGCAAAGAAAGGAAAAGATTAATAATATCAAGATACAGCGCCACAGCAGCCCAGATGTACTCATCGTATGTGTATCGCTTTATCAGATTGTCAGTGTCGTATACAATGTAGCCGCAAAAGACTATAGCAGAAAGACCAGCGTATATCATCACTGAAATCTTTCCCATAGGAAAGAATATCTGCAAATGTTTAAGAAAAATTATTAACTACAAGTTTAGAATGTGAAGCGTCTATTGATTGACAAAAACGTAAAGGGGAGGTAACAGACCTGAATGAAAGAGAAGACGATAAGCACAATAATAGCACCGAACAAGAAAGGACCCAAGAAATTGAAGTCGTAACCTCGTTTTGCAGCCCAAAATGTGAATAAAGTGAGACTCACAACCACCGTTGCTGTTAGTATAACAGCTTCCAAAATGACCTTTCCTGCAATATTATGAACACATGATTAAGCGATTTGTTTCTCAATTACTCGTGTTCGAAAGGTAGTCTTAGGTTAATTGCAAAAGTGATAGCTGAATCTTCCCCAATGTCTAAACTCAAATGGTCACTGAAGTTTGAGATTTGCTAATAAATGATTTAAACCTTGCAAACGATTCCATTAGGTAATATGCCATATAAGTTGGCTCTCATTATTGCAAAAGCTCAGTGAATGGCAACCAGTTTATTCAGAGTAATTTTAGATGCTTTAGATTTAACCTACATTTATGAGCACCCTTCACCAGAAATGATGAGATACCAAATGGTATATCCTGCAACACCCTTTCTTATGGCTACAAGAAGTAATAGTTACTTTTCTATCCCATAAGCAATTAAAATTTCAAAAAGAATTCTTAGATCATGACAACTATCATGTTATCATCAAAGTAAGCAATTAGAGGCGTCTACTACTTGTCTGCGGCTGCTTAAGCAACTTGCCAACTTATACCCCTAAACAAACCAATAATTTCAGTATTCAATTGTTCAGTCAACTCTTTAAAAAAAAAAGAAACTATGGGCTAAACGCCCAATATACACCAATAAACAAGAGCAAAGATCTCAACACTTGGTAGTATCTCGTTATTTTAACTTCAACTAGAGACCAATTATAAACTCCATTCTTCAATGACTACTAGAACACTAAAGTTCATTCAAAAAATGATCCTTTAATGCCCAAATGTAATTTGGTTTAGAAAATTGCATAAGCAATTAACCAACATGAATGCAAAAAAGAGTTCTACAAACTCAGGATCATCCAAAAGGTCTTGCTCTAATGCTTTATCCATATGGCAAGTAGCCAAATTAAAATTAGGCCCATCAGATATGACTTCAAGCGTAATCGAAACACAAAAGCTCATAATATAAATTCAACAACAGATGATTATCTTCAACTTACCGCTAGTAAACGCACAAGACAAACCAACAGCAAAAGCAAGAGCAACGGTGAAGATCCCAAGCAACACATAGTTCACAGGATGCCGCTGATAATAGCACGACAACGGACAAAGCGCTGCACAACACACAACACACAACTCATCAGCACACACTCCCTCAAAACTCACTAAAACAACAAGCAAACAAACTAAATCATTTTCAACATACTGATGAACGGAGTAATGATGATAACAATATAACAAGCAAATCCTCCTTGTGTAGTAGTCAGAAAAGTGACAATCGGATGATAAGAGACGACGATTGCACCAACAACGACGGTGAGGAGTAACTGTATGGCGACGATCGAGTATATCTTCCGGATAAACGACCACCGGAGATCCGGTGACTCCATCATCGTGGGATACAGTGGTTCGGTTGTCCCCGACTCCACATCGTTCTTCGAGAAGGTTCGATTCCACATAGTTGAAGAATTTGCGTGTGAAATTTCGATGATTTTGCTGAAAATGAGAGGGAATAATTGGGGAATTAGGGTTTCGAATTGGTATATAAGGAAGAAGACGATGAGATGAGTGGTAGGTACAAACAAACCCCCGTTTGGGGATCGCTAGAAGTTTCTTAGCCGCCTTGAAAAATAATTACTTGTAAAATAAGTTTTAGGTAGATTTAATATAAATTAAGCATGCGGTCTAGAGTTTTTTTTATTTATTTTATGTATGCACGTATTACAATTTTATTTTTTATTTTCAACAAACTAAAGATTCGGATATGAACCATGTAAAGAATGTACGATTACAGTTTCTGACACTAACCAAAATTAAGTTTCTCTGTTAAATCATCATGGAATGTCTAAAATACCGCTCTTATAACAATTACACACAATAAAAAAAAAACTTTATTATAACAATACACTATGCAATAATAAAAAAGACCCGACCCCGCCCCTCCCCACCCTAATTGACACCTCCGCCGACAACAAAAGTTCCGTCCAATGGCCATCATCTTTTGCGGGGACACTACTTCAGGTGGCGGCGGTTTTCGAGATATATATGTGGCAGTGGTTTGTTTACGAATCAGATCTGTTGCTGCACGGATGATGAATTGATAGATGATGAAGAAGATGATGAGCTAATGGGTAATGATGAAGATGACGAACTAATCGATGATATGAAGATGATGTCGATAACAATGAAGATAATGCTGACGATGATAAAGATGATGCCAATGACGAAGAAGACGATGAACTGATAAACGATGATGAAGATGATGAAAGGGTACCAAAATCATCAATCCATCTCGCACCCACAAAAAAACACAAACAAACATATTAAAACCAAAACCTATTTCTATAATCAAGATAATTTCAAGGAAGTGAAGCAATAACACCCAATTAGAAACTCTCTTTTATATAAAGAAGATAACACCAAATCATACAGGTCTATTGAAGGGATATCATGTATGTATGCATGCGTCTATGTATACATGTATAGTGCATGTATACTTTTAGAGAGAAACAAATAGTAGATTGGCTACAAATATGAAAAAGACGAGTCTTTTTTTGCAATCTGCGTAATGTGGTGGTGGTGACGGCTGCGGTGATAGGGTGGTAGTGTTGGAGGCAACCGTAGAGTGGTGGTGGTGGTGGTGGAGAAGGAGTTGTGACGATGGTATTAAAAAGTTTTTAGGGTTCTTATTTTTTAGGAGTTGATGGTTGGGTTGTGGGAGGGTGGGTTAGACTTTTTAATGGGTGCCACAACTAGTTAATTAACTTTTTTTTTGTATGCGGGTATTTATATTGTTTTTAAACACTTAACAGAGAAACTTAACATTTGTTATTGACATGTACTGCCAACACCCAACGTACACTCTTTATATAGTTCAGGTCCGCATATGTATTTTTTTAAAAGCAAGGACTGAACTTGCAATACGTACAAACCCCAAGGATTGTCCGTGTAATTTACTATTTGATTTATTACAAATGGTCTTTTTATAATGAACATTAATATATACATAATCCGTGGTAGTTGGTCATCTATGTTCTAATGGTATCATGTTTTGATAAAATATAGATAATATGTGAGAGATAAAGTCAAAAGAAGGTTGGTAAACCTAAACATCATAACAGTAATAAGAATCCCGGTTTGAACCTCGCGGCCCATGCTCCTACTCATGTTCGACACTAGTCCAACTTGTATCATCTCTGACGAGTGCATGTTGCTTTCTGATGTCTTGGGTTAGAGACGAATTTGGCATCGGTCTGTCTATGGGTTCGACATACTGATTTAATAAAATCAATAACATGAGTTTTAAGACGTTACACTTTTTTAATTATCATTCAACTATACACTTTCTATTTTGAAGTGCTTAACTTTCCTTATTCCTACAACATTTGTTGAATCCATCTTCCAATGTAAGTTCTAACACATGGTGACAAATCTCTCTATGCTACTCAAGTTTTCCAGAGAGACCCAAAGTCAGCCCCGAGCCAGTTTTAGCCCATGGAACAAACGTTGTCACGAACTAACCACACAAGGTCGCCTCGAAACATAATAGGACCACATACCACTCCACATTGTTGGGTGTCGAATCCAACAAATAAAATATTATAGTGTGAACCTACCGTCACACACACTGAGAATAGTATGAGCGGAAGTAGGGTTCGTGTACTCAGCGATACGTATCAATTATTTTATACCAAAAACGTTTTAGCACAGTTACTTTTATTGATTATAGGCTAAGGAAGGTGGGGCTTTAGCTAAAAACTAAAACTATAAGTAAATTGCAAAAAGTAGAAAAAAAATTATAGTGAGCTGACACGGCCGTGTCAAAACTGTTAAGGAAATCCCACGCGGCCGTGTTACGGTTCTGCTGGAAAAACGAAAATTGACATTTTTTTGTAGTTTTTAATTATGAAAAAGGGATTACTAAAAACGTTAATTAAATGGTGAAGTAAATTCAAATATAAAAACTAATTCCAACACTAAGTCAATTTCTTGATTTGATTTGGCTTACGATCATTAACGATTAAGGTGCAATGATAATTTTCAATTAATGATTTGTATCGATACTAGACATCACGCCGTTCGGATATCCCCTCTATCTAATGTCCAATCAATCGCAGTTCGTTGATTGGAGCCAACCCGCTACTCTAAGCTCACGCCGTTCGGATCTTAGCGTGCGGGTTGCGACGATAAAAGTATCGATTATAATTAAACACACACGCCGTTCGGTATGCCTAACTAGATTGTGTGATTCTATAACGAGAATGAATTCATAGACAAACTCAAACCGTTAATTGTTCCTTATTTCAAAAATCAAAACTTTGTTAGGGTTTTAAAACTTGAAGAACTTTATTAGAAAAATTAATAAAGTGGCCAATTTTATTAACAATCTAATATATACCGAATTAGATCCGGGTTAAAATCAAGAATCAAACAAACAAACCATCAAAATAAAAACATCTCATAATTGCTTCACATAAATTCAAACCAAAATCATAAAAATTAAACCTTAATGTTGAAATCAAGGATTGTTCTAGCCGGACATGACGACTAGATCAATCAAAACTAAAAATAAAAGAAAACGTACGAATCGAAAACCAATAAAAAACCTAAATTGCTATTGCTCCTCGTTGTTTCTTGAACTTGATTCTTCAAAATAATCTTTTCAAAATCCTTCCAAAGTGCTTCAAGATCCTCCTTTTCTGCAGCATCCCTCCTTTTATCTTTTGAGTTCTCCCCCTTCTTCCAACCAACTCTCCTCTTTTTTTGGTTTTAAAGTTTGGATCTTTATCTTCTTTAAAGTTTGAGTCTTTATCTTTTTCAGCCATTTGATTATTCTACAAAAATCAAAAATATACAAGAGTAGAGTCCATCCTACCAACAACCACTATTTTATAATTAAAATAAAAGATGCATGCAATTAATGCAAATTATATGTTGAAATACAACCTAAAATTACTATAATTTATGACCAAAAATATAACTAACACACATACATGTGTATGTATGTGTGTATAGTTTTGGCATGTGTTTGTGTTTATGTATGTTCTAATTTCATATTTTCATGTTTTCATTTGATTGTGTTTATGTTTATATTTGTTTGTCGATATCTAATTTATGGCTGCTTTAGAACTTTCACTGGATGAGTGACGAAGAGTGGAAACCAACGACGAGTACAAAAGTTGATGGGAACAGTGGTTAGTGATAGAAATTATTGATGACCGCAATGATCGTTCCCTTCGTTTATTAGTCAAACAAGCTCCCTCGAGTTTTGTATACATCAACGTCGAGTTTCTAATTCAGTCTGATAAATTTTTTTAGCTCGAATTAAACTGACTCGTTTAGCTTCAAGCCCAAACTAACTCTATGCTACCTAAAACGGATCAAGTGAGGCTACACTGAAATCGGCTCAAACGACAAAACTTACTCTCCACTCTTCCTCCGATACACACAAACGCAACAAAACATTATCAACAAAAAACATAAAATCGAATTTGGGGGAAAACTGAAAGCCCAATTTCATCTCCCTTTGACTTTCGGTCAAAATCAACGACCTCCGAGTCTCCGACGACCACCATGACGACGGAGGAACCACCGCCACCTTCATCCACCACATCACCACTCGATAAGCCTCTTCACCTACTCACCGACGACGACATTTCTCAAGTCACTCGCGAACAGTGCCGTCAGTACCTCAAACAAAAAGGTGTGTTCATCCTTACGGTTGTAATTTTGTCGAATTTTGTAGGTTTCAATCCTACTTTTTGTTTAATAGATGAATTGTTTGATGATGCACAGGGATGAGACGACCGTCGTGGAACAAATCTCAGGCGATCCAGCAAGTGATTATGCTTAAGGCGTTACTTGAACCGTCGCCGGACTCCGGCGGTTGCAGCCGGAAGCTGCATATTACTCATCGGCCACCGGAAACTCCAACCATGCGTGTACGTTTCGATTAGATTATTATTATCATCTCTACTGGTTCTAAATATTTTATTATCATCGTTTTTGATATTATTATTATACTGTTAAACAGAGATTTGTTATAATATTATCTAATCGTTGATTAGTTTACTGTTGCTTTTGTTTTCGATTAATATTGTGAAAAGGTAAAATGCAGGTCCAGAAAGGAACAAGTGATGATAATTGATAAGGAAGTCTCTGTTTTTAGTTGATGAACCGGTACATGTTTGGCGCAATGGCAAATTTTGTTCCTCGTGGGTAACTGAATAAGTCATTTTACCCTATCAATGTACTCACAGGCCCATTTATGTATTAATGAAGAATCTATCTTGTTTTTGCCTATTCTTGCTTGATATGAATTCATTTTCATTTGTGTTATGTTAGCGTTTGATTGATGATGCGCATATGAATGATGTTATAAATACTAGATGTCACTAGTCTAAAGTGGGGGCACCAGAACACTGTTGAATATGTTGGATGCAGAGTGATATTTATCATAAATTTGCTAGAATCACAGTTGATAATGACTTGTATATAATGTGGGATTATACTTGGTATGTTTGTTTGTTTGATTAGACAAATGGCTTTGTTGTTTTTGTTGCTCCTTAGCATGTTTTGGGAACATTATCAGAGAGGCTTAGTCGCAACTGATGAAGTTATGAGTGTCTATAAGGTGTAATTCTTTACCAAAATCATATGTTCTTTCTCTAGACAAGCTATTTTGATTAGTTATCAAAAATAAATTACGGGGTTATTAGAATTGGTTGTTTAGTCAGGCAGAGATGGAAAACAAGAGTTACAGACTTACAGTATGATTGATCATTTTCAAGAAAAAAGTGTACATCATCTTAGCACCGCATCGTGTTCAACATGTTAAAGGTCATACTTCTTTTATTCTTATAAGGGATTAATTTGTTTTTTTTTTGCTTGTATGGTTCATGTTTACTGGTTTAACAGACAAGGTAAAAGGACAGATGACAATATTTATAGTGGCAAGGTGAAATAAATATGAAGATATCCCAGCAGAGAAGGTATACAGAATGTTGCACATTTTTAATTATTCTATGTTACTAATAGGTCAATTTGGGTTGTTTTTATCTCAAACAGGTCAAATAAAAAGTAGTTAAAAGGGGAATGGGTCAAACGAAGTGAAAGTTACCCAAAGTCACTCCTAACTGATTCGTTTCGACCCAATTTTCCACCTCTAATAGATGTGATTAAACTTGTGTTCTCTCAGTGATTTCTTTTTAATATTGCACTTGAAATTGATTAGCGGCTGAAGGTTCAGCAAGCACGAAAGCATCACCTCAAAGATACCTTGAAAAACGGAAAGATAGGTACCCCTTCAGCTCTCTTTGCAACAAGCACTCGTTCCAACAGTTTGTTTGCTTCCTTTTGTGTTTTTTCTCATGTTTTTGTCAGGTCAAGGTCTAAGAGCAAGAGAAAAGCAGTAAGGTCCTGCATTTGACAGTTTGGGTGCTTATATCAGCAATCAAATTCAGAATCAGGACCAAAATGAGCACTCAAATAGCAGTTATGCATGCTCTACACCACCAATAAGACCTCCTAACACTCGTAACGGGTTTAGCTAATAGGGAGTGATATAGTGACACATTCAAATCTATCTGCCATTATATTTGACAAAGGTAACAAAACTATCTCCAAGGCACCATTTTAGCTATTTATATGTTGAAACTTCGTGTGAAGCCTCTTTTTGTGCTTACATTATATAAAATCATTTTGAATAATCTGTTTTTTTGGATAGCCAATCTTCAACTCTGAACCTTCAGAAAAACCAAGGGTGAATTAGAACCTAATGATGACTTATATAGTTATATGCACGTTTAATATATTAGACTAGCATGAAAGTATGATGGATGTGCCTAAGGTGTAAGTAGACTGGCATTTTATAACATTAGGCACCATGTTATTAATGTATCGGAATCAAGAAACGTTGAAGTCCAGTCATAGTCGTAGGTGCTTTCACTATACTCCCACTAGAAGTGCAAGATGGGACATACGGAGGGTTTGAGTAATTGGTCAAAGCAGATTTGTTTTGAAACGGGTCATTTCTAGTATGGGTCGAAACATGCGGGTCAAGTAGGTTGAAAAACTCACTTTTATGTCCATTTTCTTATAGTAGTTAAAATGTCTTAATCATGAGTCATGATTATAATTGTTCAATGTTTTGTGCACACTGGTTGTATGCATTGCAAATAGGCTTTGGGCGACTTTCAGTTTGTGACCCTTTCCTTCTTTTAGTAATTAGTTAGTTTGACGGATCGAGAAAAATGGAATGGTTGTCTTCGAATACAAAGCTTTTTAAAACTAAAATGTGTAATAAGTTATCTCAACCATCAATTTATTTAATTAATGGTTAAAATAAAATTGAAGGAAAATTTGTTATAGTGCTATTTTAGTATAGGCATTTTTTGTTAACTTTTTGTAAGTTTTTCAATTTTTTTAAATGTTTATAACTTTTATGTACGACATCTTATTTTATATAAATTACACCATAAAAACGAATGTATTTTATCTTTAGAACGGATACAGTATTGTTATATAAAAAGATAAAAAAAGAATTTTATGTTTTTAATCTTATGTCTTGTCATTGTATCTTTAGTGCACTTCATTGTGTTTTTTGTAGTTATTGTGCTGTTTTGAATAATATTATGTCTTTATAAAATGATGAATTTAAAAGAAATATAATGGTGGAGTAACATTATTGTAGTTGTAATTGTAATAGACAATGCTAGATGATAACATGTTTATATAATCTATTAAAAACAATAACAAAAATAACATATTTCCCACTCTAAAACTCTACCTATTTTATAATGTGGGTAAAAAACATATTCCCCCTCTAAAACTCTTTGATGTCATATATACCCAAACAAAAAATTTTAATGTATATATCCCCTTACAAAACCTCATAATCAACAAATTTACCCATTTTCATTATAACTAGTTACTAAAACTTCATAATTGGCAAATTTTTCCCTTACATACATTATAATTGGCAAATTGGTTAAAAGCATATTTACCCTCTAAAACTCTTTAATAACATACATATTATCTCTAAGTGTTTATTGATTTTTGTTTGGGTATATATACATTTAAGGGGGAGGATTATATTATCATAACTATTTGGGTATATATATGCAAATATGCAATTAAAGTTTTTACTTATATGCATTTAAGTGATGTTTAAAGGTATATATGCAATTAAATACGACATGGTTATTAATTAATAAATCAACGCTGCCAAAGTTAGTACAAACGCTCCAAGGGCAAGTTACAAGTACAACTACTCAAACTTAGGGGGATTGTTTGACAATTTTTGAATGATTAAGCGCTGAACCAATAAGAGGTCTGAATTATTAAGTGATGAACCATTAAGAGGTCTGAACCATTAAGAGTTCTGAACCATTAAAAGCTAGTATATTGCTTAACTATTCAAAGACAAATGCTAACCAATTCAGGTAAAAGGTATTAACCATTTAGCATTAGACCTCTTAACCATTCAGCATTAGTATAATGCTTAACCATTCAGAGGCAAATGTTTGAACTATTTCGACATTTACTTGCGAAACAAACAGTCTGAACCATTAAGTGCTGAACCAATAATACATCTGAACCATTAAGATGTTGATTCAGGTGCTGCCAAACAAGCCCTTACTATTATTTTAATTCAACAAAAACATTTAATCATCTTTTGTTTTATTTTATTACTTTTATAATTTAATGTTTTATACAATTTTAAATACACCATTTTAACATACTTATTTTGAGATATGTTACTGTATATAATTTTGTTTCGAAACCGACACTGTCCAAATATAATATAATTTAATTTTTTCCACAACATAACATTTTTCTAAATTCCCAATGATCATTGTGATGTGGTCATTCATTATAAATTTTATTTAAATCTACAACATGTGGCCAAAATACACGAATCAAATATAATGTATTTTTTGTTTAGTTCATAGAACGTAATAATTCTTATATTTCGATTATACCGTTTTGACGTGCATTATACGTAAGTTTTGCCAACACAAGGGCAACACCCACCTAATTTAAATTAATTGTCATCATCTACAACGTAATTTATCCAGATTCTTAAAAATTTTTTTTTTGTATTAATACGTTTCACGTTCCCTATGCGTGAGAAAAATAAAACATATGCTAAAATAATATACCATCACGTGCCTTATGTTAGAGCTGGCAAATCATGTTTAACATGTTACAGACGACGCGATTAGCACAAGTATCAAACATAAAAATGACACCTTTAACACTTATATTTAGTGGTTTGAGTGTGACAGTTATAAGGTATCAAGAACAAGAACAAAAAATAATAAATCCAAGACTCCTAAGTTTAATTATTTTAAAAAAGTAAACAATGCATATTGCACTTTTTTATTAAACAGATCTTATCGTGTCTAAACAGGTATCCATTTTGCCAGCCCTACCTTATGTATCCCCAATATATTGTAACTATATTCTTGAAGGGGATATATTCTTTTGTTGCTCCACAATTTACTATAAGAGTGCAGAAGCCTTTTATCAATTCTCATCATCTACCAAAATCTCTCATCCATCCTTCTTCTCTAATTAATAGTTCGCCCTCATGACAAAAGTGTACCCCGAGACCATCCTTTCCACTAGAACATCTTCCGATAAACACGCCGCTAGGGCTAGTAAGAACCCGGTGGTCTTGACCGTGTGGAAGAAGTCTCTGCTCTTCGGTTGCTCCGGATTTACAGTGTATGACTCCACTGGCAATCTTAAATTTCGAGTAGACAACTATATGGCCTCGAGAAGCCGAGAGACTGTTCTCATGGATGCCTCTGGTCGCACTCTCCACACCATTCGCCACAAGGTAATGCATACACTTGCAACAACTTTTTTAAAAAAATATTATCTTAAAGTTTATTTCATGATGAATAATTATGACATTATTTGTTTTTACTAGATGTTAAGCATAGCAGACAACTTTTTGGTGTATGATGGTGAACCCTCGGTTAATCCACGATTTTCAGTGACCAAACATATGAATGTTTTCAACACGATGTCACTGGCATATGTGAGCACAGTAGGATTATCAAAGAACATGAAAAGAAACGTGATCTACGAAATTAAAGGATCGTACGCTCATAAGTCCTGCAAGGTTTATGATGACACGCGCCAGTGTGTTGCTGATATTAGGCGGAAGGAAGCCACTGGAGGGGTTGGTCTTGGTGGAGATGTTTTTGCTTTGGTCGTACAACCTTCAACCGATCCTGCCATCATGATGACTCTAGTTATCGCCCTAGATCAAATGTTTGATTCTTCAAAACACTTTTTTACATAAGTATGGCTCAAACCACCTAGTTCAATTCCTAATTTAGTGAAGTCAAAATGTTGTCAAATCTCATTTCCTTTTATACTTGAGATTGTGCTACAACCTTTGAAATCATAGTACGGAAAATAAACAAAAGTGGGTTCAACTACATGTAAAAAAAGTATGGTTGTATACTTGTATCGATTATATATAATGATTTAAAAGGTTTGTTCAAAATTTAGATTATTGCTATAATACTATTTTCCTTGTTCACGTTTAATTCACCAAGTACAAGTAAAAATGAAGAAGAGTAAAAAAAGAAAAAGAAAAAAAAGGAGAGTCGTTTGTGTAGATCAATTGAGCGAGATCCATTTAAATCAAGGGTTTCTTTCAAGATGTAAAGCTGTTTATAGAGAGGCACATATCAATTTCAACCCTAAACGGATCGGGTTTTGATCAACAATTGTTAGAACTAGATCAGCTTGAAACTGTTTTGGTGGATGAAAATCCTACCCCGTAGGAACATACGTGAGTAGATTCAGGTTCGGAATAAATTTATACCAGTTGTTATAAAATGATATTAAAAATGAAGTTAAATTATCAAATAAATATATACAAGATAATCATTTAGTTTTTATTGAAACTATATTGTTGCGTAGTACTGCTTCATCGAAACAATTTTTCATTTTGCTCCCTATTCCTCTTGTATTTCTTCATCAACTTTGAATTTCGCTTTCGTGACTTGAAATATATTCTACCTGTTTCATCGTATCCAAGTGGTCTGTTAAACAATGCACATTTTCATCGGTACGAGAGTGGGTCTTGTTCTTTGATAGATCAAACCTTGCTAATAACAGAAAAAAACAAATTCCGAAACTCTGAGTGTCTTTTAGAGATTTTGTTATCATTTTAGGATTTAAGAGAATAAGAAGCGTTTTAATGTTGTGCTTAAAGCAACACATCCAATACTATTTATACTAACATATAGCACTAAGTCAGTAAAAATAATATAAAAGGGTAAAACAGCTAGTTTACATTAATATGGCCATTTTCTAACGGGTAAATTTTAAAAAAGGTTGGAACTTGTTCCTCAACACAGGTCAACTCAAGCCGGTTCCTCAACGAGGGTCATCTCAAACCAGTTCCAACCTCGTTACCGCCTTAAAATCCCCAAACTGCTGTCTCAAACCGGTAATATATTCCTATCGGTTCTGAACTTGTTGCTCTCAAACAAGTCCCATTTTTATAACAACTCGTTCTAATTCGGACCCGTTACCCAAACTCGTTACCCTGTCCAACTCAACCCTCCCATTTTGCTAGGTATAAAACAAACTAGTACCAATACCCTCACGAGCTGTTGTGGATAACCAAAACCTTTACCCACACGTTAAGTCGAGTGCATTAACAATACTCAAAAGTTTATATAAAACTACATATTGGTTAAAAAACAAACATAAAAATGTCGATAAACATAAACGGGTGTATTGACGATATTAACTAATGTTTAAATTTTTTATCGTCATAGTCAACAACGTTATCTAGATTCTTACAAGTTTCTTCTTTTATTAATGTTTTCAACTTTCACGTGCCCTATGCATGAAAATTTTAAAACCTGTGCTAAATAATATACCATCACGTGCCTTATGCATCCCCAATATTTGTAAATATGTTCATTGAATTGATGAAGGGGATATATTTTTATCGACATTATTTCTTTTTACTAGACGTTAAGCATAGCAGATAACTTTCTGGTATACGATGGTGAAGTCTTAGTAAATCGACGATTTTCAGTGACCAAACATGTGAATGTTTTCAACACAAAGTCACTGGCATATGTGAGCATGGTAGGATCATCAAAGAACTTGAAGAAAAGAAACGTGACATACGAGATCAAAGGATCGTATGCTAAGAAGTCCTGTAAGGTGTATGATGAAACGTGTCAGTGTGTTGATGATATTAGAAGAAAAGAAGCCAAGGGCAGGGTTGGTCTTGGCGAAGATGTTTTTGCTTTAGTCGTACAACCTTCGATGTAACCTGCCAACCTTCAATGTTTGATACCGGTTAATAAAATGATATTAAAAAAAGTTAAATTATCAAATAATATACAAAACGAAGATTATTATATATTTATTTTTTAAAACACAGAAAGTAAAAAAAAAACATAAATGCATTAAAAAGTTAAAGAAATTGCAATAGATTTTACTTTTTGGTATTTAATCTTCGTAGTTATTTAGTGTTCAGTCTTTATTAAAACTATTGTCACACTTCATCAAAACAAGTTCTTTATTGGAAATTGGGAATGTCTTTCATCGTGCTACCTCTTCCGCGTATGTTTCTTCATCTACTTGAATTTCGCTTTTGTGACTTGAAATACATTGTATCTATTCCATCGCATACAAGTGGTCTTTCAAACAATGCACATTTTCATCGGTATTATAGTGGGTCTTGTTCTTTGATAGATCAAACCTTGCTCATAATAGAAAAAACAAATTCCGAAACTGTCGTTGGAGCCATGTTCGAATGTCTTTTAGAGCTTTTGCTAGCATTTTTACGATTTTAGATAATAGGGAGCGTTTTCATGTTGTGATTATAATAACAAAGGGTAAAAACGGCTAGTTTACATAAATATAGCCCTTTTCTAATGGTTAAACTATAAAACAGTCGGAACTGGTTCCTCAACGCAAGTCAAGTCAAGCCGGTTCCAACCTGGTTCATGTCTTATAATCCCCAAACCGGTGTTTATATTCATATCGATTTTGTACTTGTTCCTTATAAAAAAGTTCCATTTTTAAGAACAACTCATTCTAATTCGGACCCATTACCCAAACTTGTTACCTCGTCCGACCCAACCCTCCCAATTTGCTAGGTATAAAGCAACCTAGTATCAATACCCACAAGTTGTGACAAACCAAAACATTACCCACACGTTTAATCGAGTACATTGACCATACTAAAAACATGGGCGAAGCGTAGTGAGGGCGGAGAGGGGCCTCCGCCCCTTTCTTTTTTTGGTCAGCAGTGGTTTATTTTTGGTCCCTTATTGTAAATTTTTTGTCCGGTTGTGTAATTTCTTTAAATATATATAGAGTTCGCCCCCACTAAAATAGTTTACTTTCGCTCCCGCTTCCTATAGTGTGGTTCAAGCTGCGTCACTCTCAAAAATCTATATTAATGTTAGAATTATTTAAAAAGTAAACATAAAAATGTCGATAAACATAGACTTCATTAACGATAATTAACTAATGTTTAAATTTATTATCATCATCATCAACATTATCTAGATTCTTAGTAGTTTCTTCTTTTTATTAATGTTTTTCAACTTTCACGTGCTCTATGCATTTAAAATTTAAAACCTATGCTACAATAATATACCATCACGTGTTGTAAATATGTTCAATGAATGGATGAAGGGGATATATTCTTTTGTTATTTCAGAACTTGCTATAAGAGTGTAGAGACCCCTCTAAATCCTCATCATCTACCAAAATCTCTCATATATCCAACCTTCTTCTCTAAGTAGTTCTTCATCATGACAAAGGTGTACCCCGAGACCATCCTTTCCGCTAGAATATCTTCCGATAAACACGTCGCCGAGGCTAGTAAGAACCCGGTGGTCTTAACCGTGTGGAAGAAGTCTATGCTCCTCGGTTGCTCCGGATTTACAGTATACGACTCCACTGGCAATCTTAAATATCGAGTAGACAACTATATGGCCTCGAGAAACCGAGAGACTGTTCTCATGGATGCCTCTGGTCGCACTCTCCACACCATTCGTCGCAAGGTAATATATACACTTGCAACTTCTTCTCAACAAAAGTCATCTGAAAGTCAATATTTACACGTGAATAATTTTGCATTTTTTTTGTTTTTTACTAGATGTTAAGCATAGCAGAAAACTTTCTGGTATACGATGGTGAAGCACTTGTAAATCCACGATTTTCAGTGACTAAACATGTGAATGTTTTCAACACGAAGTCACTAGCATATGTGAGCACGGTAGGATCATCAAAAAACTTGAAGAAAAGAAATGTGACCTACGAGATCGAAGGATCGTATGCTCAGAAGTCATGCAAGGTGTATGATGACACGCGCCAGTGTGTTGCTGATATTAGAAGAAAAGAAGCCAAGGGAGGGGTTGGTCTTGGCGGAGATGTTTTTGCTTTAGTCGTACAACCTTCAATGGATCCTGCCATCGCGATGACTCTCGTTATCGCCCTTGATCAAATGTTTGATTCTTCCAGACGCTTTTTTACATAAATTTGGCTCAAACCACCTAGTTCAATTCCTAATGTTGTCAAGTCAAAATGTTGTCAAATCTCATTTCCTTTTACACTTGAGATTGTGCTACAACATTTGAAATCATAGTACGAAAAATAAACAATAATGGGTTCAGATGTTAGCTTGGTTTTAACTTCCAACTTGAAATTTATACAAGACATGGGTCGAAATTAATGTGTTAATTTTGAGCGACTTTCGAATTACAAGCTATTTGAATAACCCTAGTTTCACTATACTTACTTCTAAATGAGTATGTTTATCTCAAATGAATAATATCAGCTGTAAATGAAGGGGTTCATGCATGTAAAAAAATTACAGTTGTATTGATTATGTATATTGATTCAAAAAGTTTGTTCAAAACTTTGATTATCGCTATAATACATTTTTTTTTAATTCACCTTGAATACACTAACTACTAGTAGTTAAAATGAACAAAAAGAAGCTTTTAGGTCAATCCATTTCAATCATGGTTTCTTTTAAGATGTGAAGCTGTTTGTAGAAAGGCACACATCGGTTCTAACTTAACCCTAAACGGATTTCAGTTTTATCAACAATTGTTAGTACTAGGTCAGCTAAAAATCTTTTTAGTAGATGAAAACCCTACCCAGTAGGAAAAGAGACTTGAGTAGATTCATGGCTAGAATAACTTGATACTAGTTTAATGTAATGATATTAAAAAAGTTAAATTATCAAATAATATACAAGATAGAGTTTATTATCTATTTATTTTTTAAAACGCAGAAAGCAAAATAAAAAAACATAAATTCTTTATAAAAAGATAAGAAATTGCGGATATATTTTACTTTTTGATACTTAATTGTCGTCGTTATTTAGTGTTTAGTTTTTATTACAACTATTGTTGGACAACTTCATCGAAACAAGTTCTTTAATGGAAATTGGGAACGTCTTTCATCGAGTTTTTCCTCATGTATTTCTTTATCTACTTGAATTTCACTTTTGCGTCTTGAAATATAGTGTATCTGTTACATCGGATCCAGGTGGTCTTTCAAATAATAAACATTTTGGTCGGTTCTAGAGTGGGTCTTGTTCTTCGATAGATCAAACCTGGCTAATAATAGAAAAAATAAATTACGAAACTACCGTAGGAGCCAAGTGTGAGTGTCTTTTAGAGCTTTTGTTAGCATTTTTACGATGTTTTAAGAATACGGAGCATTTGTATGTTGTGATTAAAGCAACACATCCAATACTATTTATACTAACATATAAGGGCAACACAATAAATAAAAAAAAAAAAAGTAAAAACGGACAGTTTACATTAATATAGCCTTTTCTAAAGGCTAAATTTAAAAACGGTTGGAACATGTTCCTCAACGCATGCCAACTCAAGCCGGTTCTTCAACGTGGGTCATCTCAAGCCGTTCCAATCTGATTCCTGCCTTATAATCCACGAACGGCCGGTATCAAACCGGTAATTAATTATATTCCTTTCAGATTTGAACTAGTTCTTTTTAAACAAATCCTATTTGTTAGAACAACTCATTTTAATTCAGACCAGTTACCCAAACTCGTTACTTTGTACGACCCAACCCTCCCATTTTGCTATGTATAAAACAACCTAGCATCAATACTCTCACGAGTTGTGGCGCGCAACCAAAACCAATACCCACACGTTAAATCGAGTGCATTAAACATACTTAAAACTTTATATAAATATACGAATCAGTTAAAAAGTTAACATAAAAATGTCGATAAACATAAACGGTGCAATGACGATATTAGCTTTGTTAAAATTTATTATATGGTCATCGTCAACTATATCCAGATATATTCTTAGAAGTTTCTTCTATTTATTATTATTGTTTTCAACTTTCACGTGCACTATGCATGAAATTTTTTAAAAAAAGGTGCTAAAATAATATACCATCACGTGCCTTAAAGTATCCCCAATATATAAATATGTTATTGAATGGGGATATATTCTTTGTTGTTCCACACTTCCACAACATACTATAAGAGTGTAAATGCCCCTCTCAATTCTCATCATCAACCAATATCTATCATCCATCTTTCTACTCTAATTTGTTCGTCGTCATGACAAAGGTGTACCCCGAGACCATCCTTTCCACTAGAATATCTTCCGATAACCACACTGTCGGGGCTAGTAAGAACCCGATGGTCTTGACCGTGTGGAAGAAGTCTATGCTCCTCGGTTGCTCTGGATTTACAGTGTACGACTCCACTGGCAATCTTAAATTTCGAGTAGACAACTATATGGCCTCGAGAAGCCGGGAGACTGTTCTCATGGATGCATGTGGTCGCACTCTCCACACCATTCACCACAAGGTAATGTATACACTTGTAAAATTTTGTTAAATCATGTTAATGTCAGTTACATGATCAATAACTATGACAAGGTTTGTTTTTACCAGATGCTAAGCGTAGCAGACAACTTTCTGGTGTACGATGGTGAAACCTTGGTAAATCCACGATTTTCAGTGACCAAACATGTGAATGTTTTCAACACGATGTCACTGGCATATGTGAGCACGGTAGGATCATCAAAGAACTTGAACAGAAGAAATGTGATCTACGAGATCGAAGGATCGTATGCTCAGAAGTCCTGCAAGGTGTATGATGACACGCGCCAGTGTGTTGCTGATATCAGGCGTAAGGAAGCCAAGGGAGGGGTTGGTCTTGGCGGGGATGTTTTTGCTTTGGCCGTACAACCTTCAATGGATCCTGCCATCGCGATGACTCTCGTTATCGCCCTTGATCAAATGTTTGATTCTTCAAGACGCTTGTTTACTTAATTTTGGTTGAAACAACCAAGTTTAATTCCTAATTCTGTCAAGTCAAAATGTTGTCAAATCTCATTTCCTTTTATACTAGAGATTGTGTTACAACCTTTAAAATCATAGTTCGGAATATAAACTGTAGTGGGTTCAAATACATTGTAAAGAAAAAAGTACAGTTGTATTGATTATGTATAATGAATTAAAAGAGTTTATTCAAAGTTTAGTATCGCTATAGTTAATACTATTTTTCTTATTCACATTTAGCACACTAAGTACTAGTAAAATGAAAAGAAAAAAGAAAGAGTTTTGTAGATCAATTGAGCAAGATCCATTTCAATCATGGATTTGTTTTAAGATGTGAAGCTTTTTTGTATAGAGTCACATAACCGTTCCAACCCTAAACAAATTCGGGTTTGATCAGCAACTGTTAGAATTGGGTTTTCTTGAAATCATTTTGATAGTTGAAAACCCTACCCGCTAGACAGATTTGAGTAGATTCATATACGAAATAAATTGATACCTGTTTAAAGTAAATTGATATTAAAAAAGTTAAATTATCAAATAAATATACAAGATAGAGTTTATTATTTATTTATTTTTTATAATGCATAAAGTAAAAAAACATTAATTCGTTAAAAAACTGAGAAATTACGACTAGATTTTACTTTTTGATATTTAATAGTCGTTATTTAGTGTTTAGTTTTTATCAAAACTATTGTTGCATACTATTTCATCAAAACAAGTTTTTTATTGGAAGTTGGTCGTGCTACCTCTTCCTCTTGTATTTCTTCATCTACTTGAACTTCGCTTTCGTGACTTGAATATAATGTATTTGTTTCATCGTATCCAAATGGTCTTTCAAACAATGCACATTTTCATTGGTACTAGAGTGGGTCTTGTTCTTCGATAGATCAAATCTTGCTAATAATAGAAAAAACAAATTCCATATTTACCGTAAGAGCCATGTGAGAGAGTGTCTTTTAGAGCTTTTAATTTGTTAGCATTTTTACGATTTTAGAGAATAGAAAGCTCTTTTATGTCGCGATTAAAACAACACATCCAATACTATTATAGATGGAGCGAGACGGTAAAAAATAATTAATAAAAAAGGTAAAGACGGCTACTTTACATAAATATAGCCTTTTTCTAACAGCTAATTTAAAAAACGCTTGGAACCTGTTCCTCGACCCAGGTAAACTCAAGCCGTTCCTCAACGCGGTCCATCTCAACCCGATTCCAACCTGGTTCCTGTCTTATAATCCCCAAACCACCGGTCTCAACCCGGTAATAAAATTCCTATCGGTTTTGAACTTGTTCCTCTCGAACAAGTCCCATTTTTTAGAACAACTCGTTCTAATTCGAACCCGTTACCCAAACTTGTTACCTTGTCCGACCGAATCCTCCCATTTTGCTAGATATAAGACAATTAGACAAAATAGTATCAATACCCTCACGAGTTATGGCGCGCAACCAAAACCCTTACCCTCACATTAAATCGAATGTAGCGACCATATATACACAAAAGTTTATATAAAAGTACGTATTATAAAACTAACATAAAAATATCGATAAACATAAACGAGTGAATTGACGATATTAACTAATGTTTGAATTTATTATCGTCATCCTCAACGTTATTTAGATTCTTAGAAATTTCTCTTTTTTATTAATGTTTTAATTATCTATCATATATATGCCCTATGCATGATAAATTTAAAACCTGTGCTACAATAATATACCATCACGTGCCTTATGCGTCCCCAGTATTTATAAATTATATATGTTCATTGAATAGATGAATGGGATATATTCTTTTGTTGTTTCACAACTTATTATAAGAGTGTAAAAGCCCCTCTCAATTCTCATCATCTACCAAAATCTCTCATACAACCTTCTTCTCTAAGTAGTTCTTCATCATGACAAAGGTGTACCCCGAGACCATCCTTTCCGCTGGAACATCTTCCGATAAACACACCGCTAGGGCTAGTAAGAACCCGGTGGTCTTGACCGTGTGGAAGAAGTCTATGCTCCTCGGTTGCTCTGGATTTACAGTGTACGACTCCACTGGCAATCTTAAATTTCGAGTAGACAACTATATGGCCTCGAGAAGCCGAGAGACTGTTCTCATGGATGCCTCTGGTCGCACTCTCCACACCATTCGCCACAAGGTAATGCATACATTTGCAACAACTTTTTATAAAAAAAAAAAAATATTATTTTAAAGTTAATTACATGATGAATAATTATGACATGATTTGTTTTTACTAGATGTTAAGCATAGCAGACAACTTTCTGGTGTATGATGGTGAACCCTCGGTTAATCCACGATTTTCAGTGACCAAACATGTGAATGTTTTCAACACCAAGTCACTGGCATATGTGAGCACAGTACGATCATCAAAGAACTTGAAGAGAAGAAATGTGACCTACGAGATTGAAGGATCGTACGCTCATAAGTCCTGCAAGGTGTATGATGAAACGCGTCAGTGTGTTGCTGATATTAGAAGAAAAGAAGCCAAGGGCGGGGTTGGTCTTGGCGGAGATGTTTTTGCTTTAGTCATACAACCTTCAATGGATCCTGCCATCACGATGACTCTCGTTATCGCCCTTGATCAAATGTTTGATTCTTCAAGACACTTGTTTACATGATTTTGTCAAGTCAAAATGTTGTCAAATCTCGTTTCCTTTTATAGTTGAGACTGTGCTACAACTTTTGAAATTATAGAATTGAAAATAAACAATAGTGGGTTCAAAACTTCTAATGTTAACTTGGTTTGAACTTCCAACTTGAATTTTATACAAATACAGCTTAGATTATCGCTAAAATACATTTTTTTATTCACATTTAATACACTAATTAACTACAAGTGAAAATATACTTAAAAAGGCATTCTTAGATAAATTCAGGGAGATTCATTTCAATCATGGGTTTCGTTCAAGATGAGAAGCACTTTGTAGAGAGGCACGGATCAGTTCTAACCCTAAATGGGTTCGTGTTTGATCAACAACTGTTAGAATCGAGTCTGGTTGAAACCGTTTGTAAATGAAAACCCTACGTGATAGGAACTAACATGAGTAGATTTAAGGGCGGAATAAATTGGTGTTGTTTTAGAATAAAATGATATATTTTAAAAATAAAGTTAAATTATTAAATTAAAATACAATGTAAAGTTTATACGAGAATAAAAAGTAGTGGGTTCAAATGTTAACTTGGTTTGAACTTGACTATACGAGACAAGTTAACTCGGCTCGAATTAACGTGCTTATTTCAAACGAGTTTCGAGGTACAAGCTTAATAAACCTAGTTCCAGCATACTTCACAAATGAATAATATCAGCTATTAATGGACTGTGTCACACATGTAAAAAAACGTACAAATGTATTTTAATTCACATTTATACTCAGGTACTTGTAAATATGAAAAAAAAAAAAGAGAGTATGTAGATCAATCCAATTTGATCCGTTTCACTTATGGGTTTCTTCAAGATGTGAAGCTTTTTGTAGAAATGCACAAATCATTTCCAAATCCAAAACGGGTTCCGGTGTTTAGTCAACAACAGTTAAAACCTCATCAGGGCGGAACTGTTTTCATGGATGAACACCCTACCCGCGGGTAGGAAGTGGTGCAAGTAGATACATACCCGTACGGGTTAGAACCGGAAGTGGAACCTTTTCAGAACAAAATAATATTTACTTTTAAGATAATTAATTATCAATTAAATATACATAATAAAGTTCATCGTTTATTTATCTTTAAAACTTTGGAAAGTAAATAATTCATAACAAAAAAAAATCAAAAATCAAAGAAATTACGAATACATTATAAAATGTTTAATTCTCATCGTCGTTTAGTTTATAATCTTCGCAGGAACTACGGTTGTTGCATGTTGCTCCATCAAAAGCAAGCTATTAATTGAAAAATGGGAATGTCTATCCACGTGCTACCTCTTTCTCGTGTGTTTTTTCTTCTAGTTGAATTTCACATTTGATACTTGAAATATGTTGTATTTCATCGTATCCAAGCGGTCTTTCAAACAAATGGAGATTTTCATCACCATTAGACTGCGCTTTGTTCTTAATATAGATAAAACATTGCCGTTAACGTTAAAAAATAAAATAATAAAAATAAAAAAGGGATTCTAGAGCTACCGTGGAAGCCATGTACGAGTTTTTTTAGTTTTTTTTTAATTTTTTATTTACAATTGCAATAAATAGAGTGTTTTTGGTGTTGTGATTAAACCAACATATCCAATACTACATATCTATACTAACATGAGGACAAAATAATTTTAAAGAAGATGAAAAAAAAGGTAAAATAAGGACTAGTTAAGTGATATATATATAGTTGTTCTCCAACGGCTAGATTTCAAACACGATTTGAACATGTTCCTCAACAGTCAACTCAGGTCAACCGGTTCCAAATTGGTTCATGCCTTAGAACCCCCAAACCTGTCTCAAATCAATGATTCCTATCGGTTCTGAACTGGTTCCTCTCAAACCGGTCCCATTTATTTTCGGATAGGAATACGTCAGAACCATTTTTTTTGCATCCCTAGGTAAATTGAGTGTACAGTTCGATTGTGTGATGGATGTTTCTTCTTTGCTAGAAATGAAGTTTCTGTGATTTGAAAATTAAATTGGAATACAAGTGTAGACATACCCCAAAGTAGCCTCACTTCACATTTTGATAAAGATAAATTCAAGAATAGAATAAAGAAACGAATCGTAGAGTATAATTTTTATATAGTGAGAATTTAACCACCACAATATTGAAAATGCTAAAGAAACATAGCCATAAATTAATAATATAAATTAACAAGTAGAAGAATCATCATAAATGACATTTTTAGCCCGCAATAGCTCATTCTTGCAAAATGTAATGTCTTTTGTACAATCAAACATTGGAGTTTTTGTGCATTAGATTTGTTGAACCATCTGCATAAGTAGTTGTACCTCTGCTCTGTATATAGTGGTACCTGTGATTACGTAAGATTAGCAACGAATTTAGATTAGGGTTGGGTTATACAAACACTCATTTATGTTATTGAGACACACTATTGTCTCTATCTCTCTCCATGTATCTATATGTATGTATAAAAAGATATAAAGATGATAAAATAAATTGGTGTATCAATAACATACCCTTATAGATTAACATGCCAAATTAGTCAAGGGTCCCTTTAGCAGAAAAAGATGAGTGGCTTTAAGGATAAGATGGTGGATTTGAAGGAATAATAGTCAAACACTTAAACGGGTCAATTGTCCAAAGTTTATTTAAATAAGTATTATACGACCTCGTGATTCGTTTGATTATTCAAATATTTCAGTTGTTATTTTAATAACATTGTTTTGTAATTATGATTAACGTGATAACTTTTCATAAAAATATTATAAAAAGTGAAAAAAAAATGTTTATGGGTAATAAACATGTTAATGTTTAGGATTTGTTAGTAACCATCTTTATATGAAATTTATCTTTGATTAGTTTAATTTAGCTCCCTAACATTAAAAGGATTAGTTTACCTGATCACCAAGCTTATGACGTCATTTACTAGGTCAACCCAACCGTAATTAAATAACCTGCCTTGACCCGAACACATTACGGACCACCCATCTTTCCACCTCTAGGCAATGTTAAAAAAAACAGATTAAGCAGAAGTTTCACAAGGTATAACCACTTCGATTAACCTCAGAAAGCGAAGGTGTTAAACCTAATCTTTCTACTCTAATAAAAGAGTATCTTGAATGCCACGTGGCATCACCACAATCATCCTCACCAAAATTTTCCCGCCTCTCTCCTCTTAAATAATTACCTTAATTATTAATTATATTATTTAACATTTTTTACATTTAATAAATTAAAAAAGATATCTATTTATTAATGTTATTTCTAAATAAACAAATGTTTTATAAAATAATTAGCTATTCGAAAGCATAAAACTTTTTAAAAAATACAAAATATTTTAAAATTGGTATTTTTAAAAATTCAGTTAAGGAAACTTTTAAGAATGACATTTTTACAAGGTTTGTTTTAGAACACAATGTTTTTTTTGTTTGTAAAAATTTAAAAATAAAATTTTAAAAAGTTAATATGACTATTTTATTAGTTATAGTATTTCTCATATGTAATTTCAGTCATATCATATCTTAGAATATTATTTTATAATTATTATTGTATTAATAATTTATTTATTCAACCCGTGTAATACACGGGTTTACTAAAGCTAGTATTGAATATTCACATATGAAAATAAGGGTTGGGTAAGCAAGAATAAAGACCAAATCATAGAAAAGTTAGTTTAATTAATGTATAATGGGTATGTTTATCAAATATTTTTGAGTCAGCAATTCGGTTTGGTATTTGATTAGGTTTAGAAATAAGGGTTGGGTAAAGCAAGAATAAAGACAGGGTTCTGTTTTTCTTTTTCTTTTTCTTTTTTCTTTTTTGTGTGTGGAGGGGGGTGGGGGTGGGGGGCATATTTGGAGCATCTTTTGGCAGCCCCAAATCTTAGAAGATATAGTTTTAGTTAATGTTTATATTGGGTATGTTTATCAATTATTTTTGAGTCAGCAATTTGGTTTGGTATTTGATTAGGTTTAGGAGTCTTGTATTCCAAGTTTCTGTATAAATAGGACTCTTAGGGGTAATGTTTGGTGTGTGATATCTGGGTGATTAATAAAAATTATAGTGTCGAGCGGTTGCTCATCTTCTGGTGTTCGGATTTTCTGGACTTTCTGCAAGTGTTAAAACCAATTGTGCAAACAGATAAAGTGTGTTGTTAAATCCACTTAACTTCCTAAAATAGGAACTGAACAGAAATCTGGAATATCATTTTGACAAGTTGCACAGAATTATATTACCCTGGACTATTTTAACATGATCTATAATCGTTATAGTTTGAAGAAAAAGAAAACTTGTCAAAACGGAAAAATGCTAAAAAAAGTGTGAAGATAACAAGGCTCGATATACTTACATGTAGGGTACTCAGAGGACAGAAAAAGCTTTCAGTTTCAAGTATCATTCTGCACTTTTGTGATCATTAAAGTGCCAAAATTCTTGATATCAGTGGCTGTATGTCTGATTCTAGTGATGTTTCCCATCATCGAACTGTAACTCCCAGATATTTATTCATAACGTTCTTAAATGCCTGTGACAGAAATGAAGAATGTAGTCTTTCTCAATCAAATACTGGTTTTGGATGATTTTAGGATTAAAAATGGCTTAAGATATTTTAATAGTAAAGTCGATGATAATATATATCGTTGAATACAAATGCACGAGTCAAAAAGAAAGAGTGGAAAAAAGAGAGATGCTAAAGAATTGGATTAACTTCTCATTTGGAAGAAAAATATAGACGTCCATAACAAAATTCATGTAAATAACCGACTTAAACTTAAAAAGTTTGTTTGCAACTAAGGGTGAGAGTGTATTCTACAATGAGGAAACAAGGTGAAATAAGACCAATAAAGTGTGTACCTTTTTATATAATAGGCAAACTTACAGTTCAAGTAACTTATAGTTCAAACAATGTTATAAAGGCAACTGTGCAATGTGTGTTATTGCCCAAAGAAGCACATACCAACTCAAAAGAAGAATTAAAGAAGTACAAAAAACGTGATGCTAGAGATTTACCGCATAATTTATGTTAATATTTTACCTGGCATGAAAATGACTCCTTTCCGTTAAGAAGTATATCCATTACAGCAAATTGGTCATCAAATACACCATAAAATGCCCGGTAGAATTCATTCCTGGAAGCAGCAGAATCAAACCATAGTCTGATATCTCAGGGAGGGTGATAAAGATAAACAAATTCTGGATGATTTGGATATTTACCTGTCTTCTTCATTAGTTAGCTGATCCATTTCTTCAAATTTCCTAGTAAGCACTTCAGCTCCTACTGGAGAAACCAAGTGCAGTACTAAAGCCTCCAAAGTTCTTGGAAAGTGATGCTAACATAGTGCAAGCAATTTAAAGACAGCTGATTAGATACTCAGTTTGGGTATTGGGCAAAAGTGGGCTAGAGTCAAAATGTGCACTCTCAAGTGAGGGACAAGAGGGGTCGGGCTGCAACACTATTTTCTCCAGATTTTAAATTTTTATAAATATATAACGTATCAAGCATGACTGCAAGAAAAATATATTATTACATAATAACACAAATAAACATAAATAATAGCTGAATGTCTCTAAAGTGGGATTCAACTAAAACATTCACACTTCAAATGCAGGACAAGAGGGATTAGGTCGAGTCAGGCTGACCTGCAATCATCTTTTATCATTTCATAACTTAATAAAATGTATGTGTTTAGTATGATTTTCCGATAGTAATCTTTTAATAAATCAAGTTTGGAGGTTTTATGTATTTAAATACACTTACTGATGACTTTCGACCCGTTTGACCCATTGGAGATAAAACATAACTCAAATCAACCCATTTATAGTTAAATGGATTGTAATTGACACCTGTAACAAATAGGATAAGAACCTGGAAAACTCACCACCATGGCAAGGAACATCTTTTGAAGATTAAGTGGTTCAAGAGACCAAAAAATATTAGCAACTGGGTCATCCTCCAGGTGATACAGTTCTGAGATCACATTTTTTTTGGGATTGGTTTTCTCCATATCAGGACGCAAATCCACTGCATTACTCAAATCAGCAGCATTGACATGATCATGGACTAAGGAAACAAGTTCGTGAAGAGATCTGAGAGCACAAGGCTCCAGATCATGTAACATATTCCCACCTGGTAAATTAATCGCTACGTAATTGATTTTTTTTGTTAATGTTGAGAAAAATAAACATAAACGTCGAGATGTCTTACAAGCTGTAGATGGATAAAAAATATATAGATATTTTTTTATTATCTAACCTGATGGTTCATAAGAAGGCTTATTACTCACACAAGGGGAGGTCTTACACAGCATCTGATTCTGTTCAATCATGAAAGAAGATGAACCACGCCTCATCCCGGTAATGCAAAACACATAATAATTGGGAAGAAGTGTATACCATTTCTTTGTCGGTCAGTCTTGAAGATTACCGGTTTGATACAGACATGGAACATATTACAAAAAATAAATATCAGTTTATGTATGATGTTCTAACTAGGTTAGAGCCCATGTATTACATGGGTAGAATAAATAAAACATATTAAAATCATTAGTATTATGAATATTTTATTTTCTAGATGTTATTATCCATTGGTGAAATAAAAATATAATGAATATGTAAAAGTTATAACACATAATGAATTAGAAATTATTATTCTATATTTAATATGTATTAATAAATTATTAAAATAACTACATTTATTTTTTAGATGTTTAATAGTTTAGTTTACTTATTTACAATAATTATCATTTAATATGAGAGAGACAAGAAACACAAATATAAATATATTTGTTTTAACATATTTTAGTTAAAAAGGAAAGTCAAATTAATTGGTTCTATAATTTTCGTATTTATTACGAGAGAGAGGTGGGAAAATGATTTTTTTGATATGCTAGAATGATGACACGTGTCTTTTGATATGCTAGAATGATGACACGTATTTAAGAAAACCTTCTTTTATTATAGGTTACTAGCTTTAGTGCCTTGTATTACACGGGTTGAATAAATAAAATATTGATATAATAGATATATTAATTATAAAGTGATATTTTAAGATATGATATGACTGAAATTACGTATGAGAAAGGACTATAAATAATAAGACAGTGATATTAACTTTTTAAATTTTTGTTTTTAAAATTTAAAAAAATAAACATTTTGTTCTAAAACAAAACGTATAAAAATGTCACTTTTAAAAATTTTCTTATTACAACTCCAAAATTTGATTATTTTTTTGTTTTTAAAAATATCAATTTATTTGGAAATAACCTTAATAAATAGATTTCTTTCTTAATTTATTAAATATTAAAAATATTAAAATAATATTATTAGTAATTAAGGTAATTATTTAATAGGGAGAAAGGCGGGAAAATTTGATGAGGATGATTTTGGTGCTGACACGTGGCACTCCCATTTACCCTTTTATTAGAGTAGGAAGATAGATTCATGTAGAAACAAAAAAAGAGTGAAGAAAATACCTTTTCAATATCCTGCGTAAATAATACGAATCCATGTGTTCCAACATGCCAGACATCATTTTAGACTGCCACCAGAAGTTAACAGCAACTGTCAAACTTTCACTGTCAACTTGGTGAAACCTGGGTAGAATATCTAAATTAAAAGTAACAAAAAAATAAATGTATACGAAATTAATTATTTCAGATTTACTCAGGTAGTACACATTCTATGTCAGTAACTCATGAAATTATATCATTCAATCATTATGTTAGAGAGTACCAACTATTTTCCTCGTGAATAACTTTTGTCAAAGATTACTTGAAACGAATGCAACGCTATTATCACTGTATTGGGAGATTCAAGAATCGTATAACGATTGTCATGAATGGCTTTAAAAGATATCAGTAAATAGAGATGAGGCAGTTATGAAAATTTTTGTGAGAAACTTTATAGTCCCAGTTGATTTAGTTTATCTAAAGAAATTATTCCTAACATTATAATTGCCAAATATAAAAGATCGTTGTAGATGTTGGAGTACATAGGAATGCATGAGATTGGAAGTCTTACCACCCTTCAGGAATAAAAAGTGCATCGCCTGCATGAAGAATCACCCTCTGTGAATACTTTTTCAAGTTTTCTGCTCTTGGATGAACGGAAAGGTCCAGTTTATCTAAGGGAACAGCACTGTAAAACACAGAAAACATATGATTTACTTCTACTTGGAGGTGCTTCTAGTTTGAAATATAGGCTAGAATAGAAACATAATTATAAGTTTCCCTGACACATACAGAAATTAGTACCTGTGGTTTGAAGCCTCCCCATACAAATGCATAGGATACAAGAAGGGAGTGGCTGAAGGGGGCCACAGATCAACTAAACAAAAAGAAATTTACCAAGAATTGAAAAGGAAGTAATATATTTATATATATATATATATATATATATATATATATATATATATATGTTGGTGTTACACCCACAATTCATAATCTTATAGATGGAAAGTCCAAAAGTAGTTCATAGTTTCTTAAATGTATCATTACCAGATGTTACAACTATTTGTTAATTCACTTGTTCATGTGAAGTTTTCTTATGGAAAATCAATTAATATCTTAGAGAATTGTGGTAGCAAGTCTCCAGTACCACCCCCAACCAAGCATAACATAGTGCCAAAAATAAATGCATATGAGTATCAAAAGGTGTATTATCTTGTCTCTTGTGTAATGATACAATGATACTAGAGCTAAACTTCCTTAATAACATTTTTTTGATGCGTAGGTGTATAGAAATTGTTTCCCTTGGTAAGTGAAGAAAACAACACCTTGTTTGCTTCCAGAGACCACGCATAAAAGATTATGATGTGGATCATAGTGTGTGCTTGATCTTGTTTGAGCACTATTCATCCATAGATTGATAGAAGCCAGGGTCTTTGTCTCTAGACATAGAGGCTAGACAAATCAAACAAGTGTAGCAAAATGTGAGTATATAGACACACATACATATAAGTAGTCAAAGCTGGTGCACTACTCAAGGCACAAAGAGCTGGCTAGGCACAAGGTGCAGAAAACGGACGCCGAGACAAAAGGAAAATGCATAATAGTTGTTAAACAAAAATCCTAACAAAAATGTTAAAAGATGAATATCACCAACCAAATTGGTTATAACCTAATAGAATTAGAAAACAATCAGATTAATAACAAAGTTCAAAACTAATAAAAATTCAAAAAATAAGCAATATTCATTGTTCATCAATCACCAACCAAATGGTTAAAACCTCATAAAAATATTAAAAGATGAATATCACCTCGCACCATAGGCACGTACCTCGGTTGCCTTTTTAAAAGCTCCCTCAAGCAATTTTGACTACTACGATATATATGTATCCATATGTATGCAGGTGTGTGTGTGTGTGCGCGCGCATTATTGGGTAAATAAGAGAATGATCATCAAACCATGGTGTACATACCGTTTGTATATCTTCTATAAGACCTCCTAATTGAACCCTCTCTTCTTTCTCAATATTCATAATTGGTACCTATATCATTATACACACGTTTTGAATCGTAATTCGTGAGTACATACAGAATCACCCCTAAGTTAACTAAGATCCAACGTCTTCACTTAAATGGTAGTAGAATGGTAGAACAGCTTTTTAGGCAATGGAAAACTAAAACCTCTTGGGGTGTGTTTGGAATTGCATTTTGAAATTGGTTATGTAACACTAAATGATCACAATCAGATGATAACTTGTCATAAAGTGTGTTGCAGCAAAAAGTTTGGAATGACTTTCGTTGTTTGAAGTTGTGATTTGAGTGTTTGGCAAATTCTTATTATTTAGGGAACTAATAGATCATGGTAATATATTGTTGAAGTACTGAACTCTAAAAAACAAATTTTAAAAAACTATTAATTTGAGAAAATTAGAAAAGAAAAAACTACAAACCACTTTTTTTTTTTCAAAATAACATCGGTAGTTTCAATAATACACTTTTACTAGTGTTGTTAACAATCAAAAGTGGGTACGTAATATTATTTTTTAAGTGCAATCGTCAAGTGTGAACCTGATTAATCTGAAATTGATTATTCAGCGTCTAAGTAATTAAACAATCATAATCCAAGTATCCAAGCACAAAAAAAGTGATTGTTATAGCTTCAATAACAATAACGACATAATCAAGTTTATAACACTCTTCCAAACACCCCCTAACAATGAAAGTACAGAATAATTTATCATGGAACCCTTTGAGTGTAGCAAATACTAACCTGTGCTAAATAAATTTGACAAGGAGCATCCCCAACTAACAGATTATCTTGCTCTGTTTCAAAGCCTTCTGGCAAAAGCTTCTCTTCACTAGAGCAAGATGTGTGCCCCTCCTTGCTCTGCAAGGAAAATTCCTTGCAATATCCAATAAAGGTAGCAAAGGGTAACTGGACCTATAAGAGAAACAAAATAACTGCATAGCATCCAAACTCCAAAGCATAACCTATATGATTAACAAAATCATGTAAAACTGAATAAGAAAAATACCCTCTCATGGTTTCTAATATCGCCATAAAAGACTGGAGCAGATTTGGACAGCATAACTTCCACGGTTGATGACCCTGCTAGTTCCTATATATCCATCCATGTATAAAAGGAAAGGTAAATTTGAACCTGTGTAACTAGCCCATATGAATGTGGTAAATTGAATAAGCATGCCGGATCCTGATTTGGAACATGTTTAATAGATACAAAACCATAAATAAACCTAACCATGGACACGTGTCTGCGTGAGGTGATGTTTAGCAGAGGACCATATGTGGTTAAGGATTTTATTTCTTGTAATATAAAGAGGTAGGTGTGTTAAGCCCTAAAAATAAGTTGATGTGCAGTTGTGCATCATCTAGGTCATTTGTGATTCGTGAAATGCTTCTCAACCTATGCACTATGTATACGCGCGCTTAACAAAAAAGCTCCCCATGCCCTAAATTTTCATGATCACTAGAACCCCAACCCTTGTCATTGCAACATGTGTGATCCACGGTTTAGGGTTCACATGAATAAAAAATCTTCAAATTGATGGACCTACTGTTATAATTTCTAGCAACCTGCATCATATAAGTTTTTGCACAAACTTTGAAGCTATCAACTCCCAAAATGCTCAGTTATCTCTGCTACTAAATTTAGGTATACCAGTCAGAAAACACTTTTTTTTTCGAACAGACAATTTATTAATAATATGAGATATCTCAATCCACTCAGGAAAACTATTCATGCCTGTTAACAAAACGAAAATAAGCTCCTAAGTGAACTTTCTATCAATCAATGATGTCTTACAACATAAAACACTCACGTATTAGCTTACGGATTCAACCAATCACCTAATATTGCAACTAGCTTTGAAAACCGAAACCAATCGAGTGTATAAGACGAACCTCTAAGTAATCAAGACCACCAGTTGATGGATTCCACTTACTGAAAGCCTTCCAATCGTTGATGCATCCATGAATAACCTATAGTTGGGCAAACAATATCAAATAAATGCAAAAATTAACTTCGGTGCAAAGATCAGAAGGTGAGTACATGAGTAAATTGTGTATTTATGGATTGGACATTACAGCAGGAACATTTTTAGGTTCGATTTGCGAAGTGAACTCTTGTGCTGATGGAATTGCGTCGATTTTGATGATTCGAGTAGATTCTTCTACCATCGTTGATCACGAGTTGCAGTGAAGACGAAAACGGTGGGGTTTATGCGTTCGTGAGTCCTAACGGCGTCAAATTGCTATTGGCGTGGGTACTAGGTGTGACTGGTGTGTGTGTTTGCGTTTGGATTTTATTCTTTGTTAATTTTTGAATGATTAATATTATCCGTAATGCAACAGCCTACATTTATTACATGCATTCTAGTTATTACTGTTACATCAGCTTTTTATTCATTATTCCTACATGCATTCTCTTTTCTCTTTTTAACTTCAATCCATCATTTCTATATGCAACCTTTTTCTTTCACATCATCATTTTTTTAAATTTTTCTTTAAAACTTTTATTTTGTAATCTTAAAAAATATTTAATAAATAAATGTAAAAATATATTTAAATAATAAAAAATAAAAAACAATATAAAATTAAATAAAAATTAAACTTGCATTACATCAGAAAAATTTATATTTTACTAGAGTTAATTACATAAATAGTCCCTGTGGTTTATTCAAAGTAACAGGTTTGGGTACTAAGGGTTTTTTGTAACATGTTAGGGTATTGTGTTTTCAGTTTTGTAACGAGTTAGAGTATTAAGACTAGCAGACGTTAGTTATCCTGTTAAATTTGGTTAAAATGATTAAAATACCCTTTAAGGACTATTTTTGTAACTCTCTTTTTTTTTAATCAATGGACTATTTGTGTAATTAGGTAAAACATAAAATAAAATTTCCACTCCAACCAACACCCATCTTCTTCTTCTTCCCATTTCTAACCACAAACCCAATAAATCCACCACCGCCGCCTTCTACCATTATCGACGCCGACCACCGCCGCCGGCCACCATCACCGCTGCCAACCATCACCACCGCCCACCTTCGCAGCCGCCCATCGTATCTCTCATATCGTCATTGTCTTTCAACCCCAAAGCTTCAAAATGTTATAAATATATTATAGCTCAAATTTGAATTATTTCAAAACACTATAAACCTACATATTACAAATACTTTAAATAATTAATTATATAAATGATTATATAAATAATTAATTATTTAAAGTTTTATTTAACTATGTTATATCATAAATAGTTAATAAATCTACTTCTTAAACTTTTAGTTACCTTATAAAACAACATTTTATACTTTATTCTTAAAGTTTTGTATTATAAGATCTTTATAATAAATCATTTAAAAAGTTTAAAACTCTATAAAATGATTTTAAATAATTTTAAAGTCATTTAATAAGTATTCAATTAATCATCTTTATCAAGTTTTAAATAATTAATTATTAAATTAATTATTTATTTTCACACGTTATACTTAATTTCTATTAAATCACTAAATTAAATTATTGAATCATTTTTAATATATTCTTGTTCTTAATTGATTTATACCATCTTTATTAAACCAAAACATAAACAAGTCATTATTTTATTTAATTACTTAAACCCCCAAATTCCAATTGAAACCCTAGTTCACGTCTAATTGTTAATCTTATTATTGAACTTAATCTTGAAATTAATACGTTTAGGTAACTTGTAAAAGAAATCGTTGGAGCCTCGTCTAAATTCTTATCATCACCTTATATATATCTTGTGAGTTCTCCATGCCCCTTTTTTACTTTATTTCACACCTTTTGGGGTGAAACATTTTAACCTTATGAACTTACACTTGTAAACATCTTGATACTTGTAAATACACATGCAATTCATCTTTACTTTTTTGTCATGGTTATTTGTGTTATTGTAAGTCTTATATGAGATACATATTTTGTTTACAATTATTAACTATTGCTAGCCTGACGACGTCTTAGATCTTTGGGTCTGACAAGCCTATTTGGTGCTAAAGCCGATGTATTGCTGACTCCTGATGACGTATGACTTGTTCATAATGGGAACCAAGTACACTTAGCCAATCTTATAAACTTGTAATCAAGTCGAGGTTTGGTTGTAGCTATATGTGTTCTATAAACTTGCTAACTCATAACCTTTGACATGAATTGTTAAATCTTTTATATATATATGTATGCTTAACCCATGGGAACTCACCAACTTTCAAAGTTGACCATTTATTTTTAACATGTTTCAGATTTAATACTTGAGGATCTCTTCGTGCTCATATAGGACTTGGACTTAGTTTAATTGAAAATCTTATGTTGTTGTTTATATATTGTTTGTATTGTAATGATTTAATTGTCTTGTAATGTTTAATAAAAATAATATTTAATATTATTTCAACTTATTAGTTCCATGTGCTATGAACAATCGTTTCACATTCGTCCGCCCCGATGATTCCAGCGTCGGTCGGGGTGTGACAACCAAGTCATGAGAACTGGGCATCTATGAATGCAATTGTTGGCAAACTTGGCCAGGTCCAAACCTACACGTACAAATACAATGGCCTTTAAGTCTAAACATTTGAAAACATGCGTGTGAAAAAACGTCATATTACCAAGTCTAATATATACATGGGAACCATCGTCGTGCATGTGTTAATATACATACATGGCTCCAAGCCTCAAATCTAGGGCTCTCCTCGTAGCAGAAAAAAAAAACAATGAGCTCTTGATGAAAAATCATCAAGCTCGCCCCACAGGATCATTAGCAATTCCAGAGATAAATGTTGCTACTAAAAACTCTGAAAGAAAGTGGGGACGAGGTCGTGGCCGAGATTCTTTTGATAAAAGTTACCTTAATAACCGAAACCATTCTTTTAAAGGTAATAATAATTACCGAGGTAACTTTTATAACCGTGGACGTGGTCGTGGCCGTGGATATGGCATTAAAACTAACACTTCTAACGTCGAAAACTGGGTCGCAACAAAAGAACTGAGTACGTCCTCTACCTCCACAAAGGCAGCAAAGCACATTATGGAGCATCCTCATCACTTGAGTGATTCTTAGCTGATGAAGCGTCAAATTTTATGCCTGCATGTGTTCATTCAAGATGGGTTAGCAGAAACGAGGTTATGAACCTAAAATTATATAAAGACATCCGACTATTTTGATTGCTTCTAACAACTTAAAGATTTTAAATTTGATTTTCAGTTTCATTTACTCATATTTAAACCGTACACACCATTGTATTATATAATCTTATAATATATTATAAACATTATGTTGAATATGCTATACCCCTAAGATATTAATGTAAGTGCGGTGTAATATTCTATATTTGAAGCAAGCTTTTAAGATAAGTTTAATATACGTGTGGCCCTGTGGTCAAAAGCCCACGAGGTGCTTGTTTTGGGCCATAGGCGCAACCCAACGCCATATTGTCATATTGATTCAAAAGCCCTATTTTCATATAAAGTTTAGACCAAATTTCGACTAAAATTTGTTTAAATAGGTCAGAAACAATCAGTCAAGCCTTAAACAAGTTTGGAATAAACTCAAAACAACCTAAGTAGCACATAACTGGCCTAAAATATGTATAAAACCAGTAAAATTTATTACTTTTTATCAGACATCTCACTTAAAGAGAGCATATCTTTTTAAGCGTATTGTCCCAATGACCAAGGCTCACCATTCATGCATTGACAGCGCCTTGCGCATTAGACAACTATGGGTGTTAGGCAACTAGTATTCTGGCAGGTGACTTTTAACAAAAATAAATCATAAATGGGGAGCCCAATGGGTATGATGCAAGATAAATGACATGATTTCGTAACGAGATTGAAATAATCAATACCTATACCACACTCTAAATAATGTCATTTATAAAAATTGTTTGAATCAACAAAACACATTGTAAGTTAACATAAGAAACGAAATAAAAAACGTTCACTTATATATAACTTTAAACTGTACAAGGGTATTACTACGATACAAATTCACATAATAAAATTTAACATATTAAAGACAACTGGCCTAAAATATGTATAAACCAGTAAAATTTATTACTTTTTATCAGACATCTCACTTAAAGAGAGCATATCTTTTTAAGCGTATTGCCCTAATGCCCAAGGCTCACCATTCACGCATTGACAGCGCCTTGCGCATTAGACAACTATGGGTGTTAGGGAACTAGTATTCTGGTAGGTGACTCTTAAAAAAAATTAATCATAAATGGGGAGCCCAATGGGTATGATGCAAGATAAATGACATGATTTCGTAACGAGATTGAAATAATCAATACATATACCACACTCTAAATAATGTCATTTCTAAAAATTGTTTGAATCAACAAAACACATTGTAAGTTAACATAAGAAACGAAAAAAAAAACGTTCACTTATATATAACTTTAAACTGTACAAGGGTATAACTACGATACAAATTCACATAATAAATTTTAACATATTAAAATATATTTTTTATAATCTTTTATCACGATTCAATACACACAATAAAACAAAACCAAGTATAGAAAGAAATAAAGTAGATAGTGTATAAAGTAATAAAAAGCGCGCAGAGCACCTCCAATGCGAGAAATGCGTTTACATCCGTGAGCGCGCACAGAGGAGAGAGAGAGGAGAGGAGGGGCGTGACAACTGGCGTGAAAGTAAAAGTGAAGAAAGAGATACGTGGGAACTAATGTATACATGCAAGACGCACGAGGGGTAGAAGAGAGGCAGGACGGGATTCACACTTGAGAAAATAAAGGAGATGATCGGATAGGACGAGCAACAAGCCAACATAAAAAGAGAGGAAACATTGATGGTTAAACTACATAGCAAAGGGGCTAAAATAACATAAATCCATAGTATAGAAACCAAACACAATTCTACAAAGTCTAGTGGTCAAACCATTATATTTTATTAATCATTTCAAAATCTGCAAAAGATTGAAAAGAAATAGAAATACACATAACGAGAAACAAGGCGCGCAGTTGGCATCCAAAATCATTCGAGTTTAGAGTTAGGGCACCAAAAGTGACGAAAAATCTCAAGAGAAATCAAACTCATTGTGATTCACTGATTCGGGGGCTAAATTAGCAGGCAAACCAACAGAAAACGAATCGAATATCACCATCATTGATCTTGATTTCATTATTTTCCCCTAATTGACTCCGATCGATAAGCTCACTTTGATTTTCATCTTTTGTTGATTTTGAAACGATACAACGGAGAGTTTTTGAGGTCGGAGATCCTCCGGATGTAAGAAATATAATCGCATCCGGTGTGTCGTGAAATTGATTCGTTGTTCCTTAACATTTCCGGCGAATGAGTGCTGATTAAAACGATGAAATGGGTAACATTGCTTAAAGACTTCAGAGATAAGGTAGGGTTATCATCGCCTACACCTGCTGGATCGTCTGCATCTCCGTCACCCTTCTCTCTGCACCAGAATAGTAACAATGCCACTTCTTCAAGCTATGACGACCCTTTGTCAAGGTCGGTTTATTGTTTTTCTTTTGCTTGCTTCTTTCTCTGGATCATTGGAGACATTGGTGTGTAAATGATGCTTGTTGATTGTGTATTTAGATGCATTTTTTGTATTTGTCGAGTAATTGAAGTTGTAGGTACATTTGGAGTCGAGCTGTCTTTGCAAGATGGCTATATTTGATAACTACAAAGCTCTTGTTGAGACATGCATTTAGGTTTGTGTTACAGAAAGGCTAATGTTTATGTTTCTAGATATCATAGTGTGAAAGGATAAACTCCGATGATAAAGACTAATAACTTAACCAAACCAGGGGCGTCTCAACGTTTTTAGAGGCCTAAAGCGAAGATGAAATCGGAGGCCTTTTAAAACTTTATCTTTAAAAACTCTCATGTTTTGAAGCACAAGCACTAGTTGATTTATGATTCCTAAATCAGTTAATTCAAAGCAAATGCTAATTGATTCAATCATTTTATATTCAAATAAACTATATCAAGTAACATGCTAAAACAAATAAACAATTAGCAATGTGCAAATCAAATAAAAAGAAACATATACAAAACTAAAACAAATTTAGAACAATTATCAATTAACAACTTGTCCCTAGGACAAAGAATTAAAGGAAAACAATTAGCAATACGTTAAGCAATTTATGAGAGAATTAATCAATCAGAGAACCTGTTTAGCCTAGTACCTAATCGTGAGTCCGTTACTACACTAGATGTCCAGATGAAATCGAAGTTTAAAGGCTTCTTAATTGCAACGAAATCATAAGCGAATCATGGGTGCGCGGTTGTTCATCTTAACCATTTGGCTTTGTTCGTCTCTTCCTTTCAACTCCCCCCACTCCAACCCCCCAATCAAGAATTCACCAATAGCCTGTGTTGAAGATCTACGACCTGCCGACCTAGATTTCCTTCTTTCTTTCATTCATTCTATTTTTTTAATTTAGTTTATTTTGGGCTTAGATCGAGAATGAGCTATTTTTGGTGGCCTATTAGAATGAGTGGGCCTAAAGCTCTAGCTTATTTTTTAAAGCTGTTGAGACGCCCCTGAACCAAACATGGTATAACAGTACAATATTGTGGAGTGACAGTAGTAGGAAATTTCACATTGCTATGTCCACTATTTGATATGGTCATAAAGGAGTAATCATACGTTATATGGTCAAATTATTGATGGTAAAATCAGTTATGGAAGGGCTCTAGCAATGTAGTAGGCTTATTAAATGTTCATTCTCGATTACTGCAATGCTTAATCCAATATGGAAAGAAATGAAGGAAGCTGCAGCTCAAAGCAGCTACAAACTCTTATGGTTTGCTGTTCCAGTAATCCTTTATGTGGCAGTGGGTTACAGTAGGTGGAATTAAGCTTTCATTATTAGAATTATTAGAATAGGATGTTTTTATCTACTATGGTATTCTACATATATTTCAAGTACACAAGTAATTAGTTATTTTTACGAGGCATTTAGATCTTTATAGATGATATATTGATGGTGGCTTGTCGTGATTTCCTCATCAAACTGATAAAAATATTCACTTTCATGTTTTTAGCCATCGAGTTTATTCTAGAACCAAGGAAGTACTCCTTAAACTCCATTAACATTGAATGTTGTGTAAGGGTTTCCTGCTGTATGTTACAGGTCTCCACACATATAGTTAACATATATTTCTCTACATGACCCTCTTGATGGAAATGGTAAATGCTCTAAATAAATCGGACCTAAGCTGCTTTACTTTTTTTTCTCTCTATCATTATATGAAACATACCTGGTTCCAAAAGATTATGAAAGATATTCGATTGTGTGTGTGGGAGGAGGGCTTGATAGTAATTTGAAGGCGTATATTTTTGACAAACATGCAAGCTGCCAAGTTCTGTGATAATTTCACGTGGACACGTTTCTTGCATTTTTTTTCTCCTATGATAGTGTGCGCTTGTGCATTAAAGTAAAACACATGAATTTTTAGTAATTCTATTTGCTCAACATGATTATTCATGTCAAAAGCCTAGTCTACATTAGCTTCACCTCGTACCTTATGCGTTTTTGCATCTTTACCTGTTAAAAAGCAGAGAAAAATACGATCTGGAACTGGACTTCAAGAGATATTGGGAAGAGTTCCGAATATCGACTTCAGAGAAGGTCGGTACATGTTGCAACCATGATTCCTTTTCTTAGTTTTTTCGTACAACTAACAACTGATTGGAGTTGACGGTTTCACTTCATCTATGCAGGAAAAGGAAAAAGCTTTGAATTTTACAATTGATGTTTTCTGTAGATTAGTAAAGCAGCATTCAAATGTAGCACAAGTGATATCTATGTATGGAATCAACTACCCTCATTTAAAAGATCGATTCCTATGCTCTTATTATGCATTTTGCAATGATATTATTTTAAAAGATGACAAATTTTATAAGCATGCTTATGCCACCTTTAGAAGTGCCTATCGTATGCATCTGTTTTTGCATTCACTTCAAAATAAGCATGTTAATAACTAGAGCTTTTAGGTTTATATAACGTTTTTAAACACATTACTAAGAGACATGTCATATTATAAAATGTTAACATCGTCAAGTTTGGATCCACAGGTTAGTAGAGACGCACATATTTTGTTTTGTTGTGGGTAGAGCATTTGTCACAGATATTGAAAAGTTAAAAGTTAGCAGCCAAACAAGATCTTTAGAGATCGAAAGTGTCATAGGTTTTTTCTCAGAGGCTACAGAGGTTTTCTTCTTTTATTTGCTCATTTTCTTTAAATTTGTTTTATATATGAACATACGTTTTTACCCGTACCTTTACAGGATGGAGTTCAAGTTGGTTCAAATTTACTGCAGGCAGTGTCATTCCTTGTTTCTGGAGTATGCATTTAACTTTTGCATGTCATAAATAATTGTTTTTTTGAGTTTTGTTTTTTAGTGATAAATAATGCAACTGACCATTTTATATTTTCACAATGAATAATGTATCTTTTCTATATTGTTTGCAGGCTATTGATAAACAGTCTCTCCTTGATTCTGGAATATTATGTTGTCTAGTTCATATACTTAATGCTTTTCTGGTTTCTGATGGCGGGAATGTGAGGCACAATACAGTTACTGTTGAAGAGGAACAAGAGGTAACTGAAAATGTAGCTCCAGATCGGCAGCTTGAGGTGGGTCATTTGTTTATTTTTTTGCTTCCAATAACTTAATTTGATATCAAGTTAATATCATTTGTTATTTGAAGAGTAGTATTGGTGAGACAGAGATTAGGTTCTTTTACCTGTATGATCATGATTTCTACAATATTCAATGCTATGATAAATACCTGTTCAAGTCCCATGTTGTAATTGTATAGATATGATCCTAAGTGAGGCCAACAAATGAGAGGCTAGAGGATATATTTGTAATTTAATTTTGTTCTTGAAGGTAGAGGGCAGCATTCTGCATATCATGAAGGCATTAGCAAACCATCCTGCAGCTGCACAGAGTTTAATTGAAGACAATTCTCTTGAGCTACTGTTTCAGATGGTAGCCAATGGGTCTTACGCTTTATTTTCAAGATATAAGGAAGGGCTTGTTCCCTTGCACGCCATTCAGCTCCATAGGCATGCGATGCAGGCATTTACGCTTTCTTTATATTCAATTCAGCACCTGACTATCCGCGTCATCATCTCAACTGATAAATTTTTAACATTTTAAATTTAACATGGTATTTGTCGTGATTCCTTTGTTATCAGGTTCTAGGTCTTCTTCTGGTTAATGACAATGGGAGCACCGCTGAGTACATAAGGAAACACCAGCTGGTGATTATTATGTTCTGTTATCCAACTGAATTGGGTTACTCAACATTTTTGAATACCAGTTTTGTTTTATAATATCTTTTTGTGCAGATAAAAGTGCTGTTGACGGCAGTGAAAGACTTTAATCCTGATTCTGGAGATTCTGCATATACAGTGCGTATTGTGGATTTGTTGCTAGAATGTGTGGAATTGTCATACAAACCTGGTCAGTTACATGGTTATTTTCGGTGTACTTTATTCTTTACTGTTTTTTCTAGAGGTGGTTCAGTGGTTGGGTTGCGTGGGTTGATTTGAAACACATTTCTTTCCTAAAATTTTTTGTATTTTTGTTAAAGTTAGTGCCAAACATGATTATGAATAATAATATAAGTTTTTGAATAAAATGATATGGATGGTTTTATGCTTTAAGAAAAGAGAATCATGCAAGTAGCCATTTTTCAGAGCATTTTGTACCTTTATGGTCATGTCAGCAATTTCACATATATAGTCAAGAGACAGCGGATCTTCGTCCGTGTATCAACCTTTACGTTTGATAATAGTATAGACAAACGTATGAGAAAATAAAGGATACACGAATCCGATTCAAGTATCCACCTTTTGTACTCTCATATGCTAAAAAATTTCTTTTCATTTGTCGATAGTAAATGATGTGCGAACTAGATTCGAGTATATGCCTTTGTTAGACTCATAACCTGAATTGACCTAATCTATAAGTAAATCCATTGAGATTGCGCCCTAGTTTTTTTTTCCCTTCCCATAATTCTAAAATTTATAGTGATGCTGATTGAACGTAGTGTTGGTTTGTAGAGGCTGGTGGTATCAAGCTCAGGGAAGACATTCATAATGCTCATGGATACCAATTTCTCATTCACTTCGCTTTAATTCTTTCAAGAGAGTACAGTTCTCAAACTAGTCAAAATTCTGACATAGAAGGGTCAAAGTTAACTAATGATACGGACATCCATGATGAAAAGGGAAAAGGAGACACCTCGTCACAATCCGTCTCACCCACACTCAGTAGGTTACTTGATGTTCTTGTTAATCTAGCTCAAACAGGCTCAACTGATACGCCCGGGTCCCCTGGATCAAAGGGCAAAAAGAATTTTAATCCAGCTGGTAGGGCATCTAATAATGATATTCGGGAGAAGGATAATAACAAAGTTAAGGATCTAGAGGCTGTCCAAATGCTGCAGGACATTTTTCTTAAAGCAGATAGCAGGGAGCTGCAGGCTGAAGTACTAAATAGAATATTTAAGATATTTTCAAGTCATCTCGAAAACTACACTTTGTGTCAGCAGTTGCGAACTGTTCCATTATTCATCCTCAATATGGGTGACTTTCCTCAATCTTTTCAAGAAATCATCCTTAAAATTCTTGAATATGCTGTGACTGTTGTAAATTGCATACCCGAACAAGAATTGCTTTCACTTTGTTGCTTGTTGCAACAACCAATAACATCTGACTTGAAGCACACTATTCTGGGATTCTTTGTAAAATTAGTGTCATTTGATCAGCAGTACAAAAAGTTCTTGAGAGAAGTTGGTGTGCTGGAGGTTTTATTAGATGATCTCAAGCTGCACAAGTTTCTTATGGGTCCAGAGCAGGACAATAATGATAGTGTTGAGGTGGAAACAAAGGGTAGCCCGAATGGTTTCCAGAAACATCTGGAAAGTAAAGATGCGATTCTATCATCTCCTAAATTATTGGATTCTGGCTCCAGAAAGTTGTGTCTTTTTGAAGATGAAGGCACAATTTCAGTTGCTTGGGACTGTTTGGTTTCATTATTGAGAAAAGCTGAATATAATCAAGTGACATTTCGTTCTGCTGATGGAGTAACCACTTCTCTTCCTTTCTTGGCCTCTGATGTCCACCGCCCTGGGGTCCTTCGGGTACTATCATGCTTAATCATCGAGGATTCTGCACAGGTTGGCAGTGATTCCTGTTTCTTTGTCATGCATGGGTTAAACCCACATACCCACCCACACATACACGCACAACTTTTTATCAGACTGATGCACAACCACCCGGAAATCTGCTAAATAAATGTAAATTTCAGGCAGGTGTGCCTTTGTTTGATGAAAAGTGAATTCTCACAATATTTGGACTTTTTATTTGATACCGGTATACACACACACATATAAGGCTCAGGAGCAGTGAGAACTAAATATTCATGTGAAGAGTTGATTCTGACACTCTCTTTATATATGTGTGTGTATGTCTGTCCTTTCTTATTTTACTAGTTACATTGAATTGGCTAATATATTGTTACTTTCTCGTTCTAACAAAGTGTTTGCACTACTTTAATATGACACCTGGTACTTCTCAATACAAAGTGTTTAAAGAAAGTTTAATAAACAAATTTCAGAAGTGAAAGGGTAACTGTTTTACATCTGAAGAAACAATCAGTCCTTTCTTTCTAATAAAGTGCAGACAGGTTTAATTGTGGCATACAACAGAGTTATTGATGAAACATGCCATTTTAGATGTTTCCCTTAAATTTATTGGAACTAGTAACCAAATGTTAATCTTTTTTAGGCTCATTCAGATGAACTGGGCGCACTGATTGAAATTTCAAAGAGTGGGATGGTGATAAGCACTTCGGGATCTCAATACAAACTTCCAGATGATGCAAAATGTGACATTTTTGGCGCCATGTGGCGCATTTTAGGAGCCAGCTCTTCTGCTCAGAGAGTGTTTGGAGAAGCCACTGGGTTTTCCCTTATCTTAACAACCCTCCATAGTTTCCAGGGAGATAAAGGGCTAATCAGTCAATCCTCAATAAGAGTTTGCATGAAAGTTTTCACATATCTGTTGCACGTTATTACTGCTGGCACCTGCAACAATCCTGTTAACAGAGTAAAGCTACACACGATTATATCTTCACAAACTTTCTATGATCTTTTATCTGATTCCGGATTTATCAGCGTTGAGTGTGAAAAGCAAGTCATGCAGTTGTTACTTGAACTTGCTCTTGAAATTGTGATTCCACCATCTTTCACACCGGAAACCACTGAAACATCAGATGATATCGGAAATGTTTCTGCTTTCCAAATAATTACTCCATCAGCTTCCTTTTTTCTTGATAAACAGAACATATATAATGCTGGTGCAATTAGAGTTCTCATCCATTTGTTGTTGCGTTTTACTTCAAATGTACAACTCAAGTTTCTCAAACTTATTGAAGAACTTGCGTGTGCTGGCTCTTTTAATCAGGAAAGCCTTACATCTGCAGGTATTGCACTGTTAAGAGATTAGCATCTTATATATCTTGCTAATTTGTTCTTTGGTCAGGTTGCGTGGAACTTCTTCTTGAGACAGTATATCCCTTCCTTTCTGGCTCATCCCCTCTACTTTTTCAGGCTTTAAGGATCATAGAAGTACTTGGTTCTTACAGGTAAAACTCTCTTTAAGTCCATAAATCGTTTCATTTCTACAACAACAGTAACTTTTGTTCAATAAAAGTCCCATTTAATGTAAATAGTATTTGAACATTCACTGCAATTGGAGGTGACTGTTTTGACCCTTTACTTATGAATGGGTAGATAGGCTATGTTTTAATATTCATGAGTAAATGGGTAAAAAAAGGATGGCTCAAAAGGAAACGATTCGAGTGGACTGAATGTCACATAAGGGTATTATTAAATAAAACCTTCTGAATCTTTTTAATTGAAAAAGTTAGATAAATTCTTGAAATAAGATACTCCATCCAGTGACAAAGTTATTGTCCACAAACAAATAGAGTACAATTTAACGTGGTTATGCCAACCTGACCTGTTTTCACCTTTACAAGAAGTTATCTGTTTTGGCCCTTACCAAATCACCATTTTCCAATCTTATTCGTGGAACAATAGGAATAACTTGACATTTGCAAAATTTCTTCATGTGTCCTTTTGGTTGCAGGTTGTCGTCAGCAGAATTGCAGGTGATTGTAAGATATATTTTGCAAGTGAGACACATGAAATCTGGTCATATTCTCCTTACTATGATGGAGAGGTTTACAGTTTCAGAGAATATTCCTCTTGCACCTTTTGTAGAGATGGATATGAGAAAATCTGGCCATGCGTCCATCCAAGTACCATTGGGTGAAAGATCATGGCCACCTGCTGCTGGCTATTCTTTTGTTTGTTGGTTTCAACATCAGAATTTATTAAAATCAAACAGCAAAGAAATGGAACCTTCTAGAAGCACAACATGTCCACAAATCATGCGTATATTCTCTGTTGGTGCTACAGATGGTGGTAATAGCAACACTTTCTATGCAGAGATTTATCTTCAAGAGGATGGAACTTTAACTCTAGCAACCAGCAATTCGTCTTCATTATCTTTTTCAGGTTTAGATATAGATGAGTACCGGTGGCATCATCTTGCTGTGGTGCATAGCAAACCAAATGCTTTAGCTGGATTATTCCAGTCTAGTGTTTCATATGTGTATCTTAATGGAAAGCTTAGACACACAGGGAGATTAGGGTACTCTCCCTCGCCAGCTGGCAAGTCTCTGCAGGTAACTATCGGGACACCTGTTAGTTGTGCAAGGGTCAATGACTTATCATTGAAAATCCGGTCTTGCTATCTATTTGAAGAGGCATTGACACCTGGTTCAATTTGTTTTATGTATATACTGGGCAGAGGGTATACTGGTCTTTTCCAAGACACAAATCTTTTACAATTTGTCCCAAATCAGGCTTGTGGTGGTGGATGTATGGCTATCCTAGATTCCCTTGAAGTTGATTCTGCATTGGCTTCTAACACACAAAAGCCTGAGAGTGGTAATAAGCAAGGTGCTTCTAAGACAGATCGTAATGGTGGTGTTTGGGATCTTGAAAGATTAGGGAATCTTTCATTACAACTGTCTGGAAGAAAACTAATATTTGCATTTGATGGAACATCTACAGAAGCTTCTAGAACATGTGGAACTTTGTCAATGCTCAACTTAGTTGATCCAGTGTCTGCGGCTGCTTCTCCAATTGGAGGTCTGTTACAAAGCAGTCATCTTATATGTTTATCATAATTTCATAATAATCCTACTATCTACAAATAATTTAGCTTCTTGTTAGTTATTACTAGTTAGAGATGGAAAGATACGCAGGATGGATAACATGTCAAAATGGGTTCTAGTTGAAACTTCATCTTTAGCAGGGTTTAATACGGATTTGGTTGGGTGGGGTTGACCCACAAACACTTTAACTCACTTATGTGTGTGTGTACGAGTAATGCATTAGGCATGATCATAAAACAAATTTATTGCCAATTTTCGTTACTAGTCTTTGTCCTCTTTTATACCCATGTGACCCTTGAAATCATATGATCACTAAGTTTTCTGTGTTTTGAGAACATTATAGTGGAAGTCTTGATTAGTGTTTTCTTTCATCAGGTATACCACGCTATGGACGTCTTCATGGTGATATATATGTATGCAAGCATTCAATAATAGGTGAAACCATGCGATCCATTGGTGGATTAGCCATGGTCTTAGCCATGGTTGAAGCAGCTGAAACCAGAGACATGCTGCACATGGGGCTCACACTTCTTGGATGTGCACTTCACCAAAATCCACAAAATATTAGGGACATGCAATCTGTTAGAGGATATCACCTGCTAGCACTTCTGCTACATCCCAAAATGTCATTATTTGACATGCATTCGCTCGAGATCTTTTATCAAATTGCTGCATGTGAAGCTTCTTTTCCTGGATCAAAAAAGTTGGAAAAAACCAATAATGATCTGCCACCTGTTGAAACTGTCCAAGAATCCCTGTTTGAGGAACTTATTCTGCCTAATGAAGTTTCTTCAGTTGGTTCACATGGAGATATGGATGATTTTTCTGAGAAGGACAATTTCAGTCATATATCAGAACTCGATAACAGTGAATTACCAGCTGAAACATCAAATTGCGTTGTTCTTTCAAATGCTGACATGGTTGAACACGTATTACTGGATTGGACTGTTTGGGTGGCAGCATCAGTTCCAGTACAAATTGCTCTTTTGGGATTCCTTGAAAACCTAGTTTCAATGCATTGGTACAGGAATCATAATCTTACTGTTTTACGTAAGATAAACCTCGTTCAACATCTTTTAGTAACCCTACAAAGAGGTGATGTTGAAGTTCCTGTACTTGAAAAACTAGTTATTCTGCTAGGGGTAATTTTGAAAGACGGGTTTGTCATTTCTGAACTGGAACATGTTGTTAGGTTTGTAATCATGACCTTTGACCCTCCTGAACTGACATCGAAAGGTCCAATCATTAGAGAGTCAACAGGGAAGCGGATTATTGTTAGAAATATGTTGCTTGAGATGCTAATCGATATTTTAGTAACAATTACATCAGAAGAATTGCTTGAACAGTGGCATAAAATCGTTTCATCAAAATTAATAACTTATTTTTTTGATGAAGCGGTTCATCCCACTAGTATGAGATGGGTTATGACTCTTCTTGGTGTGTGTTTAACCTCGTCTTCTACATTTTCTCTTAAATTTCGCACAAGCGGAGGATATCTAGGGTTAGTTAGAGTGCTTCCTAGTTTCTATGACTCCCCTGATATATACTATATTCTTTTCTGTTTAATCTTTGGGAAACCTGTTTATCCAAGATTACCTGAAGTTCGTTTGCTGGACTTTCATGCCCTTGTGCCAAGTGATGGAAGTCAAACTGAGTTGAAGTTTTTGGAACTTTTGGATTCTGTTACTGCAATGGCAAAGTCGACATTTGACAGGTTATCTATTCAGACAATGATTGCCTGTGAGAGTGGTGATTTAAATCAGGTAGGTGCTGGGCTTTTGGCCGAACTTGTGGGCGGAAATACTGAAATGACTGGTGAGCTTCAGGGTGAAGCTTTGATGCATAAAACATATGCTGCCAGGCTCATGGGCGGGGATGCTTCGGCTCCAGCTGCTGCAACTTCGGTTCTTAGGTTCATGGTTGATTTAGCGAAAATGTGTCCATCTTTTTCTGTTGTGTGCAGACGAGCCGAGTTTCTTGAAAACTGTGTGGATCTTTATTTTTCCTGTGTCAGGTTCTACTTCACTTCTCTTGGCTTATATATCTGGTGTTTAGAGGTTGAAAATTCAACCTGTTTACTCAAATTGATCGTGAAAAAATAGCTGAAAGGGTTGAAAGTGTCTTTGTAGTCTATTTATAATGCAAAATCATAAATTTGTTTTATCAAAAGATATAAATTATTATTGTAATTATATTTTTTGTAATCAATTTAACTTATTCATTATCTACACCATACCTGAAGAAAAGACAAATAAGAATTAGTGGTCCAACTCAACCTGGCCTTGCCTAGCTTAACACACACTATAATGGCCCGTTTTATATATATAAGCGTTTCAAATGGGTCGATTGGGTTGAAAACTGGTGAAGTCTGTTCTTAATGCATGCAACTTATGAATCATTTTCTAAAAAGATTTTGATTATCATTGCAGTGATATCTCCTTGTAATCATAATTAATACATTACTTATGTATAGGAAAATGGACAAATGGAAAAAAGCATTACAGAATCAACCTAATTTCGGCCCGTATTAAAAGTGACTTGTTACCTAGATAGCCCAGCCGGACCAACCCTTCTTGTCATATATACTCATATGTGTCTGAGTGTATCATGTTATTGTTTGGAAAGGTTGTGGTGGAGATCTTATAATCGCGTACTACCGGAATCATTTATCTATTTATATTGTGTTTTGTAGGTCAGCTCATGCTGTGAAGATGATAAAAAAGTTGTACGTGAAGCCAGAAGACAAAAGTCCAAATGATTGTGATGATACTGCTAGTTCTCACAATAGCTTGCCACTTGAGCAAGAAGAGTGTGCTAAAACCTTCATAAGTCTGGGAAGCTTTCCCCCAGCTCATGCAAGTACAAGTTCTGAAGATATTCCTGTGGCCACAAACAACTCAGATGGATATAAAGAAAATAACACACCTGCATTTTCACAGGAATTACACAAGTCTAGCAGTAAAGATTTAAGTTCCCATGATCAGAAAACCACTCCTGAGCCAGTTCACCAAACAAGTACACTGAGTTCATCATCTGTCAGTATATTCGATTCCTCGTATTTAACGGATAAATCTACTGGGGTCCACCGAACATCTTCATTACAAAATCTTGCGCTGAGTCTCCCTGAATCAAAACCCAAGTTAGCTTTATCTCCATCAATGGCATCTTCTGTATCCATGTCTGAATTTGATGCTACATCAGACTCAAAACGTCCTCCTGTAATTCCAAACACCACAGACCCAATTTTCACAATTAACCCACAGATGATTCTGGAAGCAGATGATTCTGGTTATGGAGGTGGTCCGTGTTCAGCAGGAGCAACCGCCATTTTAGATTTCATGGCTGAAGTTCTTTCAGATTTTGTAACTGACCAGATAAAAGCTACACCAGTTATTGAGAACATTCTAGAAAGTGTTCCTCTGTATGTTGATGCTGAATCTGTCTTGGTTTTCCAAGGTTTGTGCCTCGGCAGACTGATGAACTTTCTAGAAAGACGTATATTGCGTGATGATGAAGAAGACCAAAAGAAACTTGATAAAACCCGTTGGTCAACAAATTTGGATGCATTATGTTTTCTGATAGTTGACCGTGTATATATGGGTGCGTTTCCTGAGCCTGTTTCTGTGCTGAAAACTCTCGAATTCTTGTTATCTATGTTACAAATGGCTAATAAACAAGGCAGAATTGAACAAGCAGCGCCACCTAGCAAAGGATTACTGTCTATTGGAAGATCAAAACAACTCGATGCTTATATACTTTCCATGTTTAAAAACTTGAATCGTACAATTATGTACTGTTTTCTTCCATCTTTCTTGATCACTATTGGAGAAGAAGAACTTCTTTCACGTCTAAGGTTACAAATTGAGCCCAAGAAAAGATCCATTTCAAATATCTCAGAAGAAGACAGTGTGATTGATATTTGCACGGTGCTACAGTTGCTCGTTGCTCACAAACGAGTAATATTCTGCCCAAGTAACCTTGAAAATGACCTAAATTGCTGTTTGTGTATAAATTTAATCTCTCTATTACATGATCAGAGGCAAAATGCACAGAATTTGGCAGTTGACATTCTGAAACATCTGTTACTGTACCGGAAAACCGCACTAGAAGACCTGCTTGTTTCTAAGCCAAATCAAGGGCCAGTTTTGGATGCTTTTCATGGTGGTTTTGATAAACTTGTTACTGAAAGTATGCAATCTTTTTTAAAGTGGCTTCAAATTTCTGAAATTCTTGTTAATAATATATTGGAACAGTCTGCTGCGGTTATGTGGGTTCAGTATATTGCTGCTTCTGTAAAGTTCTCAGGAGTTCGAATCAAAGGTATGGATAGTCGTCGTAAGAAAGAAGTTAGCAAAAGAAAGGATTCAAGAAAGTTTGACCAAAAACATTGGGAGCAGATTAAAGAAAGAAGAATTACATTGGAATCGGTTCGTGATCAGATGTCTACTGAATTGAGACTTGTTCGTCAAGATAAGTATGGATGGGTACTTCATGCTGAAAGTGAGTGGCAAACGCATTTACAACAACTTGTACATGAAAGAGGTATATTTCCGTTGCCCAAATTGGGCACAATTCATGATCCCGTATGGCAGCTTTGCCCTATTGAGGGCCCTTTTAGAATGCGGAAAAAGATCGAATGGTGTAAACTGAAAGTTGACATGATTGAATCCATTTTAAATGTCGAGTTTGAAGGTCGGGAGAAAAACGAAACTGACCTCGTTAATTCTGATTGCGGGTCTGATACGTTGTCAAATACTTTACCATTTGATGGGTTGTATGATGACACAGATGGGGTAAAAGATGATAGTCCTGATCAGGTTGGGTGGAATGATGACAAGGATAGTATTTTTGATGCTAGTATTTATTCTGCTGCTGAATTTAATGTTAACGTCAGCTCAGCGCTTCCACCTAAAGCAGAAAGCATAATTGAAAATTCTGAGGTTGGTTCATTGAGAAGATATGGTTCAGTAAGATCTGAAAATGTTAGAGTAACAGATGACAAAATTGATAAGGAATTAAGTGACAATGGGGAGTATTTAATTAGACCTTATATGGAACGTAACGAGAGAATAAAATTTAAATATAACTGTGAAAGAGTTGTTAGTCTTGATAAACATGATGGAATCTTTTTAATTGGAGAACTCTGTCTATATGTTATAGAGAATTTTTATGTTGATGATTCTGGGTGCATATGTGAGAAAGAATGTGAAACCGATCTCTCGGTTATTGATCGAGTTTTAGGTGTAACAAAAGATGTATCTTTAAGCAGCGACCCTCAGTCAAAGTCAATCTCATCCTGGGGAGTGGATGATAATAAACACACTGGGGGAAGAGCGTGGGCCCTCAACAGTGGTGCTTGGGGTAATGAGAGTGCAACTAATAGCAGAAATGTACCTCACCTATGGCGAATGTGGAAGCTTAATAGTGTTCATGAACTTTTGAAACGTGATTATCAGCTTCGTCCTGTTGCCATTGAACTATTCAGTATGGATGGATGTAATGATCTTTTGGTTTTTCACAAAAAAGAAAGGGAAGAAATTTTCAGAAATATGCTGGCAATGAATCTTCCGAGAAACAGCACGTATGTTTTTAGTAAAAGCTCATTTTGACCTTTAACTTGTTGCTTGTTTTTGCTTTCTAGGGCTATATTAACAAACTGGTCAATTGTCCTTTGTGTGAATAACATCTTTTGGACATAAATGAGCGGTTCAGGCATATTGTGTCACGGGTAACAAACTCTTTAGTGCATTAAAAGTACACTTTCGGCCTGTTTTGTTTTTAATTAATTAGTTTGTTTGATATAAAACATAAACCGGACCAGCCTATTCATAAGTAAACGGATCGATATTAAGATCTTTAATATCTTTTAATGGAGTGATAATGTGTAACATTTATATTCTTGTCTTTCTGCATGTAAATAAGCAGGTTTTTGGACCCCACAATCTCTGGATCACTGAAACAAGAAGGCACTTTCAAGCTTACGGCTAAACCCTTTTCCAAAAGGTGGCAAAATGGAGAAATTACCAATTTCCAGTACTTGATGCACCTCAACACACTTGCAGGTCGTGGGTACAGTGATCTTACTCAGTATCCAGTCTTCCCTTGGATTTTGTCAGATTATGATAGTGAAAATTTGGATTTAACCAAGCCCGAGACGTTCCGGAAGCTTGATAAACCCATGGGCTGCCAAACAAAAGAAGGGGAGGTGGAATTCAGGAAAAGGTTGGTCTAACTCATATACCTTTTTCTCTGCTTTTCTGGCTGAGGTGGCAAGGTGAGCGTGCCAGGCGGGTTGGTTTACGAGTAAAAATGGGATTGTATTGAAAAAACTTATTTTTAGTAGGAAGGTGATTTGCAGCATCTTCGACTATACACACCTATTGATTTTGACTATTTTACACTTATACACCAATATCACTCTTTTTTCACCTTCACTTTGTTCAAGGGAGAACAGTTAAAAACATATATTTGAGCTGTGTAGGTAGTAAAAAAAGTGGTGTACAAATCATCTCCTTATAGAAAGTTGTATTGGATGACAAGCAAACACTCTTTCTCTCTTTTCAAAATTTGTATAAAGAGTTAATGAGTTGGTTATGATTACAAAAACAATATTATAAGATTAATAATATTAGTCTTTGAATAAAACGGGTTAGGAGGTTGTATGCATTAGATCAGACTTTGGATGACTTCTGATCCTTTTGACCCATTAGACCAGTCCCCTTTAGCTACATTATTTATTTGACCTGTTTGAGATAAAGCACCCAAATCAACCTGTTCACAAGTTAACGGGTCAAAGTTATCACCTCTACTATGTTCATGTCAAATTTCTAATCTATTCTGGTTTATTTTCAGGTTTGACAGCTGGGATGATCCTGAGATTCCCAAATTTCATTATGGTTCTCACTACTCTAGTGCTGGAATTGTTCTCTTCTATCTTATACGATTGCCACCGTTTAGTGCAGAAAATAAAAAACTGCAGGGTGGTCAGTTTGATCATGCAGATCGTCTTTTTACTAACATACGTGACACATGGACAAGTGCTGCTGGAAAAAGCAACACCTCAGATGTAAAAGAACTCATACCAGAATTCTTTTACATGCCAGAATTCTTGGAAAACTGTTTTGATCTTGACCTTGGGGAGAAGCAATCAGGAGAGAAGGTCTGTTGATGTCAAAACCTTGGATTTTGTTCAATTGTTTGATATAAACAACCCTTTTTTTGAGATGGCAATTTTGTCCCATTTACTTATGTAAGTGGTCAAAGGGTAACATTTAAAATATAGTTAAAAAAGGAAATGGGTCAAATGGGTTGAACGGGTCAAAAGTGACCCCAAGTGCATTCAAATGCCTACCTCTTAAATATCTTGTTCCAAAAGATAAGATTTTCTTTTAATACAATTTTTTAAGTTGTATCTAATATAGTAATTAACTATAAAGTGCAAAAAAAGGATCAAATATTGTTTGGGGTCATCTCAATCAATCCAACAACATGCATTATAATTTACCTTGACCCGTCCACTTTGGCGCCTTAATTTATCGTATGCTGTCTCTGGTGTATTTTAATTTCGCTAAATGTAACATAAGACTGACATTATTGATTGTTTTTGTAGGTTGGTAATGTTGGGTTGCCTCCTTGGGCCAAAGGCAGTACTAGAGAGTTCATCAAGAAGCATAGAGAAGCTCTCGAATCTGATTATGTTTCTGAAAATTTGCATCATTGGATAGATCTTATTTTTGGTTACAAACAACGAGGCAAGGTGTGTATTGATCATTTTCACAGCTATACTTTTTGTATGTTCTCTAAAAATCTGTGTTGATTATGGTTACAGAAACAATACTAATACAATAATAATCTAAATATTAGAATAAAAACTGTTTAGGAGGCTGTATCCATTTATTAGCATGATCCATTGCCCATTGGTAATATAGAAATTGCCTACTACTAGTGATAGAATGCTTCCATATTAGTATTGTGAGGTGGCAACATGGGAAGTCAGATAACAGGTCAGAATGGGTTGTTTTGTATGAGTCAAAATAGTCTGGGTCTTGATGGACTGACATGAAACATTTTCTTAAATCCTTTCTTTAGTTTTTCAATAAAGTTGTGTTAATTTTCTCACAAATAATATAATTACCATAATAATCTAAATCTTTGAATAAAACGGTTCAGGAGGATTTATGCATCAAACATAAACTTTGGACGACTTTCAACTCGTTTGATTGTTCCCCTATTAACTAAAGTTTTTATTTGTCCCAGACTGACCTGTTTCATATAAAACGCAACCCAAATTAACCCATTTCGATTACCTGTATGCAATTTTACTGAGATTTTTCCAATTTTGACAGGCGGCTGAGGAAGCTGTGAATGTTTTCTACTATTATACATATGAAGGAAGTGTTGACATAGATGCAGTTGATGACCCTGCAATGAAAGCAGCAATTCTTGCTCAAATTAATCACTTTGGTCAAACCCCTAAGCAACTTTTTTTAAGACCTCATGGCAAAAGAAGAACAGATAGAAAACTTCCCTTAAATCCACTCAAATTCTCTTCACGTCTTACCCCACACGAAATCCGCAAAATTACATCTTCAGTAGCACAAATTGTTACAGTTAATGAAAAGATTTTAGTCCTAGGTCAAAATAACATAATTAAACCCAGGACCCACACCAAATATGTTGCATGGGGTTTCCCTGACCGTAGTTTGAGATTCTTGAGCTATGATCAAGACCGACTCTTGTCTACCCATGAAAACCTTCATGGTGGTCACCAAATCCATTGTGCAAGTGCTAGCCATGATGGTCAACTTCTGGTCACCGGTGCAGATGATGGTTTGGTTTGTGTTTGGCGGATAGGTAGCTACAGTGGGCCTCGTTCGCCACGTAGATTGTACTTGAAGAAAACTTTGTGTGCTCACACAGCTAAAATCACACGCCTTTATGTTTGCCAGCCATACATGATGATTGTAAGCGGTTCAGACGATTGCACCGTCATCCTATGGGATCTTAGCTCATTGGTTTTTCTCAGACAGCTTCCTGAGTTCCCATTTCCCATCTCGGCTATATTAGTCAACGATTTGACCGGTGATATTGTGACGGGTGCTGGTGTTTTGCTGGCGGTTTGGAGTGTGAATGGCGACTGTCTCTCAGTGGTAAACACATCTCAACTTCCTTCTGATCTTATATTATCTGTGACCACTTGTACATATTCTGATTGGCTGGAAACGAATTGGTATATGTCCGGTCACCAAAGCGGGGCCATAAAGGTATGGCAGATGGTTCATAATTCTTCTGAAATGGCTCAAACTAACAAGTATCCTTCTGGACACTTGCATTGTGGGTTAGGGCTTGGTGGTAAATCACCAGAATACACATTGGTATTACACAAGGTGCTCAAGGGTCATAAGCATCCAGTCACTGCACTGCATATATCAAGTGATTTGAAGTTATTGTTGAGTGGTGATTCTGGTGGGCATTTGGTTTCATGGACATTGCCTGATGAAACATTAAGGAATTCTGTTAAGTGGGGGTGAGTGCGGGTAAAACCGAGATGTTAAAGTCAAAGTCGAAGTCATGTGTTCGTTTTCTAAAGAGAGGACAAAGAACTGCTTGTGACAAGTCAAAGTCAAAGGGCTGACCAAGCATTGAGAAAGGGATGGACAAGGGAGAAGATAGCCGAGATGGGTTCGGGTGAGTGTGATCTTCGTGCAAGTGCCTAGTTTGGATGAGGTTTGACCCGGGGTTGGGGCATATTCTGACTTCTGAACTCGTAATCGGTGGAGATGATAAAGTGAACAGTTTGTTGTACATAGAAGGTGTCGGAGTAGTTTTAGTTTTGTGAAGTTCTCGGGGTTGTTTGTGCTGATTGGCACACTGGTTAGACTACAGCTCCTGTGTTTCGCTCGGGGTGTACAGTTGATTTGTAAATTATCATATGTGATTTTGTTATGGTTACACAATCTAGTAAAATGAAATTATGATTTGTAAATTATCATGTGATTTTTCATGGTTATTCAATCTAGTATAATGAAATTTCGATGTTTATTAAGGCAAAAAGAATGTTATATTGATTTGGTTTTAACTTTTATATGTAGATCTATAACATTTAACACATTTGAGGCTTGAAATATCATTACACCTACTAGGGTCAAAACCTCCTAATGTAATGAAGAAATTAAATACGGACTACGAGAAGGTTTCACTTTTGAACCTTTGGTGTTAATCTATGAATTCACATGAAAATTTGTTCGATTCAGGTTGTAGTTATGTAAAATTTATAAAGTGTAAATATGAAATTGCAAGGAACTCGGGTCAAAAAATTAATCAAAAGCATATTAAAATGACGTTTCAACTAGTTATGGTTTTCCAACTTGAAGAGGGTGAAAAACTTATAATTATCCTATATCTTAGAAAAAGCAAGGTAATGAGCAGTGTTGTGGGGGTATTTTGAGTATTTCAGTCCATTTGTCTCAGCTGTTACGTCGACTCCTTTTAAGTTCCGTCCAAACCTCCTTTCCATTATGGTTTGGCCAACTGTTGTGACATCGCCACCGTCGTCGGCTTGCCAGAAAACCACTTCGCACACCTTACTTTGAGTGTTTTGCAAGTTGTTTTAGATAGAGACAGTGGGTGTGAGAGGTGATTTAGGTTGCTTTTCGGTTGCCACTGCCGTCTCCGGCTTGGCGTACAACCATATCCAGCTATCTTCTCTCTTTTTGTTTTTGGTGGTTTGACTGCCTTTGTTGCCCCTTCGTCTCTTTATCTCATCGATACCTTTTTAGATCTACCCTAGGTATGGGTTAATTCAATGTGTCGATGATGGCATCTGCTTTATTTGAGACGATTATGTTTCAGTTGTGCATGTTGTAAATTGTTGTATTGATCGCTTCTATATGTTGTATCTCGTTGTTTTTGTGTGTCGATGATGATAAAATATTGTTTATTTGCGACCTTGGACTGTTTTGGCACCTCAAGGGCTATGAGTTTAGAGGAAAAATGGTGTTGGTTGCCATGACTTGGCATCTGTTTACAATATGCAGCTGCAACTAAACATCTCTTCTGCAGAAACTGATGTGTCGATGATAATGAAGTTGACTTCATCTAACACATTTTGTGATTCCAAGGCTATGATTGTTATGCGAAAATCAAGTTGGTTGCTTTGGCTTGGCATCCCTTCGTGGTGTGCAGTCGTAACTAGCTATTGGTTCTGAGTCTTATTGTGTCCATATCATTACAATTTCATCTTCTGCGGTTCTTTATTATTGACTTATTGTAAACTACAATGTAGTGGTTTAATGTGGTAATTGTATTGTGTATGCAGTAGAGAGTTGGTTGTTGATACCGATATTACACTTGATATGTTTGTGGCTGTGATGATATGTCTGAGCACCGGTTACCTAACCGACGTACTCATCGTAGAACCCCACCGCGAAACGTGGGTGGGAAAACAACTCGTTGAAATAAAATTGTTTGTTGTTAATAAGTTGGTACATAAATTATAAGTAGCCGACTTTTTGTAAAACCATGCCTTCAAAATGAATACAACACTATTATCCTCATTATTCGTTGGACATGTTTTAAAATGTTATATAGACCAATAGGCCTGTGACTCTTAAAACAAGTTGAAGTAATATAATAATATTTTAATACATTTATCTTATACAAACGTAAATAAAAGAACCTTAATAAATAAATATTAATGAACGTAAGTGAATTTGTAAATAAAGGTTTATTACCGTAACATATTCATTCACTTAAATTATTTTTTGTTTTATTTGTGTTTGTTAATTCATTAAATAACGTAATAATTTATAAATACTTTTCGAAAAGAATAACATATTTAAACCAAAACACCATCTTACAAAATATATTTTATATTAGGCAAATTGGATTTTAATAATCCAAACTATTACCTATTGGCCGATAATAATCCATATTATCAATTTGGCCGCTAACACTCTCAACTTTTACTTTTATGACCAACAATAATCCTGTTGACATAATTTTCAAATTTTTACGCTCGATTGTATATATTTTAGTCTTAATTTAGCTTGTATGTTTCTTCATTTCATTCATAACTATTGTTGCGAACCGAATCAAATCCAAATCGAGCGTAAAAATTTGAAAATTATGTAACTGAGATTATTGTTAATAATAAAAGTAAAAATTGGAAGTGTTAGTGGTCAAATTGATAATATGAATTATTATCAATCAATAAGTAATAGTTTGAATTATTAGAATCAAAATTATGTCTGATTTTGTTTAATTTAAGAAAAAACACAGAAATAAAAAAAACCAGTAATATATCATTTTGTCTGATTTGAGGAAAAAAACCATGACCACATGATCTAGTTAACAGCCTTAGCCTGAAATTGTTCACTTATCGTTAGCTCTACGGTTGTATACTTTTCTTCCACACCCTTCTCAGTTCTCACCACATATTTCTGTTATTGTTTTCTTAGCTCATCAACTGCTTCCACTCATTCATCATCAATGGTGATTTGAGTTAACTGGTAAGCCCTGTTTCTTGAATTTCTTTAAGTTATTCTCCCCAATTTTGCATGCATTTATCATGAATTGAACCCTTACAAGATCAGGTTTCTTTATTAAATTTCATATTGGTTATTGTTAAAACTTGAAATTTGTGAATTTAAACTCAAGTTCATTACTTTTTCTATCTTGGTCATTGTTAAATTGTGAAATTTGGGAATATGAACTCAAATTTACAACCTTTTGCATCTAGAGTTTTTTAGAAATCAAGAATCTGAACTTAGAAAATAAATTAACTGCATTTGTTTTTGTTTGTCTAATGCTGTATGGATCTGAAATATGGTAATCTAAGATGAAGAGTTGCTGCAAATGGTTAGGGTTTAATGGGCCAGAATATAATGGCAGAAACTTTCCACTCAAAATTATTTTTTGCATGTAATAATCTTGAAAAGATTAGTTTTCTTAACTAAATTCCATATGGGTTATTGTTAAAACTTAAAATTTGTGAATTTAAACTGAAATTCACTACTCTTCTATCTTGTTTATTGTTAAAGCTGTGAAGTTTGTTGATATGAACTTAAATTTACAACCTTTTACACTAGGGTTTTGTTGAAATCTTGAAATTGGAGACTTAGAATTTAAAGAATCTGCATCTGTTGTTGTTTAATTAGCAATAATGACATCTTCAATGCTGTATGGAGCTGAAAATCTTGCAATCATAAGAGGAAGAGTTGCTGCAAATGGGTTAGGGTTTAATGGGTCAGAATTGAATGGGAGAAAATTTCCCCTCAACATCAATTTGGCTTGTGGGAATTCGATTTCGAGAGGTAAAACCTTAGTTGTACCTAAGTGCAGTGTCTCTTTACCTAGGCCTGCTTCACAACCTAGGTTCATACAACACAAAAAAGAGGCGTTTTGGTTCTATAGGTTTTTGTCGATTGTGTATGATCATGTGATCAACCCGGGCCATTGGACCGAAGATATGAGAGATGAAGCATTGGAACCGGCTGATCTTTATAGCCGGAATATGATAGTTGTGGATGTTGGTGGGGGTACAGGGTTCACAACTTTGGGTATTGTGAAACATGTTGATGCTAAAAATGTTACAATTTTGGATCAATCGCCACATCAGCTTGCGAAAGCGAAGCAAAAGGAACCGTTGAAAGAATGCAAGATCATTGAAGGTGATGCTGAGGATCTTCCTTTTAAAACTGACTATGCCGATAGATATATATCTGCTGGAAGGTATATACATATATTCTCTCAAATTTGATGGTTTATGTTTATCTGTTTTTGTTCATGTTTTTTAGGTACTTATTCTTGAAAGTTACTTTTTTGGTTATAAACTGAAGGATGCAATAACATGTAAAAAAAACATTTATACTCCATTCGTTGTATCGTTATCTTTCTTGTTTGTTCATTTTGTGTATTAGACTATCATTATTAACAAAATTATGTTAAATGGCTTGAAGAAATAGAAAGTTATTCTTGGATCATTTACCATGTTTTTCTGCTAGCCAAAAAAATTGGAACTTCTTTAAGAATCTTTGACTTACGGGCTTTGTGCATCATATATGATTGCAGCATTGAGTACTGGCCCGACCCACAACGAGGGATCAGAGAAGCATATAGGGTTCTAAAGATAGGCGGGAAGGCGTGCATAATCGGGCCCGTATATCCAACATATTGGTTGTCTCGTTTCTTTGCAGACATGTGGATGCTTTTCCCGAAAGAGGAAGAGTACATTGAGTGGTTTGAAAAAGCTGGATTTAAAGATGTGAAGATTAAGAGAATCGGCCCGAAATGGTATCGTGGGGTCCGTCGCCATGGTTTGATCATGGGGTGCTCTGTTACTGGAGTCAAACCTGCATCAGGAGATTCACCATTGCAGGTAACAAGATTTTACATACCGGTTGAGGTGGCAAAATGGGTGGGTCGGGCAGCCCGGGTAACGGGCCAAAACGGGCTGCTAGGATTGGCCCATTACATGTTTTGTCCAATTTTATAAATAGTTAGCGTGTTAAATATGATCAACAAAACTATGTTATTACAACTATAATCCCATTTTATTATTTTAAAAAGAAAATGATGAGTGAACTACATGTTTAGTTTCTGTGTTATATTAGAAACACAATCAGCCTCTTAATAGATGTCTAAGTATGTGACTATTTATGATGCTAAAAAATTAGACAAGCATTTACCCATCTAACCCGTAATTTTCGGGCCTCTTGTGTTGTTTACATATTCAAGATTTATCAAATGTTTTCAGAACCGAACTGGGACCAGCCGATCAATTCCGGTTGACCCCATTTGCATCGGCTGGTTACCAGTCGGATTGATTGAACCCGCGAACCGGACCAGGTGGTTGGACTGGATTTCAATTTTTTTTCTTCAAAAAATCTCATTTATTGATTAGTTTACTATTTAAGCTCCATAATTTGTTTTAACTTTTCAAATCCATACTAAGAGATAAAAGTTTTTTCATATTTTGTTTTAAAATATTTAAATTCATATAAATTATCTATGACCTCATCCCGTTTTTGAAACCACTAAAAGTGAACCGGTAAGACAGCTGGTTCGGTGACAAGTCCACCTATGAAAACATTGGATTTATCATCTCTTATTAATATTGTTTATCGTCATCAGCTGGGGCCGAAAGTAGAGGATGTCAAAGAACCAGTGAACCCATTCGTGTTCCTAGCGCGTTTTCTCCTGGGTGCATTGGCGGGAGTCTACTACGTCCTGGTCCCTGTTTACATGTGGCTCAAGGACCAAATTGTTCCAAAGGGTCAGCCCATCTGAGAGATGGTCAAGTCACTTTTGGTTTGTATCAGATTGTGTCCAGTTTTCTGTATCAAGTGTGTTGTGTGAAAGCATGTTAGGATTTTAGTTTTGTTTATTTGAACATTTGGTCATAAACTTTATGATTCTGAGCAGTTTTTTTAATGGCAAATAGCTCTCATAAATGACGTTTTACGAGGCTTGAACCTACAATCTTTGGCGCGACACACTTTATTTTAATTTGCAAACAAATATATAATGCTAAATTATATTTCAGCTTAAAATAGTTAAAAAAATATATAATATTAATATATTAATTAAAAAATATACATACGTGTTTATAACATATGTTTGTAAATATTCTTATTAACATTATCATTATTATAAAACTGTAGGTTTTATAACACTAAATATATATAGTAAGAAAAGTATGAATTATATTAAAATTATGAACTTAATATTTTTTTCAGGAATAGTCTTTAGAAACCCATATAGAAACAATTATGTTTATCTTGAGACTAAGAAGAATTACACACACATTAAACTGCAATTCCATGCAATTAAAAAATATTTGAGATACTCACGTCTTTATTTTTATTAAATTGATGCTCTGATATTATCGTACTTTATAGTGAGATGCAGTCATATTTTTAACAATAATAAGAAAATTTTAAAATAATTACTATAAATCAATTACCTTTTTGTAATGTTAATAATTTATTAAAAATACTTCAAATAAGATGGCAATTTAAGATTCCCTTGATTTCTTAGCCTATAATATGGCAATGGATCCATCCACATCTTTTGGGCTTTGGTCTTTCCGTTGTCACCATAAGCAAACAAGTGAACAACTCATAACCCAATAATCATATCTCCTATCGCTTTTTCTTGCTTTTCCAATTTCCAATTTTAACCCTACTCATTCTCGTTTATAGACCGTAAATGAACTGAATGTTTAGTAAACTATCATGAATCATTTGGTGATAAGTTTGTTTGTATTAATTAATTTGATAGACGAATAAACATGAATGAAATATATGTTTATTCAATTGTATAAACAAACGCGAACAAGTGGCCAGTTTGTACATTAACGTTTCATGCTTTATATATTTATTCAAAATAAATTATTACTAATATTAATTTGGAACCTATTCATTCTTTAAATTGTAGAACCATTTGTGATCATTTATATTCTTTACGTCTGTGCAAACGAACATATTTTTATAATTAACAAAGGAATACAAATAAACAAAGGAATACAAACGAATACATTCACTTTCTTGACACATAAGAAAAAAATATTCGTGTATTCGGGTCAAAATTACAAACAAACATGAACAAGATTCCATTTATTTTATAATTATATGTTCCTTTATTAACTCACACATATTAATTAACCTTTAAAAATAGATCACATGGTTACTTTGGTAAATTAACTTCCCCCAAACTACCTATATATACATGCATATTCCAATTTACAAAATACCAATGATGTTTCTATTATTCTCTTTTATTCAAAGAATATGTCCTTCAACTTCAACCTTCCTGAGCCCCTCATCCCCACAGATGCTAGCCCGGAATGGATGAGCAAGGGCGATAACGCGTGGCAGCTGACCGCGGGCACGATGGTCGGGCTCCAAAGTGTCCCGGGGCTAGTCATATTATACGGTAGCATTGTCAAAAAGAAATGGGCCGTGAACTCATGTTTCATGGCCCTTTTCGCCTTTGCAGCCGTCTTAGTTTGTTGGGTCGGTTGGGGCTATCAGATGTCGTTTGGTTCGGACCAACTTTTACCTTTTGTTGGAAAACCTGGTTTGGCGTCTATGCGTGCTAGTTATCTGGTCGAAAGAGCATTTGTGGGAAAGTTCCCCAATGCAACTATGATCTTCTTTCAGTTTGTGTTTGCTGCGATCACGTTGATCTTGATCGCTGGCGCGCTACTAGGGAGAATGAATTTTTACGCGTGGATGGTGTTTGTACCGATTTGGTTAACGTGCTCGTATACGGTTGGATGTTATAGTATATGGTGTCCGAGTGGTTGGTTGGCTAAGATGGGGATGATTGATTATTCCGGTGGTTATGTTATTCATCTTTCTTCTGGAGTTGCTGGTTTTACCGCGGCTTATTGGGTAAATTGATACTTTTTGACTTTCTAGAGGATTTAGATAATTGTTAATAGTTTCTAGGTATGAAATGGGATTTTTATGGTTTTTAGGTAATTTGTTACTTACTTGAGGTAGTAGACTCTGACTTTGAATATGTTGGTGCGTCAAGTAGACTGTAGACTCCTGATAGGGCAAGCGGATACGTTGAAATGACGTGCTAACCGAGCAAGAGTATGGTCAGTGGTTGCGGCGGCATGAAAGTGTAGAGTCAGCTAGTTTGACCGACAGATTCAAAGTCAGAAAAGTCAGAGTCTATTACTTGGGGTAGCGGATTACCTAGGATTCACCACACTTCCACTTCACTCCTAGAAACTACTAACAATTGCCTAAATTGCCTAGTAGTTCAACAAATTTGTAATTAGACTAATTTCATCTTTGGATTTGTTAGTTTTGATTAGACTAGAGGTGATAATTTTGACATGTTTTGTTACGTAGGTCGGACCGAGGGAGAGTAAAGATCGCGAGAGGTTTCCGCCAAATAACATATTGTTGATGCTTTTAGGGGCGGGTTTACTATGGATGGGATGGACAGGGTTCAACGGGGGCGATCCTTATATGGCGAGTAGGGATGCTTCACTCGCGGTCCTGAACACACACGTGTGCGCGGCTATGAGCTTGTTAACATGGCTTATGCTTGACATCATGTTCTTTGAAAAGCCTTCCGTTATTGGTGCTACACAAGGCATGATCACCGGTCTAGTATGCATCACCCCAGCCGCAGGTAAGATAAAGTTTTTTTTTTCAATTTAAGGTTTAAGGTTTAGGGTTACATACATACAGATATACATAAAATATTTTACTTATTTAGATATAAAGTTTGTTTGATTGAACAGGAGTTGTGCAAGGTTGGGCTGCAATAATCATGGGATTATTATCTGGTAGCATACCATGGTTCACTATGATGGTGGTACACAAGCAAGTGTCACTACTAAAAGAAATCGACGACACGATGGCGGTCTTCCACACCCATGCGGTGGCGGGGTCGCTAGGCGGTGTTCTAACGGGTTTCTTTGCCGAGCCAAGGCTAAACCGTATTTTCTTTGACATAACGGACGGGTGGCAACATTACATGGGGCTTGCTTATGGTTTAAAAACTGGTCAGGTTCGGGTCGGGTTACGCCAGATGGGCATCCAATTGCTAGGAATATTATTTGTTGTGGTGTGGAATATTGTGATTACAAGTTTGATTTGTGTTGCAATTAGAGTTGTGATGCCTCTTAGGCTAAGTGAAGAAGAGTTGCAGTTTGGGGATGAAGAAGTGCATGGCGAGAGTGCGTATGCGTTGTGGGGCGATGGGGAGAAACTTCTCGAGACTTCGAAGCTTAATTCGGGTCACGGGTTTGATGAGTTTTCGGTAAAGGAAGGGAGTAATTGTCGATAACTCTGTATGTATGTAAGTATGTACGTGTGTGCTTACTACTTATGTGTGTATATGTATGTGTGCGTATGTGCGTGCGTACCAATGAATCAACGAAGGATTCCACAAATCGTGAAAAGAAAAATATATATCCTACGAATCCTAAAAAGAAAACGAAATATTAATGATTTACTAGTCTTATGTAATCCGTCAACGATTACTGATGAATTACCAACCATTACAACCCATTACAACGAATATGACACTTTAAATTATATTGCTATACATGTCTTCTGTCTTGCTTTAAAGGCTATATGCAGATAGATTTGAAATATCGAATTATTTAAGCTGAACTAAAAAGAAATTCATTCAATAATTAATCTTAAAACATTAATCCAATCAATTAAATTATTGAATGTTCTAATAAATGTGTTGAATCTCTTCATTGCAGTCGTTTGTTTCTAAAAAAACCCACTAACCTTTTCTTTCAACCGAAGGTAAAGTGTAGGATTTGAGCGTATAATTATTTATTTAAAGAGTACATCATATTATCATCAAAATATCCTGTTAGGATCAAATACACAATAACCAAGCGACCTCTCAATGTTATAATCATAATATGTATTTTTTTTAATTGCATTCACTTTCTATAGTGTTTTTACATGTAATACTTAATGAATTTCTCATTATAAATCTTCCACATAAACTTAAATTATCAATTTATGAGCAAATTATGGTTTTTTCGTTGTTTATCTACAAGCTATCGCGTCTTTAATTGATAACATTGCTTCATATCCTCGGGTTCCTTAGTCGATACAACTTGCATCATGCTTATGTTTCATGTTACCTGAACGATACATATGTACATATACATGTATATGTACACACACATATATATATATACACACACAAATACGTAAGTGAAGTTCTCCAAAAGTTGGAAAAAGTGCAATGTGTTTGTGTTTACTTACATAGCTTGTAACATGGTTGTCTTAAAGCAGGATCGTCTTGTAGTGACGGAGGATTCTCACCAAATATATACTCACAACTCATGTCTTCGAAATCTGCAACTCAATTTATGCATATTTGATTACGATTTATTTGTTATGAGTGTAGTTTCCATTAGGGTTGGTAATTTCTGACGCGACATGAAAAAAAAAATATTGTGAATTGGTATCTTTGACTTGTTTAAGAAACAGTTCGTGCTTGGACTGACATGTTTAATTAAGTGGGTGGTGTTTATGTTGACATGTTTTGTTAAACAGGTCGGCAGTCAACCTATTTAATAAAAAGGGCGATCCACTTACCAGTTTAATCTTTATTTTTAGAGCTTACTAACCCGATTAACACATTTCATTTTGTATTAACCCACCAACATGATCGTCAGGTTAAACGGATCGTGTTATGGTTACATGATTATAAGTGTTTGCGTGTAAGTGATGTTTTTTTACATGAATAAAAGTAGAGATTGTGTTTGGGTTGAGAAATTCAACCTCCCAACTTTCAACCTATCAACTTAACAACCCAACATGATTGTTGGATCTAGTTCTTATATTATGTAATGAATTTTTGTTGTCTTTAGCTGCAAAATTTTTGTGTGGACTTACTTGGAACCATGTTGATTGGCATGCCAAAAATGTTCTTCATGAACTCTTGTGTGGGTACCTTGCACAGATTCGTGCACATTCCTGCGCAATTAGTCGTCTCTAGAAACCTGATTAAAACCCAAATGCCTATTATATTAAGACTGTAGGTATCATCACTCGTTTGGTTGATTTTGGTTTTCTATTGGCCTTTTTAAACGGTTTCTAAGCTACTTCTGCACCTGTCACTTGTAACATTTAAACCTTTGATCTTTAATATAAAGTCAATACATCTTATCACTTTAATTATTCCTTATAATTAGTTAAGCAAAACAACATGCATGAGATTGTTTAAATTTGAAGTGCCGTTTGAAGTTTTGAAATTCTTCCTATTAATTTAGTGTGTTTTAACTTTTAACAAATTCTCATTATTTAAAATTTGAAATGTGAAATGATTTTTAAATAATTATAGTCAATTGTGTCACGTCTCCTCGTAATGTAAGAATTTGACCCCGATGTAATAAAATAATCAAAGTAAGGTTTGTTATATATATTTCTTAGGGCTATTGGATTTTAATAATCTTAAGTTTTATTTATTGGTCGGATTAATCCCAACCAGTAAATGTTTACAGATACTCCTAACTTTGAGGATATTTTCCTCTAACGATCCCTTACTAACTGAGAGTTAACCCCGTTAGTTTTTTGATTACGTGGACTGTTTTTGTGGCCAAAACACTAAACAGAAAGTTGATATATATCATCAGGTCTGTCAATTTGAAACTTCCGCACCAAAAAACCCGTCAATCTCCACTTCCTGATTTGAACCACCGAACTCGTTAGAGGTAGATTTCAAGTGATGATGGAGGTTAGACAATGGAAAACAGACCTAACTGAGACTAGGCGGTGCTGGAGTTGCAAAATGGCTCAAAGTTGGCCTCATTTCATCAAAAAAACTAACGAGAGTTAACTCTCAGTTAGTAAGGGATCATTAGAGAAAAAAAAGTTCAAAGTTAGGAGTGCATGTAAACATTTACTGAGTTGGAATTAATCTCCGTCAATAAATGAAAGTTGGGATTATTAAAATCCAATAACCCTATTTTTATTAGCTCCTTTCGGGTTCTATCAATTACTTACATCTACATCTAATACTGTTTGAAATCTCGAACTATTCAATAGAGAGGGATGCATCTCAAACTTCAAAATGTCCCCTTACGGTTTATTATATCATCTACAACTTGGAAAGATGACACATCAACTATGGAACAATTATTTTAGACCATCATGGGTGATGTACAAAGTGTATTGTAAGAACAAAAGTACCTGCATTTCTCTACGTAGACAACATTTTTCTCTTTAACTCCATCAAACTCGGACTCTTTTACCTTTTATACAAAACCAAATAAATAAACATCCGATATAGGATATTTTAAAGGTTATAGTGAATATCGTGATAAAAGCAAATCGTTAGCCGTTAATCATCGAGTTAAAGAGGGTTCTAAACATAACAACTAAACGTAGGATCGAATCTTAGAAGCAAGTAGAGCTTGAGTTTAACAAGAAATTAATTTGAGTTCATTTTAGGTAGAAAATTTATATACAAGTTAAATCAAACAATGGAACTTGCTAGGTGAGAATTTTTTTTTACAAAATGGTGAGAATTATTAAATTTTATAAAATTTCTAGAAATAGCTTCTTTTTTTATTTTCTAAAAAAATGATAGATGAAAATAGGGTCTTTTTAGGGGAGTTTTTTTGAAGAATGAGTTAGTCGATAGTCGCTATGTTAGGTAGTTATTTGGTTCCTTAAACTTCTCAATCCGCAACAAACATACAAGTATTGTAGTAGTTTTGTCTTTTTACGTCTTTTTGACGTTGAAATCAATAGATAGAAGTAGTGTTGTTGTAGATTGTCATGTTCAAAAACCTAAAGTCGTTACATAAGATACCGACTAACCCATTTCTCAAACACAACAAAAAAACCCATTATCTAATTTAAAAACAACGTCTAAAAATTCCAAATCTTAACAACTTGTGTTTTAATCCTAGGATTTTAACAAACACATGTGATGTACAAGTTGGTTTCTTAAAACGTAAAAGTAATTATTAAATCTTAGTTGTGAATACAAAACCTTCGCAACGTGAGTTTGTTAGTTTGTTACCCTTCACATTAAATTTTTTGGTGTAGAATTTTGTTTAGTTTTCAAACTGTTTTTAAAATATTTTTATTATATAAAATGATGATTAGAAAAATGTGTGGTCTTGAGAGCGTTTTCATAAATGGTTGTTTTCTCATGAATTCACCTATTTATATCTCAAAATAATTATAACAATTCTTTATATTTAATTCCTTCTTTGACGCTTCCCCCATCATATATTTAGAGCTTGTGTTTCATGATCTCATTACAATTAAAGGTGTAAAAACCGGGTTCAATTTTATAATCGGGTAGGGTTCAACCCGGTCGGGTTGCAATAAAAAAAGGCTATATCTGGTTTGATCGGGTCATACCCGGTTTCAAGATGGCAAAATGGTCAAAAACACCGGGTTCGGGTCGGGTTAGGGAGAACCCGGGTTGGGGTGTGGCGGGGACAAACTGGTTTGAACTCTACGGATTAAATCGAGTTTGACCCAGGTTGAGGAGCTACTGGGTTGAACCCGGTTCGGTCGGGTCAAGAAACCGGGTTGGATGTACCCCTCTACTACTTAGCCCAACTCATTAATAATATACTAGTGTGTATTACCAATTTACCCGTGATATGCGGTGATGACGAACTGATTTTTAACAAAATTTAAATGGAAACATAGATGAAATAAATAAAATATATATAACATTTGACTTGGTCGATATTAATAAAATTTATGTCAAAACATAGATAAAACTAACCATTTGTTTGTATTCGCAATTATTTAAAAAAACTTGCCAAAATAAAACTAAAAACAAACATTCTACAATGAGATATTTTAAATTTAAAAAATATTATTTTTAAAAGTTATAATAATAACACAAAAGATATTTAAGACTAATTATGATAAAAAGTTTAAAGGCAATAAAAATATTCAATATGTAAACTATTTCAGTCATCAAAGAAATAATAAAGTAATATGAAATGGTTAATTGTGTATAAGAGGGTTTTGAAGGAGTGATGTGTAGGTAAAAAAAATTAAAGTTCTGTGATCAAAATAAGATTTAATAAAATCATATTGTAGCTAACTTTCCTTTTTTATATAGATAGATAATTTCTTCTACACTTTTACGTATTAAAATTTTACATTTGGGCCTAGGCTAGGGTCCCTAATTTAGATTTAAAATTTTTAATATTGCAATCCACGATTTTATTTTGGGCCAAAAAATGTCTAATTTAAGTTCAATCATATCTTAACATTAGTTAACAATAACTTTCGGGCTTCTTTTCTAATATACGTAATTCAACATTACAAACCACTTTGATGAACCTTTTCTTTTGGATCAATTATAAAATAAAAAATAAAAAATCTTATATACATCATTGTTTACAATGATGATATTTAAAAAGAAGCAATCTGATTATACAGCTTAAATGGTTGAGCCGTCCTTATTTCGAGCTCATGTCTTATGCTCGAGTTCGAGTAAAAGTTTGACTTGTTTGCAACCGTGACATAGACACATACCTTGCACGGGCCGATGAGCCAAACTAAGAAGATAGTGGTGAACTTAGCACAAAACTCCCTTGCAAACTTAGAAGGTGTAAACAGTGTTCTAAACTGCATAACATAAAAATAAAAATTAAAAAAACTTTTTTAATATTTTTATTTTTATAACATTACTTTGTCATGCAGTGTGTTTATCGAATGCCCCGCTACTATCCCATGTTTTCATAACTGAACCGGACTGATCAAACTAGAAACTGCTCATAAAGTTGTTCTGGCTAAGACTCTTTGAACCACCTTCATTTGAACCAGCCGGTTATGACGCTGAGCGGTTGAACCGATAAATCAGATCAGTTGTTGGACGCGGTTTTTGAGTAAAGAATTATTTATGAAAACTTAATTACTACTACAGACTTTATATTTTGTTCTAAATTAGTTATAATGTAAGACATATTTTAAAACCGGTCCAACCAGTGGAACGTAAGATAGTGGATTTGATGACAACCACCCTCTTTGTAGTAGCATCCAAACACCCCTAAAACACATCAAAACAAAAAACAACAAAAAGAACTTACCATGGAGATATAAGGCTTAGGAATAGCATTCACAAGAACCTTCACCGTAAGATCGCGTTGTTGGATCGGGTTGAAGCTCCGAAACACCGCTTTAGACGCGACCACCAAGCTCTCGTACCCGCTCTCCTCATTTCTCATACCTGCGGGTTTTAGTAGAGAACCACAAGAACCCCATATTACACTCGTATACATTGTTTGATATGTTTAATGAGAGAGAGAAATGAAGTGAGGTATGTAGTTGTATAATCATCTTATGTTCACAGTTAAAGTAAAAAATATGATTGATGTTTATGCGATTATCGCATTTCTTTAGTTAATTCAAATTTACTTATAACAAAGATGTGTCAAATATGTTGTTTTTTTTAATATGGTCATTTCCGGGATCATCTTAATTAATATATTACTTTTATGATATATTACTTTTATATTAAAGGAACAAATATACAAAATAAGTTGTATATTTATATGAAAAACAGACCCGATGTATCTTGGATAGCTTTAGAGAGGTAATCAATAGCAATACGATCAAACCAGTTGTCTTTATAAACCGTCTTTGTTGTGGTTGTAACATTATTGTTTAACGCGATTGCATCCGTCGTCTTTGTTACTGTTAAGTTGGATGGTTTCGTTACGGATGCAACGAGAAGCCTTTGGTGTTTTGGTCGAAGGCTCTTTCGCGAATTGAAGCTTGTGATGTTGATGATCGTTGGAGTTGATATGTTGATGGTTTCCATAGTTTGTGAGGGAGATTTCAGGTTGATCAGATAGATCATATATGTGTGGGTATTTATATTATTATTACCTAAGAAAAAGTGAATCACATGATTAATTAATGTGATCATATGGGATGGGGGTTGGGTGGGTGTTCAATGGCAAAACGATTTTAAATTAGAGTGGTAAATTCTTCTTTGAAATTAAGGGTTTGATATCAGGTTAGTGTAGTTTAATTTGGTGTAAATTAAATGGAGTAGTATATGTTTGGTAACATTTTCAGCCTGTTGTCCGTAGAGAGATGCCTAGAGTGTCTAACTCGATTTCACCTACCTCTAATCATTTATAAAATAAAAAATAAAAAAACAAAGAAAAAAACATGATTATTGTAAAGGGCTTCTTAATAAATACTAGTATAAAGCAACAATTATCCAATTATGACAAGTGTTAGTAATCCGTCAATGATACTTCTATAGGTGATCTCTTAGTAAGTTATGTTGGTGTTTCGTTGGTAACTTTTTACCCACGTCCCTTTTGCCACTAATTTTCACTGACGGATTGCCAACCGTTACGTTCATCGCCTAAGGTCGTAACTCAACTTTAATACACGCGAGCAAAACATCTAACATTAGGAAAACAAGCAGAACAAAAGAAATATTCATCTTTTTCGATGTGAAAAAGTTTTAAACAAAAAAAATGATAATAATGCAATGTTTAATAGTCTTTCCTGAAATTCAAATATATATGAATAATTTCGCTTGTATACATAACTTACACATATGCAAGTCATGTACATATACGAAGTAAGGTCATCTGGTTAAAGAAAGCTCAGGTTATGAAAAAGTTAGCCATTAATTAATTAAGTAGTAGTGAGACGGAGTTGCGTCAGCTGTGGATATAGACTAGGCTAAGGGGGATTCAAACCCATCGCATAGGCAGCTTTCGAATAGGCCTTGATTACACCGAGTAAGGATGCGAAAGCAACTGACTAAATATAGTCTAGAGCTGGACAGCATCTTAAGTAATAGAACTCCCAGTTGTGTTACACGAACCTTTCTTTCTCTTCTGAGTTATGTTATATACACATAACTCTACACACGTATTAACAAACATTTAAAATTTTTAAAACATATAAAAAAGTTGTTTGATAATTGTTACGTACATAACCATTTGTATGTAAGAAGTAAAATTTTAAAATATAAACCAACGATAAAAAATTTAATCACTTTAGGTTTATTTTTCACGAAATAGTTGAATATTTTATTTTGGATCTTACAATGTGTGTATGTGTGTATACGTATATTATCAGCTTAAAGTCATGGCCGGCACGAAGGAGGGGCGAGAGGCGTGACTACCCAGGGCCTAATCTCTTACAATTTTTAAATTTACTTACATTATATATATATTTACAAAACCTTTATAGAATTGATCCATTGCATACTTTAAATTAGTTCATTACACACTTTAAACGAACTCATTTTACCCAAATATAATTTGAGTTAAACCTTTTCATTTATTTAATTAGCTCATCACACATAAACATTTTAAGATCTCATTTTTTTAAATTGGGGTCCATTTTTAACTAGCTCGCATTGAGCCTCTAAATCTTTGACACCGGCTCTACTTAAAGCAACAAACTTTTATTTACTAACCAACTTCTTAAAACATTAAAATAAAAAATTTGATAATAATTATTACATTATGATGCGTCACGCTCTAAAATCTCTTTCAATATCACCTTCTTCCGTCCTTTGTAACTATTTATTATTTATTAGGTTACAAAATCGTACTCATTTTCATGGCAAAGGTAAACAAGTTAGTTAGCTATCAATTTTTATTTTATAAAGTACAAGGTTTATAATCTTGTTTTTGTACTTTTGTTTAGGTGTTCAACTCTTTCCATTTAATAGCCTGTTTATTAGGGGAGAGTGATTTTAAACGCTATAGATTAGATGGATATGCAGTACGAATTAAATCTATTATTTCTTCAATCTTAAAAGTTTTAGAAAAAAAAAAAGAAACGAAAATGGTATAAATATGATGTTACAAAAGTAATCTATTGTTTCTCCACTCTCCCTGAATGTAATAAAAAAGTGAACGAATTAGTTTGATTGTTTGATTTATATATATAACACCGACTTATGTAGGTATAGATTCAAATGAAAACATATATATAAACAAATTTGATTTGATGTAATGACCACTGTCAAGTCACGTGAAAATTTTAAGTAGCTTAGATGGCTATGATAAGTATGGTTTTGTATTCAAGAATCAAGCATAGCATCTAGTTAGTATACTACGTTTTGTTTGATTATAACATTAAATTCAGTGATTTTAATTTGATTAGCAACTAAAATAAAAGCTAAACAAGATTGTAATTCATATAAAGGAATAGTTAACACATAGAAGGACACAAAAACACAAGCTAGATAGGAAAACATTTGTCCCCAAGGGGATAACTTGGTGGTAAAAGGTGTGTTCTCCAACCAAATGGTTATGGTTTCAAATCCTGCGGTATGCAAGTTTGGTAAATTTCTTGATAATAGGAATTGTTGTTAAAAGAAAAAAAGATAAGAAAACATGTAATCACTTCCGGTTTCAAGTTTCAAGTTTAATCAATCAATTATAAATTTTGTAAGTTCATATGAACGACAATATGCACGGACATAATTCTTAGTGATCATATGACGAACAGGACATTCACTAAGAGCATTCACGGTAGGTTCTCTATTTTCGATATGAGTGTATGTCTAATATATTAGGGGATGGTTGATAGTGGTTGTGAGTGAAAGAGATAAAATATTTATGAGGATTGTACGTGATTTTTCATATTCGGGGAAACACGGTACAACCCCTATAAATTTTTTAATATTTTTAAAAGTGGTTATGAGTGAAAGAGAGAGAAAAGGTAATGATAAAAATATTAAAAGTTATTATTTAATTGAAAGAGATAATAAAAAATTTGTGTTGTACGTTAGTGTAAATATAAAGATGGGGATGAGAAAGCTAGCGTGAATGCTCTAACTACGTTAAATAAGATGGAATACATGTAGTTTCTTTTGATCACATTCATGGGTCATCTCCTATTTACACTAACTATGACGAGATGATATCATATGATATGTAAGAACAATTCACATTTCAATTAACATGAAATGAAGATTACTGCCAGAATCATAATCAGACATCAGTCATAAGTTGACGCAAGTAATTATTCAGCTGCTCAAACAAATACAGGAATCATGTTCTTGTAATAAAAATATATAAACAAAGATTAGATCATGATTCATGAACGCGTGAGAAATAAATATTGTGAAAATGTTTATTTTAAAATATGTATGGTAAATAAATAGGTTATTCCCCTTAGAAATTCGTTTCCTGCCCACTTGATTTGGGTTCCAGTTATATATAAACTAACTAGTTTTAGCGAACCAGTGTATTACACGGGTTGAATAGATAAAATATTAAATAGAATAAAATTTTATTAATTATTAAATAATATGTGATTTAAATTATGTATGAGTAAGTACTATACGTAATAAAACAATGATATCAACTTTTTAAAAATTTGTTTTTATACTTTCTGTTTTTTCTAAAAAATAAATAAAATATTTCGTTTCAAAACAAAACATATTTAAAAAAATGTCATTTTTAAAACATTTCATGTTTTAAAAAAAAGTATGATGTACGTTCTAGAAAATTTTCTTTTTATAAAAATTTGTTTCTCTAGAAATAAATATTAATAAAAAGATCTAATTCTTAATCTTTTTAAAAATAGCTTATAATCAAAAAATATAATGAAATAATATAATTAGTAATTAATTGAGTTATTTAATAGGAGAGAGAAGCGATAAAATTTTGTTAAGAGTGAATGTGGTGTTGCCATGTGGTATCTCTAATTACCCTTTTAATACATGTGTCATATCTAGTTACCATTTTATTATAATAAGAAAATTTGTAAGTGTTGATGATTATGTATGAATTCATTTGTAAATGTCGGTGAGTTTTTCTTTGATTTTATAATTATAATAAACGTCAAATAAGTTTTAAAATATAGAGTTGCTTCAATGTTTCGCTCTCTGTATCTTCACGCTGCTGGTTTGGGTTAGAACCCCGTCAACACTAAAAAAATATTTGGGACTTTTGAGTTTCTTTCTTATTCTTTTCATCTTATATTATTTTTTTTCCTTTAAATTGTTTTCCCACTTCTCTTTTCTAATATTAACTTCACTGAAATTACATTTTTTAATGGTTACGCCACACACGCGTAATAAATAAGTTCGCATCACCCGTAACGTGCCATTTAATGTTATCATACGGGTCCATCGCAACTCGCGCATAATTCGTTAAATTAGTATGCCACAACGTGTGATGCATAATATTATTTTTTAGATGTTTTTATATGTATTTAATTATGTTGATGTTTATAACGTAACACGTGTAACGAAATTCGTAAACGCTACACAACACAAAGTGATGCCACAATGCGCGTCAACATTGCTCTTTAATATAACAGTCAGTGCCTTTGCTTACATCGTTTTGCCCTAGTTTTCTTTTCTTTTTTATTTGACACCCACAAGATGTTGTACATTAAAAGTAATATATGAAAATGGTATGACTATGAGATTTGATATGATCATAGGGCTGGTTATTCGCAGGGTTTTCGTAACATTTTTCGATACGACCAGTTTGAACAGGAAGCCGGTAATTAATAGAGCCGGTATGGTTAATTTTATTTAAATCTTTTTAGTGAATTTTTTGGTTAACAGTTGGACTGTTGAACCGGACCAAGTGGGTTAGGCTGAATTTTAATTTTTTTTGAAAAAAAATTTCCTTCAAAATCTCATTTTCTAATTAATTTAATACTACATCTATAGTATATAATAAAAAAGTAACTAGGATGTCACATGACACTTTCATGTTACTCGTCATCTAAACTAATATATTATTTTAGTCAAGTTTTTTATTTTAAGAAACTAAATTAATAGTAATAATTTATTTTGTTTTGAATTTAATTTTTTTATATTATCAACTTAATTGTGTAATCAAATTGTTTTGAACTATACATATTTTTATAGCCAAATAAGATTCAATTAAAAAAAACTAAAAAGAAAAAAATATTTATTGATATAATTATATATATTAGATTAGTGTGATTTTAATACAACTGGTTTTTATTTTAGATGTGTCAATTGTATGTTATATTATTCAAAAAAATATTTGAATACTTTTTACTTATAAATGTAACTTTTTATTTTTATTGTTATAGTAATACATAACTTAATCATACAAAATATTTATATATTTGTGAATTATGTTGTTTTCATATTTTCAACCCGTGTATTACACGGGTTTACTAAATCTAGTGATTCATATATAGTTATTCAAGTCTCTTATTACCCCATCCTACTACTCTAATAAAAGGGTAACTAGGTTTACCACATGTCACTTTTTAAACACATCTAATGCCACATGTCATCTTGACATTTAATAATAAATATTTTTCTCGCCCAAAAGAATTAAATCTACCATTTTTGTATTAAATTTTATAAATATACATTTTGTTTCTAAAATTAACGGGATATAAATTAAAAACCTTCCATTTTAAACTAAATAACATATATCTCTTACTTTTACTTCTACCAAACTCTATTGGTTAATTTTTTAAATTATCTTCTTATCAAATCTTTATTTTTTGAAAGACAAAATTAAGTCATAATTCTAAAATAAATGTTTACTTTAAGATTGTATTATACCACTTAAAGGCACACCACTTATAATGTTTTATATGTTTTTTCTGTAGAAACTACTATTAGTAAAAACAAAGAATTGGTTTTAGAAATTACAATAAAATACTATTAAAAAAGTTTTAAATTAGACATTAATATTTTCAATTGTCTTTTATTTCATTATCGTCTCTTTTTCTTTTTTTTATTCGTTACCATCAACAAAATTATTATTTTTCAAAATTTAAGATGTTTTTAACTAATTTTTGAAACGTGTTCTTATTTTGTTAGAAGTATTTTATTTTATTTTATAAGTGGTTTCTTTAATTTTTTAGATAACCTTTTATATGTTTTCTTTTTATCCAGTTTTATTATAATAATTTTTATTAAGGTATAACTCTTTAATCAAATCTATTAAGAGATAGAGTAGTCATTTTTAATGTGGAAATTAGAAGGTTCTTTTTATTGATTTTTACATTGTTCATGCTTAATTGTATTATCATGTGAACGTAAGTTTAATAGTAAACTCAACTAAATATTGCATGTTATATGTTATAATTAGTACGAAAAGACATTACAGACCCTTCTTTCTATGAGGTTCTTTCTTTAGTAAATTTCCATACAATTTTACTTACACCATCATATTTTATGTTTTTTGTCATTTACAATTGCTCGAGATGAGATTAGTCAATATTTTACTTTTTTTTAATTGTCACATTAGGTTATTTAATTAAAATTTTAAACTCATATACATATCAATAGTTTTCTCATACAAAACTTTGATAAAATTTGATATCATTGTTTATTACTTATATCGTTTTATAATTAATAAAATTTTATTTTATTTAATATTTTATTTTTTCAACCCGTGTAATACACGGGTTTACTAAAGCTAGTATATTAATAAAGTAACGTGAGAAACAATAATTAGTTGATTTTTAGCCGTTCATTTTAGATCAATGGTGGTAGATTGAGAGTGGTGTTCAATTGAAGAGAGTTTGACATGTATCTCGGGCCACCTACGACCAACCCATGTTTGCCTTCTTTTTTCAGTGGTTGGCGGTGAAGATAAAAGAATGAAGAGAAAGGAAAGTATACATAAGTTTCATTCCATGTATTAAAGGTACATGGTTTGATTTTGAGCAGAGGCATTGTTTTCAGTTTTTACTCTTGGCTTTGAAATATCTTTGAAAATTAACTTTTAGTACTATGAAGGATTAACTATATTGTTCATGTATAGTGTTACATGAATATTGCATCTTATTCTTCCTTACTTTTGGGTTGATGTTCATATAAGCTGGTTGCATCGTGATATATGATAGTTGATACTTGAATCATGTTATTTTTGCTCTTTCTTAGAAATCACAAAATAGACTTTTGTCTCACAATTCCTTTAATCAAAATAGCAACGAAATGGCACTTTTAAGAAACAAATGGATCATTTGTCAGTTTTGTGTGGGAACCAAATTATCTGTCAAAATCACAGTTATAATTTCAATTAATTATTCAACCTAGATTCTTCATGTATATGGCAAATGTTTTATGCATATCAGATATAATATAATTTGATTTGAAATGCTTGAAGAACGAGGTAGATGGAATATTATTATTGTATATATCAACCATGAGACGTCAAGATATAGAATGCAACCAGAATTCAAGAGATGATAAGCAGACACCATGTACAACAAATAACAATTCTACAATCTAAAAACTACATAAACCAAAAGTCAAAGTCAACCCACATAAAACCTTGCCACAAACCAGAACCTATAAATAAACTAAAAATTCAATACTCCAGAGAGTGTTGTTAAAGCTAAAAACTAAAAAGAACAACAGTTTATGACAATAGTGGAGCTCATTCTTTAGTGGTTTTGTTGATGAGTGACTTGTGAATGTGAGGAATGACACCACCACCAGCAATAGTACCTTTGATGAGCGTATCGAGTTCCTCATCACCACGAATGGCGAGTTGCAAGTGTCTTGGGGTGATCCTTTTCACTTTCAGATCTTTGCTGGCGTTTCCTGCCAACTCGAGCACCTCGGCGGTTAAGTACTCCAGAATTGCTGCCGAGTAGACTGCAGCTGTCGCACCAACCCGCCCATGGGCTGAGGTTCTTGCTTTGAGGTGGCGGTGGATTCTTCCCACTGGAAACTGTGTTCATAACATAAAAAAGTTAACAGTAGTTGTACATGCATACATCCACGTCAGTGGTTTATAGAGCATGATATGGCCATTTGACCCCTTAATAGACAAGTGAACCATTCTGTAGCATATTTTATCTCAAACAGGTAAACAAGTCAAATGGTTTAAACTGATTAAACACCTTGGGTCATCCCAAGGATCCTTTAATTAAGTAAAGCTCTTGGATCACTTATTTAAAATAGAGGATCTTATTCCAATGATATCATTTTTGAAAACATATTTAGAATTTATTAAGTTATTATGTTATAAAAAAACAGAAGGCAAAAGAAGTGTTAGGATCAACCTGACCCAATCCAAAGCCAAGCCCCTTTTGACCCTGACTACAAAAGTACCCATTTTTTCCACCTCTACATGCTAGCAGCTAATAAATTTGTCATATAAAGATTTACAAATGTCAGATAACTAAATTACAACTCTAGCTACAGTGGGTTAGTTACAGAATGCATCACAATTGTGGTTTCTAGCTAAGGTCTTTTTTCTAAATATTGTTCAAGTTATCAACACGTTTTAAGCTCTGGTAGAGCGTAGTGCATTAAATGTATTTGCTGACTAAAAGTAACCTTGCCTGTTACTCGCCAACCGTTATGACAAATCTATATTTAAATGTGATCCTTTGTAATCCCCATCAATTCAAGTTTTAACTTAAAAGGTTAACCAGTAAAACAGAACTCTCATTGTTTCCATTTCATATGTTTTTCTTGTTTTAATATGTTAAACTGTTTATTTATGAAGAATATGACATCTAGTGTCAGCAAGTGCTATTTTTCAAGGTTTAGTAACAATATCATCTGAGTGTACTAATTAGCTTATTTCCCCACATTTAATGTATTGAACCCCAACTACGAAGGGTAAAACCCCTAAGAGCATTCACAATCCATCCCCCATCCTCATCCTTATAATTACACTAAAAACGATACAACCCCATAAATTTTCTTTCTAATTCACTCACAACCATCCCCTATAATATAGGGCACCCACTCACATAAAAATGAGGAACGGGTTGTGAATGCTCTAACAGATATGAATGCTTATCTCTCACAGTCTCACTCAATTGAAGTCAAATGCATATCAATTTCAATTGTGATAAAATTATTTACGCGCTACAACAGAATAAGCTTTAACTAATGATAAAATGGTAACAAAACTTCATGATGGTGGCATGGTGTTATATGGTAATAACCAGCACCACTGTTCTGACACTGGGAAAAAAAGTTCACCCTGAACCTAATTACATAGCATAAACTCTCATACATATACCTATTTAGTTTAGTGCAACACATCAACCTGAATCAAACACTCAAACATGCTAACCTTTACCTAGTCTTGTAAAAGTCAAAGAGGAAAAAGCTGGACTAATGAACACAAGTACCATATATTCACGAGCAGCATAATTTAACAGAATTGTATAGCTGAGTCCTCAACAGTCAACACCTTTACTCATTCGATTATTAAGACAACCACTTTCCAGAAAATTCATACCATCACCGCCTTAAAGTTTTGGCTTCTATGTGTCTGATAAGTAGCAGCAGATAACTTTAAAAAAGCAATATCTATGTTCACTGTAAAACTAATTTTACAACCACTTATCGCAACAAACAAGATAATAGAATATAATCACAATCAGATGGTAAAACTACATAATCTATGTCAACTTTGAATATCAAATTAATAGGCTTTATCAACTGGTTATAATCAGAACAAAGCATGTTATAGCTTGTAAGCAAACTTATCATGCAATCCCACGATGTATATACCTGTAGCCCTGCTCGTGCAGACCGCGAAATCGGCCTCTTCTTATCTTTGTCCTTGTTAGCTGCTGCTGCAGCTGCTGCAGTTGTTTTTCCAGCCAACAGACCCTTCCCACCCTTTCCCGCCATTTATGCACCTACTGCACACAGCTTAAACAGATAGAACCATAATTATGCACCTACTGCACACAGCTTAAACAGATAGAACCATAAAAAAAATCTATACAAAAACCATTACAAAATATCTTAACACGTAACAAACAATAAAATTAAATATCATCCTCGAAGAATTAGTGTCATATGAGGTTAAATATCGGATCAAATCAGCCAACGGATCTGCATATATGAACAGATCTAGCTAGGTTTACAAGTCTCTACAACAAGTCGTAACTTAAGAACCCTAAAGCAAACATCTAAGAGAAATAACGTCTGATTATCTGAAACAACTAGTTAAAATCACGTCTAAATCACATAAAGCTCCAAAATCGGAAGAAAAATCATGAAAAAAAGGTACAGAAACCGTAAACAACCTAATCTTCAAATTGAAGCCTCTTTTGTCATGAATTGCTAAAATCCAAACAAAATTAACTAAAACAATAACAGTATTTCTTCATATTATAGCTTCAAATTATTGAATTAATGAAAAAATTATAAAAACTTGTGAAGAGATGAAAGAGAATTGATACCTGAAAAGACTGAAAGACTTGAAGGTAGTGCCGGTAGGAAGAAGATAACCCTCTCGGGTACTTTTATTCGTACAAACTTATTTTCCAGAGCTGAAATGTTTAAGTCCAGATGAATGGTACAAGATTCGATGCGTGCGTACAAGTTGCTAAAGTGATTAAGTTTGTTGGCTTTATGGTTGGGTTTCAAAGATTCTGAGAAATGCGTGATTTAGCGGCTATTTAATCTTAGCGGTGGAAAATTGGATTTTCAAAATTTCCCCTCTCTCTTTTTTTATATAAAATTCACCCTTCACTTTCATCGTTTTATTTATTTATATTTTTTCACAAATGAGACTCTTATTTTAAACTAGTTTTTTAACCCGTCGCGCGTTGTGGTGTCGTTATACGCGACATGATAAAGTATAGATCATAATTGACCCGACTCGTTTACAAACTAAATTTACATGAAACGTATCGTAACTCGAATTTATATCGTTGAATGAAAACGTATTATATTTGACCCGAGTTTTTTTACAAACAAATGTTATGTCGAAACGTAGAGTCACTAAAAATATAAATAAAAAAGCTTGTGTAATTGTGTTGTATACAACGCGATAAAGTATAGATCACAATCGCTCTGACTAGCTTCCAAACTAAATTTACGTCGAAACGTAGACTAACTCGAATTTATACCATCGGATGAAAACGTATCATATTTGACCTGACGCGTTTCCAAACAAAAGTTACATTGAAACGTAGGTCATATCAAGGCGTACATTATAATAAAGATGAAAATGATTTATATTTGACCCGACTCATTTTTTACCAAAATTTACGTCAAAATGTAGACGAACGTCAAAACATAGACCGTCTCAAAACGTATATGAAACTAAACATAAAAACGTTTTATATTTGATACGTAAAACACAAGAGGCACACGTGAATTTAGGGGAAAGAAATTGTTTGGCTGGTGAGCTAGGAGGGTTTCGAACGCATGTCTATTTGTTTTAGAATGAAAACGCCTAACCACTAAACTAAATAAGTAGTTGAGCTATATTTTGTCCACTATGATATATATCATAAGCAAGGTTGTGTGACATATGTGGCTGACCTTGCTTTTTAAGTTATTGTAAATTGTTTATATTCAACCTATGAGGATTCAAATCACCAAGTGGTTTTTATGATTGAGGGATAGAGAGAGGGCCAGTAAATATGAGGAGAAAATGATGTTAATGTCAGGCCTAATTAACATGGTTTGTTTGTCCATCTACTCACTTTTAAAAGACTTTTAAATCACTTTTTAAAACCTTACAAAGTAAACTCGGGTTCGCTTTGAATTGGTTATATTTCATCTTAGATATTTTAGTTCATTTGTGTTTCAATTTTTGTATTTGCTCCTTAATTTTTTTCGTGCAGATTGTCGCTGTGGTATTAATGGCTTAGAAGTTAGGAAAAAACATGCCTAGTGTTTATCGTTTTTCACTCGTGGAGAGATGAAAATCTAAGACTATACCTTTCTAAAGATGAATGTGACGGGAGGAAGCGGCATTTGAAAACATAATTAAAAAACAATAATAATAAGTTTGAAAAGCCTAATTTTAACTGCTCAAATAAATCAATATATACTGGAAAAAGTTTAAATTTTTAATAGTTAAATATTCAATAAACTCATACAAGCTCCATTGCAACACATGGGAGCCCCTCTATAGCCCACATGGAGGTGCTCGCCAGAAGAACTAGACTCAAGTGAAATGCTCGTGGAGGTGTTGTCCTTTTACAAGGGCATCAACGATTGATTATTGTGAATGAGAAATAGAGTGTGAGGAGCTCATAGAAAGGAGAAAAAGCCTTTCATGCAGGCTGGACTAATATGACGCGTCCGTCCTCTACCCATTGTGAATGGTCTAACGTTTTATCAAGACAACCCAATACATCATTTATAGTTGGCAAAAGTTATGAAAGTTGAAATTATAAATTATACTTATAATAAAACTTAACATCAATGAACAATAGCTTTAGTTGTTTACATGTGGTCAACAAAAAGAATATGTATGCGGTTTGTTTCACATGTGGTCAACAAAAAATAGACATGCGAGTTAAGTGTTTATAACATGTTAAAAGCATTTTAGTGTTGGTCTTGATAATAAACAATATTGTTTGACATAGTTGTAGGAGGTCTGGTTTGGTTCTAACCCGGGCTTCATTTTGCTTTGTCCCCTCCCCCTTATTCTTCTTCCTTTTTTTAATTTTTTTCATATCATTTTGTCTTTGTTGTTCTTGCGATGCTCTTATTGTCTAGCTTTAATAACTTCTAATATATGTTGTGGTGCTCGAGTCAAACACGCGGTTGTTTCTTTATTTGATGAATATTAAAGATCGAATTGTATGTATGACTCTACGTTATAAAGATATCTAGACGAGTTTTGTGAAACTCTTGGTGCAACAAGGTGAAAAGTAACTAGTTTATAATTACATTTGTAAAGTGATTTCAAGTTTAATGTATATATATGATAAAAGTTACACGTTACTCGAAGTGTTATATGTGATATAAACATAAACTTATATAATTATCTATATAATAACTTAAGATTCTATACACATTAATTAACTAATGCATCCAACTACTACACATTTTTACACTTATTATATCATCAGAAACATATTCTAAAACATTAAACTGTTTTTCTTCTTCAACAAGAAACACTACAATATCATTACTTGTGCGGTTCAAAATAGACAGGAAACGGTTTCCCATCCCCAACTTCACAGGAAACCCATCAATCTCATCCGTCCAAGGATTATAATCATCCCGATCAACGGTCCTCATCGCACGCCATATAACACTACTACACTTAAAACCCGACCCGAACGCGATCTGCCATACCCGGTTCCCTTTCCCGACCCGACCCTTTGCCTCCACATACGCCAGCTCATACCACACCGAACTACTGGAGGTGTTTCCGTACCTATACAACGTCATTCTAGAAGCTTCCATTTCGTCATCGGTAAACCGTAGCGTCTTCTGCAATGCGTCGAGCACCGGCTTCCCTCCGACGTGAGGGATGAAGTGATCGACGGCGTTGCTGTAGTTAGGTATGTACGGATGGATGTTCAACGACGGAAGGAGCTTTCTCGCGATGTGGTGTATGATGTAGAGGAGCTTCTCGTTGATCGGAAGGATTAGGTGACTTACGGTGGTTAGGTTTGGTTTGATGGTGGAGATGGCGGAGGCGAGGAGGTGTTTGTTGATGTTGATGCCGATGATTCCGGCGGTGTCTTCTTCTCGAATGATGCAGTTGTAGGAGCGATCTGAACGTGATGTGTTGGTGTGAATTGCGTGGAGGAGGTGGTATTTGGAGGTTTTGTGATCGGAGCGGCGGTTGGAGAGGAGGATCGCAGCGCCTCCGACGCGGAAGAGGCAGTTGATGAGGAACTTTGAGCGATCGTTCCCGAGGTAAAAGTTTTCTGTGATGCTTTCGGTGCTTATTATCAATGCGTAGGAGTTGTGGTGTACCTGTGGAAATTAGCAAAACTAGTAGTTTATTAGATTGTTATGTAGTTTGAAATTGAAATTGGCCTAAAGTAGTTTGCTATAAACGGTACTGATTTTGGCATTAAGAACACGAGTATTCTTCACAGATTACAGTCAAAATGGTAAGGAAAAGATGATAGTTTCGGATAGTCGTACAGAATGAACTGTGGCTACTTATGTATGATGCAATCATGATGTTGCAGTAGTGAAAAATGTTCAATGACAAAGGTTATTTTGAATGTTTCTATGGTAGCTGTAGCTCTATTTCATTTGGAGATGATAAAATATTAACAATTTAACACCATTGAAGATTCAAAGGCACAAAAGCAAACCTAAAGTTGTTATAAAAATATGAAACAGTAGGGATCAGGATTTAGGAATATGAAAACAAATCAATTTAAAGGCACAATGTGAGTATAAAGGTAGTGATAACCTGAAGGAGCTGTTTAGCAAGTCCTATTGCCAAAAGTCCTGCACTGCATCCCATCCCAACAAGATTGTAGGTGATGATGTTTTCTCCGAACTTATACCGGTTGACTATTATGCTACAAAGAGATGGCTCTGTGTTATAAATACAACAGTTCACAATTAATATCCCAATATCCTCACATCTTACACCTGTTTTTGCCAGAAGCACGTCTACCGCACCAAAGATGGTTGTTTCAACTTCCCTTCTTGCATCTTTCATTGATGGATTATATTTATTGTCCAAATAGATCTCTGCAACATAAGTGGAGTCACCAAGGCCAGATCTTTCTAAAGTTTTCTTCATGAAGCCTAGTATTTCTTCTGATAAACATCCGCTTTGTATTGCTTCCTTCATCATCACATCTTTTGAGCGCTTCTGAGATGTTGGAGGCTTGTAGCACGAGAAATCTATTAAATAAATGTTGCATGAGGTTTTTTTGGCTGTGACAAAGAATAACAGAACAAGACAAATCAGTAGGGCAACAAGGATACTTTTTGAACTTAGGATAGGGTGGAGATTCTTCAAATCTAGGTTGATGAACATGATTGTGGTATGATATCTTTTCGCTGGTTAATGGCCTTTGGGTTAAAGGCTAGTAAATCTTATTGTGGATGTGATTTTATATGCAGGGATTTTCTAACAAATCTCACAAGTTTCATACATGTAGTAAGCCTTTATAGTTATAGTACTTAAGATTCTAGTGGTCCTGGCTGTTATTTGAGTTGTCGCGATCCTTTCTAGCTTATAACATGTAGTGGTCCTGGCTGTTATATAAAATGCGTGGAGCTCCCATATTGCACAATAGGGAAATTGGCTCTTGAATCCAGACTTACCTTTGTTAACTGAAGTCCTTATATGTTCATATAATTTTCTTGCAGAAAACTCAAGCACATCAAATATTTATCACACAACATACTTTACTTCTACTAATTGTTTTTCCGGCTGCTATAGTTTAATCCAGGGGATCTTACCACTAAACCTTTCTTTGTAGTGTGCTTTATGTATATCGAATTTGAAGTTAATGTTAAAGATTACTGCCATGTTGCTACTTTAGAAATATGTATTGAAACTTTCGTGGTCAAGCAAGTATAAAAAATTGACATAAATTTACTGTGCCTTATGTGTATTGGATTTGAACTAAGTGCTAAAAAATACCACCATGTTGCTACATTGGAGATACCTATTTATTTGCATGATCAAATTATCGTTGTAAATCAACATAAATTTAAAAGAAAATAAGGTACTAATTATTGACCATGTTTAGTAGCACTTTTAGTTAAATTAGCTTTTGGGGTAGGGTTGTTCAAAAAGCTCGTGACTTGCTTAAAATCGACTTAATTGTAAACGAGACAGCCTGAGCCAAGGTAAGATCGACTAGGGGCTTGCTCGCTCGTTAATTCGCTTGCTGGCTCGTTGAAATTAAAGGGTAAATTACAGTTATATAAATTATGACCCATAATTTTAACATATTATTTAAGCTTAAATTTACTATTAGTCAGTATTCAAATAGACCATCGCCATATGACTATCTTGGCTCGGTTCGTTTATAGCATAATTCGGGTTTTGTTTGTATTCAAATAAACGACTCTATTTACTTTCTAAGCATCAGTTATATATATATATATATGCTCTTTGTTTTTCGTAGCTCTTAACTTATTATATGTTATTAGGAGCTCAACACAACGGTACACACCCCAAAAAGATTTTTCAACATCATCAAAATTATTTGACTGAAGGATCATTCAAAATGAATATCTATCATGTTTTCACACATAATGCATCATGAGTCTTTTGAACTTTATCAATGTATGAAAATTATATGTGGTGTCTAGTGACCTCTGCTGATTAACATCTCGGAGTGTTATAAAAAGGTTATCTTTATAATTTGTTTCAGATATACTTAATACTCGCTGTATTGGCTGTATGATGTCTAAACATAGAAACTTTTAAGAGTTATGGAGTCCATGTACTTTATTATCTCCCTGTATTGGCTGTAAGATGTCTTGAGATGAATACGAATACGATACTTTTGGCCTTTTATGCAACAAGTCATATCCCTCGTAAACAAATCTATCCGAATCTGTTTTTTGTTTTGTTAAATTACGTACGAAAGTGTACTTTAAAGTGTATAGACTAAAAAGTGAGACACATTGAAGAGTTAATGTAAAGGCTACTTAACACCTATCTATAATTGCTGGCCAAAAATGACTTTTCTTTTGTAAGCATGTGGCTTTTGTTGAATTTAACTATATGCAAATGTAGAAACATGCATTTCTCAATGTTGTTGAATATACCCATATTTTTATGACACTGCGTGTAGCGCTTGCATCTCCCATGTGAAAAAATGCTGGCATCTCATACATCCAATGTAGAAAACCCTTTGGTACTTTGATATTGAATTTGGAATTTTTGGTATTGCAGTATTAGAGATACAAGACAATACTCAACCTGGAACAGAACTCTTTAAATGGCGAGTGGTTAGGTAAGTATGCTTTTAAAGTCTGTTTATACTGTTTGATTAATTATGCAGCTAGCCATATATTTAAAGTCTTCGGTAATTTGAACATCTATGTTGCCTGTCCCGGATCAATTGTACTTGATAGATTTAGATTATTATCGCAATAATATATATTGAAAATATCCAAAAAAAAAGCTGATGAAAAATATGTTTTTGGGTTAACCCAGCCCGTTCTTGAAAATGACATGTTTCAATCCAAATTTGTTTCAATCTATTACCTGAACGACTACCCACACATATTGTCAGCTCTAGTAATTTTACTTGAATTTCAAAAGTTAGTGGCTTAGAATAGATAAGTTATCAAAGCACCAGGGCTCATTAAGTAGTTAATCGGTAAGATGTTTGTGGGTTAACCCAACCTGGCCCCTCTTGGAAATGATGTTTCATGTTGCCTGCTAAATGTACTAAGAATGACCACAAGTTCAAGTTAGCCTGCATGTCAATTACATGTCTATTTTTTCTTCATCGTTTACAACTAAACAAGTTGCGGTTAATATAATCCTGAGTAGGGTTGGTTCAAAACCGGTTCATATGGGCCCTGGACAGGCCAACGTTACTCTGACTGGTCTTTGGTTCTAGGATTTAAAGATCTAGGATTCAAAGATCTTCAGCTTCTGGCGTTGTTCACAACCAAGAAAAACCTTGTGGGTGGGTGTGCCTGCGCTTGTGTTGTTTATTATTATTTTTACTTTTTTGACCGCCTTGTGTAGCCATATGATTTCCCAAAGAATGTGTTTTGTTGTAATTGGATCATTTTATATGTATATTGGTAATATGTCTTGAATGATTAGTTTTTTGATTAGCTATCACTCACTTTTGAGTTCAATACTCACCTAGCTTGAACATATTAGAGCATCTCCAATAAGGTGAACTTTTTTGAGGTTGAAGAGAGATATAATGACATGAAAGAGAGAGAATGGGGAGAAGTTCGTCCCCATGAACTTCAAAATATGAGTGTGTGAGGGGAAAGGAAGAGAGAGGAGAGAGAGTATGATTTTTATAGAATGTGAATGGGTATATGAGAGAAAAATAAGGGCAGATGCCACATAGGTATCTGTTATGATACTCTTAGAGCCTCTCCAATAAGGAGTTTTTAGGTGTTGTTAGAAGGAGAGGATGAGGTGGAAGAGAGAGAGATGGTGAGGTGGAGGAGAGATGATGGGAATAGTTCTTGTGAGAACTAGAAAAAACGGTATGTGAGGGGGAAAGTAATATAGAGGGGAGAGAGGGTAGTTTTTATAATTTGTGACTTATGAGTAAATTGGAGAGATAATTTCTACTTAAGTAATTGATGGATCTATGATCTTTGGAACCGATGATTACCAAACTTAAGTAAGTGCTACCGATTGTAGTTACTACTTATGATGAATATCTTGTTGTTTAAGCGTGTTTGGAGTTGGTTTTGATAAATATGAATCATAATAGATGGTAGTGATGGAGTGGAAGGCATGGTTACCACTAAAGACCAATGACTCAAAATAACTCGTTATTCATGGTAAGTTATGAATGGAAAAAGAAAATTGCTACCAATAGAGCAACTTATTTAGCAGGTTGCTTCTGCAGATTGAGGCTTAAGTTGATGCAAGTTGCTTCTGAGAACATGTTGCTACTTATGATAACTTACAACTGATGAACACAAAACATAACTTTCTATTGAGACAAAAACACCATTACAACAAGCTCTATGTAGGTCAAATTTTGCGGGCCTAATTTATAAATGATTTTAAGAATAGTATATTGTGTATTTAGATCTTGACATTAAGACGTGCCTTAAGAAGGGTGCACAAGAGTCCCTACCACACACTCCTAAATCAAACTAAACATGGACCAAACCTATCATCTAGAGTTGTAACAACCCATTTAAGGATGGGAGATTGGGTGATATATTCACTAGTTATTAAATAGTTACAACATATGGACAAAGTAATATATAACTTCATTAGTCTCTAATAACTATATGAATGATTCATCTTTGGCCCATACCACTTCAACATATGTATAGTTACATTCTTAAAATTTTAGATTGAATATAAGCAGTTTGTTTTAAATGTTTTTGTAGCATTTCTAGGCTATTAAAAGTGATAAGTTAGTTAAGTTAGTTCTGACTTCTAACATCAATTCACTTTCGCCCAATGTAGGTTCAAAACCATGTTTCCATGAAGAAGCTGACATTAACTCTTACCAAGTTTTTTGATGATTCTGCAAGCTTAGACTTACAAATATAACAATTTAGCAACTTCTTTTCTTCTAGTTTGTACATAAATCTAGTCTTTTTAGTCTATCCATCTCGAAACATTATTTTGTAACATTATTTTTATCTATGTTTTAACTGTCTTGTTTAATATTTGTTTTATGAAATCTGTCTTTGCAAAGATACTCAGAAGTCAGAAGGCCCTTTTTCTTGCTTGTATATCACTGTATATCACTAAGCATCAAATCTCAAATTTATAGAAAACACAAAACTACGTAAAAAACATCATGGTTTTACCTTTAAACTTAAGGCTCTGCATAGTTTGCAAATTAACGAGAATTAAAATTGAAATGAATTCCACTAAAAAATGTATTTGGTTACACAAGATGAAATTGAAATTGGTTGTATTTCCTCATTTGTTGGAATCTAACATTTAGTCACCTGAGAGAGCATTTCATTAGAATGTTTAATATTGACCAAAAAGCCCGTATCATCTTTTTCTCTTGTTCTTCGCTCATCATGTAACCAAAAGGCTACTGTCAATGAACCAAAAAGCCAAGAACATATGATATGTAGCCAAACTAGTGATAAAAATGATGTGATTATTAGACTGACTTTGATAAATATGAAATTGAGGGTTCATTTTAGGGTAAAAAGAATTTAGAATGATGAAGGCGAAGACGAAGAAGAATATTAAATGAATTACGAGTCAGATTAGGGTTGGGTATGGAGAAGAATGAAACTGGCAATGATGAAGACGACAAAATGAAAGACTAATGATAAATTGGGAGAAACTGCCAACTTTTAGTCTTTTATACTAATGTAGGCGGACAAGAGGGGGGAGGGGGTATTGTAAAGGCATGACTTTTTTCCCAACCAAATGTCCAAATATCATATACAATGTAGCTAAAAATAATATTAATTCTTTTAAATTTCTCTTCCTCTAATAAGGTTTACGAACCACACAGTTAAAACTGTTTTTTTTTTGCAATTGACATAAAGACAAAAAGTAACACAGATGTGTCACCAAAATTACATAGTAGTATTGTACAAATTTCCAAACTCAACTTATACTTCAATTATGACACGACTACATAAAGTTTTCAAAACGATCTTAATTTACATCTGATTAACAATCTAAAACATAATATGTGATTATCATCATGTCATAAAAGAACAAAGCTGATGAAGCTTAAAACAAAATGAGGGAGAAATGAGTTCGATTGATATAAAGAAAAGTAAGCAACATTATCAGAACAATTTTAAAGTTAACAGTTTTAACTCAAAACAAAAGAAATGTTATTAAATTTACCTAGAAGGTGCAAAATCTATAGGCGATGGTCCACAGTCCACACTCACCGGAAATTCATCAATCTCATCCGTCCAAGGGTTATCATCGTCACCAAGATCAACGGTCTTCATTGCACGCCAAATAACACTACTACATTTAAAACCCGACCCGAACGCCATCTGCCAGACCCGATTTCCTTTTCTGACCCGACCCTTTGCCTCCACATACGCCAACTCATACCATATCGAGCTGCTGGATGTGTTTCCATACCTGTACAACGTCATTCTAGAAGGTTCCATGACGTCATCCGAAAACCCTAGGCTCTTCTGCAGTTCGTCGAGCACCATCTTCCCACCGACGTGAGGGAGAAAATGCTCAACGGAGTTACTGTAGTTAGGTACGTACGACTTCATGTTCATCGACGGAAGGAGTTTTGTTCCGATGTGGTGTATGATGTAACGGAGTTTCTCGTTGATCGGAAGGATGAGGTGACCTATGGTGGTTAGGTTTGGTGTGATCGTGGCTAAGGCCGCGGCGAGGAGGTCTCTGTTGATGTTGACGCCGATTATTCCGTCGTTGTCTTCTTCTCGAATGATAGTGTTGTAGAAGCGATCTGAACTCGATGTGTTATCGTGTATTGCGTGAAGAAGCTCGTATTTGGAGTTGTTGTGGTCGGAAGGGTGGTTGGAGAGGAGGATCGCGGCACCTCCGACGCGAAACAAGCAGTTGATGATGAACTTTGAACGGTCTTTCCCGACGTAGCAGTTTTCGGTAATGCTTTCTGTACTCACTACCAATGCATATGTATTGTGGTGCACCTGTTATAATTAGCAGTTCATTAAGTCTGTCTCATTAATCGTTATGATTCATTGCTTCATACAATGATACCTGCTAAATGAACATTATGATAGCTACATAGCGTAGGCGAATATATGCTTCCATTTTTGTCAGTTGTATCACAGTTTGAGTTATCATATAGGTTTTGATTGCTCATTTTTAGTAAATTAAACAAAAAGTAATTCATGATGTTATTTTTCACAAAAGAACAGTCATTACTAGTTTTGTCTAATATATGCATGTTGCTGCATTAAATCCTGCATTATATGGTACACCATGAGGTTGCAAACTTGCAATTGCGAAAAAAGTTGAATGGAAAAATAATTTTTGGATTCCATTCATCTTACATGTAACATAACTATTAATATGATACATTTTTTATATATTCACTTGCAAAATCTGGTACCTGCTGTGCAAAAGATGATTTAAGTTTTTAAAAATGGTTGATGCTTATGCAAAGTCTTGTACACGAATACATGATTAGCAATAGTGCCAAATTACCTGAAGGAGCTGTTTAGCGAGTCCTATTGCCAGAAGTCCTGCACTGCAGCCCATTCCAACGAGGTTGTAGGTGATGATGTTTTCTCTTAACTTATAGTGGTTGACTATCATGCTAGAAAGAGACGGCGCTGTGTTATAAATACAACAATTCACAATTAGGATCCCAATATCGTCAGTTCTTACACCCGTTTTTCCCATAAGCAAGTCTAATGAACCAAATATGGCCATCTCAACTTCCTTTCTTGCGTCTTGCATCAATGGTTTATAACTTTGTTTAAAATAGGCATCTGCCAAATATGCAGAGTCACCAATGCCAGATCTTTCCAAAAAAATCTTCATGAAATCCAGTGTATCTTTTGTCAAATATCCGTGTTGTGTTGCTACCTTCAAAGCACCCTCTTTTGAGCATTTCTGAGAAGATGGAGGCTTATAACAGCTGAAATCTTTTAAGTAAACTTTGCATGAAGCTTCTTTTTTCATGACAAAACATAGTAGAAGAGAAAGACACACGAGTAAGGCTAAATATATAACTGTTGTATTAGAATTTAAGACAGGATGGGTGAGGAGTTGGAGATCTTTTAAGGTGAGGTTCAAATTGGACATGATTGTTGTATGAATCTTTTTTCAAGGTCCAATTGCCTTCATTTTAAAATCTATAGGAATGCAGGGTTTTCAAACTGATGTTACAAAATCCTAGCGATAGAGATTTTATAGATATGTAACTATAACATTAGTGATTCTGGTTGTCTTATTAAATGCGTGGAGTTCTCATATTATACAATAGGGAAAGAGACTTACGATTACAGGTTTATGTAATAGAAAATTAGAAATCCTTAAATGTCTATATTATTTTCTTGCAAAAACTCGAAGGAAACAAAAGAGTTTATGTCAGTGCTACAGTATTTTCGATAAAATTAAATTTCTTAGTATTGTCATTCATTTGTATCGGATTTTTGCTAAAGGATACTACCCTGTTGCTATATTATATATAATATACCTATATGTTTGCATGGTCAATTTTGTATGGCATAAGTTAGTTTGATTCATGTTAATTAAACTTAAAGTCAATGCTAAAAAGTATTGGCAATGCTATATCAAGACGTGTGATTAACATGATCCTAATAGTATCCAAATTTGACATACGTCTAGTGCACTTTATGCGTGTAAATTTGAAGATAATGTAAACAAATGCCACCATGTTGCTACTTTGGAGATATGAATTTGCATGATTATATTAGTATTAAAAGTTTGCCTAGTTTTAGAAGAAAACAAGGTTTCTAATTGATCAGGTTCAATAGTAGCTTTTGTTGTTTATTAGTTTTTATTTGGTTGGCTATTCTCTGCACCAAGATATATTTCATATATGAGAGTATAGTCTAAAAGTGGTAGTGTGGTACATTCAACAAAAGACAGATTACTTATCTCACATGCCCAACAGCCACATGGAGTTTCACTGTTAAATCAATTGGCAGGAGCGGTGGTACCAGTAGACTTATATGTATCTGTTTACTTTCTTTTTCCAATGTGGGTTTGGCTTTGCACCCAACACATAAGTTTGGGGAGAAAATGATATTTTTTATTTTATTAGCAAATGTGAACACAATTACCATGTTTGTTAAATAAAACCAAATTTTTAGGCTGCTATGTGTAGAGCTATTGTTTCTCATGTGCAAATGATGACATAACATACATCAAAGTTCAAACAAACAAACAAATGCCCCGAGTAAAGTCCCATGTATAACAATAGCTAGGGAAGGGTGAGATGAGGACAAATCTTTCATCTATTGCATGAGAAAGAAAGGTTGCTCGCATTGAGACCGCCTGCTCAGAAAAACTTTTTTTTAGAAATATGAAATTTATACAAAATAACATTGCATGCATCAAAAGTAGGAAGGTTTTGGTATCATGAATTTCTGATCTTAGTTATGATTTCTTGACATTGTAGTTTTGTAGACACAAGACAAAATTCACCATGGAAATGAAAGTCAGATGGGAAATGATTGGGTAAGTAAGCTTCAAGAGTCTTTTATAATACTTATGCATGCATATATCCGGTCACAGGCATTAGCGTGCTTTTAAAATGGCCAAACTGGCGCGTCGTGTGGGTTGGTAATATGTCAAAATTGTTCAGGGTCAGGTTACAACAGATAATTCTTTACTGGATGAAACAAGTCAAGCAACATTGAATTGACCTGAAACACTATTTGTTCATATTGTTTCAATTCTAAAAATATCTAGTGCGTTAAATATGATTAGAAAGAAATATTTTCTATGAAATGGATAATATAATATTTTGAATACAGCAAGTTAATAGATTGTATGCATTTAAAATACAACCGCCCTGACTTTCTACCTTTTCTTTATAGCTGAACTTTTTGACTTGTTAGAGATAAGACATAAGCCCGGTTGACCCTTCCATAAGTGACGGTTTAAAATCCCTATCGCTAGTATTTCTATGAGGTTATAAAAAACATATGGACTTGAATAGATATGATGTCATAGTACTTTGTTTAATAGCAGTTAATGTAACTACACTTAAAGAAAAGTTATGGTATTTTGGTCTTGGGTTATGATTTGGTAATACAACAAATTTAGAGATCCGATACGTCTGTTGGCCTAGAGCTAGAGACCTTAACTGACATGGTAGTTAGGCAGGTAGGCTTAATTGCTTAAATACTCTTTGATGGTATTTGCACATGCTTATGGCCAAACAATAAACGTGGAGAAATTCTCAGTTCCTTTGTATTTTGAACAGCCCTTAGATAAATTCTCTTCTGATAACACTAAACAGGTCCTGTACCATGGAATGACCAAAGTTTCAGTGACTGTATTTAGGTATTTAGTTACACCCAACTCTTAAATATTACGGTTTACATTTTGTATTGCAAATAACATGCTTATAGAACTCATTTATATCCATTTCTAAAGATCATAATGCATTCCAATATACTATTCATACTATTTATAACTATTATTATTCAAATAGGGTCTATTTGTCAATAGCTTGGTTAAATGACATTTACTGTCTTTGGTCATCGTTATTCAAATAGACCCTCTATTTGGTCAAATCATACTTATGTCAGCAACTCAGCATTGGTCAAAACTAACCTTTATTCTTAAATTCTCCAGATCAATTCTTGATTTAATTTTTCTTAACATTTCTAATAGTGTTGTGTGAACCATAATTTTGTGTTTTAGACACCAATTTCTTAAAATTTTAATTTGAGTTCATTTTTACATATTAGTCCCTATTTATAAACATTCATGTAACTAGTTATACGCAATTATATATGATAAATTAGTTATAGCATCAATTTCATCATACTTAAACCCTATTTTACCTTGAAATTTCAAGATTCATACATATTAAGTGATTTGATGCTTTCACAAGTTTACCGGACATCATGCTACTACGTAGAAGACTTTACACAGTTCTCCTTCAAACTTAACTTCTTTCACAATTATGTAGATAAAGTCACAAAGTCGTGTCAAATAGATGATCAACTTAAGTTCGTCCTTAATTGACACTACTACATAACCAAAATTACATAGCCTGTGTATATATTGTTATCATCAGTTATCCTTTAGATGACATGACAATATGACATGATGACAATGTACTATATAATACATAAATTTCAGAAGTTATATTATGCACATAACCACTTAAAAATTATAACAACACATGAAAATATAAATTTGGTTTTTTAGTCGAATGAATATTCCAACTCGTGACATTATTGGTATAAATCTTCATTGGTAACTAATACCAAATCATTAAAGAAGTAGGAAAAACCCAAAAGAGAATTTGTTGAAGATAAAAATAAAATCACCATAAGTGAAACAATTTCTATAATGCTTGTGGTTTTAAACGAATGGTTTTAGTAATTTTAAAGTCTTTTTATCAGTTTAAACTTTACAATTTACAAATATCCCATCAATACGACGAAAGATAAGCAAATTTATTCTCAATTAAATGATTAGATACCAATAGCGTTAGTGTCCAGTGATAAAGACAAAACCTTTTGAAACACTTAAGTTTAGAGTTTTTTGGATTTAAGTTTCACAAAAATAAAAAAAATTCGTAAGTTAAATGATCAAACATATTTGACTTGTAATTGCAACATTACATTTACACAAGTAAATAATTATATTATTCGAGCAACTTAATATTTACTTGGAAGGTGCGAAATCTACAGGCGAAGGTCCAAAGTTAACGGTCACTGGAAATCCATCAATCTCATCCGTCCATGGATTATCACCATCATGATCAACGGTCTTCATTGCACGCAAAATAACACTACTACACTTAAAACCCGACCCGAATGCGAGCTGCCAGACCTTGTCACCTTCTTTGACCCGACCCTTTGCCTCCACGTACGCCAGCTCATACCATATCGAGCTGCTGGAGGTGTTTCCATACCTGTACAACGTCATTCTAGAAGCTTCCATGACGTCATCCGAAAACCCTAGCGTCTTCTGCAAGTCATCGAGCACCGGCTTCCCACCGACGTGAGGGAGGAAGTGATCGACGGCGTTGCTGTAGTTAGGAACATACTGCTGGATATTTAACGATGGAAGGAGTTTTCTTATGGTGTAGTTTATTTGGTAGGAAAGTTTATCTCTTATCGGAAGGATTAGGTGGCCTATGGTGGTTACATTTGGTCTGATTGTGGCTATGGCAGCGGCGATGAGGTCTCTGTTGATGTTGACGCCGATTATTCCTTCGTTGTCTTCTTCCCGAAGAATACTGTTGTAGGACCGATCTGAACTTGATGTGTTATCGTGTATTGCGTGAAGAAGTTCGTATTTGGAATTGTTGTGGTTGGAAGGGCGGTTGGAGAGGAGGATCGCGGCACCTCCTACGCGAAACAAGCAGTTGAGAAGGATCTTGGAACGATCCTCACCGACGTAGGCGTTTTCGGTAATGCTTTCTGTACTCACTATCAATGCATATGAGTTGTGGTGCACCTGTTATAATTAGCAGTTTGTTAAGTTTGTCTGCAGTTTTTAGATGCTTGATACCTGCTAAATGCACATCATAATAGCAACACAGCTTAGGCAAGTGCAAATTCCATTTTAGCAGCTGTATTTTTCATGAAATATAGTAATATGCTGCTATTAAACCCTGCATTGTATGATACTGACTTTTATCCTTTATATGGTACGCTGTGATGTTGCAGAATTGCAATTGCTAAAACAGTTGAATGACAAAGAATATTATTGGATACCTTCAATCTTTCATAGCAATTAATATATTATGGTATGATATTTTTTATATTCACTTGCAAATTCTGTACATGTCGAGCAAAAGATGACAGAATCTACAAGTTTTAAAAAACTGGTTGATGATTTTGCAAAGTCTTGTACATGATTAGTAATATGTCAAATAACCTGAAGGAGCTGTTTAGCAAGTCCTGTTGCCAGAAGTCCTGCACTGCATCCCATTCCAACAAGGTTGTAGGTGATGATGTTTTCTCTAAACTTATATCTGTTGACTATCATGCTGGAAAGAGAGGGCATTGTGTTATAAATGCAACAATTCACAATTAGGATCCCAATATTGTCTGTTCTTACACCTGTTTTTCGCAGAAGCATGTCTACTGAACCAAATATGGCCATCTCAACTTCCCTTCTTGCTTCTTTCATTGATGGTTCATAAGTATGTTTAAAATAGGTCTCTGCCAAATAAGTAGAGTCACCAATGCCACTTCTTTCCATAACATTCTTCATGAAATCCAGCATCTCTTTTGTCAAGTATCCTTGATGTCTTGTTTGCTTCACAAAACCCTCTTTCGAGCACATTTGAGAAGCTGGAGGCTTGTAACAGACAAAATCTATTAAGTAAACTTTTCTTGAAGTCTTTTTGTTCCTGACCAAACATAATAGGAGAAAAAGACACATAAGTAAGACTAAATACATAACTCCTATATTGAAATTTAAGGTAGGGTGGGTAAGGAATCCTGGGGAAACTTTATTGATATATAGTGATAGCATTTAGTGATTCTTAATGCTTTCATAATGCGTGGAGTTCTCATCTAACTCACTAGACTGTGGACAAGACTGCTGAATTTAGGATTACGTAAATAGAATCCTTATATGTCGATATCATTTTCTTGCACAAATTTGAAAGGAATCAAAAGAATTTATGTTGGTGCGAGTGTGCGACCATATTGTTTATACACATGATTTTATCTTAGTAGTGCAATTCATGTGTATCGGGTTTGAAATTAATCCGCTAAACAATACAGCCTTGTTGCTATATTATATATGTCTATGGATTTGCATTCTTAAATTTGTATTCAAAACTGACATAACTTTTGTTTGTTTCCCGTGTATCAAATTTGAACTTAATGCTAATATACATTGCCGATGTTATATTTGAGATATGTGTGGATTAACATGCTCATAGTGAGCGAATTTGAGATGATATTTGTGCGCTTTATGTGTGCCAAATTTGAAGATAACACGTAAGAATACCTCCATGTTGCTGTTTGGAGGCGGATGAATTTGTATGATTTAATTAGTTTTACAAATTAACATAGAAATCAAGGTTTCTAGATGACAAGGTTTAATAGTACCTTTTGTTTTTTGTTGGTTCTTTTTTGGTTGGCTTTTCTTTTTCAATGAGTTGTATTTTATATGTGAGGGTATTGTCTAAACTTAAATTAGGATGTTGTTTGGTAGTTGTTCTTGTTTGTTTGTCTTTTCTTTTGCACCAAATTATATTTTATATGTGAGGGTATAATCTAAAGTTAAGTCATGAAAGGTATGGCTTTATTGTATATTAATTGTATACATTATAAGGTTACATAGGCCTTTTATATTACACATGAAAGATGTAGTCTAAATAGTGTAGACCTGTTACTTAGCTCGCTATACCCAACATAAAATCAAATAGCACTAGAGTCAGTAACCCATATATAGGCTTATATGTATGCAATTTCTTCCATCGTTTATAGATGTGGAACTTTATCTAAAATTTCTAGCAAAAGCACTTTATTTTTATTTCATAAAAAAAGGCAGACCTGGTGTTTGACTTAGCTCCTACTTTACACAGGGTTCGGGGAAAGGTCAGATCGGTTCGCGGTGTGATGTACATAGCCTTACCTGCACTTTTGTGTGCTTGACTGGTACATTATTCTTTTATAAGCGTTTATGAAAAATGGCTATGACAATTGGCAGGGTATGGGATGGGTATTGGTTATCCTAGTCCCATAGCCGTTTATAAACCCGTGTCTCGTATCTAGTCTCATACCCTTTAGGAATCTGTTACTCAATACCCATCAGGTATCCTAGTACACCCATAGTTATTTGGTATACCTGTTATGATCATATGTGGTTAAAATATCGAACACTAAATTATAGTTGTAATAATTCTATAATTTTAATAATCTCAAGTTTCTAACAACTTTAACATACCCTTATTATATATCTTTAAAATATATAATGCATTAGTATTAGGGTAAACATGTTTGGGTAGTTGGGCCAAAATCCCCTAATCTGATCCCAAAACCCGTTGAAATTCAAACTTAATCCCGTACCAGAATACCCGTCCAAGATGTTCTCGGTTTCCGTCTGGTTCAGTTTTTTTCTTATTTTCTATTTTTTTTCTCATCCTGAAAAGGAACAAACACACTTGTTTCTAAGATGAATGCAAATACTGTTTCACGTTTGTTAAGTAAAACCCAGTTTTGAGGATGCTATGTGCAGTGCCATTATTTTCCATGTGCATATGATGACATCTCATAAATCCCATGTAGGAAACTTTTGGTATTGTGATCTTATATTATAAATATTGATATTACAGTTTTGGAGATACAAGACAAAGTCAGCCTGGAGTTGGACTTATCTGATGAATATCAGTATTACCGTCTTGCGCATGCATATACCCGGTCACAGGTATTAATGTATTTTAAAAGGTGGCCGAAAGGGGTGGGTCTTATGTGTTTGGTAACAAGCAGAAATGGTTTCAGGTCAAAATGAGTAATTTTTTGCACAGGATGAAACAAGTCAAGCAGGGTTGAGTTGATCTGAAACATTATATGTTCGATATGTTTGTATTTTCAATAGTCTCTTCTTTGATAAATATGATTAGAAAGAAACATATTTTATTACAACAATAATACAATAGATCACCCTGACTTTCGACCCATTTCTTTGTAGCTGAACTTTTTGACGCATAAAGCATAAATCGAGTTGTCCCTTTCATATATAAATTCTTTAGAATCACGACCGCTAGTATTTCTGAGGTTTTAAGGCAATAAGTGGACTAGAATAGATATGCTATCAAAGTACTTTGTTTTATGGGCAATTAAGATAACTACACTAAAAGAAAAGTTTTGGTATTTTGGTTTTGGACTATGATTTGTTAATACATGTTTAGAGATGCAAGACGTTTGTTGGCTTGGAATTAGAGTTTGTAACCGACATGGTAGTTTGGTGAAACAACATATGTGCACAAGTTCCTGGTTTCTTTGTATGACCCAATCTTCTGTTACTATTTAGGTACACCCAACTTTTAATTTGTTGTAGTTTACATTGTTTGTTGCAGTAAAATATCTGTAGAACTCTCTTATTGGTCTTTGTGGTTGCATTGCTACATATTTATTGCATACAACATGTTTATAGATCTCCTTTCTTGATCTTGTTTTTTTTTAAAGGCAAATTTTATTAACCAGCAGTCTCACTAGCAAGGAGCTAGAAGAGAAAAATATACAGCAAAAGAAAAGGATGCAACAAGCATAGCAAAATCAAAATAAAATACAATTAAAACTGAAAATTGCATCAATTCTTCCACTTCAGAAGCTGCATTTTAGAGCGATACTTCAACCAAAGGAATCCAAGGGTTTTAATATCCTCTATGAGGGCTGAGAGCAAAAGTCTTCTATTTTTTAATTATTGGCTCATTCCTCATCTTCCAAATACATCACATTTATCACATTGCCACAAGAATAATTGCTTTATGAACCCCCTTCTTATCCGGAGGGATAGGCTACGATGCAGGGAGAGTGTGCCGAATGGAAAAATCAAATATAAGAGGCAATCGACACTAAGAACCAATATAACTCCAAGCCATTGTAGCGTAGTAACAGGAAGTGCATAAATGCTCTTCATGTTTTGGAACTTGAGTGCAAAGTGGACAAAGCTCCAACCCAACTTGAATCCTCCTTTTAATTAGAGACTGCTTTGTGGGGGAGACGAACCAGTTAGCGCACCAGGCCATGATATTGACCTTAATTGGAACCCACTTACACCAAGAAAATGTAAACTTGGGTGGCTGAATTGGGGATGGGGTCAGTAGCGCACGTAAGGAGCTAATCGACAAGACTCATGAGGAGTCTCCTTCCCACGCCCTCCTATAACATACTATATAATTAAGCATTTAGGTCTTCACTTTAAGGTCTGTTAAAAATCAAAATCTAGGCTGTCAAACACAATTTTGATCATGATGTGATTATATGAAAAATGAGGGGAGATGATTGCTTATTTAGGCCAGTGAGTAGAGTGACTTTCAATACATAATCAATTTAAAGTAAGCGAGAACCACATAGATATTTATACTTGTTGCTTTAATATGATATATAAGACGGTTTTTAAATGTCGTCTTTTCTTACTCATTAGATGTGATTATCTTTCATGAAATACATAAAAGAGTTTCTGCTCTTCTTTTTTGATAAACTAAATAACAAACTAATTGATGCAATAGATTTGGATGTCATTAACTACCCATGAAATAACTATGAAGTTGCATTTGTAATGGGACTTCACGGGCTAAAGTAGCTATATATGATTGTTGAATAATTTTTATGACAAAAGAACTAAATATAATTACAAATGGGTATTTAACCAATTTTTTTGAAAATATAAAAAAATTATATTTTTTAAACAGGTCACATATTTTAAGAATGTTGGATTTGTAGGTGAACTATAATCCAGAGCATATATTAAAACCATAAATGGTCAGCATCAAATAATTTGAAATCAGAGCATGATGGTATTTGTGTTGGTCATGACAATGTTGGAATTGAACCCTTATTGAGAGCTAGGATAGTGGTAACTAGATGAAAACTAAACATTGATATTACATGAATGAAAAGCTTGGATGGCTTAATATTCTTGCATAATTTATAGCTAGACAGCTAAATATATAGTGTTTTTTTTCGTAAATAAATGAAAAAGACTATAGAATAAACTGAACAAACAAATACAAAAACATATAAAGTGCAAAGTGTATGACGTATTGGTGGAAAGAAATCACGATTGTTAAATATTAGAGAGGTAGGGTTCGACAACGGAGAAAGACGGTAGAAAAATTACCCATCAACCAACCACATATTTTGTCTCTTATCTAATGCTTATTAATTACTCACCCTTGACATTTTTACAACTCATTTTGCCATTAAACAAACACAAAATACTCCAACTATTATGTCGCCAAAATCATCTATACGCCCCTAATTTTTTTAAAAAGAGTGATGAATTATCTTACGTTTCTCTTCCTTTATATCCTTATTACTGACTACCCTTTCATTAATACATATATCCAAATTTAATCATCTTACCAATTACAAATTAATCGCAACGTGACAATATCATAGGATGTGTTAAGTAGAATAGAAACTTTAAACAATATAACAACATTAACTAATTCTATTTAGAAGGTGTGAAATACAAAGGCATCGGTTCACACTCATTCAAAGCCACCGGAAACCCCGAAATCTCATCCGTCCACGGATTATACTCATCACGATCAACGCTTCTCATCGCGCGCCAAATCACACTATTACACTTAAAACCCGACCCGAACGCAATCTGCCAGACCCGATCCCCTTTCCCGACCCGACCCTTTGCCTCCACATACGCCAGCTCATACCACACCGAACTACTGGACGTATTTCCATACCTATACAACGTCATTCTAGAAGCTTCCATGACGTCATCCGAAAACCCTAGGCTCTTCTGCAGTTCATCGAGCACCATCTTCCCACCGACGTGAGGGAGAAAATGCTCAACGGAGTCACTGTAGTTAGGTACGTACGGCTTCATGTTGATCGACGGAAGGAGTTTTGCTCCGATGTGGTGTATGATGTAACGGAGTTTCTCGTTGATCGGGAGGATGAGGTGGCCTACGGTGGTTAGGTTTGGTTTGATGGTGGCGATGGCGGCGGCGAGGAGGTCTTTGGTGACGGTGATTCCGAGTTTTCCGGCGGAGTCTTCTTCGCGGAGGATGCAGTTGTAGGATCGATCGGAGCTTGAGGTGTTGGTGTGTACGGCGTGAAGGAAGTGGTATTTGGAGATGTGGTGGTCGGAGCGGCGGTTGGAGAGGAGGACGGCGGCGCCTCCGACGCGGAAGAGGCAGTTGATGAGGAACTTTGATCGGTCTTTGCCGTAGTAGAAGTTTTCGGTAATGCTTTCTGTGCTTACTATCAATGCGTAGGAGTTGTGGTGCACCTGTGTAGGTTAGTTGTTTTATCAGTTTTTTCTGCAATTTTGCTAGCTGTTTTGTAGTGTGTTGATGATTTTGCAAATTGTAGCATGTGATTAGCAATAGATGATGATAGATTGAGAGTTCTTTTGTTAATTGGTGGCTAGCACCGATTAAGGTCACCCACCGATTCGATTTTAGGTTAAAATCGGCTAAAAATCGATCAAAATTAGTTAAATTTTGGTCAAATCCGGCCGAAAATCAAAGAAAATATGTAAAAATTATCAAAATCGAAAAATTACATGTATAGTTTTGAAAAATATTGTATGTATAAATTAAAAATGTGGAACTAAACATATAAAATTCCAATCCGATTAATTCTTAGCCGGTACCCCACCGCCCGACTAGCGTCATTTTAAAACTATTTTAAAACTATGGTGTTAGCGGAACACCAAAGGATTTCAAAATACACCAGAAACCATCAAGTTTTGTAAATTCACGCCATTTCGAATAAAGTTTGAATGATAGACTAATAGTGGTGCAAATAACCTGTAGGAGCTGTTTAGCGAGTCCGATGGCCATAAGTCCTGCACTGCATCCCATCCCAACTAGATTGTAGGTGATGATGTTATCCCTAAACTTATACATGTTAACTATTTTGCTTGAAAGAGATGGCTCTGTGTTGTAAATACAACAATTTACAATCAATATCCCAATGTCCTGACATTTTACACCTGTTTTTGCTAGAAGCATGTCTAATGAACCGAATACAGCCATCTCAATTTCCTTTCTTGCAGCTTCCATTGACGGTTCATATGTTCGTCTGAAAAATATCTCTGCGAGATAAGTGGAGTCACCAAGACCAGATCTTTCCAAGATTCTCTTCATGAAAATCAGTAAGTCTTCTGAGAAATATCCGCTTTCTTTTGCTTGCGTTATAAGCTGATGCTTTGAGCACATTAGAGAAGTAGGGGGCTTGTAACATGCGAAATCTATTAAGTAAACTTTGCTTGAAGCTTTCATGGTCATGATAACTTTAAAAGATAGGTAAAGAAGACTGATGAGTAGGGGTAAGAACACAATTTCTGTGTTGGAGTGGGTAATTTCCTGCAGTTTTTTCAGACATAGGTTGATGGTGATCATTATTGTAGAATGAAATTTATACAAAGATTACTAACAGATCTTACAAAATTTTAAGTGAACTTTTATGATATTAACCCAGGGTGGAATGGTTGATATAGAGAAGTGATTGACAAAGTAAAGGAATGAAATGGATGACATAATTTTAGAGATACATTGAATCTAATGGCAAAGGAATCCATTTCATTCTATTTCTATTATCATGTTGGTTAGTTTGAGAAAGAAAGAAGAATCAAGTATCTAGTTTAATCAGTATTCTTTCTTTTTTGTTACTTTATTTGGACATCTGGAAAATTATAAAATATTGTTTTACTTGTAATGAATAAATATTATTTTCCTTATGTTATATCTAAATCTGAAATGTATATTACTTCTGGTTAGTGCATACTGAATAGTTTAATAAACAAAAAGTCCAAAATATTAAAAATCCAACGGTACTTATTGAAAGATTAAAAAGCCTCCAATAAGATTATTTTACAAAAATTTGAAAGATTACTTCAAATACAATTAGTTTTTAATGATTTAAATCAGATTAAACTTTAGACTTGCCCATTCTTCAGAAACAAGGAATAACATACTTCTTTGAATGGTTTGTATGGTTAACAAACATGTCGTTTTCTGGATTCGTCCCAACAATGAGAAAAATAAGTGCAATAGCTAAACGCAAGTACATTCCATTCCACATACATATCAAAAACTACCTTGTAATGTTTTATTATCTTATTTTTTATCATTGTATGTGTATACAAACTCTACCTTATAAAACTACTTACTGGCCTAACCGTACGTTATGTGAAATGCGTGAAGCTCCCATATTGTTAAATAGGGGTAGAAACTCTTGAATGTGGGCTTACCCTTTTTTATAACAGAAATCCTTGTATGTTCATCTGGTTTTCTTCTACAAGACTACAAATCTCAAGGATATTAAGTTGTTATGACACAATAGATCGATTTAATTATTTTATGTTATTTTGATTTGTGGGTACATTCAATTCTACTGTCCATAGTAGTGTGCTTCATATTTTTCTGATTTGAAGTTAAGGTTATGTAAATGTTGTGTTGTTGTTGTGTATGGATTTACATGGTCAACTTTATATCTGAACTTGACATAACTTTGATGCGTTAAGTGATGAAACTATAACTTTTTAGATCGGTAAGTATAAAGTTCTCTCCTCCAACTATAATATTAAAGTTGCAACTTTAAACGTTTACGAAGGGAATCTGATGACAGGTGTAGAGGATACCCCTAGTTATTCTGGCCAAACGTGTTTACGCCCAACACATATCGGCCAGTAGAAATTCTAGTCCACCTGTCTCCTGTACAAGGGGATTAATGGTCACGATGAAAGGCTATTGGCTTGCAGCTCACTCTCCAGTCTTCACCATGAGAATTCCTTATGCACTTGCGTGTTGATAAATCTCATGAGATCTGGGCTGACTTGAGCGTTAGATGGTGGTCCTTCAGCCTCAACCCCTTCTAATGGGTTTTTCGTGATGTTTACAGCTTTACTACAAGATGGAGAACACGAGGTGACTGGTTGCAACAAGGGGTCAAGAAACGATGGTTGGCTTCGTGCGTATGCACTTTGAATGGCTTTGCATGGCCAAATTTACTTTGAAAATTGACATAGAAAAGATGGTGGGCTTTACATGTCACATATTTGTTGTTCCATGTTGCTATGTGCCTATGTTGAATTTGTATTATGGGTAAAATTGTATATGATAGACATAAATTTTGAGTTTGGATGATTGTTATTCACAAACTCTCAACATACAAAGTGATCGTATATTTTTAAATTATATAATCTTCAAATAACATAGTATAAAACTACGTATTTAAATTTCCTAAAAGAAAAACTAACGGTGAGAATTAGAGTTGCGGTTGAAATTTTATGAGCTAGCTACCTTATTATGTATTATTCAACTGACGAGTGACTTTACAATGATCTAGTTGAATTAGCAAATGAATGAATTGCATTTTACTCATACATGAACTTATATTGGCTAACTAGCTAAAACTTTATCAACATAGTTGAATTTATTCAAGTTTTCAATGAGTTATCACAAACAAGTTGCGAGTCTCAAGTTTTTTTATGGGTTTGGGATAAAGTGTTAAGATTAAAAGTAAAAAAGGTCATATTGACATAGACGTTGATTAAAAAAGAAAATTACTTTCGCTTAAAAGTAAGAATGATAAATGTGATAATTTAATTTACAATTTTATGTTAATTGAACGATTTCTATAATTTAAATGTTGTTCTTATTTGATGTTTTTCATTCATCAACCGAGAGTCTTATGTTGTGTAAGTATGATGGTGACTGTGTAAGTAAAGATCAAAGAAGTACAAGGGGCGGTTGTGCAAATATCCACTTTCATAGTCCAATAAGGGTAATCGTAAAAGTACAAGGGGTCAAACATGTTTTTACCCTTTTTATTACCGTATCACTCTTCTCCCGGCGGCAACCACCATCTACCACCGCGCACGGCGGTGCCGACCTAGGGTTCATCCTCCTTCAAAACTCCGGCGACGTCGTAATATTCCGGTGAATTCAACATTCAGTTTTGAACAATTCTATATCGAACCTGCATCTTCTTCTACAATAAGCGATGTTAGGTCTTTCGTACGGAGAGATTTTCCTCCTCCTCGGAGCCACCGCGGCTGTCATAGGTAACACCTCACTCGATACCTTTCTATCTTCTATTCAATTGATGCTATTATAAGTTCAATGAATGGAAAAACGCATCTTCGAGCGATTTGTATGTTGATTTGAACCTTTTATGAACTGTTTGTTGTTCTAGGTTTTCATACATGTTCGATTTTCATATTAGCGTGATGAGTTGTTTGGTGATCTTCGTTTGTGCTAGTTTGATTTGTTTTTGTTGTTTTAAATCGTTGATTTCATCCACAGGTCCCAAGGATCTCCCACGCATAGCACGAGTAGCTGGGAGGTTAGCTGGCCGGTCGATTGGATACGTTCAAATGGCCCGCGGTCAGTTCGATAATGTGATGCAGCAGTCTCAGGCTAAACAGGTATCTCTACAATTGTTTTGGAATTTTGACATTTCTAGATATATGTTTGAGATTGTAAATGTTCAGGTTAGATTAGTTAAAGATTCACATCAGTTTGTTTATTTGGGAATACTAGTTTCATCACAAGATGCTAATACATAAGTATTGTGCTAATATGTAAATATGGCCTTAAGAGAATAGTAATTAGCAACATGCTGTGTGATCTGATTGTAGTAGGTTTGCTTGATAGTTCTTACTTATTTTATAAGTACAATCTTCAAGCTATTGTGCTTGATTATTTCCCTACTGAATAGCGTTAAACCCTCGCACCATATTTGTCAGTACAGATATACTATAGTTTGTTTCTTCCTAATTTAGGTACACAAGGAACTTCAAGATACTATTGCTCAACTTGAAGCCATACGCCATGAAATCCGAACAATTTCCTTTGTGAATCCTGGTCCATTAACTAGAAGGCTAGTGGAAAATGGTGGCCAGATTCCAGACACTAATGGTTTAACAATCTAAACTTCTTTTAGAACTCCTGGATATCATTCTTTTCCGTGATCTATGATTATAAGTTTCTTTTAATATTTAGGGAATACTGAGCTTGAAAAGACTAGTGATGGTGCACTTCCACAGCCAACCCCATCACTGCCAACCCCTGCCTCTAAGGTTTAAAGCCAAAACTCAAATACATGTGCAAAATCTGTAATGAAAGTTGTTAATGGATATGATGATTTGCACTTCAGGTTTATAATTCAACTGCCTCACCCTCATCCGATATGCACAGCCAAGCTACAGCTTATGCAAGGTTGGCTGAGTCAGCGGCTTTGCGTTCTGAACCTACAAGTAATGAAGTTATCAGTCAGCTTACTGATGAATCTGGCATCACTGTTCTTCCTGTTTCAGCCCAAGAAACAGGATTATTGCCCAATCGCAAGGGTGATTACCATTCTATTTCTCTCATATGTTAAGTTCTTTCTGCATACAACAAAGTATTATATGGATGTGCATGGAATTACAACTCTTATCAAATTATTAATTGCAGCTGATGCGAAGGGCTCTGACATCATGCTAGAGTCGATTCTGGAGGCAGAGGTAGCAAGAAATGCAAAAGATTTCTTTGCGCAGCCCCAAAACATAATCAAAAGTGAATAGAGAGAAGGCAAGTTCTCAGTTTGTTCCATTATTTTACCATAATTGATGTTGTCTTCTTATTATTATTATTATTTTTTTTTTGGTGTTTTTTTATTACTTTTTGTATATCGGTCTGTTAGACTTTAGCATATTTTCATTATCTTGAGAAAGGGAATGGGGCTCATGTGGAATGATCATAAATAGATTCCCTCATTGGGGCACCCTCTTTCGTGTAATTAAATCAGTAAACCACTTGGAATTGTTTTTTGGTACTGCTCTGATATTTGCTACATTGTGTTATTTAACCACCATTTGACCACCAGCTAGCGTTTATAGGGTTTTATATGTCAAATCTGATCTGAGAACTGAAAGATAGACTTGATTGCTTCCCTCCTTTGCACCCTTGTCAATAGCGAATAGCGGTCGATAGTGACAAACTACCTATATGCTACGTAGCGAATAGCGGTTAAAAGCGACCACTATTTCATGTTTAGCGATACACTAGTAGAACCAAAAAATAAACATTCACCCCACCAAATTAGCTAAAATAGCACTAAATCCTGCTTTTTTATAGCTTAAATAAACCTTCACTAGTTATATTTATAAAAAGAATAAAAATAAAATAAGTTATTATTTAAATATATAAAAATAAAAAAGGCGCTATTTAAACGCTATAACCAAATAGCGACAAATGACCTATATGCTACGTAGCGTGCTATAGCGAGCGCTATTACCGCTATTGACAAGAGGGGGTAGTGGTATTAATACATCATATATGCTACTTGTTTTGTCCCATAAAAAACTGCAATATCCCTATTTGATGCCAAATTTACATTTCTTCCTATTAGTAATCATTATTATTATAGGAGATTACAGATATTTTGTGAACAGTTAATACTTCTATCAACTGGAACTTAGCTTGTATCCATTTCCAAAATGATATATCTGAAGTGTAGTATACGATGGAAAGTAGAGATCTTGGTATAAAAAAGGTTGAGGCACTCTGAGGCTTTTGGTCCCAAAAGCAGAGGCCCGAGGCGCGCAGATCACACATATGGGGCATGCAAATCACATTTGTGATGCGCGCGCCTGTGTACAACAAATAAGTTTTATATACAACCAAGAACCGCATACTCTCATATGTTTTATACATAAACCTATATATTAAGTAAACCTTTAATAATTGATTAATTTATACATCCCTTAGGTTTTTTTTTACATATAAACCTCTTATGGACCTAACTTCATCCAGTTTTAACCCAGAACTACATGAGTCGTGCCTTTATCACCCTGATGTGTTTTCTTCAGCGCCTCGCCTAAACCAAGGTCGAGGTGGGTCGTGCAGCCTGGGTACTGGGTCAAATTGTTGGTTTGGGATGGTGTTGTCATCCTTTTCTTTTTAAGTTTATAAATAATAACTGTTTTAATATGATTACAAAACTCATATAGATCCAGGAACTAACTTTACAATCACTTTGTTTATGACAAGTGAGACATCACCATCATGTTTTAATAGCCCTATTGAAACCATAAAGGTGCTGCATGCCTTATTAAATGCATCCATGTTTGATTGGTTCAGGACTCTTAAAATTAAAATAACATACATAAATCTTATGGATTGAAATTGGTCCCGTTGGTTATCGTCTGTACACATTTGAAACGTGTGGATGTCCTTTCAAGCTTGCCTAATTGCTGGCAGCTGGCTGTTCAACAACTGAATTGTCTTGAGCAGTTGACGCAATTACTTCCCCGCTTTTATTGCTTGCCTTTCTTTAGTAATACATCAACGTCGAAAGGACCACCTCAGTAACAAAGTTCCAGTTATAACCATATGCAAAATAGGGTAGGTTTCCTAAACTTTACACACTATGATTCCTGTTTGTTGGTTTTAATGTAGTTATGTATTGTTAGAATGTGTTTACAGAGGAAAATAATGTTTTGGGCAGGCTTTTTTTAAGATGGAATCTGAAGACCTTCAACTTTACTGTAGAATACCATCCTTGATGCTTAAAGTACAAGCCTTATCATGCTCTTGGTTTGGAAGTGAAGCTTACCTGAACCTAAAAGTAAATGGAAGGAGTCATGCCTATTGTGTAGGTTCCTTAACGAAAAACAAGCGCGATCTAGGACTTCGCATTCTCGACCAGGCTCGTTTTTTTCTTTTTGGGATTACAGGCTAATGTTTATATATTTGGATATGATATTTAGTAGAAGTATTGTGTAACCAGCATTTAGATCTTGTAGGATCTCGCTTTAAGACCAATATCGGGGAAGTTTGGGGTTGCGTATTATAACTGTTTGTTTATTCACTTGTTGCGTTTTGATACAACAAATAAGCAGTGTTGAGAATGGTTGAGAATCCTAATCCAAATCACCAATTTGATTTTTTGTTAGTGAAATAGAACAGTTTTAAAGAATCAGTCATGAGTGTCTTATTTTAAAAGTTATAGTTGTGAGAAACAATCTTATGTACATAGTGTAGGACTGTAGGGTGAGACTATATATTTTATATCGTGAAGCGACCCATCTCTTCTCTGGATCTTACGCAAAACAAGAGCTAAATCAAACACTGAAGTATGTCATTTTTTTAGTTTTATTTTAAACGATTATTTTAATATATATAAACAACTTCAATAAACAATCTCAACCACCTCCTTTCCAGCCAACCTGACTTCAAGTTGCTTCTTTTTATAATATTTCATAACCATAAGCATCTTCAATAATCAACATTGAGACTTTTCAAGAACAACCGAGATGCTGCATTTGAATCACCATTGTTACTCCCATATTAATTAAGGATAAAAAGGTTATATTGGTTTTTTAAACCTTTTTCTAAAGTGCAACCAAATCAATCATTTAATTTGGGTCAATATTGGGTTCTCTAAAAGAAGTCTACTAGACACAATCATTCATCATTAGGTTCATGTCTACCTCTTTTTATCATATTTTCATTATCTTTTAAGAAAAAAATGAACTCATGGGATTATATATAATGACCATGATGACTTTCAATCTTTCAGTGTTAAAAAAGCAATGTCTTTATATGATTACACCGATAAATATAATAATACTTGTTTCCGTAATTGAGAAGATAACTTGGAGAATGGCATAACTTTTAGCGACATAAAATAAATAAAGCCAGCATGTTGTTTAATTTAGATATGATCAAAATAGGAGTGATAAACGGATTGTGTCGATGCGTCGAATCTGACCCTGAAATTTTACTACGCGAACCAAAAATTGTTTCATACGTATGAACCTGAATACGACTTGCTTAGCGTGAAAATTTTATAATTCTTAAATTATGAAATGATCAAAGATCAAGTATCTCAGTTTGGTTATTTGTGTGTAGATTCTTAAACCACAACATCTACCTTATAGCTCTCCTTTAACTATTAAGCTTTACATAATAAACTAGTTCGAATTTCGACGAGGACTTATAAAAACGATCATGTAAACCAACGACTCCACTAGGTTGCCATGACGTCTATCTGTTTAGCTAAATGTATTCATGTGGTAAATCTAAACTTAGTTCAAACTCGTTTAGACGAAACTCAAATATGTGATCTTCATGTTAAATTCGCATCGGATAGTCATACCCTAATATAAAAACATCCAAATTCGCATGTAACCACTTTCATATATATTAAAACAACCACAATAGCTTAATTAAACTTAGGTGAAACACACATTACATGAACATATCTACACATATTTGTATATCATCCTTCAAAATTCAAATCCTCTCTCTACACTTAACACACCAAACTCATATTTATGTTTTCACATTTTTACATATAAATTTGGTTCACTAATCACAAATTACTACAAATCCAACCCTCTAGCTTCACACCCTTTCATGATCCTAAGTCTTTTGCAAGAAGTAACAAACATCTCCCATGGTACATCTCCAACAAGCATCCAATCTCCATCTTTATCTTCATAAGTTGCGGCATGCTTCGATCCGTTGTACCCTTCAATATTATCATTGTACAACCCTATAATGCACGCAAACATCTCCTCCAAACTCTTCATCAACTCCCCATAGCTTTTGTACACTTTCAAGTCGATCTTTCTTAGATATGGAGCTCCATCCATGCTCACTTTCACAAACATCCCCGAAACCGCCTCGGGTTCGACTTTCTTTTGTAATATGTTTTTCCTGTAAGATCTCACCGGTGGCCACCCTACTACTTGTGCCCTGAAATCCATTTTTAACAAGAATACATTAGTTCATGCATGTGGGTGTCTAAACAAATAAAAAAGATTAGAACTTTTTAAAGTATGTATTTTTATTTATTTTCTTTTTTTTTTTTGCCATGATCATGGTTTTCGGGTAAAAAATAATTTTTTTTGGTTTTTAAGTGTTTCGGAAATGGTATTCAATTACATAAGTGTGTTTCGTAAACGTAATTTAAGGAAGTGGCTTTATTTTTCATAATTGACACATAAGCCACTTCCATAAATGATATTTACGAAACACACAGCTCTGTAAATATCATTTACGAAACACCTAAAGCTTTTCATCTTTTTACCTTAAAACCACGATAGCATGACAAAATTCTCAATTAAACGAATATATAAAGAGTTTTGCATGATGTGATGTTATGTTATGTTATGTTATGTTATGGTATGTTATGTTAATCATACTTACTTTGCCGGAGGTGCGGATCTTGATTCATCGGTTGCATTTGGACCCATCTCCGGTGAACCCCTTTTGTTAGTTTTAACAGTTGTTGATGTTGTCGTTGTCGTCGTGGTTATCTCCGGCAAGTCGTCGGTTCCCGGCAACGCTAGCCTTAGCTCGGTGGCTTTGTAATTAAGATCCATAAGTAATATTGATGAGGGTTATATGTATTGTTGTGTGTGAAGTGGATGAGTGTGATGATCTCCGGCGACTTTCTTGATTTTCCGGCGAGTGAAATGTGTTTGAGAGTGGTTTGTGGGTGGTTGTAAGGTTGAAGAAGTGGTGGTTATATATAAGATTGTGGTTGGGTGATTTTAGGTTCCTTCCTATCTTGTGCATGAATTTCATCACCATGGAATTTTATGCCCACTCGCACATTCACCACACGCGCTCCCTTATCAACATGTTTTATATATTTTTTAACGCGAGCCTAAGCAATCTTAAGTAAGAGTGTTCAAAGTCGGATATTTGAGATTTTGGATATTCGACTTTCAGATAGTGTAAATTACTATTTGTATTCAATATTTCGGATATCCGAAAGTTTGAATACCTATGTGAATGGTAATTCGATATCCGAAATTCTTTTTTTTTACAGTAACTATATATGTGTTATTATAAAAATAACGTAAAAACCAACTCATATCATAAAAATCCCAATATACACTAAAAATCTCAATCAAAATTATAAATATGTTTAAAATTTAGAAGTATAAAAAATATATTTTTATATTTTGGATTTGTAAATCACTATTTGAATCCGAATTTTCAAGTATCAAAAAACCAGGATATTTCAGATTCGGATTTTCGAATCGTATTCTCGAATTCGGATATATTTGAACACCCATAGTCTTAAAGCTACCTCACACCTAAACTACACTCATTGTTAGAATTGAACCTAAGCGTCTCTTCGAAGAGGTAACACCTCTTAAGGTGGACATGGTCGAGTCGAGTTCACCTTTTGGTTTTTTGGATAGATTATGAAGTATGAACACCGCCACAAGTGTAGCGGCTTGGAGGTAAATCCACACACCTATTTGAACTTTTAAACTTCTGAACATATAATAGATATTTTTGTAGTTGTGAGTTTTCTTTTAAGGATTGAGGTGTAGTCCCAATAGAGAAACAAATAGATGAACCCGATTAAAATAACATATATTCTTAGAACCAGAGTCATACATTTGTCGTTTAAAAATTATACAATAGATGTTTTGTTAAACTTATTAAATTACAAATATATACCACCTTAGGCACATATTGTTATGTTAATTTATTTTATAATACTGTTTTAGCAGCATTTTTTGATACATGCAGTAACCTTTCTAAAAGGTAAATTTACTCGTGGCATCACAACATTCCTCCTCGACAATATTTTTTTATTTTTTTTATTAATAATTGCATGAATTACTAATAATTTTTTTACCTTCTTTAGATTAAAAATAGTTTTAATAAGTTAATAAAGGATATCTTTTTATTAGTGTTATTTCTAAAGAAATAAACTTTTATAAAATAAGAAAATTTTCTAAAACATCAAATATTTTCAAAATATTAGATATAATTTAAAATTGATGTTTTTAAAAAGTAAATTTTTATAAACCAAACATAATTAAAATGAAAAGTTATAGTAAGGAAATCTTTAATAATGATATATATATATATATATATATATATATATATTTAAAATGGTTTGTTTTGAAAGAAAAATGTTTAAATTTTTTGAAAAAAAAATTAAAAATCGATATCATTATCTTATTACTTACAATCCTTACTAATACTTAGTTTTAATTATATTTTAACATATCCTTTTATAATTAATAAAATTCTTATTATATAATATTTTATTTATTAAAAGTGTGTAATACACAAGTAAGATTATTAAAGCTAATAACGAATATAAATGTATTTTAATATAAAATTCAAATGGCATTAATTATGAAATTACATTCAAGGGACTCATATACATGCAAGAAAAGAGGCCAAAACACAACAGCGATCTGTGACCACGAAAATACACCAAAATAACTGGCTCAAAGTATATAGATAACAACGCAAAATACAAAAATACAGAAAGGGGCATCACATATATTACCAACCATAACATTGTGCTACTTATAATGCTAGAAGTGTATAAACATTAAATCTAACCTTACGTGCTTATCGTTCAGCTGGTTCGTCCGACTAGTAATCTCATTGCCTATGACACAGAGGTCGTAAGTTATAAATCAAGTGACCAAGAGATTTTGTTATTTCTTGTCGTATATACATTTTATTAAACAATAAATATGAGAAATGTACACTAAAAATTTAACGTGTAAAGTGGTTGTAAGAGTGTGAACGTTGATACAAATATGAATCTTTTTATTTCCACTCTTCTCTTTACCTTTTTAAGTTACAAAAATGACCAAACATGCTATAAACTTTATGTTTTTTAAATGACCAAGGAACCCCCAAACGTATATAAATCCTCAATCCTCTGTTTTTTTTTTTTTACATTTTAAGTTTGAGTGTAGAAGTATCAATTATTTTGCAGCATACAGTTTTACATAAGAAATTGAAATGAAATATAAGACTTGCATTTGTTTTAAAATCAATTTCGGCTACTTTTATCTAAATTTGTAAGGAAATGAATACCAATCTAATGTTCTTAATATACATTGCCTGTTTAAGTGTTTATAAAAACAATCTATAATTTCGATTTGCATATCCTCAACATGTTTAAATATTTTATCACTTCTCTTTAGTTAACTTTCTCTTTATCACTAGACCCCAACCCTCCACTTTTTAAACTATTTAGTTGGTGATTGGTTTCAAACTTCATAAAAACGCTATATAATGTCGATTTGTAGATCCTCAATGTGTTTAGATATTTCAACGCATTGAATTGTTTATTTTTTTTAACAACTTTTTTATTTGTTTTGGTTGAGGTTAAAACCCATAACTTTTTTGTTACAAAGTTTCTCTCTTACCATTAAACTCCAACCTCTGGCCTGATCGGTTCCAAAGCTTTTTAGGTTGAATTTAAATATAAAAAAATCGAAATAAGCATCAGATGTCATAGCTTAAGCATAATTATTGTAGGTTTGTATTTGTACCTTTTGTTATATATTGTTATTTTAAAATATTAATATAAAAAATTAAATTAAATTAAAATGAAAACAGGTCATGATCGTCTTAACTAACGAAAACTTGCCATGTTCGTGTTCATGTATGTGACACAATTTCTAAGTTTATGTTGTGTTAAATTTCATACGGGGTTTGATCCACCAATTTACAAACACGATCCATTTAATATGTCTGCTTACCACGTTCCTAACTTTCTGTAATGTACCAATCACTTTTTTTCACATTAGGAATTATTTAAAACTATTTGATTATGCTTTCACTCTAACAAATAATCTAACCATGTTAAATTCAACCATCATTCTCTTAATATCGTAAGAACGTATGCAACGGATACTCCTAACTCCTCCACGAACCTTCACGTTAGCTTTCCGCATTTTACCTCACACGCCACACCCTCTCTCACGTTCCGGTGTTTTTTCTCTCTCGTTTACCTCCCACACTCTTACAAAAATAACCTTCTATCATTCGTGTTTGTCTATGGCCAAAAATTTCAAACGTACCAAACCGAACCGTTTACGCCTCTTTTTCACATCAGCGTCAAATCACCCTCGGACGTGATTGCGCAAGTCAAAGAAAATAATATTTGACTTTTAAGCGCGTTAGAGTCTATCCGTAACAGGAGACACTTTGTCATATAACACAGCTACAAATGTTGGTCACACGAGTGGCACATTCACGTCACCTATTAATGCAAGGGGACACAACCCCACCGTTACTTATGGTACACCGTGTGGTCCTCTTCATCAACGGCTGAGATTCGTTCTCTTTGTTGACACGGAGTCATAGCTGGACCGTAAGATCAGGGTCCCACAGGGGGAGAAATTGCATGTGACGCGGACCAGCTTTCTGTCGGGTGATGGAGACCGTGCCCATGTGTGGATTATTGATTGGTGGGACCCGAGGGAAAGATTGTGTGTTACGCGCCATGTGGTGTGGGCCGTGGGGTCCTTCTGGCACGCTTAAATTATGTGGTGTATTTTCATTTTTCACTTTCTAGAGTGTCGGAATTAATGAATTCTTCGTACTTGTTAAATTCACAAATTAAATACAAACTCAGGGGCGGTTTGATTTGCTTTTAACTTGATCAAAATGTCTGACCCACTGATCCGGTCAGACATCTTGGCCGGTTAACGCGTTTGATTATCACTCTTTCGCGTCTAACCCAGTCTGATACTATTGACCCATGCTCATTTTTCTCCTTACCCGGTCAGCGTTGGAATAATCCCTTACCCAGTCACCACCTTCTGACCGAGTAAGAGATTTCAATTAGCTCCTTATTCCGGTGCGGTTCGGTCCACTGGTAAAACTATTTGCAGTTAAAGCAGTGAAATTTCTTTTGAGGTTAGGGGTTCGATTCCAACCTATAGAGAATTTGAAATCAACAGCCGGATAAATTAAGAGTTGCGAACAGATTGAAACTATTTACCTTAATATTGAAGATCACAATAAACTCAAATATACGTGTATTTCGTACCTTCTGAATTGTTTGATAGATATTATGATTAAATTATTTATTAGCCAATCCAATTATACTAAATTATCTAACACCACCTATAAGGTTAAGTGTAAATTAGTTATGATGTATATTAGGTAGAGTATAACCGGTAGCATAACGTTTAGCCATTAAAAACAAAATAAATAACAAGCGTTATGATCCTGAACCTAGTAAAAGATAATTGTTAATTGAGCAATCAAGCGTAACTAAATTAAGCGACTTAACTAAATTGAATTAGCTGAGACAGTTAATCAATGGTTTACTGAAGTTATAGCTAGTGAGAAAAAAGTTGTGGTTTTGTTTCTGTTTTAGCGTGAGATATAACAAATTAACCATGTCAACCCAGTTATAAACTCGAACATAGTAAAAGTAAGAAGAAAAATAGAAGAGAACAACTGAATATTTGGATAGCATATATTTATAACTTTTTAAAATTATTTTTAAATCATGATTTAAATTCGGTGCTAAGTTTTATGGTTTTATTTCAATTTGGATTTAGTGATCTCACGCACATATTGAAAAAAACATGTAATTGTGTAAACTAGTGAAGTTAGTACACCCAAATTTACATGTATGATAATATGATATGAACCATTTCACTAATTTACTCGATAAAAACAAATAAAGAGGCCTACAACTCTTTCGATTGAAACTTGTTATAAGGTACACCGTACACACGTGTATAGTAAATGTTAAAAGGGTCATATATGGACCACAAACCACACGTGAAATTAAATTAGTCTTTTTGGGTTGGGCCCTATTTGTCTTCATTGTCCATAAGTTTATGTGTCCCAACAGCCCATTATCCATACGTTGAAAAATATATAATCAACTGTATATTTTTTAATTTCAATTCAAAATTGTCTGCTTCTCACTTGTCATAACCAATTACTACAAAGAATATAAACAGTATATTGAAAAAGTTAAGAATTCATATCTAATCGGATAGACACAACATGATATTTGCATCTTTACACCCAATTTTAAAAGACAAATGGTGGCCCATAAAGATAGCATATATTGGTACTCTACTACTATGAAAATTAAAATGATGTTTAACCATAACCATCAATAATATGGAGTTAGTTATATAACTGATAACCTACTTAACCGTTAAATTATCAAACATTAAACTCTTAGAGTTGAGTTTTGACCATCAAATACCAGCAATTGTATAAAAGAACGGTTGTTAGTTATAGTGAAAGGGTAAGCATTGATCAAACGGTTATATTTAACAAGGAATACGTGAACAAGACATTTAGGTAAAGATGAATGTTTAATATTAAACGGAATTTAAGTAGAGAGCTACAGAATCATGAAATTCTTGTATGTATTGTTTTAGTGACGATGCATAAGATGGACTTTAACTGCTTACTTCGTCTCTTTCTCTTTTATATAATGTCACTTAAAACATCAATGGAGCATTTACACTTTTTTACTACATTTATTAGAAGAAGGATTGTCAAACAGTATCGTAAAAGGACACTATGAGACCAAAACACACTAATACTTTTCAAAAGCAATTAAACATCCTAGTTTTATTCAATAAACACCTTATTTGTAAATATAAACCATCACAAGTCATTAGCGAAATCTACACTTCAACAAGCTCAAAATAAGGACATGACAACTCGATTTAGAGTTTTCATATATCATGATAGAATATAGCCACTTGGGGAATTTGTTTGTGGCAATGGTAATCACAGGACCTACATATGTTTTCTTATATCATGTACGGAAATCACTTTTCAAAAATAGTATTTTTCACTTTTATTGTATGAGTTACACCCAATCAACTTTGAGACAATGTTGAAAATGACACTTAAGTTATAAGAAAATACTTAAGTTATACTCGCAAGATACTCGAGTAATACTCACATATATGATAAGACGAAGAAATACAATTATACATTTATACACACATTCACGTAATCAGTCCACGTTTCCAAGAAATATTAAAAATTTTCAAGAAAAGTTTAACTAGTATATCATCTCAATAGAAAAATATGACATGTTTTCACTTTTGATTGGAGAAAATACTCGTAACTATCATAACTACCTATAACATCTTTTAATATTTTTTTAACTGTTATATTGAAGTTACATCATGTATGAATTTTGTGCAAAGTATTAGTCTTAGGGCTACCAATTTATACGTTAATATGAGAGAACTTTCATAAAGTCAGTTTGTCTTCAGTTATTAGTTTAAATTCAACACCTAAGTTGATTCTTTGATCATTGTAACCAACAAATTTGTACAAAGTTGATCGTTTAACATCTTTACCGAGTTGGTGTAAATAACACTTCTTTTGTAATTTATAAAAGACTATGGGGCGAGGAATGAGGAAGAACATTTTTATTGATCATATGATTATTCCAAAAGACGGTTAACAACACGGCTAAATAAAACATAAGAAAACAATTACAAACTTGAGGCTTGCCTTCTGACCAATGGCATATGACAAATGCAAAGAGTAACTAAAGTAAACAGACTACAAAGCAAAAAGTTCCAACGTTGCCACTTCCTGTCATTCGTAACTATGGCTTAGTGACACCGATGAACTTACGATCACCCTGGTTAAATTAGATCCCACTTATAATTGGGAAAAAAACCCTTCGATATTGTTTAATTATGTTTGTCTTATCTTAGAGCATGTTCACTATAAATACTTCTACAAATAAATACTTTTGCGTGTTTGTTTTAAATGTGATATATTAAACGGTTATGTAATGATCTCTCTCTACCATTACAGGTGATTATATATAATGTTTATAATTATAATTGCTTATATGGTTTCTTTAGTTCTCTAGATTGATTATTTATTAAACACGTCTATATTAAATAAAAATAACCACAAACTATGTATCTGCTTTTAAAATAAAGGATACACATGTACAATATGATTAAACTTTATATAACTGGTTTGACTAGTAAGGATTAATTTTCTAGTTATAAAGTATAAAACTAGGCTTGTGTCTTCTATAACCATTTTCTAAATAATAATACATGAAAGTCAAAAAATGAAAGGATCCTTAACAATATGGAAGTCAACAAATTAAAGGTTCCTTAACAATATGGAAGTCAAGAAATAAGATGATCTTCAACAATTTGAGAGGCAACATAAACAAAGTGGTGGGAGATAAAGATCAAAATCCTTCACTTTGTTTGTAAATAGTTTGAGGTCGCATAGAGTGGAGTGGTTTTTGAAGTTGATTTAATGCTTAACTTGGATAACATGTAATGTTGTATTAGTTGTATTTCTTCTTTTTTTCTTATTATGTATTAAATAAAATTGTTTTCTAAAAATAAAAAAATAAACTCATATATGATGTGTTTTGGGATATCATGTCATTTTGAGTCTAATATACATATTCTTACTTTGTGCTTTTACAAGTGGTTGTTTCAACTACACCATCATGTCCATGGGGTTTATGATGAGGTGGGCCGTGAAGGGTGTTAACACCACCGCGATGTGACGTTAAGGGGCGTTAAAAACCCGATAACACCTTAACGTGCCTGAAAAAGTTCCTATACACATAAATTTAATCTTTATTTTAAAATTAATTGAGGGACGTGAAAGAGGTGAGCCTGTTTCCATAAGGTGATGTAGAGTGAAAGATGATGAAATGGGTGATGTGATGCTATGTAAAATTAAAGTACGTGAGAGTATACCCAACAGTCTTAACTTCACACTGCCTCTCACCATAACCACTTCCGACATTGTCAACAACCTCTTCTGGCTACAAACGTCAGGGCTCGACCCCTTTTCTCCGGCACACGCTTTCGCTTGGACCGTCTCTCAACGATTAACATCACTCTTGACCTTCGTGTTTTCTGTGGGTCGGATCTCAACAACCTTTCTTGAGGCCCATTTTTTCCTTAATCCAGAAAATGTTTAGCCCACTTTTCTTAAATGATATGGCCCAACAGTTTTATATAAAAAGCTCTTTAAATATAATTAATTTAATGTATTTCCAAAAACAATAATTTTATGTTAATTTAATAAAGTTAAGTAGTCTTGTATCTTAAAATATTTTTAACACCTTATTATAATTTTCTTTCGTAATTTTCTGAAAATTTTAGAATGTTATAAAATAAATATATATAACATTTACAAAAATGAAAAAAAAAAACTTTAACGCCTAAATTTTTCTAGATGAGATTTGATATTTCGTTTAAATAATAAGTAAAATAGATAAAATAAAGTAGTAAGTTAGTAAATGTACGTTATTTTGCAAAAAAAAATAAAAAAATACTTGTGTGTCACCGGTATGAACGGGAACAATGAGCTTGAATCTTAGGATTCATATTGATGATAATATAAACTTGAATGATTCAATGCTAAAATAATAATAATGATGAACATGATGAACATAATGTGTTTAATGTTTGATGTTTATTGTTTTGATGCTGAAATCATCATACATGGAGGATGATGATATAATGATATTGTTGATGGAACTAATTCTCACTCAAGGTGGAGAATTATTCACCTTTACATGAATGATATATGTTGCTATTTATACTAATCTAGCAATTACAATAATTACAAAATAAACCCTAGACTAATATTTTTTGTTGCTTTTGTTCTTCAAGTCTTCAACTTCAATAATATTGGAAATCTTCAATTTCTTCTTAGATAGAATACCCAACAATACTCCCCCTAAATTATAGATTTTCGATGTGAATTGAAGCTTGATGTTGATTCTGTTGAATAGTTGTTCAAAGCTAAGAATGTTGTTGTTGATGCGAAAGCGAGATCTTCAAAACTTTAAAACAATCAATTTTTGTTTTTGATTTGTGGTTATAGCTTGCTTTCATAGCTTTAAGCTAAAACCCTAATCCATATTTTCTTTTTGATTAAATCCGAGTCTACCTTTTCTTTTTGATGTTGGCGGCCAAAACAATTAAATCTGAGTCCACCTTTTCTTTTTGATTTAATGATGGAGCCCAAGTAACAAACCCAATGGTGTTCACGAGCCCATTTGCAACCCTAGGTTGCAAACCCTAGTTCGGCCGAGGAAGGCCACCTACGATTTCCCCTTCCATTCGAGCAACCCTAATTAGGGCATCCCTAATTCGGCAGCCTCTTTGGTTCGGCAGCCCTAATCCGCAGCTAAGGCCACCTTCGGCAGCCGCATTCGCAGCCCTTGTCTTCGGCAGCCGCAAATTCGCAACCCCTTTTCTCACATTGTGTGCATCAGATCTTGTATTGTTGAATGGATTGTTGATGAAATTGCTTTCTTCAGATCTTCAATAAGTTTAGCAATCTAACCATGAAATCTCATTAAAATCAATATGAATCCATCAACTCCGGCTCTGATACCACCTGTGAATCCAAGGATCGCAATCATGAAGTATCAGTGTTAATTCAAGTCAAGTCAACGTTTGCGGAATCAACGTCAACTTGGTTTAATTGTTTGTAAATTTCAAAATCAATAATTATTAATGAATAGAATGAACGCAATGAATGGAGCACAATTAATGATCAGACAAATATTCAATTCAAACATATTTTATTAAAATATATTAATGATTACAGATGAATAAACAATGAATGAATGAATGTTGTTGATTTGAGTGTTTGATGATGTGACGGCTGCTAGGGTTTTGATTTGTGTGATTTGACGTGATGCTTGGTGATTGTAATGTTGCTTGGATGTTTGCCGTCAAAGCCGTCGTTTGATGTGAAACCTAGTATCCATATATATAGGCACGTGTGTTTCTGTTAAGGAAACACCGGATTTCTTGGGATTCGCACAGCTGTCTTGTTGACTTGTTGACTTGTAACACTTTGTATTATTAAATACAAGTGTTTGGACTCCTCAGGACTATGGTCTTCCGTAGATGTTTGTTCTTCCGCAGGAGGCTTGTTCTTCCGAAGCTATCTTGTTCTTCCGAAGCAATCTTGTTCTTCCGAAGCAATCTTCACTTTCATCCTCAGAGCAGGTTGTTTACTCAACCAGAGGAGTCTTCACTTGACATCTTTGATCACTTGAACTCCAGAGCTGATTGTTCATCCGCAGATGATCTTCGGATGTTTGTTACTGGTAAGAAACATATCTACGGAGAAACAAAATGTTCATCCGTAGATGTTTCTTACACTTAGTCGATTTAAGTAATTGACCCAGTATTATGTTTGTACCTGCAATCATACATAAATCAACACACATATATGGGTTAACCTATATATTTAATGCATACATAATAATGAATTACAAGTATCCATTACAAATATTGATTAAAGTTCTAAGCCTATACAAAATGGACTAGATCTATTGACCCTAGATCTAACAATACTACTATTAGACTTTTAAAATAAATCAATAAACGGAATAGTGTTCCTAGAACTTTTTAAATGTCAAATAAGTTATGTTTATTGATTTTAATTTAATTAATTTCTTTTGTATGGCGTTATATATACAATCGTATTATGATTTACAACTATAGATTAATACACAACTAAACAAAAACACCTAAGATACATGTTCTCTCTCTATGTTATGTAGTATTACGAATCCTGTAACGTTTTGTCTTTTTTAATTTTATTGTATTTTATCTTTATAAATTTGGATAATACCTTGACTAAAAAGAATCTTATAAACAACTCTTATACGTGATGTATATAACATGTCATCAAATTTAAAGTAATTTATATGAATATCATTGTATTCATAACCAAATCGAACAGTAAACCACTCATCTAATTCACCAGTTGGATCAATCGGACCGGATTAAATAAACTGTATGACATCATTTTATATATCTACTTTAAAACAAAACATGAAAAATATTGTATGCTTTGGAATAAATTTGCAATTTTAATATGAAGAATTAAATAACTAATATTGATCATGAGATTTTGAAGAAGAAATAAAAACTAAAAAAAATTTAAATTCAGTTTGACCATTCGATCCAGTTCACAGGTCCAACTAGTAATCAACCGATTCAAATGAAAACGGTCCAGAGAGACATAACCAGATCCACCAATTGATATGACCAAAATATGAAAGCACACTTGTCAATATGTTATCTTGAATTGTTGGTGACTTTAGTGTTGTTCATTTTAAGTACTTGGGATTTACGCATGAGCAAAACAAAATCCAAAATAGCTTCGATACGGGTTAGGAAGCGTGTAATACACACTCGTTGTAGGGTAATCTGATTTCTAGTTTCGACGAATGAAATGTGGTTAACGGGGTAAGCGCCACTATGAGGTCCTAAGGGGAAGAGCTAGGCAACCACTAACAATTAAATGTTTAAAGCTCCTAAAGTATGCAGGTTAGTAGAAATTGTTTGATTAGCTTTAGCTTATAGATCAACAACAATTGAGTGATTAATAGTAACTTATGATCAAGAACAAAAATATGAGCGGCTAAGCAATCGAAGATATGGTGTTTTTCTTGACGATCAATTATTAAATAGTAACCGGGACAGAATCCATACAAATAATATGAATTATTGATAACCACCAGAATAAACCTTGAATTAAACACCAAACCGATATACTGTTCTTTCAACAAACTGTTCATACAACATTTGATATATTTTAGATACACTTTCATAATAGAAATACACATATTAGTACTTAGATTTATTGTGACCTCAAGTTACCCATCCAACACAAAACTCACAAAAAACCATATTAAGAATCAGGGGTGTAAACGAGCCAAGCCGGCTCGCAAGCTACTCGAGATTGACTTGAAAAAAACTCGAATCAAAAGCCAAGTTTAAACGAGCTCGAGCCCGAGCTCGAGCTCATATTTTGGCTCGTTTACTAAACAAGCTCGACCTCAAGCTTCAGATATCAAGCTCGAGCTAGCTCGCGAGCCTAAACGAGCTTTTGTTTATATATATATATTTATAATATTTTTCACATATCAAATATATATTTGTAATAATATTGTTAATTATATATAAAAATATGATAGAAACAATTAAATATTATATATTATATTATATATATGATAAGTATGATTATAAATAAATATAATAGTAATTTTAAAAATAAAAAAAAACAATAATAAACGAGCCGAGCCCGAGCCAAATTCGAGTTTAAATAATTTCTGACAAGCTCAAGTTTTAAAAATATAACTACAACCGAGTCGAGCTCGAGCTTTATATAATTAAAACGAGCCGAGCTCGAGCTTAAACGAGCTCGGGCTCGGCTCGACTTATTTACGCCTGATAAAAGTCACCAACACCAGAACCCACAAAACCTTATGAACCATCATGTTGACTAAAATAAGTATGCATACATGATACACCTTATCTTGGTTAAATGATTACTATTTTTTATTCCCATATAAAAACAATATACCGACTCCAATAAACCAAAAAAACATCTCACAAATCACAAGTACGCAACACAAACACACACACTCTCGATTTCGACTCCCACACAGATGATCTAGCGACCCCTTTACCACAATCACCAACTCACGTCGTTTCTTCACAAATCATCATCATCATCATCATCAATCTTCAAATCATATGCTCATAGATCCACGGTATGTCGATCGATTTCTATTCACAAATCTATCTACATCTATCTACACATCTACACACACACGTATGTTCGTGTATCGTGTGTGTTAGGGCCTCGAGTTTGCTCAATCGCTGTTGATCTCGTTTGTTGTGTTCAATGCAGGCGAATTAGCTACGTGAATTCGATGTGTTTCCCCAAACGGTGGTGCTAACATGCACCTGGTTGAGGATTTAGGTGCTACGTGAGTCGTGAGGGCGTTTGTGTGTGTGGTTACGGAGGGGTGTTTGGTGTGTGTTGGTGAGTTGTTAGGTGGTTTTGTGTGAAGATGTCGAGTAATCAGGTGGTGAAATTGCGGAGGAAGGAGTTAGCGGCATGCATGACATGCCCTATTTGTGATAAGTTGTTTCGAGATGCTACTACGATTCCTGAATGCCTTCATACGTGTGAGTGTTCATCTGTTTACTCGTTGAATTAATGAATTCGATCGTGATATTTGGTTCAGGAGTCTGAGTTTGATTTTGGGTTAAGTTTGTGTAACTGTTTGGTATGTGCGATTTCGCAATTGGGTTTCTTCGTGGTGATCTGGTTATGGTGTGTTTAATAATACTTTGCTTATCGATTATATATCATGTTGAGTGTCTAGACCGTGTCTTGCTAAGTTGATTTGTGGGAATGAATCAGTTACCTGTTTCCTTGATTTGATTGATCGTGTTTTTTGGTCACTGTTTGTAACTGTAGTTGATATTAATGTAAAGGGGAATAATAGTTCCCCTATAGTTTAAATATATATATGTTAATCTTGTGTTTGGCAGCTAAATTCATTGAGTTGGTCTTGGGGTTGTTTTGAAAGCTGTAATGGAATTTAGGGTATGCATGTTAGTCCTGTTTTTGCCCAAAAATTTGATGGATTTGGTCTCTGTGCAGCTTGAAACTTTTTCATGAAATGTAGGGTGCAAATTAGTTTGGAACTTTACTTTCTCTTTAGGGTTTAAACATGCATGCAATTCTGATTGGAGGTTGTATAAATGTCAATTGAAAGTAATTAATTTATTATCATCTATTGTTTAGGCAACATGTTAATGGTTATGATTATCTATTTAGGAATTGATAAATTAGTTTTAAAAAGCATTTAATACTGGTTGCATGAAAAATGATACTCAGTTGAAAGAGGGGAATTTCTATATCTATTACTTCCTTGAAAAATTAAAGGTTGTCAGACACAATTCAATACCACATCATTGATATCAATACACACATCTGAACACTCCCTAAATATTTAAGTTTTCTCATTTTCATGTGGCCCTAGAAGTTGGATGCTTATGTTGCAAGGTCTTCTTTGTTATTTCGTGGATGATTGGATTTCCCACTCTTTGATTTTGTATCACGAATCCCAACACTTAGAATCTTGTCTATTCAGGTCCTAAGATATTTGTATTTGCTAATTGCGTTTTGCCTCTTGAATATCATCCAGTCTGCAGGAAATGTATTCATAAGAAGCTCACAGATGAGGAGCTTGAATGTTGTCCAATATGCAATATTGACCTTGGATGTGTTCCTCTAGAGAAACTGAGGTAGGTCTCTCTCATGTACGTGTGTGTGTGAATTATTAGTTTAAATTGCTGAAGAGAACATTATGGACACACCTATTATATAACTTACAGTTCAATGTATGGTTGTGTATAAATGCATAAGCACTGTTCGAAACAGAAGCATTTTATGTAAGATAGAATCATGATTTGACTGATTAAAATTTCCATAAGATGGATGTGATGCTCACTAGATCTGAATAGATTTACACGCAACTATTAGGATGTGTTTTATCCATGATACATAATTGGGTTTGACTGTAATGTCTGAATTACATGCATCCTTTCTTGTGTTTTGCAATTTGTATTGAAAAACGTTTTGATAATGTGTACATTTATTTCATGTTTTGGCAATAACTTTAAAGTATGCCTACAGTACTTAAGCTTCCTTAACAAAACTGATTTATTTGATGCTGTCTTTTTTTGTATGTCAAACTCAGTTCTCAAGTATTACATTGGCTCAGTAATTGAGCATTAGCCCTGTACAAGTCAATTTATGTGATTATATATATGTAAGGGAAGTTATCAGTTGATAGACCAGTGATCATGTTTCTTTCATTATTTAGGCTATAGTTTGGGTGATATGTTCAGATAAATGTCTTGGTATATGATTTTCTGTAAATCCTATCTTCAATACATTTCCAAGTGAGTCTACTTGTATATTTCCCTTTTTGGGTTGATTGAACATTGAAGTACTTCATTCAATAGAACTCCATATCTGTTCATTCTATTTGTTTATTATGTTTCTTTTCTTTATACATATTCAGTTTACAGTTGTATCTCTTCACAAATGTTCAATTGATGCATTAAGTCATCAATATATTGCATAAGCTTACATCAAAGATAGAACTAGTGCCGAAGTGCTTTCTCTTGAAATATACATTGCTGTTGTAAATTATTGAAGCGATCTTTAAAATATGTCTTAAACAGGCCAGATCACAATTTGCAAGATGTTAGATGGAAAATATTTCCTTCAAAAAGGAGAAGGGTAAAGGCTCCTGAAGTTGTGCCTTCAGTTACATTACCATTAAGAAGGAAAGAGAGATCACTGTCCTCACTGGTTGTCTGCACTCCCAGAGTGTCACCACAAACTACTTTGACTGGTAAAAGGTCAAAAGGACCCCCAAGAAAGAAACCACGTGGGTCCTCTTTCTATGTTGACAAATCTGTCAAGAAAGAGGATGACTCCATGGAAGACCACCAAGATAGCTCAAGCTCAGATGCAATTTCAAACAAGTTCACACAAAATTTGAGGCAGGTAAAGATCACCAATATATTCCAGGTTTCTATGCATTCCTTTACTTAAATTTCCTTGAATTCATGGGTTTCAAGACAGATGCTTCACTTGTTATTAATTCATGCGCATGCACCCTCTTATGCGTTTTGGTTTATGCCAAATTTACCATTGCATGGTAAAAAAGTATTGCTGTCAACACTCGCATTCAAAGACTTGGTGTTGGTCCTCGGTTTTTTGATGTTGACATAGGATGGGTGGATGTGAGTACAAATATGATAGAGACAACAATTTTAGTGTTCCTAATCTTTAGCATCTCTTAATTTGTCTTTATAAGGAATTGCCTTCAAATCAGGATAGTCTTTCAGAAGATTTGAACTGTTCTGTTATTTGTGGATTGCATATGATTGTTGCCATGCAATATCTCCTTTCTTTCAAATCTTGTGTTTGTGACACATAGATCTCGTAAAGGGTTCAAACCAGCCTACTTACTCTTGCCGAAATAGTAGTTGAACTTACTTATGGTTGGCTTATCCTATCGTCCTTGCCTGCATGAAACACATAGAAGTTGATTTTCATTTTGTTAGGAAAAAAGGTTGTCATTGAGATCTTCATGTGCAATTAATATTGAAATATTATCAGAGTGTTGATATATGTACAAATTTGTTGCCAACTTCTAGATTTCTCCTTTTACGATTCAAGCTACATGTCTGATCGAACTTTGTCTTTAGCTTGTAGGGGCATATTAGACTAGTCATGTACTTGATTGTAGTTATCATAGTCTTGAAGGTTTTTGTGTATCATAATCAAGTCTATATATACATCCTCTATGTTAACTATTCTATAAAAACAGTTAATATACAACTATCTTTCTGCCTTTAGGGCTATTCTTAGCAACCATCTTTAACTTATTTGATAAGAAAGATCGAAAAAACATTTTCATTTTGTAATTTGACAAGTGAGGAAAAATAAGGATATGAGAGAGCAATGTGGATTGGAGAAGTAAGATTTTTTAGTTGTTTGGACACGTTTTCTTGTATTTAATTTTATAGTAGTTAAAATGTAGTTTGTAGTAATAGAGGTATTCTGTTAGCAAACCGCTAAATTTAGTTATTATTATTATTTTTGGACTCTAGATGTTAAAATATGATTACAAGACTATAATATTACAGTACTTCTCTATTATTTTGAGTAAGTGACACAGAGGCTGCATGCATTCTAAATACGCTTTTGAGGGACTTCCAACCTGACTTGACCCTTTCTTTGTAGCTATTTTTTCATTTACTTGTTTAACATAGCCTATAACAACCCATGTAAATGGGTCGAGTTATAAATATCTTTAACTAGAAACAACAATACATGTGCAGAATTCTTCAGCTCCTGAGCCATCTAGTGATCATTCACCTGATAAAGAAACAAACAATGGCAAAGTTGATCCGTGGAAGCCTTTCAATTATTTGGTCGAAGTGACAAATAGGAGTAAATCTTCTAAATTTACTTCTCAAGGATCTACTGTCAACTCAGAAACACCAATTACCCCAAAGAGTGAAGGGCATTCCCGTAAAACAAAAGGAAAAGATCAACTGAAGCGTTCTAAATTTCAAGATGAAAATGGGAGGTCTGATGTGGATGTTACAGAATCTGCAAAACCTAAAAAGATAAGAAAATACAGCAAAAATAAACCAGGTTCACTAGCTGTGCTGGATGCTGATGTCAATAATGCTATTGGGGACAAAAGAATAAATCCTATCTGGTTCCATTTGGTACCATCTGCGGAACAGTGAGTACTTTAAAAAAAATTAGTTAATTAATGACATTTTCTTTCTTATGTTCGCTAGTTAATTTCCTATTCAATTTATCAGGGAGGGCGAGCCTTTGGGGCAGATAGAAGGAAGCTTTGTTAGACTAAAGTGAGTTTGTTTTTCTTGCTATTTTTGGTGTTTCTTGTTTATAGTTATCTTGTTAAGGGACCTTTTGTTAGTTAGAAACAAGTTTCAGTTTTTAACCATACAGATACTAAGTCAAGAGACTTACCAACATAAAACATGAAACACAAGAGAGTTTTTTGGAGTTTGTCCATTAAAAAACGTATTTATTGCAATGATATTCTAATTTTTTTAGTAAAAGAATTTAAGAGGTTGTAAATTGGAAAAACAACTTTGGGAGAGTTTCAACCCATTCAACCAATATGATCCATTCCCTTCTAGCTAATTACTTGATTTCCCCCTTTGAGATTAAATTCAACCCAAATTGATCCATTCATCATGAACTTTTTTATTAGATTACATAATATCCACTTAGTTCTATTATGTGATAAAAGCAGCACTGATAAGGGAAATGCATGGAAAAACTACTTGAAATCGAAGGCTGTGATGCATCAAAAGTACTTAGCTATCATGTGATGTTGGTCCATACATCTGGAAAGTGACATATGCTTTATCTGATACATGTATGCATGCTAAATGATTCCCTGCTGAAATTTTGACTCGAGTCAATGAGGCTATTGTTTGTTAAAGCAGAAATATTACTTCATGATGAAACAAATGCAATTTTTTAAAATATTTTAGCTTAAATCCTCTATCTCTATACCATTTGTGTGTTCTTATGATTGTATAGTATCCTTTTTATCTGTATAAAATGAACTGCTGAGTGTTAAATTGTATATTCAAGATACTTCAAGCCTTAGTATTGTGGTAAATTCAAGATTTTCTACCAGATCAGGCACTAATGTACTACTGTACTATCATAACAAAAAGGATTTGGAGATATACACTATAATAAAAAAATATTTCATTTTATTTAATTTTCTTTTCACTACAATGAATTCGCTTTTTCTTGCTTATGTCAAGCATATCTTGTTATTTTGCGTCTTCTATTACTTTGATTGTGAATTGTGATATTTAGGATACAAGTTATATATATACAGGAAAACTATGGGATATGTGACATAGATAAGCTCCATATGAGTTTTCACCGATTGACTTTGAATTCAAATTCATAAGTTTTAGAATTAAAACATTATATTTTCTTAGGCGGAAAAATTAGCAGTCAGACGGGTTGGTTAACGGAAAAATTAGCACCCGTTGACCTTTTTCCCATCTTTTCCTAAAATCTCATAAATAATGAACATATAGAATACGATAACGCTAACTAATATTAAAATAACAATCCATTCTTTTAAGAAACAGTTAAAGAGGTTGTAGACACTTAATATACTTGCAATATGTCTTTCAGCCTATTGCTAGTATCCACTTTCAGATATGCAGTTAATTTTATCCAAAACTTAAAACCTATTCTGTTGGTTTTATACTTACCTAAATTCCTGTCTCAATCCACCAATTTCACACATGCCTCTGTGTGTGCGTGCTGTGTGTGGGGTTTCAAATCTTTATCTACTTGTGTTTATTTGATTCTCATATTCATTGGTTTTGTTTTTGATGACTTTTGCATTTTTCATAATACTTGACACTACACGTACAATCCATTATCTTTTTTTTTTCATGTTACAATGTCAGATGTTTATTTATGAATATGTCACATATGATAAGCACGAGATCACATGCACCAAGGCCACTAGTTTCTGATAGGTCGTATATTAACATATGGGTTTAACATGGTTTCAGGGATGGTAACATACCCGTTTCAGTTATCCAGAAATTCGTGATGAATAAATTGAAGCTTGGAAGTGAAAATGAGGTTAGTCCACTATGTACTAATTTTCATTTATTCAATTTCATCATGCTACATGCATAGTAGAAGAATTTTTTTGTTAAAAAGAAAACTTTCTACGTGTTTATTTGATATCTAGTTAACCATTATGTATAAGTCTTCATCCAAACAAGGGTGAAAATTTTTGCAACTATATACTTATCTACCCTTTCTATAACTTCTTGATGATATTGATGCAAAAGCATTCTCATCTTGACATTATCAAAGGATGTTCTGTATTTTCATATATTGACTCCTGGTCATCACTCAAGTTGCTATATTGTTTCAAGAAACAGGAAGCAAAATAGGCGGGTTGGGTAACACTTAAGTTAAAACTTCCCTTAATTTGAACATCAACCCGTTTTCACCCAAATGGGTTATAATCACCTCCCTAATTCTTCCCTTAATTTTTTTCCAAACATGTGCAAATTGTTTTATGGCAGGTTGAGCTCAGATGCATGGGCCAAGCGCTCGTGCCAACAATTCTGCTAGGTAACCTAATGGACACGTGGCTGCAGAAACAACCAATATCACAGACGGTTTCAGTCACAGTTGGATCATCGGGTAAGGAATACATGATGGAGATATCCTATGCTAGAAAGGCTTTAGGTGCAGGTATCGGTCCGACTCCAGCTAATTAATGACTACACCATGTGGTTTTCGCGTCGACAAATTGCAAGATGTTGAGATGTGTGTCCATGAGCTGGCTGTGTTTGTTCTAGTTTTATAGCTTATGTAAGAGTCAATATGACTGGTTATAAAGTTTAAGTTACTATATAGTATTATAGTTATAGGTTTGTGTTTTATACTGTAGTCTTTCTGAAACTTTGTTAAAGTTGGTGAATTTTGATATGTAACTTCTGCACCCTCCAACTTTCTACTAGTTTACACTATTTTCTGCTGTTACACCTGCATATGGTGTTTTATGTTTGTGGTGGTCTTATGTATCATTGTTGTTGGAAGTGTTAGGTTTTGTTTTTATAGATATTAAATTATATATTCACAACACATTTTGTTTTTAGCTTAAATCTCGTCTTATAACAAAGCAACGCTAAAAAGTTTTTGAGACCAGTCCGACCAAAAAACTGTTAGAACAACATATTTGCTAACGAGTCTGGTTTTCAAAACACTAGTTACAACGTATATTTACATTGATTTAACTACCATCCTGTAATGTTGTTAATTTACAATGTACCCGAATCAAATTTACAAAAAAATCTCTATAAAAGAAATAACAAAGAAAAGAAAATTCAAATTCCGGTAAAACCAAGTTCATCAAGAGCCTCCTTGCACCTCGGATCAGCATTCGTGACCATGAACCCGAGTGGGTTAGCATACCGACCCTTGCCTTTGATCCCATGCTTGTTGGTCAAAGACACCCGAACGTGGTTCTCATCATCCATCAGTTCCGGACAATTCGGGTCCGGGCTTTCACTAACAATGATTTCACAAATCTCCTCTTCATGGTCGCCAACCGCGTTCAGTGTATACTTCCCTTTCTCATCACTACTCCCCTCGACCCTATAGCTTTCCTCATCGCTCTCTGCTTTGTGGCACACAAGCGTAACTTTTGTATTCGCCAACGGGTAGCTGATCTTTGTAGGGATTTGTATCCTGCATGGGTCACAGTAAACTTTACCTTGAATGATAAACACATCATCAGGTACAGTTTCTTTTTCTTGGATGATAGGTTCTTCCCCGTTGGCGGTCGAACCTTTTTCTGGGATCATGAATTCGTCACCTGGCCCAGGGGCGACATAGTCTGTCACCTCGAGGTCAAAGTCATCATTGAGTCCAGGCTCGCTAACCGGAGATGGGATATCCAGTAAGTCGTCTCCTAGGGTCATATATTCTCCTGCACTAGCCGGGGGAGGCGCACCACGATTGATCCAGCTGCAATGAATGTTTGTAGCCAAGGACAACAACAACATGGGAAAAATAACCAAAATGGTGGCATGATCAGCCATCTTCTGTTCCTTCTTTTTTCTAAATGGGTGGAAGATGTATCGCGGCAATGAGCGGCAGCGGTTGTGGTGGCAGCAGGGCGGCGGTGGTGGTGGCGGGGGCGGTGGCTTAGATTGATGGTTTGAATGGGAAATAGAAAGGGGTTTATTTTGAAAAGTTGAGGTTGGGAGAAAAAGATGGTAAATGGTTAGATTTCTAGTATATGAAAATCATGACAAACACTAAAATTGATCTATATATTATTCATTATAAAGGAGACTCAGAAACCTAACATCTAAACTACATTAAGAAACATAATACATATATATGTTATGCGTGTTCTCGTAATATTAAGTGTTTTGCATAAAAGTCTCCCCTAACAATAGTATCGTGAATGTTTATGCATACTTAGATGTCATGAAAGAACTTGTAGGTCTTGATGTCATCTATGATGAACTTAACCGCACCGATGCAACCCATAACTGCAACAGCTGTGAACCAGGTGGCTATAACAATGTTCAGGATCACAATCGGGCTAGAATTTTTGGGCATTTTCCCAGCTTTTAAGTGTGCTAAAACAGGAAACACAAAGTCAAGTGGTGTGAACCCAATGGCTCCACATATGGACACAAAATCCCCAAAAAATGGCATGGCTGCAGCCACTATGGTTATCAAACCCATGTACATAGAGGTGAATACGAGGCGTAGGACATGGTTTTCCAGAGGGAATCGGTTAGTTTGTTTGTTTGATGCCAGATTTTCCTCAAAATGCGCGTATGTCGGCCTGCAATATATCTAACCAAACACTAACAAAATCTTAAGCCTTAAAAAAGCCTGATTTGGATTATGTATTATCTCAAACGGGTCAAAACTTGCCCAAAAACCTTCCAAATCATTTTTATTCAAAAAATTAGTTTGTTAATGCAATAGTAATTCTAAAAGTTTAGTGTATTATAGTTAGAAAATCAAGCAAATTACCTGAAAACAGCCAGATATTTGGATTGCAGCAAATATATTTGCCATAATAATTGTCCATTCAGGGGTTTTAAGAGAAGCAAGGATGAAAGGCTGGACACTTGCACCAAATGCCCAGTAGCCGAAAAATGCCAGTTGCCAGTAACTCGATAGAATAACCGCGTATGCAGCTGCTATCCCTTTGTACATAGTTTTCTTCACGGGTTCTCGAACACTACTCTGAAAAAATTACAGTTGTGTTGGTTTAAGTTGTATAACAAGATTCAACTGTTTATCTACATATTATGAATGGATTGATTTATGTTATGGTTTACCTCAAACACATGGGTTAAAGAATAAAAATAGTTAAATTGATCGAAAGTCACCCAAAGTGTATTTACAGTGCATACAACCTCCTAAATTTTCTTATTTAAAGATTTGGATTACTATTTTAGTAATAAATTTCGATAATGGTATTTAACACATGAATCATATATAAAGAAAAGTTTAAAATTGATTAAAAAGAAAAAATAAGATGTTCGTTAATCGACCCTTTGAAATACCCATTCTGACCCAAACTTGTTTTGACTCGTTATACAGCTTGCTGGTGTTACTACCTCTGCTACAAATAAATAGCTCAAAACTTAACCAATAATAATAATATGATTCCTTCTTTCTTTTTTTTTTACATTTGGAACCGATTCGCGAAAGGATTATAAGATCAAATACCTGTATTTCAGGAAGCATGGCATCACCAAATGAAAATGCAATAGCCCCAAGACCATTAAAGGCTTTAAACATCTTAGAAGAAGAGCTTCCATGAAGACTATAACTTATGCTTTCTCTATCAATGTTCTTCCCTGTATTTAAAACGGATAATCAGTTGGATCATGTAAATTTTTAAGCAGGTTGAGTTGATCCTGTTATCAATCTTTAGTCATTTTTCACAAAATTCATAGAAAAATTGTATATAATTAAATGGTGACAAAAGAATATTACCAAAATAATGATCAATATTTAATCAAATAATTTAGGAGGTTGTGAACAGTTAGTTTGTCATGGGAGACCTTCAACATGTTTGATGCTTATGGCTAAACTTTTTAACTTTAACCATTTAAGACGTTAGTGTTTAAATTATATATTTTCATTATCTAGTATTTTTAAAAACAGACTGGACCGGTAGCTAAGACTGATTCTATTTGGACATCCTCCATTTAAACTGGTCTGAGCGGTTAAACCAACAAACCAGATCCTATGGCTGGACCTCGTTTTAACTATTTTTTTTTCATTTAGAATCTCATGTAGTATCTATTTATTAAGAGGTTTAGGATATAATATTGCAAATCACGTCAAAAGATAAAATAGTTTCATATTTTGTTTTAAATTAGTTACACATACAAATATCTTATAGAATTTTTATTTTAAAATATTTATGACACCATCTACTATTTTAAAACGATCCGACTAGTGTACTGCTAAGACAGCCGTATCTATGAATAAATTATCATTTTAACATACCATTGTAAATTGTTACACCAATGGCTGTGCTAGCAAATCCAATTGTGCTAAAAGTGCAAACAGCATTTAACCATCTTAATGAATGAATATTCGGAAGTTGGGAAAGTACAAGCTCAAAGATCCCAAAGAATACAACAAAATGTTGAAGCTTTAAACTACCATCCTTGTGGTAGTATTTGTACACAGCCTGCATATCATCATATATTTGTCACATCTAATATTTTTAGGAAAAAAAATAACAGCAATGGTGGACGCGTATTTGCATCGCGTCTACACATTGATGTACGACTGACCTCAAGGCTACTTCCAGCAGCAATTTGAATGGCGATATTGTTGCCCAAAGAAGCCACCTGCTGGAAAAATGCAATAGACCAGTAACCCCAATTTCCTTCAACACCAAAGTTGATAAAGAAGTCATGATTTAAAAGTTTAAATACTATAACTATAACAATTTTGATTTTCGTAGTCAACCGGAAATCAAGCTATAGCAGTTAATCACTCAAACACAACTGTAGTTACTTCGTCTTTTGGGGATGCGAACTATGAAATCGAGGCCCTTTTTGTGAAAGAAAAAACCGTTTCTTTTTTATTAAAAATTTTATCTCAAACATGAATCAATATGTGTAACTATATTATCATTTCCACTAACACAATCTTCTTCCTCAATAACACTTTCTTTCATTTAAAAAAATTACAAGAATACCGTAAGTGTGAAGGCTCTTATTGCTTTAGTTGATTGTAGTGTAGAGACGCTGGTATTATAAAATAAAAATATCATACTACCCAAAATACTTGTTACACACCCATACACTACTAAATAACTAGGATCGCGAAAGATTTTTTAACCAGATAAAAAGTTGTAATTAGCGATAAAAACAATTTACCCTACTAAATAACTAGGATCGCGAAAGATTATTTAACCAGATAAAAAGTTGTAATTAGCGATAAAAACAATTGGAAAGTTAGCAACCGGAATGTGTTTGGTCGTTAATTTTGCAACTATATCACAAATCCTATCAATGTGGTGTGTGTTCAGATCCTTTGCAAGGGCAAAATTATATGGAATTTTAAAACTGTCAATCAAATCAACACTTTTTGGTGTCCATGAAACCTATCACCCATGCTAACAACGAGTTTAGGTAAATTATGATTTGCGTTAGACATATGGTCTTCAAAATGTTATGACAGAAAAAAGAACAAGATTTGAACCTTTACATCTGTTAAAGGGGAATCAAGTGTTTAATAATTATTACCAAATAGGTTAGACAATAACTTTTATGTTATGCAATGTTTTTAAAAGGGTCTGGTTAAAGAGACACCTCAATATTTTAAATCAACACCCTAAAATTTTTATACGTGTCGTATAGCCTCATACGCGTCGTATAGCCCCATACGCGTCGTATAAGGGGGGTCGTATAGGGCTATATGTGTCGTATAGCCCTCTGACAGCCCCCTGATTTTTTCCTCGTAGTAAGTGTCGAAGTTCGCTATACGCGTCGTATAGCCCTATATGTGTCGTATAGGGGGGTCGTATAGGGCTATATGGGCGTATAGCTCTCTGACAGCCCCCCTGAATTTTCCTCGTTTTTCGTGTATTCGACCATATATGCCGCGTATGGACCCATACGCGGCGTATAAGGGGGTGTCGATTTATCTGATGGGTGTCTCTATATTAGGACCCTTTCAAAACCTGAACGGACTGGATCGGTGAAATCCGATTTGCATTATTATATTATTATATTATTAATTATTAAAACTATTTGTACATCTCTAAATTAATAACAAACAATATGTGTTTTGATGTAGTTTTACATTTCTAATAAAATACAAGGACTTAAAAATCTAAACTATGGATTCTCAAATACTAAATTGATAATAAAAAAGTAGGATTTTGAAGAGAAAGAATATAAAAAAACTGAAATCCGCTCGACCACCGGGTCCGGTTCCCCGGTCCCACTCGTAACCAGCCAGTTCAATTGGGCAGGTGCCAAATAGGCACAACCGTAGCGGTTTCTATTAACGGTTTCCGTTCTGATCCTATTCAAAAAACACTCATGCCATGAGTTTCATCTTGGTATAAGTTACAATAAAACTACTGACCATAAATGCTACTAGCAAGATGTCTATAAGTGGTGTGCTTCTTCCCATCCCACTTCCATAAAGACGCAATCACAACACACTAGAGTACCATGTGGTTAACGTTGCAACCACCAAACTAATCACACCTTCATCACTGGCGGAGCATCATAGGGGCCCGGTAGTATAAATTTTTGGCCCGGTAGTGTAAATTTTTATAAAAATATCAAGTTCGCCCCCTTTTAAAAAAATTTAATTTCGCCCCCGCCCCCCTTACGAAATAGTTCAAACTCCGCCACTGACCTTCATCATGCACAAACAAAACATATATCAAACACCTTAACTAATTGTCAACACAAATCAACTCCAACTTCACTACAATAAAAAACTATACCAAGAGGCCATCCAAGAGAAGCGATGGCGAATGGAAGCGGGGCGTAGGCTGCAGGAGTCGCGATAGTGGTTGCAACATGGAACGCCGCGTGTTTCCATGAACCTTTACCTGTAGTAGTATCTGTGTTGTTGTTACTTTGAAGTGAACAGTTTGTCACGTTTGAGACGTCCTGCTTCCCATCGTGAATATTGTCACCGGAGTGACTCTCCGGTGGCGGTGTTACGCGGGTTGAGGCCATCTCGTGGTGCTCTGATGTTGGGATTAGTAGTGGTGATTAGCATTTTGATAAAGAAAATTTTGATATAAGTTGTTATGGATGATATTGCTTTGACATTGGTGATATCTTTGACTTTGATTACAACCGTAAGTAAAATGTTGACTAAAATGGTATAAAAATTAATTTAAACTGTGAGCCTAAATGGTACGCAAACTTTTTAGATTTTGAATATATCTAGATGATTAGCTTTGTCTGTTGCATTGGGGCTTCTAAGCTATTAACAAATTTCTTATAATTTTTTAAATAAGTTTTTGAGTATTTTGCTTTTATCTTTCATGTTAGAGCATTCACAAATATGTGATTACGTTCTTTATATTCTAGAGAATAGTTATTAGTGATTGTGAGTGAATGATAGCGAACATGTATTGCTCATCTCTACATTTGGTAAAATACTGTTCATCTTTACTAATTTTTTAATATTTGTTGAAAGTGGGTGTGAGTAGAGGAGATAGAAAATGTAATGATAAACGTATAAAAAAGATTATTTTATTAAAAAGTAGAGAAAAAAAATGATGATTTTTAGTGTGATTATAAAAATGAAGATTAAGAGTGGGTTGTGAATGCTTTTATGATAGGGTGAACATAAATTATTGACAAATTGCTTAGATTTTTTAGTAGTATTAGACTCGGCTCAGTTTAGCTAAGCTACACACGTCCAATTCCCAATGTTATAATCCAACTATCCGGTTTTATAATGGAGGTGCTATCGGTGGGTATAATTAGTTTGATGTTTCAAAAACTATTTAAGATAAAAACAAAAGAATTTCTTTAATTATCTAAAAATTCAAACCCATAAGTACGTTGTCAACCTACTAGATCAAGTACAATGTAGCTTGTGCTGATTACAAACAATTTTGAAAAAAAAATTAATTATAGGTTGAGTTATACAAACACTCATTTTTGTTATTGATACACCATATTATCTCTATCTCTCTCCATGTATTTATATGTATGTATAAAAACAGATAGAGAGAATGAAAATAAATTGAGTTTACCAATAACATACCCTTTAATTATTTTTAGCGACTAATTCCTACACCCTTTAAACTACGTCACCTAACCATACATATGTATTTGATTGAACCTAGGTCTTCCCCTTAAAATTGGGACTTTGGGGAAGGTTTGATTAAAAAGGAAGCAAAAGGTATAATGAAAAGAAGTTATAGACTTAGAGCATCTATAAAATTATGTGAGTGTGTTTGGTATATTATATGGTATTGAGTGGTTGTGAGTGAAGGAGAGAGAAAATGTTATTGTAGATTGGTATATTTGAACAATTGTTGTTCAATCCTTATAAAATTTTTTAATATTTTTTAAAATGGTTGTGAGTAGAGGAGAGGGAAAAAAGTAATAATAATGATATAAAAAGTTTTATTTAATTGAAAAGGAGAAAGAAAATGTAGTGATTTTTAGTATATTTATATGAATAAAGATAAAGAAGTCGCTGTGAATACTCTTATAGGCCGTGACTTGCTGTCTTGTGTTTCTGTTGGCCCAATATTGCTGGGTTGAACTTGTTGCTTCAAGCTCTTTTAAATGGGCTAAAGCCCAATAGATGTGTATTTTGTTTCTTTTTCCTTCTTCAATCAAGAGGGTCGGGCCCACTATCACAATCAACTTTCAAGGGAAAAAATGGTCTCATCATGTGAGATTGTTTGGGATTTCGATGATATATACAATTATACGAAAATATAAACTCGTTATTAGACGGTTTTAATAATAAAAATATTAAATTAAATAGTTTATAATATATATATGTATATAGTGAAAATGCTCATGCGTTACGGCAGTACGGCTGTTGCGTGATTTTTTGGGAATTTGATTTTATTTAGTATCAGCTTGGGCCGTTATAAGGTAAATTAAAAAAATCAAAATATAATTTATTGAAAAAATTAATTGAAAGAAAACAATTACGTATATTACAAAAGTCTTTAAGACAATTATACTATCCCAACAAGATTAGTGAAAACATGGGTGATATTTGTGGTCGGAAATCACTTATTACCTAGATTTTAAGGGGTTTTCGTTTTAAGAATGAAATTATCATATTATCCTTCAATATGTATTATATAGTAGTATAGAAGATAAATGTTTTTGTTGCTAGATTTTATTTTCTTGTGTTGGCTATTGCGTTAAATTCTTTTTCTCTGATGGCAGATTCTTTTCGCTTGTGTTAAATTCTCTTTTCCTGTGCCTTTTTAAAACTTTAATTATACTTAAAAGCTTAAAATTATAGAAACTTGATTATAAAAAATCTTACTAAAAACTATTTGAACTTAATCTTAAATATAACAAAAATTGGTTGTTTTAATAGAAAGGAATGACAAATTTTGGGCTGTAACATTACAAGGTTGTGGGTGAATAGGTTATGTTTTTATAGTCACAAGAACTTATCATTAAGTAAATATACCATTGGCTGATTTGTTTTTATAGTCACAAGAACAAAAAATGTTAAAGTGATAATCTCATCAGAACTTTATTATTCAGTCAAAATGTAAGAAAGCCAACTATCTATTACCTTTTTATCAATTGTTTGTCAAGATTTCAAAGTTATGGTGATGAGTAACCTTCAGGCCAACTAGATATTTCATTTGTGTAACTACATTTTATCAGCATTCTACAATTCAGTCAACATATAGCAAAAAGAAACTTAAGAATTTCATATCAGTGTATCCCCTTTCCATCAACTGTTTTTTTACTTGCCTATCATTTTAAATTGTACTAATTGTGTATTTGTGTGCCTCGACTTTGAGACGGATATAGTTTTGATATATCAAAACAGACAAGTTGGGTAACGGGTCAAACGGGTAATTTTGTTTGTCCCTTATTGTCTAGATATAATGTTTTTTATTTATAGTTGGTGTCAAATACGATTACAAATATTATATCATTTCGATAACAGTCTAAACTTTTTGAATAAAATAACATAGGACGTTTTATACATTAAAAACACACTTTGACAACATTTACCCCATTTTCCCTGTTTTCTTGTGAGCTATATTTATAATCTACTTGTTTGACCCGTTGGGTCAATATATGTTTATGGGTCAGCAGCAAGAAAGTTGAACCATCTTGATCTATATATGCATGTACATATCTGTAAACAGTGTGCATGAGCATGATTGCTTTTGCTTTTGTTAAAGTAATCATGCATGTGTAGTGAAATATATTTTCATCTTTATTCTTTACTACTTGGAAAACCTATACATATAATTTGAATTGTGTGCGAACATGTTAATCATCTACAACTAAAAATATAAACGCATTTGGTGTTTGCGGTCTAGTTAGACTAGTTTTAACGAAAATTCTTAGCAAATTGTTAACTGATACATTAGAAAACTATAAACTAAACTGACAAAATCGTTAATTTGTATTAGATATTTAATGATAAAAATGCATCAGTAATATATTGTGGCAAAAACAAAATTCCACCAAAAGGTTTTAGCTGTAGCGTTTCTAGTGGCATTTTTTGTATGCCACTCATTCCTATAGAGGTTGTTAGCGACATTTTTAGGTTTTTAGTGACAATTTATGTATACCCTAATTGGCACTTTTTGTAGTGATAATTTAATATAGTAGATATATGTAAATACATATTTTAAATGTTAAACCGATTAAAAATGATTAATCTAACCGTTCATTTTACACAACCGGTTTTATTGTTTTAAATTCCAAACCATCAATCATCAAACCGTTAAACCATCAACTATTAAATCAAACTGTTAACCCACCGAACCAAATGAACCGACCGATATTCTCATACTCTATATTGTATATTGTATAAATATTTACATCTTTTGGAATAATGTTCCCGTGTTACAAAACCTTAGAATCTAATTCCTTGACCCTACTACTGACCGAATTATTTTGCCATAATCTGTCAATCAAATTGTTGATACTTTGGTAGTGTGAATTATCCCCTAGCCAAAGGGTACGTACAACACAGCAAGCACAAGGTACCATCTACCAACTATGAGAATCAGATTCACAACACCCTCTACAGCACATATCACTGGTACAGTTGTACTGTACAAGCAAGTTATGCACATACATACTATTCTCATGATGAATTTCTTTTGTTTCATTTCTTGGTAGCAGAACATTATCAAGATTCTCTAAGGCCATTATTTGGGGACATCTGATCCCTAGGAAAGCAATTTCCTTTTAGTTGATTTGTTACACTCACAAAAGCAAATGTATATACATATTATATGTATATGTGTGTGTGTCATATATGTGTCATATATATATATATATATAATTTTATATATAGTGTTTGCTACAATGTGGCTTTTGTAAAAGCATCTTTAAGTTGTTTGCTTTCCCACTTCTCAACAAAGTGATCAATGTCTATATGGTTTTCTATAAAGCTGTAGTAATGTACAATTATTAATGCTATGAGGACTTGTACTTTGTGCATCGAGGCTTGTACAATTGAAGTCAATAAAAGAGCTTGTTCTTGAACCAAATGAACAGATAAGGGCATAAACAAAAAGGTTGGGTTCTAAGGGGATTTTGCATTATAATAATAATCTTTAAGCAAGGGTATGTCTCTCCATTGGGAGTTGTACAAGATGTTTGAATAGTTGTACCATTGGATAATATTATAGTGTAGATATTTGAAAAGTGCCCAATGGTTTTTGAGGTGCATCTAATGAGTGAATCCTTTTTCACTTTTGTGACCATACAATCCAAAATACAAGCTCCAATGCCATTACAAAGTAAAAGAATTTCAATGATTTGATTTGTGTGAAAGAATATATAAAATACACCAATGGAAATGGATAGTTGTAAGCCCACTTTATTCCATTTGTCTTTGTTTTCACTTTCATTTTTTACCTAATGGTTAAAAACTTATAATATAGAAAGAACGGTGACTTAAGCTTCCTTTAGTTCTAATATTTCGGTAGAATTTGTTATAATTTGAATTTAAAAAATCACATTTTTTATTGAAAAATACAAATTAGAATGAATTTTCTTAGATTTATTTAAGGAATGTTACTTTCATTTATTACATAGTATATCAAATAGGAATGGCAGAAAAGAATTGGAATTGAATACACTTCTATATTGCACTAACAAATTCAGATATAAAAATCAAATGCATCAATCATTTTTGGAAAACTCAAAACATCAATCTTGCTATTTTGAAAACTCAAAAGATCAATCTTTATATTTACGTTGGTCCTAGCTAATCTTGTCACCATTATAATTGTCACCATGCCACAATGGTATTCACCTCACATTCTAATTCTAATAAATTTTCAATCCAATCTAAACCTGATTATTTTCTCGACTAAACTTATAATAAATTCGAGTCCTTTAACATATCTCCACATCAACTTTAAAGTTTCAAATTCCAAATATTTAGATGAATTTCTAGCTTTAATTCCTTAAAGTTTCAATTCTTATAACAAATATCAAAAACATTTATGAACCAAACACCTCTTAAGTTTACTTCCCTCATCATCCTATTCGAATGAACATCTGATTCACGATTGATTGCTTTTAATAGGTGTGTGACTAAGCAATTTATAACTTCTTCAAAAATACGTTTTATTTAACCCATAAAAGATGGGGGAGGAGGCCATAACAAACATATATACAATTTTCTTAAGAACATACATAACCAAATTACATTCACCCCAACATTACGCCTTGATTCATAATGGCACATTGGCACACTTGCCCATCCAATATTCTACATTCGAGCCGACCCTCAAAGTAGGGCTGGCAAAATGTGTACTTGTTTAGACACGATAAGACATGTTTAGCAAAAAAGTGCATTATGTATTTTTTTTTAAAATAATTAAAATTAGAAGTTTTGGATTTATCGTTTCTTCTTCTTGATACCTAAAACATATAACTGTCACACTTAAACCACCAAATCTAAGTGTTAAAGGTGTCGTGTTTATGTTTGATATTTGTGCTAATCGCGTCGTCTGTAACCTGTTAAACACGATAAAACACGATTCAACCAACAATTTTTTTAACTTAACTTGTATCTCACTCGAGACATGCCTTCGTATGTTGTTAGAATCAAGTACTACTTTTTTTCATTTTTATTTTTCATTTTGCTATCACGTGTTACATTTCTTGCTTCCCATGATTGTTTTTTCATGTATTTTTTTCTCTTTCAACATTACTGTTTTATTACTTACTTAAGATTTAAATTATATTTTATATTATAAATCTTAATTACTAGCCATTTAATTTTTTTATTTATTTAACATGTATAACATACGACTTTCTAACATAGTAACATATATAAAAAAAAAACTTAAAAACTCACAAAACTAATTCCTATTATTACAACAAAAACAAGCATATATAAATAACTCTTAAGATGTTAAATGTTTTAAGTGAATTAGAATTCAATTCTCATATTTTCATTCACACTAGCAACTAGTTCATGGGAGTCGAGGAGCACCCCCTTGCATGCACTGATGTAAGGGTGAACCTCTCATTATTTCGATCTGATTCGAAATTTAATTTTGAATTATACATACAAATTTCTTTGTTCCATAAATATAATTTTAAAAATATAAAAACTGATTTATATATTTTTATTTATTCAATCCGAGTCAAACCCAAATCCGAATTCAAATCCAATCGAATTTCACATTTAAACCAGGTTTAATATCTTAATCCTACCGGGTTTCTAATTTCAAATTCAAATAACCCGATTAAATCAAATCGGATAACTTATATTTCAATTTGTTTAACGACCTCAAGTCATTAATTACTTAATAAATGGAAAATAAAATTAGGACTTGATCAAGTCAACCCTTTGGTCCCCCTTGGTCAAGGACAGGAACATGGTCCACACGGCGCAAATTAACAACGAGCCATGAAGGATAACGTTAATGTACGCACGTACTCAGTCAAAAAGCAAAATTAACCAACAAACGTCATTATCGGTTTCAACGTTGTTGCATCTTTTATTTTGTAACGGCTAAAACACTACACCTACATAGGATGCTTCTCGATTACGTGTTTGTTGGAACCTAAATGTTTTATGATAAATAAAATCAAGCCGTTGTGAATGTTGAAAGAGTCTCTCCTAGTGGACTCAAATTCTCTCCATCTTATTATTAATATATTATTATTATTATCAGGGCCGGTGCAGAGAGTCCTCGAAAATTTTTGGGCTATAAATAAAGTTAATAGCACGTGTGTAAAAAAATTTATGATACGACAATAATTGTTTTACTAATATATAAAATCATTGTAGCAACATAATTAATTTACATACTTAAGTGAATCGTGAGACACTCCGAAAGTTTTTGAAATGATTTTAGATTGAATAACTAGTAGTGTACTAAATTAATTAAAATATTAATGGAATCTAAGTTTCAATAGGTCAATATAATTAAATTACTATTGGGTTTTTAATAGCCTATAGTTGTTTTAAAAAATATATATACATACATATGTAATATAGAAAAATTTTAAAAATTCCTGGCCCTTGAGAAAATTGGGCTCTGGGCGGTCGCCCACTTCGCCCCTCCTCAGGGCCGCCCATGATTATTATTATGGATCGTGCTACTTATTTTATAAAAATGGGGTTTTATTTGCTTTTAGAATTTTATTGTTTTAGTTTTTATTACGCCACGTGTCTTTTACTTTTTTAATAATAAATTTATATATGTGTTTGTTCATTAAGAATATAAAATTGTTCACGAACGGTTTACGAACAGATAACCGAATGGTGCACGGACACATAATCGATCAATTCACCAACACAACGTATACATATACCACTTAAAGTTAAACACTTGACTTGATCATATATATGATTACGAGCGAACATATTACCAAACGTCCAACGAAGGAACAAACATAAACGAGCGAACAAGAACGAATGTAAAGGAACATAAACGAACACCTTTATCAAATGTTCATGAACGCAAATGCACAAACACGGTCTTTGTCACACCCCCGCTAAAAGCGGAAACACGGGGATGTAACGAGACCGGGATCGTCATAACACATGGTAAGCGATAGAGAGCAATATAAATAAATGATGACATGCGTGTCATGACGACACCCGACTACAAGGGGACTTGTGTCGTGTTTAGTCAATGTCCACAACACATAGCCATAAACAACATGATGATGATAACACATATACACGTATGATGAAAATGTAAATGTTAATTCCCACAACCCGGGAACAAGTTTCAAAAGATGATAATTGTTTACAAGTGTTAACATTGTTCAAAAAGATTGTTTAACAAAATGAGCTAAGTCCCAAAGATGCATCCTAGGGTCTCCACTAAGGCAGCACACCTAGATTCCTGGACTTGTATGATCACCTGAAAAGATATGCTTAAAACGGTCAACAAAATTGTTGGTGAGCTCGCAGGTTTATGTAATTAAAAATGTAAGTGATGCTGTATATAATAGCGCGTCGGAATACCGTGAATACAGTTATTACACAAGTAAATATCACATGACATGAGCTTTGCAACCAAACCTAGCGACGTACACAAAGAAATTGTCGGCATATATTCACCCAAGGGCCCGTTCCTGGCCACTGATGGTACCAACTAGTATACCATCGAACGAGGGTGGGGGTGTCAACCCAGTAGTACTACCAATACCTAACCGTCGGTTCCCACACTGGAATTAAATAGTTGCAAAGATAGAACCACACAGCAGACCCAAGCATGTATCAAATAGTACTTGCAACACAGTATCACGTTGATTCCTTGTATGTAAAATGTATGTAAGTTGTACAACATAAAAATGTGTAAGCATACTTTTCCCCCAATTTGTAAATGATTGAAATATTGTATAAGCGTAAAAAGGGGCCACGAAACTCACTTGTTAAGTGGTAAGTATGTGTGAGCGATGTATCCCAAATGTTGAATGCAAATAAACAGTCAAACACCTATTGACAGTTATTGTATAGCATTAATGATATGATATATGTATAAGCGCGCAATAATGATGGGTCGGTTCGGGTCGTATCGGATGGGTCACGTACAACACACACAGACTGACACACGTACTAGATCTTATGTAGATCCACGTACAAGATATTGTTGCCACTAACGATGATGTTTAAGTAAAAGTATCGTTGTTATCGAAGAAACATTGAATAAGTGTCAATAGTTATAAGTCAATTTGGTCGTTCGAAAAGCGTTAGTTTACATTTGCTCAAAATAGTTTCTGTGCCCTTTCTCACGTTGACTCTAATATTTGTGGCCAAACAATGGCATTATTGTGTTAGTGTTACCTCGACACCACACGACATACTCACGCAACGCACAAGGGTCAAACACAACAATTTCAGTCGCATACAAGGCCAGACGCACGACTCAACCTCCATTCGTGCGAATCAACCCTCAATCGTGCGAATCAGCTTCATTCGTACGATTGAGCCTTCATTCGTATGATTGGCCTTCAGTCGTTCCACACAACACCCAATCGCACGACTCAACTTCCATGCGCACGAATCAACCTTCAATCGTGCGAATTAGCTACTTTCGTACGATTGAACCTTCATTCGTGCGATTGGACCCCAGTCGTGCGAATCACATTCATTCGCACACCTTCAGTCGGTCACCTGACTCAATCGCACACAAACACTCAGTCGCATGACTCATTCGCATACACTCATTCGCACGCATGACTCAATCGCACACAGGCACTCAGTCGCACAACTCAGTCGCACGACATGCCTAGTCGCACAACTCAGTCGCGCGATTGACTCAGACGCATGATCCAGTCGTACGACCCACTCAGTCGCACGGCTCAATCGCATGGATGACCCAGTCGCCCAATCTGCAGAATCGCGACTGTGGTCGGGAGGAGCAGCCCCCGAGCCGCTCTAAACACGGGTTTTACACCATAAGGACCTCCAGAAACACTCAACAAACATATACAAGCATGAAACACAAGCAAAGAGACCTCACACGCACCCATACGACCTTGTGTGTTCGGGTTGAACCCGAACACCCGAAACCCTAGTTTGGACAGCCGTGAAAAGGCTAAAAAATGGACATCCAAAGACAACTACCTGCTAAGGAGGGGTAGTCTATGCTGTAGACGATGTCAAGACGAAGAAAACGAGACCTCTCGGGTCGGATTTGGTGCTAAAATGGAGTTTTAGTGTGTGAAAGAGATGAAGATGAAGAAGATGATGAAATGGGGGTTTAGGGCTGGAAATGGGGTATTTATACCCAGCCCAAGTTTCCAAAATTACAAGTTTAGTCCCTGCACTTAACCCCCGAGTTTTCCCAATTTTGTTCGGTTGGAAAACGACTTCGTTAGGTGTTTTATATTAATTGTAAAAGTATATTTAATGTTATTATGACTTAAGAAATGGTTATATTAAAACATTTATTATATTTATAAAATGATATATTTAACGTTTTCAAAAATGAAAGTTTTAAAGGTCTTTTTAAGGTTCACACACGGTTATAACGAATGCACACACAATGATAATATTGCACACATGATATCCACATAATGAGTCAAATAATGATGAGGAATGACCAAACATAGAATAGATAACGGTCAAACACGTCAATTGACGGACCTTAAAGTGACGGATGTCACAGTATCCCCCAGTTGAGAGAATTTCGTCCCGAAATTCAGCTGGAGTTAGGTCCAAGAGTGTCATCCTCGAAAAGATGTGGATATTTGAGTTTCATCTGATCTTCACGTTCCCATGTAAACTCTGGCCCTCGTTTTGAATTCCACCTTACGCGAACAATAGGTATCCTACTGCGCTTCAGTTGCTTGACCTTTCGATCCATGATCTCAATGGGTTCTTCAACAAAATGAAGCTTGTCGTCAATCTTGATTTCCTCGATTGGCACGTGAAGGGATTCATCGGCCAAACATTTCTTGAGGTTTGACACGTGAAAAGTATCATGTACACCGCTAAGCTCTTGTGGCAACCTTAACCGGTAAGCCACTGGACCGATCCTTTCAGTGATCTCAAATGGTCCAACGTATCTTGGGGCTAACTTCCCTTTCTTTCCGAATCGAACGACTCCTTTCCAAGGGGAACTTTGAGTAACACACGATCCCCAACATTGAATTCTAGAGGCTTCCGACGATTGTCGGCATAGCTCTTTTGACGATCTCGCGCGGCTTTAAGTCGATCTTTGATTTGGAAAATCTTGTCTGTTGTTTCTTGGATGATCTCTGGGCCTGTCAGTTGACTTTCACCAATTTCGGCCCAACAAACGGGAGATCTGCATTTCTTCCATACAACGCTTCAAATGGTGCGCATCCAATGCTTGTATGATAGCTGTTGTTGTAAGAGAACTCAATCAATGGTAAATGAGCATCCCAACTACCACCAAAATCGATTACACACGCTCTCAACATGTCTTCTAGCGTCTGTATAGTGCGTTCACTTTGGCCATCTGTTTGAGGGTGATAGGCTGTACTCATGTCTAATCGAGTACCCATCGCTTTCTGTAGCGTCTGCCAAAAACGTGAAGTGAATCTGCTATCTCGGTCGGATATGATTGACACCGGCACCCCGTGCCGTGTCACGACCTCTTTGATGTACAATCTCGCCAACTTATCCATCTTATAATCTTCTCGGATAGGCAAGAAATGTGCTGATTTCGTCATTCGATCAATAATGACCCATATCGAGTCATGACCGCTGTTTGTTCTAGGGAGTTTGGTAATGAAATCCATAGCTATGTTCTCCCATTTCCACTCGGGAATCTCAGGTTGCTGTAATAATCCCGATGGCTTTTGATGTTCAGCTTTGACTTTCGAACACGTCAAACATCGACTGACGTATAAGGCAATGTCTTTCTTCATGCCTGGCCACCAGTATAGATCCTTAAGATCATGATACATCTTGTCTGCACCAGGATGAATAGAATATCGCGTCTTGTGGGCTTCATCCATGACTAAGGTTCGAACACCTCCCCATTTGGGTACCCATATGCGATCCATGAAGTACTGAATACCGTCATCCTTGCGAATCATCTGTTTATCTAACCCCCGGAATTCTTCTCCCGCAAGGTTTTCTTCTTTCAATGCCTCACTCTGTGCAATTTGAATCTGAGCTTTCAAGTTGGTTTGAATGGTCAATCCCAACGCTCGTGCACGTAGTGGTTTCACACGTTCTTTACGGCTTAAGGCATCAGCCACCACGTTAGCTTTCCCCGGATGATACCGGATTTCACAATCGTAGTCGCTAAGAAGCTCTACCCAACGTCGTTGGCGCATGTTGAGTTCCTTCTGATCCAGAATATGTTGAAGGCTCTTATGATCGGTGAAAATGATGCATTTGGTGCCATACAAGTAATGCCTCCAAATTTGAGTGCAAATACTACAGCGCCCAACTCAAGATCATGAGTGGTGTAGTTCTTTTCGTGCACTTTAAGTTGTCGCGAAGCGTAGGCAATCACCTTGTCCTTCTGCATTAGTACACATCCCAATCCCTGATGTGACGCATCGCAGTAAACCACAAAATCATCTGTTCCGTCTGGGAGAGACAGTATTGGCGCGTTGCACAACTTCTCTTTCAACGTTTGGAACGCTTGCTCTTGTGCAAATCCCCAGTCAAACTTCTTGTCTTTCTGAGTAAGCAGGGTCAACGGTTGTGCGATCTTTGAAAAATTCGCTATGAAGCGACGATAATAACCGGCCAATCCTAAGAATTGCCGTATCTCTGATGGTGTCTGGGGCGTATCCCATTTCTTCACCGCTTCGATCTTGCCGGGATCTACGTGAATCCCGTCCTCATTGACCACATGACCCAAAAACTTTACCTCCCGCAACCAAAACTCACACTTTGAGAACTTGGCGAAAAGTTTCTCTTCGCGTAGCAGCTCCAGAATAGCCCGTAGATGTTCTACATGATCCTCCTTTGATCGGGAATAGATAAGTATATCGTCTATGAACACGATCACAAACTTATCCAAATAAGGTTTGCACACCCGATTCATTAGATCCATGAACACAGCTGGTGCGTTGGTCAACCCGAACGGCATGACCAAGAACTCATAATGCCCATAACGAGTTCTGAACGCAGTCTTCGGTATGTCGTCCTCAAAGACCCTTAGCTGGTGATAACCAGAACGAAGATCAATCTTGGAAAAATACGAAGCTCCTTGCAGCTGATCAAATAAATCGTCGATTCTGGGGAGAGGATATCTGTTCTTCACCGTCAACTTGTTCAGTTCACGGTAATCGATGCACATACGGAACGATCCGTCCTTCTTCTTGACAAATAGTACCGGTGCTCCCCACGGTGAATGACTTGGTCGAATAAAACCCTTCTCCAGTAGTTCCTGTAATTGACTAGACAACTCTTGCATCTCGGATGGCGCTAGTCGATATGGCGTTTTCGCTACCGGTGTAGCTCCAGGAACCAACTCAATACGGAATTCCACCTGTCGTGGAGGAGGTAAACCAGACAAGTCATCTGGAAATACTTCTGGGTAATCCCGTACCTACTGGAATATCCACCAGTTTCCTTTCCTCGTCTTTCTTTTCAACCACATGAGCCAGAAAAGCGTAGCACTGCTTTCGTAGACTCTGGCGTGCTTTCATGCAGGAAATCAACTTTAAACTCTTACCCGGTCGTTCTCCCTGAACCTTGAGTACTTCCCCGTTAGGCATAGGGATACGTACTACCTTGTCTCGACAGACAATCTCTGCTCCATTCTGCGACAACCAATCCATACCCACAATCACATCGAAGCTTCCTAACTCAAAGGGTATCAAATCTATGTCGAATGTATGATCCTCCAACGTCAACGAACACTTCCTAATAATCTCATCGGCCTGAGCAACCTTACCATTGGCCATTTCTACAGAGTAGCTAGTTTCTAGCCTACTAGGACTCAAATCAAGCAATTGCACAAACTCGGAAGAAATAAAACTATTGTCTGCTCCAGTATCAAATAATATAGATGCGAAGTGATGATTGAGTAAGTGCGTACCCGTGACAACATTCGGGTCCTGACGAGCATCATTAGCTCCAATGACGAATGCACGTCCCCGAGCTGCGTTTCCCTGAGTAGCCGGGCCTTGATTCCCAGCGATAGCCAACACCTGCTGCTGGTTGTTCCCCTGTTGACCCGGTGCCCGATTCAGCCTGGGGCACATGTTCCTGTAGTGATCGGGGCTCCCACACTCAAAGCAAGCCCTTGCATTCCCGGCGGGGTTAACCGCGTTGACGGGTGCTACAAGATTCGGTGCCGTTCTGCAATCTCTTGCCAAATGACCCGGGCGCTTACAGTTAGCGCACACCGGCACTGTGTCCCTGGGGGATGATGATAATTGCACCTGTCACATTTGGGGTGCGGCCCCACATACTCTCTTCTGGCCTGAGACACGGCCACAAAATTTCTGGTCGGCTTAGACCTCTTCTCAAACCTCCGGCACTCGACCGGCTCGATTCCCCAACATCCTTCCTCTTCTCGGCCCCTCGGCCCAAAACCCCTGTTCTAACCATCTCATCAGTCAAAGCGCCAGCTTTCAGAATAGCGCTCTGAATAGTAGGAGGAGCGGCTGCTGTGACCATAGCTCTAATTTGAGGCGCGAGTCCCCAAATGTACCTCTCGATCCTCTTTGATTCCGGCGTAACCAGATGCGGAACCAACCTTGCCAGCTCATGAAAACGATCAGTATAAGCTGCATGCCCTGCCCCCACCATAGCATGATTCCAGAACTCATGCTCCAACTTCTGCATCTCGTTGAGAGGGCAGTATTCCTCGGTGATTAGGCTTTGAACTCGTCCCACGACATTTGCATCGCGGACTCTCTTCCTCGAGCTTGAATCTGAGTGTTCCACCAGGTTAGGGCTTTACCCTGTAGAGAACAAGTAGCATACTTGATCCTCTGGCTGTCGAGGCACTCACTGATGTCGATCACTGCCTCCATCTTTTCCAACCACCTGGTTAGGGCTATCGCCCCACCTTTCCCATCGAATTCCCTTGGCTTACAAGCCACAAACTCCTTGTACGAGCATCCCCGACGAGCATTGACCACTCCAGTCTCGATACCGGCAGTACCACCATTCCCGGTTTCCTGGTTGCTCTCGTTTCCAGTCGGGTTCCCGTTTCCCGTTTCAGTTTCTATCCCACCTTGGGCTCCATCATCGTTGCCACCATCCCCGTGAGGGTGGTGTTGTTGAAGTGCGTCGCTCACTTGGGCCACGATAGTAGGAATCAGTGCGGCCAATTGTTGAGCGATCAGGGCTGCCATGTCGGCGTTCCCTGTTCCTTGACTGTTGCTGGCAGGAGCATCGTTTGTTCTTGGTGCTCTGCCTCTGCCTCGGCCTCTGCCCCTTGGGGCTTCACTCCCGCCACTACTGCTACGGGTGACTCTTCGAGGCGGCATGTTCTAATCATAAAAGAGGTAACATATAAACTTTAGTCACCATATGATACAAATGTATTCCACTTATCAAATTCCAATGTTCATGTTCAGGTCGGCCAGACCACCATGCAGCCCATTTCAAGCATATTCTCGGTATACCGGTGATGTTTATATATAGGGTTCCCCGCAGCGTTCCCACCACACCCACGATGTACCGAGAATGATGCCTGATCCGGTTACATGACATCCGACTTTCCTTTACATTATATCCATAATAATCCATCATAACAGTTGTAAATCCATGTATACAATCACGTTTAGTTTAACGGAGGTTGTCTATTCCTCATTCTTCGAGGTTTCAGACATATTCCTCCTAGAGTTATCTCAATGTCCAAGGTCAAGCACAATAGCATGATCTGTGTAGATTACTTCGGGTTAATACCCGGATCTGATAAGCTAACTCGGCGCGCAGAGGGAACGGAAGATCCAATAGAAGTATCCCCATAAAAGAGTGAGCACAAGGGCTCTCTCATAGGGTGGAAAGATCACATAACAAATAGATGAGCAAATCAAGCAGCGAGGAACACATACACGAGATATAATATGCATACAGAGTCCTAGCATGCAAATCTACATGAAGGTTCCTAGGTTATAGTCTAGGTCAAGCGTATTGCCTAATTCTCTATAACCAATGGCTCTGATACCAATCTGTCACACCCCCGCTAAAAGCGGAAACACGGGGATGTAACGAGACCGGGATCGTCATAACACATGGTAAGCGATAGAGAGCAATATAAATAAATGATGACATGCGTGTCATGACGACACCCGACTACAAGGGGACTTGTGTCGTGTTTAGTCAATGTCCACAACACATAGCCATAAACAACATGATGATGATAACACATATACACGTATGATGAAAATGTAAATGTTAATTCCCACAACCCGGGAACAAGTTTCAAAAGATGATAATTGTTTACAAGTGTTAACATTGTTCAAAAAGATTGTTTAACAAAATGAGCTAAGTCCCAAAGATGCATCCTAGGGTCTCCACTAAGGCAGCACACCTAGATTCCTGGACTTGTATGATCACCTGAAAAGATATGCTTAAAACGGTCAACAAAATTGTTGGTGAGCTCGCAGGTTTATGTAATTAAAAATGTAAGTGATGCTGTATATAATAGCGCGTCGGAATACCGTGAATACAGTTATTACACAAGTAAATATCACATGACATGAGCTTTGCAACCAAACCTAGCGACGTACACAAAGAAATTGTCGGCATATATTCACCCAAGGGCCCGTTCCTGGCCACTGATGGTACCAACTAGTATACCATCGAACGAGGGTGGGGGTGTCAACCCAGTAGTACTACCAATACCTAACCGTCGGTTCCCACACTGGAATTAAATAGTTGCAAAGATAGAACCACACAGCAGACCCAAGCATGTATCAAATAGTACTTGCAACACAGTATCACGTTGATTCCTTGTATGTAAAATGTATGTAAGTTGTACAACATAAAAATGTGTAAGCATACTTTTCCCCCAATTTGTAAATGATTGAAATATTGTATAAGCGTAAAAAGGGGCCACGAAACTCACTTGTTAAGTGGTAAGTATGTGTGAGCGATGTATCCCAAATGTTGAATGCAAATAAACAGTCAAACACCTATTGACAGTTATTGTATAGCATTAATGATATGATATATGTATAAGCGCGCAATAATGATGGGTCGGTTCGGGTCGTATCGGATGGGTCACGTACAACACACACAGACTGACACACGTACTAGATCTTATGTAGATCCACGTACAAGATATTGTTGCCACTAACGATGATGTTTAAGTAAAAGTATCGTTGTTATCGAAGAAACATTGAATAAGTGTCAATAGTTATAAGTCAATTTGGTCGTTCGAAAAGCGTTAGTTTACATTTGCTCAAAATAGTTTCTGTGCCCTTTCTCACGTTGACTCTAATATTTGTGGCCAAACAATGGCATTATTGTGTTAGTGTTACCTCGACACCACACGACATACTCACGCAACGCACAAGGGTCAAACACAACAATTTCAGTCGCATACAAGGCCAGACGCACGACTCAACCTCCATTCGTGCGAATCAACCCTCAATCGTGCGAATCAGCTTCATTCGTACGATTGAGCCTTCATTCGTATGATTGGCCTTCAGTCGTTCCACACAACACCCAATCGCACGACTCAACTTCCATGCGCACGAATCAACCTTCAATCGTGCGAATTAGCTACTTTCGTACGATTGAACCTTCATTCGTGCGATTGGACCCCAGTCGTGCGAATCACATTCATTCGCACACTTCAGTCGGTCACCTGACTCAATCGCACACAAACACTCAGTCGCATGACTCATTCGCATACACTCATTCGCACGCATGACTCAATCGCACACAGACACTCAGTCGCACAACTCAGTCGCACGACATGCCTAGTCGCACAACTCAGTCGCGCGATTGACTCAGACGCATGATCCAGTCGTACGACCCACTCAGTCGCACGGCTCAATCGCATGGATGACCCAGTCGCCCAATCTGCAGAATCGCGACTGTGGTCGGGAGGAGCAGCCCCCGAGCCGCTCTAAACACGAGTTTTACACCATAAGGACCTCCAGAAACACTCAACAAACATATACAAGCATGAAACACAAGCAAAGAGACCTCACACGCACCCATACGACCTTGTGTGTTCGGGTTGAACCCGAACACCCGAAACCCTAGTTTGGACAGCCGTGAAAAGGCTCAAAAATGGACATCCAAAGACAACTACCTGCTAAGGAGGGGTAGTCTATGCTGTAGACGATGTCAAGACGAAGAAAACGAGACCTCTCGGGTCGGATTTGGTGCTAAAATGGAGTTTTAGTGTGTGAAAGAGATGAAGATGAAGAAGATGATGAAATGGGGGTTTAGGGCTGGAAATGGGGTATTTATACCCAGCCCAAGTTTCCAAAATTACAAGTTTAGTCCCTGCACTTAACCCCCGAGTTTTCCCAATTTTGTTCGGTTGGAAAACGACTTCGTTAGGTGTTTTATATTAATTGTAAAAGTATATTTAATGTTATTATGACTTAAGAAATGGTTATATTAAAACATTTATTATATTTATAAAATGATATATTTAACGTTTTCAAAAATGAAAGTTTTAAAGGTCTTTTTAAGGTTCACACACGGTTATAACGAATGCACACACAATGATAATATTGCACACATGATATCCACATAATGAGTCAAATAATGATGAGGAATGACTAAACATAGAATAGATAACGGTCAAACACGTCAATTGACGGACCTTAAAGTGACGGATGTCACAGTCTTTGTTCATGTTCGTCCGTTTAATTAGACGAAACAAAATTTATTGTTCTTGTTCGTTCATTTATTAAATGAATTATAAACATAAACGAAATTTTCGTCGAACAATTCATAAATTGTTCACTAAACATTCGGTTTATAAGTTAGGTAGAAGGATTCTTTTAGGATTTGTGTATGAAGAACAATGATTGAATAATAATAATTGCAGTCAAAATGATGGAATATCTTGAACACCTCACATGAGGTTTTTGTCAACAAGAAGAGATTTGTCAATAATAAAATCATGGTTATCGTCTCCACCAATTCTTTTAACTATACTAAATCAAAAATACTTGTCTGAACTTTCTTATAAAAAATCATTTTATTTCAAATACTGTAGAAAGTTAGTGAAGTGTTTTACCTTCGGATAGGTGTACAAAGGTTAGAAAACGTGTTCCAAAGTTATTGCATTATTTTAGTTTACAAAATTGGAAAAACTTGTTTAGATGGAATTGTTTGAGTCCCTTTTTCATGTTTTTGTTTTACATAAAGATAATATGAAAATAAAGATATAAGAACATAAACACAACTATACGAATTTGGCTAAAACGCAACGTGAAATAAACAAAAACAAAGTAAAATAAAACATGTTTTTGTAAATAGATAAAACTAGTATTAAGGCTCACGCGTTGCGACGGGTGCGTAAAACCGTGTCAAGTAGCACCAATTTCACACCACCGTCAGCCATAAACAATACCAGAAAAGCTCGTATTCAAAAGAAATAAATATGACGAAAATAAAACCGAATGGAAATTAGACGTAAAAACGTTGAGCCACACACGTGAACTATAAAACATTACAAATAATAACCAAGTCAATCTAGGACGCACACATTGCGATGAAACCGTTAAACGGGAAAAAACATGTGTAACAAAATTGAACCACGCGCGCACGTTATGTGTGTTAAATCTCAAAATTGAGAACAAAATGTAAAACAAAAAAATTACAAAAGATGAAAAGTATATGAGATAAGTGTTAAAAATGAAAAATTATAGTTGTTAAATTGTAATTATGTAAAAGTATAAGGTTTAAAATAAAAAAAAATTGAAAGAATTCAATGGTTGTACTAAACGCATAAAAATATGTACACATAGGTTGGTAATTAGAATATATATAATTAAATAAAATATTTATCTCAGAAACATCATCATATTTAATCTAAAAGAAGTATAAACGTAAAATGGATTAAACGAATTAAAATAAAACTATGAAACTAAATGAGTTAATGAGTCAAATCACAAATATTTAGAAATATAAAGGTAAAACATATCCAATTGATTTAATATAAATAAAAATAATTCAAATAAAGTTATAAAATTGAAGTGATATAGATAAGTGGAGTTTTGTTAATTGAAAAATGTAACAAAAAAAACTATGAGCTATTAGAAATTCAAGGATCGATTTGCGTATAAAGAACAATTAGCAAAAAAATAATATTGGAGTCAAAATATGTAATCACTTTGAACGTTTCGGACGAAGATTTGTCAACAAGAAAAGATTTGTCAATGTATTCATGATTGATGTCTCAGCCGGTGTTTATTATTTAAAAATTATATCATATATTTTTTCCTGAAAATTGATACTTAAACTTAATTGAATCTTTTTTTGTATAAATGGAGAGCATGTTTTAAGCAAATATTTTATATAGATAATGTGAATATACGATATTTAATATAATACAAATAAAGGATATCATGAACATATCCGATTGTTGTTTGATTTTAAAAGAATAAATAATGCTAGAACTATATCTTTTTTTCATGTACACTTGTGATATATAAAACTATGAGAATCATCTCAATTAATCAGTGGCAAAAGAGTAAATATACCAAAATTGATGCCTAAATAATTGAAGATATAAACCCATTTGCAAAATTTAATACCATTTTCAAACGATTACTATGATCGTGTGGGTCATTGCTCCGCAATTCGAACATGATTAAGACTTAAGAATGATGTTGCATTTCAATAGGTTATATCAAACATGTATATACAGAAAAAAGACTAAATATGTAAGTACTCTCAAGTAAATTTATGTGTAATTGCATAAAACGGGAGCTTGAATATGGAATCCCAACCAATCAATTCTCATGTTTAATTAGCATTTTTTTATAATTATTATTCATAACATTTATCGGTGATGCGGTGAAAAATGTTTAGTAACGATTATTTTGAATGCAGACAATACCCCACTAACATACAACTAAAGGGTTGTTTGACAACTTCTGAATGATTAGGTGCTGAACCAATAAGAGGTCAGAACCATTAAGAGCTAGTATGTCGTTTAATTATTCAAAGGTAAATGTCTGACAATTCAGATAATATGTCTTAACTATTCAGCATTAAACCTCTTAACCATTCAGCATCAGTATAATGCTTAACCATTCAGAGGTAAATGTCTTAACCATTCAGACATGTGCTCGTAAAACAAGCAGTCTGAACCATTCAGACATCTAAACCATTAAAAAACTGATTAAAAAACTGCCAAACAAACCCTAACCGCTAAAAGTGTAATACCATCCTTGTAAAACTCTAAAAAGAAAAAAGAAACAAGAAAAATAATGGTTGAAAATGATTCTTAGATTCTTTACTTATCACCCTTATGTGTATATATTGGTACAAGGTACAGTAAATAAGATATCTTACATAGGTATTCTAAATCGTTATTATGCTTGTTATATTATGTGTATATATTGATACAAAGTAAAGTAAATAAAATATCTTCCATAGGTATTCTAAATCGTTATTATGTTTGTTATATTATGTGTTGTTAATTCGTTTACTACCGACCTTCACAAGTAACCTAGTGGTAGGTGTGTGAAAGTTCTCATAATAAACTTAGGTTTAAATCTTTCCTAACTTTAGATGCTTATTGTTATTTTATGAAAAAAGTTACTTTATGAAAAAAGTTACTATTATCTTTAAAAAAAAGTCGGTGGTGTTTGCAACCGGCCAATTTTCACTCATCAATTTTAGAATTTACACTATTGACCCATTAAAATTTTAAAAAGTTTTAAAATGTTACTTTGACGCCTTCAAGTTTCAAAGGTTTTGGTTTACCTCCTGTGTATTTTTATTAAAAAAACAAATTTCTTGAGTTCTTATTTTTATGTACGTGTCAAATTCAAGTTCCTCTACGTTTTGACGTAAGTTTTTTTTAAATTCGAGACGTGTCAAATATAAAAAGTTTTTGTGCTTTATTTTAAGTATGTTTTGTGTTGGTTTACGTTTCGACGTAAATTTTGTTCGGAAATAAATCGTGTCAAATATAATATGTTTTCATTCGACGGAATAAATTTGAGTTACTTAAGGTCTTGACGTAAATTTTATATAATATTATAGTGCATGCATTCATAGTGATGTCGATATTGTATATAGAAATGTCTAGTAAAGATTGCAATGTCGATGCTTTCTAATCAAAACACATATAACTAATTAATTAATCGATAAAAAAAGATTTGCATAACAATAATATAAAATTGAAGCAATATTTGTATATGGTTTAATGTCCCCCACGAGGGAATATCGTATCGAATTTTCAATCGCATGAACTAATATTAGATTATTATATTACCAGATTATTTTTATTTTTAACTTAAAATCAAAACGAAGACTTAAAGTAGAGATAATAATAAGTCGTATATGAGATCGTTGGACATCTAATTTTGTATAACTATAAAGTTACTAGTGTGTGAACCCGTGTTTTACCGCGGATTGTTAAAATTTATAATACTTGTTAAAATTTATGCGACTTGTACCGTATTTTCACATATTAAAAAAAACAGTGTTATACGTCACATATAAATTTAGCCGCCACTTGATTTGACAAATCGTACGTCAAAAAATGTTTTTTGACCTATACACCTCATATGATATTATACGAGACATATAAATTTAACGAAGATGTTGATGTATAATAAGTGGGTGTCTCATTAACAGAGCCCTTAACCGTCAGTTATATATTAAACACGTCTCAACGCTAAGTCAAATTAAAAATCATATAACAAAACTAAGGTAATAAATATATTTTTGTTACATTATTCCAATTGTGGGACCCACTTTTGAAATATGTGACACAGACGGCAGTTTTCTCCTCTGACCTCCTCTTCTTGCTCTACTTGTTCTTTATTATTTAAAAACATCTCTCTCTCTCTCTTCTTCAGTTTTTATTGCAGCAGTTCCCCCTATCTCTCTCTAGATAACTGAAATTTTAAATACAACATCATGGCATTTTTCTTTCTTTTGGGTGTGTGAATTCTCTACGTGAAGCAACAAAAGTCTTCTCTTTCACACCTCTTTCTCTCAATCCCACAACCCCATATGGTGATTTAAAGAATCTTGTTCTAGGGTTTTCAAAAAGCCCCCAAATTATAACGTTATTCATCTTGATTTCTTCACTGCACTTGTTTTTTATCCTTGTTTCCATCTGGGATTTCTTCATATTCATAATCTTGCTAACAATTTCACCCTAATTTACTCCTAATCATACCAAAAACCAGGTAAGCGTTTCATGATATCTTCAAGAAACCTTTCATTTTTGGGTCTTTTATGACTCATGATCTGTTAAATTTGTGGTTTTTATTGGTGGGTTTTTAGTGTTTTAGGTTTTTGGAATTGGGTTTGTGTTAAGTTTTGATTTTGAGTGAAGATATGGAAGAAGTTGAAGCTGCTAATAGAGCTGCTGTTGAAAGTTGCCATAAAATTCTCAGCCTTTTGGCTAAACCACAAGATCAAGTTCAGTACAATAACTTAATGGTCCAAACAGGAGATGCTGTAGTTAAGTTCAAGAAAGTTGTAACTTTACTTGATAATGGTTTAGGTCATGCTAGGGTTAAAATGGTCAAGAAAATTTCAGCCCCTGTGCCTCAAAGCATGCTGCAAGACAACCCCACCACCATCATCCACCATCAGCCACCAAAGCCACTTCATTTTCTTTTGGAATCTCACCCAATTCAAGAAATTGGATCAAATGTTGTTAAGAACACTTTGTCTTTAGGGAACCATAACCCTCAGCCTTCACTTGAGTTGAGCTCAAATGGGAAGCATTCCCTTCACATTCCCCAAAATGCCCCTCACCCTTCTTCTAATTACCATTTCCTTCAACAACAGAAGCTCAAACAGCAAGCTGAGATGATGTATAGGCGTAGTAGTAGTAGTGGGATTAATTTGAATTTTGATAGCTCAACTTGCACCCCTACAATTTCTTCAAATAGGTCTTTTATGTCTTCTTTGAGTATTGAAGGGAGTGTGGCTAATTTGGATGGGGGTTCTTTTCGGTTAATTGGTTCATCTCTTTCTGCTGATCAAGCTACATATCAACACAAAAGGCGGTGTTCGGTTAGGGGTGATGATGGGAGTGTGAAATGTGGGAGTTCTGGTAGATGTCATTGCTCCAAAAAGAGGTTAATATCATACATTTTCAGTATTATGAACTCAATATGTTAATGGTTTTCTTTTCTAATAGTTAAGATGCTAATTTGTTTAATTTTGTTTTGTTTGATCAGAAAACATAGGATTAAGAGGTCAATCAAAGTACCTGCTATTAGTAACAAGCTTGCTGATATCCCTCCTGATGATTATTCATGGAGGAAGTATGGTCAGAAGCCTATCAAAGGTTCTCCACATCCAAGGTACCTTTGTTTTGCTTTCATATGCAGCATATATTGCGAATTATGAACCTTAAGTTAAATATTTTATTTAATAGCATGTCATGATCAACATGTATGTTTCCCATTTCATGTTCGCGCCATAACAAAGAGGAGACTTCCATTTTAGAAGAATTGAGATCAAAGCGATAGCACACGTTGACCACATTAGAACTAATTTTCGATGTATTTGTTCCGAATGTGATCCTCTTATTGCCAACTGGTTTTATGATGGTAGATCCATGGGTCTTTTGGTGTAGTGGAGCCTGTAAAGTTCTTAAATTTTGTGATTTATACTAGAATTTACAACCTTTATTAACTATAAAATACAAACATTGAAGGATGTTAAGTCAGACACATTTTTAAAGCCCCTCCATGACTTAGTATGCCCCACAACATTATAGGCAGACCAATATTGTCTATGTGGTATGCACTTGAATGAGCCTGAAACATGAGTGCTTACTTTGTCAATTGATATAGAGATACACTAACAATTGTTTCTTCATATGCTATCGGCCCCTCAACACCTTAAAGTCGGCTAATTGTAGAGTGTAAAAGATGTAAATGTAGCATACACCCAAGAATTGTTTTGTAACAACAGTCAGATACCATATGATTCAATAGAATAGTGTCATTGAAATGGGTTTGTTAACTATGAGCTCTATACAATTTTTTACTGGCATTGAAATTGGATAATGTGTTATCTTATGAGGCCACATGTATTATTCGATTCATTAATTTAAAGAAAATGTGTTTGCGAGCAGGGGTTACTACAAGTGTAGCAGCATGAGAGGTTGTCCAGCAAGAAAACACGTGGAGAGATGTTTGGAAGATTCAACAATGCTCATAGTCACCTATGAAGGTGAACATAACCACCCAAGGTTACCTTCACAATCTGCAAACACTTAAAATACCTTAAATAGAACCTGTTCTGTTGTCTGTTAACCGGTCGGGTCGGGTCGCTCCTGTATATATTTAACGGGTTTTCGGGTATATTTGGAGCTAGAGTTATGGTTAAGTTTGATCAAATCATTATGTCGTCTTCGTGGGGTCCGTTTAATCTTTATGAATGGTTGTTTTTTTAATTTTTTTTCAAGATTAGTGTAGGTTTTTTATGGTAATTGGTATGTAATTGGCTGAAAGAAAATCTCTATTGTTAGAATGGTGGATTAATTTGAAGGATGGTGCAATTGATGTATTTGAATTGTTGGTCAATTTGACTATATTAATTTGTGGTGTCAATAGAGTATAATCTTGCTATATATAGCAAATGTTGTTGGGGTGGGTGGAGCTATTGGATTAGTTATCATTTATTGTTGAATGAGAAGTCAATTATGGGTGCTCTATTTAGTCAAAAAATATGTTCTTTCATAACAAAAAAGAACGTGTTGATTTTGACTTTTATGTCACGTTCTTGGAATCTTGACTTTTATGTCACGTCAATAACTATCATTGGTGATTGTCCGTTGCGTGTTATACCAACATTTTCTTGTTTTAAGGTATGTTTAAATAATTAAACGAACGCCTACTATGTACATATTTATGACTGGTTATACCGTTTAAATATTAAGTTTATTAGTATGAGTTTACGAGTCCATTAGTTTTTTAGGGTTTTTGTTTGTATTTTATGTATTGTAATCATTATTTAGTAATATCAATTAATTATTTTACCATCTTACATAATATTAGAGTCGTAGGATATCGGTCACCTTTCTTTGTCTCGCCACCACAGGAAAAAAAAAAAAGGAAAAGTAAAAAGAATACAAACCCTAGTTGTTGCTTTCGAGTTTAAACCTTAGCCAGGTTGCATGGCCCTGTCCCATCTTTGTTTTTGTTTCGTTTTTTTACTGTTCTATGTTTTTATTGAATAAAGCTTCATTATCGGTTGAAGACTCAAGACGAGGATTCTATTAGTGAATCTCACCATCCAAAGTGATATTGTGGTGTGCTTTTGTTTGCTGCCACCTACGGTGTTATATTGTTATCTTGGGGTAATTGTTTATGCAATTTATATGTTTTTGACCGGCGATTATTTTCCATGACTTGGGTTATATTTTTTTCGTCATCGTTCTTTTGGTTCATTCCTTACTTCTTTTTCTTTTTTATTATTTTATCGGTGTTTTAGCTGCCACCTAGGGGCTAGGACTACGGTCCATGACCACCGGTCTCAAACTACGGTTTAATTTGATTAGTTTTCTTTTTAGATCTACGCATCTTATTTTTTTGATCCATAGATCCACTAGACTACCACCTGACGGTCATTGGCCTTCTTTTTTGTTTCTTTTTAGATCTACGGGTCTCATCTTTTAATTACGGATTCAAGATACCTTTGTTTGCTAGCCTTGATGCATCGCCTCACAACTACGATCGTAGGTTGTCGACTTACCACTAGCAAATCGTCTTTATCATTCGAGCAACCAAGAACCAATGAACTACTGTCACGTAACCCCAATAAATTTGATGATATCTTATTTAAAGATTACTGACTATACTAGTCGGTTGTGTCAAATTCTGCCCCGCAACCACCTATTTTTATGACTAGGACTACGGCCTTTGCTATGCATTTTTTAAGACACTAGATACAATGAAGTAAACTTTGGATAACATAATCAATCAAAATATGAATTACAACATCAAGCACAATATTGATTTGGTAGCAAAAGTTTGGATTTTCAAGTCGATCGAAGTATGTTTATCTTATTATTATTATTAGTTTGTTTATGTTTTTTCATTTTTCAGTCTTAACGTTCGGTTTACTTCCGCTAACACCGCAAGAGAGTATTAAATATTAGGTTTATTAGTATGAGTCCATAAGCCCATTAGGTATTTAGGGTTTGTCTTTGTATTCTATATATTGTAATTTATTATTTAATAATAATCAGTCAACTCTTTTACCATCTTACAATATAACGCGTATGAATATACTAGACGTATGAGGTGTTTTTTCTTCCACCCGTATGGCAGTTTTCTCGTTATACTGATTATATGAGAGAAGGCTATACAAATCGTATAGTGTGTCGAATGAGACATAAGAGATTGACGTGATGGCACGCACCACCAACAAAGGCTTACACGGGCTGTATAACCTATTTTCGCTTTACATACTGCCAATATGTAGTTGCTCACTTGTTTTATTAAAGTTTTATTCTCATAAAAAGTAACTTATTATTTAGAAACATGGAGATCAACTAGTTAACGAGATGTACTCTATGTTTAGTATTTTTGATTTTTTGGATTCTTTTTTGAACCTTCACTCTATGTTTCATGACAATTTGCTAAGAAACCATTACAGGGACAAGAGATTTATATTTTTGACATTTGCATTGTTGTTTTGAATTGGTTAAATTGTATTTAGGGCTGTTATTAATAATGTTTGTATTTAGAATTGTTGTTTTTGATTGACTGAAGTACTTTTGGATTGTGTAAATTCGGCCCCAGCTTTAGAAAAGTTAGCTACTTCGGTTTAAACTAGGCCTGGTAAAATGGGCAAGTCGGATTGGCCAATGAGTCAGTGAAGGGACTCGGTCGGAACCCATCATTCTAAAAAGGTATGAATTGAGTTTGGGTCACGTGTTTGAACCGAAATAGGATTGTTTGAAACATGTCATATTTTTTAGAAAAGGTACAAAAATAGTTCACCAATTATACTTTTGTTGTGGTGACTTTTAAAAACTTTAAAACAATTAATTGCATTTATTTCAGTCCAAAAATATGAAAAAACCTAGAGTCGATAGAACTCACCTTGAATTCTTAAGTTCTTCTCTCATTGACGATTCACAACTTTAACTCTATCTAGTGGCAACTCCATTCTTTTGATAACCATAGCATTCACAATTACATTTTATGTGATTATATCCAAGCATATTGTTGATATTTACAATGAAATCCTAGACGATTGGTTGAGTTTCAAACACATGGTATCGATCCATGAATCAAAGTTTATCACATCAACTATAAACTATTAAATGATAATTACAATGCCGCCCTTTTACAACACGTAAAAACTTTTAAACAATTCTATTACTTCAATTCTAAACTTGCAATACATCTTATAAAAAGTTTAATCATACTCAAGACGTTGAGATACACAACGTAAGTATTTGAGTGAAACTAGTTACACTTTGTATAGCATGAAATAGTTGTTAGGTAAAAACTATTCATGTAACTAAAACATACATAGTTAAAAATTAATAAGCCAACCATAGGCAATATTGCTAAAAGGCCAAACAGTGATCAACAGGCCAACAGTAGCGGAGGCCGGAGCTTATCTCCCTGGCCCAAACATATCATTAAGAAACAGGCCCAGTTACTGTTTCTTTTTTACTTTCCCAGGCCCACCCGAAACATAAAAGGTAAATAGGAGTATAGGACCATCTTGTTCCACTTGTACCATAACGGATAACTATGTTTTGAATCGGATAGCGAACCGGTCGTTTTATCAGTTTTTTGTTATACTGGTCAAACTAGATTAAATGATTTATCTACTTTTAATATAAAAATTATAATTTTTTATTACATACTTCTGATTTATGTTGTGCACTCATTCAAGCTATAAGCTATTTTACAATAGGAAGTTATCCTGTAAACTACGGAAGATGATGATAAACTCCTACGGGGATCCATTGAATCTATTCTCGGGCCTTGTAACGCGTCCATAACCCTATGGGTGTTGGTTATGCCGAACTCATTACGTTAACCGCCAGGAAGGGGTTGTTGAAGGCAAGGCTAGTAACATGAGTGAAATTGTCGGAAGGTGATTGTACAGGAAGGTGTGTCTAGATTATATAAATTTTCAGGAAGAGCTAATACTTGTTAAGAATTTTAGTTTTACAATGCTTCACGCCTAAATAAGAGATACATCTGAGTTAATCTTAGAGGTGGAAGTCTTATTTTGTTTCTCGATAGTAAAGTAAGACCAAGCTCATGAGGTTATTATCTCAGGTCGGAACAAGTTAACTTTTTTTATTTCTTGATGTTGCTTGTGTGGTTACAATGGACCGAAAAAGAGAAAGAAAAAGAAAACAAAGATATGTGGGTTCTCTCGCTTTTGGCATAGTCTGCACTAGGCGGAAAGGATTGCACAGCGGGTTATCATTTAAGTGGTAGAGCACGTCGTTGATGATTACATCATTATGCCTAGGCTACGAGGGCTCGTAGACCACATGGATACTTAAATGCGCTCGACGGAACTTTAACATAAGATTCGGATAATCCAAGGCACGTTTGCATGGCGTAGTCTGATCGATGTCGTGTGGTCGGTCAAAAATATTAATTAAAGATTCCTTAATCACCCTTAATAGTAAAGGGTAAGAAGGGTGTCGAATCCACATGGAATCACATGAAAGTGCTAGTAACGATCAAATAAAAGAATTAAACAATGAAAAGTAAATTGATTTATGGAGTTATTTGAGAAATAATTAAATGAATGAAATAAAAGTTTAGGTTTTTAACAATCTTTGAGAAAAAGCAACCTACTTCAGGATTCATGTTTGGCAAAGTTACAATTTTTCTTGAATAAAACCTCTTGAGAAGTCATTAATGGTGACTTACACATGATATGATTTAAGTGATAATCATGAATTAAAGCTTAAAGGACCTTATTCACATAATTACCAATTTGAATAATGAAACCATAGTTCTAATAATCAATCACACAATGATTAAAAACAACCAAAGTTATAGAATATCAAAATTAAGTTTAAGCATAATCAAACCGTTTAAATAACTAAATCATAAATTGAATCCAAAAGAACTTAAAAGGTTCAAGATCCAATCCCAAATCTAGGTTACAAACTAAGAAAAATAAGAACTTGCACAAACCCGTTCCCCGAAGTGAATCACAATAGATTTAGCATTGCATCATCATTGATTCTTCAACAAAATTGTAACTGGTCATGTGAATCCGGAAAAATTTGATGTTGAAAGACCTTTAGAATGATAGAATATGGTTAATTTTCATCCAAGATTGATGTGTCAAGATGTTAAAATTCGTAATAGGGTTTTTTCCATTTTAAATCGCTTCAATTTAAGTCAAATCTCAATAAAAACCCGGACCCCAGCGTCGGTGGCGCCTATGGAGGCGTCGGTGGAGCCACCTCCCTGTGAAACCTTTATTTTCATGTGTAACTTTTCGAGACCTTTCCGTTGATAGGTCGTGGGTCCCGTAACTTTTTCCTAGCTCAAGTTATGCCCGTTTTAAGATACCGTTGTCGTGCGACTTCAGTTTATCATATCTTTACTTCTCGAGCTCCAATTCTCGTTTCGTTTCTTCCAGTTTCTTCGTATTCTTCACGTTTAACCTACAAACATAAAATAATCCCAAAAGTAACTCTATTTCTCATAAATTTGTACGTAAAACATAGAAATAAAGCCGTTAAACATTGAACTTTCACCACCCGATCATAGTCCTTCGATCGAACAAAGGTTTGAAACTAAATTTCTTATCAGGATGATAGTTGGGATGATTCAGGTGACATCCAATATGGGTCCAACTTTTGATTCACTCAAGGGATTAGGCGGTATAGGAAGGACCACCATGGTTCACATCTTGAGAATCCATACATCTTTTATTAGTGTAAGGACAACTATCTCTCAAGTACATGTATTTGTTCAACTTTAATAAGAAAAAAATAAAATAAAATGGAGCACCTAAAAACATATATTCACATACCAAGAACTACAACAATACCCTATTTCATTCTAGGGTGACAGAGAGATCATACCATTTAAGCCTCTTTTTTCAAGTTTTCCCCTAAGGTTTATAGAAAGTTGAAATCAAACAGGATGTTTATATTTATCTATCTCGTGACTCATAATGAGAGCATGTTTGAGAAAGGATATTAGAGTGCGTAGAATTGTGCCAAGGAGTTTCTTAACATCTTTTTATCAGAGTTTTTTTCACGAAAACTTGTACTGTTAAGGAAGAAAAGGAAACAATACAACATAATGTTGTGTGTTGTATTCAAGAAGGATAAGTCTATCTCGAAAAGGAATTGTTGATTCTCTATCAATTGGTTGGACCATATATGCGATAATTTACTTCAACGAAGGTTTTTAGTTCAAGTCCAGGATGACGCAACTATGAAAGAGAAAATAATAGAAGAAACATGTAGATTCAAATGATTAGTAATTATTTACCAGAATAATTTTAAGGTTAGAGATGGAAGACATGTCCCATAAAAGGATATTTGAAAAATTCTAACAAGATGTTTGATCGGGTGGTGAAAGTTCAACTTTTAAAGGCTTTATTTTCATGTTTACGTGTCAAATTATGGGAAATAGAGTTACTTTTGGGATATTATTGTGTTTGTAGCATAAATGTGAAGAATACGAAAAAGTTGGAAGAAACGGGATGAAAATTGGAGCTCGGGAGGTGAAGATATGTAAAAAATAAGTTCCAAGACAATGGTAACTTAAAACGGGCATAACTTGAGCTAGGAAAAGAGTTACGGGCCCCACGACCTATCAACGGAAAGATCTCAAAAAGTTACACATGAAAATCAACTTTGTGCAGGGGGTGGAGGCACCGACGCCACCGGCGTCAGTAAACCCAAAACCTTCTGACTGACGCCTAGCCTGACGCCGGGGTCCGGGTTTGTTGAGATTTGACCTAATTTGCAGGGTTTTAAACGAGAATAAACCTTTTACATCTTTACGCATCAATCTTGGACGAAAAAATAACCATCTTCTATCATTCTAAAGGTCTTCCAACATCAAAATTTATCCGGATTCATATGATCAATTACAGATTTGTTGAAGAATCGGTGATGATGCAAGGCTAAATCAATTGTGATTCACTTCGGAGGATGAGTTTGTGCAAGTTTTTATTTTTCTTAGTTTGTAACCTAGATTTGAGATTGGATCTTGAACCCTTTAAGTTCTTGTGAATTCAATTCATGATTTGATTATTTAATCGGTTTGATTATGCTTAAACCTAATTTTGATATTCTATAACTTTGATTGTCTTTAATCATTGTGTGATTGATTATTAGAATTAGGGTTTCATTATTCAAATTGATAATTGTGTGAATAAGGTCCTTTAAGCTTTAATCTATAATTATCACTTAAATCCTATCATGTGTAAGTCACCATTAATGACTTCTCACTAGGTTTCATTAATAAAAATTATAACTTTGCCAAACCTGAATCTTGAAGTGGGTTGATTTTTCTTCAAGATTGTTAAAAACCTAAACTTTTATTTCATTTATTTAAGTATTTCTCAAATAAATCCATAAATCGATTTACTTTTCAATGTTTAATTCTTTTAGTTTAATCGTTACTAGCACTTCTCTATGATTCCCTGTGGATTCGACACCCTTCTTACCCTTTACTACTAAGGGTGATTAGGCACTATTTAATATATATTTTTGACCGACCACACGACATCGATTAATGTTCATGTCCCACATCAAGTGTCAACATAAAAGAAATGGATCGGTCAATATTTTTAGGATTGTTTGCATGCATGTGAGAGGTAGTTAGGACCGACAAACTAAAGACATTATAGAAGACGATCAGATCAAGGCCAACATAAAAACAAAGTTACTTCGGTGTGGTATTCGTGTCAATAATCCAACGAGAAAGTGGGAATGAATAAAAATAAGACAAAATAGGGCATCATACAATACGGGTCGTAGTTGGAATGGTATTATGCAAACGAAATAGTGCCCTAAGATATCATTCTCCACAATGTTTATAGAGATGGTGGGTTTATGCGAAGGTTTTGGTTGTTTTTTAGAAAGAGACGAGAACACAAGTAAACTTAAACATGATTCGTTACCTTCAAACAGATAGACAAAGTAAAAGAACATTACAAACACAAGTTATTTGCTAAGAGTTTGTGTGATAGACTTTGATGAAAGATAGAATCATTATTTGTCACTGATACAAGTTCTCGTAAAATAATAGTTTAAACATTATATCAAATCAACATATTTTGATGCTTTGTATAGAATAAGGTGAGAATTCTAAAAACAAAGACCACCTTGTGTTGAAAGTTTCATCATAGAAGGTAGTACAGTTTGGCAAAGGATAAAAGTTAAGTCTAAAAATACGTTAGAGCTTCTGAGAAATTTGAGAATAAACCTGGTAGCTTACAAGTTGATGTTACCTTAAACACTTAGGGGAGCGAGAACACAACCCCTGTGGTACCGGATGCGGGATTGACTTTCCAATAGGGTTGTGTGTTAGTTAGATATCCCCTAATATATAGGTGGTAGAATCGGAGAAACAACACAATGATGCTTAACATATTAAACTTTGATCCCTCTATTTCTTATGATCAAGACAACTCCTAAATGTTTAGTCATAAGTCTTTACAAAGATAGTTGTCAAGATGAATAATCTAGGATTTTAAAATCTCATCATGACAGTTTCAGTATGACTTAAAACACTCAAAACCATTCGTACTTATAAAAAAACTGATATATTTGACCATTTTAATTTAAACTCAAATATTTTCCAAAAGAGAACTTGATAATGTTAATGTAAATATATCTTTAGAAATCTAACTAAATATTGTAAAGAACAATCAAAGTATCATCAAATTCCATCACTTGTAGCTAAGGTTAATCCAAAATGAATTGAACATAGAAACACACAAAGCTTTTCACTCAAACCCTAACTCTAACTCCACCCTCAAGCCTCAATCCATGCTTTACTCATCTTGCATCCTCCACCGTTGATGAAAAGTGATCCAACGGCTCACATTTAAACTATGGTGAAAGCGCCGATCCGTGTGATCACCCATTCAACCAATCAAATTTCAGAGTTGGATTATTTAAGCCCCCAAAATTCTCACATCATCTTCACATACCTGCAAATCTTACAACCACCGATCAATTCTCGCCGGAACCCTAATTTAACCCTAGTTGTAATGGCGACGGCGGCACCTGTGGCGGACACTCCGGCGGCAGCGACGGCGAAGGAAACAAAAGCCAAAAAAACCAAGAAAACATCTGCTCCGAAGACGAAGAATGCTCCTCTGCATCCCCCTTACTTTGAGGTTCGAATTACATCTCAAATCTTTCATTTTGATGAATTGAATCGACAATTTGATAATGTTTACATTGAATTTGCAGATGATTAAGGACGCCATTGTTACGTTGAAGGAGAGAAGTGGTTCGAGCCCTCAAGCAATTGCGAAGTTCATCGAGGGGAAATACAAGAATTTACCAGCGAATTATAAGAAACTGTTGTCTACCCAATTGAAGAAAAATGTTGCTGATGGTAAGCTTGTTAAAGTTAAAGCTTCTTACAAGCTGCCGCCGAAGAATGCTCCGGCGACGGCGACTTCATCGGCTCCGGCGACCGTGAAGAAAGCTCCGGCGAAGAAAAAGACTGTTGCTACCCCTACAAAAGCTAAAGCCACAACAAAGCCGAAAGCTAAAGCTAAAGCTAAAGCTCCGGCTGCAAAGGCTAAGACGGCGGCGGCTACGAAGGCTAAAGCGGCTGCTAAGCCCAAGGCAGCTGCGGCTTCGAAGGCTAAGCCGGCTGCTAAAGCTAAGCCTGCTGCTAAGGCTAAGACGCCGACGAAGCCTGCGGCTAAGTCGGCTAAGACATCGACTCGATCGACGCCGGGGAGGGCTGCTGCGGCTACGAAAGCTAAAGCCCCTGTGAAGAAGGCGGCGGCGGCTAAGAAGACGGCTGCGCCGAAGAAAGCGGCTGTTGGTTCGAAGAGAGGGAGGAAATGATGAGGGTGATGAGTTGGAGGGACTGGTAGTGTAATATTGTTTGTTTGTAGGGTTTGTTTTGTAAATTTTTGAGACGATCGTTAACTGGTGTATCTTGATTCTTTGCTTTAGACCCAGGGAAGACTTTAAAAAGTTTAGATCTTGATGTATTTGACTTGGTAAACGGTTGATCTTCTTGATCAATTATGTTATTTTAGTTGTGTGATTTTGTTTGTTATACTTAAACTCCATGATTTTGTTGCTAATTGACTAAAGTTTATTATATAAGTTCTTATGTGTAAGAGTACTCTTTTATCTCATTATGTATACCTTTGTCTATTCATATAATTTAGCAAAAAATGGATTTTCATATGTTTGAGAGGTCATTCTATTCATAAAAAGGGTTTAGTATTATGGGTGATATTGTATATCTTTAAATTTTAAGACCAATTGTAAATCAACCCTAAATTTGAAGTTTTCTAAATCAACCCTAAATTGAAGACTCATGTTTTTGGTATTTTTTATTTTTGAATTTGCTTGCGACAAGTCTTCGCATTAGTATTAATATTGGTTCAATATCTTCTTTGGATGATAGCAAGTTAGCAAACCTTCAAACTGATGCCATTTCCTTCAAAATATATATGATTTTGTTTTTAGGTAAATTTTGTGCTAATTAGTTGCAATTATGAAGTAAATATGGACATATTATCATCTATGACGGCCTCATATGGAAATTATATCACATATGTCTTATTATCCTATTGATTATCAGTGTTATATTGATGCAATTTTTCCTAACAAATAAATTCCTTCACTTTGCTTTGTGCTTGTAAACTAGTTGATTTTAATGTAAACAACAATATGCTAGACTACCTTCTTGCTTATGATATTAAGCTGCAGTTGATATGTTGTCATTTATAATTGTTGTTGGGTGTTCACTTACACATGACAAAGACATTTTTTAAAAGGAAACAAGTACTATAGTTCTTTAGGAATGTATGTATACATTTAGTATGTTGAAACCTATACTGATTTCATGATATAAAGAGAATAAATCAGTTCAGAAACTTATGTTGTTGCTAAATGGTGCTCGTGGTATTTCTTTAGTATCCCTCTCCCTATTCGTAATGATTTTATGGTGGTTTATGCTTGGTCTCACTGCTGGAATATATGTTCTAGCCCGAACTAAAACACGAGCTATTTAGATGGACCCATGTTGACCCAAACTATCTATAAAAACTTATTAGAAATAAATTTTAGAAAAAAAATAATAAGAAAAAATAGTTATTAATTAAGATTTTAATTGAAAGTAAGAGAGAACTAATAAAAAAAGAATATATGGGCGAGGATGGGGAATGGGATACATGAGGTTTTTAGAAAATGAAAGATAAATATACGAGATGGTGAATTTTAATTAAATTATATGGATAGATATACAAAATGAGATATGAATGCTCTAAATATAGTGATCTTGTTCTATTTTAACTGTGTTTAAACGTCTGGTTTTCTTGCTAACCGATTAATTCAGAGTGTACCCTATAAGTGTACTTGTACTTCATGAACATTATTTGTGCCACTATGTTGTGCATATATGGTAGGACAGAACTTTGATCCCATATCAATAAGTGAAATGGCTATGGTTGACCCTCAAGCAATTGAGTACATTGCATGACCATGTGACAATATTAAACTACGGAATTGTTAGCTTTTATTTCACGCTAGGTAGAATATTACTGATTTGACAAATTGAATATTACTGATTTGACAAGTTGAAGAAGACGATGCAACAAATAAAAATGGATAAAAGGAGTTGCAACAAGTAAAATAGGGAGGAGGAGTAAGTTTAGCAGAACCCATTTAATATCCATCAAAGATTGCATGTATTTGTTGTCTATATAAGTTTTTGTTAGCATCAACAAATGTTTGATTCAAAAATGTTCCTTTGTGGCTTCAGCTTTCTGAATAGATTTCTTGAGCTCTTTCTGAATGCTTAACCTTGTAGGTGACAAGACAATGTCTTTCCAAACCGACCCAAGTTCATTCGCTGGGTTCGTCTGCTTATAGAGTTCGTATATCGAGTCTGCTGCTTCGTTCAATCTTTCCATCGTCTTCAACAAGTTTATCTCATCAGGATCAACCAACAAGGTCTTTTCTTTATCTTTCCATCCTATTAGCTTTATAAACCATCCTTCAGTCAGTAAATGTGTATGCATATGCATATATGTATATGTATATGTACGTGTGTGTGTGTATATACATGTATAATACTACATATACCTTTGGTGGTCCTTCTAAAGCATTGGTTAGATATAGTCTTGCATTGTCTACAAGCTGACAATATGTTATAAAGGCGTTCGCGAATCGTTTGTGTGATGTTAACTGTGATCTAACTCTCACAGCTCTTCGGCACATAATGGCCCTCCTGTTAACAAAGAAAAATAATAAAAACACGACATAATTTGAGAGCGCGAAAAGGGTATATAATCGATTGATTAGATTACCTTACGCCTCTTATGACAGCTAAATAAGGATCACAAACAACACCAACTAGTTCTATCCTGTATGGTCTTCTCTTTTGAGTTCCATCTATTAACTCACTTTCTTCTTCAAGTTCCCAATAATTCTCAATAACACTTCCATCTGAATTCACTTTGTAACCGGGCCCCATGCGGTAACGCTTGCGATGAACGTTTCTCGCCATTGTAATCGTCTGCACAACAAAGGGGACCCACGAGAGGGTCCCGTCCATGATTACATCTCTACCTTCGTTTAGTGCTGTTACGAGGAGAGATGATGCTGCATCTGTAGATGATTGATGCACCTGTAAATTTGTATGTTCTAAACTTGTATCACTACAAGAACACATTTTCATCTATCTTTTTTAATAACTATATATATAACAAACGTACTTTTAGTAAAATTCAACTGCAAGGAACATATGCTCCTTAAAGTAGAAAGTGGCTAAAAGTACGTTACTTTTAAGTGTAATTTTTCTATTTTATCATGGAAAGTTCCGTCATAAAAGTACTTTTTGTGACGTAAAGTTCCATGATAAAAGATTTCCGAAAGATAAAAAGAAAGGGTCGTGCCAGCTCAGCTGTATGAAGCATGTCATGATGGCCCCTAGAGCTTAAAGCTCTGTAAATAACATCAGATTCTTTGAAGGCATCTGCCTCTATTACAACAGCATTTGCTGATGCTCCTGCCCAAAATGGTCTGCAAATTCAACAACAACATCATAAACAATTAACAATATCCGCAAACTTATACAGTCTAAAACACTATGGTATGAGAGTCTGGATGTTACATACTATCTGGTAAATATTTATTTTGAAATGACTTACTCTTTGAGAAGGTCTTTGAGAACAGTACTCTTTCCGGCTCCCATGCCGCCACCCATAAAAAGAAGAACCGGGCTACGATCTTTGTGGGCCATCGGGACCATAACATCAGTGCACTCTGAATCATCTGTAGTCGCGAGGCCTATCGCCTTCATTTCTTCAAGTAATGTTGTAAACACTCGCGCTACTTTTAGGTTCTTTGTCACCCTCTCAAATCTTTGTTCCCTGTATCGTGTCAAACGCATTACCATCAAGATATCATTAATAATAGCGCGTTTTTACAATTCTTAGTATAATGAGTTTGTTAGCAAACAAGAACACGAAAATGTACCTCGTCGCTTGCATGACTATGTTCTTGAGCTTCTTTTTCGGTTCATGTCCATCAGGACCCAACACCTAAAATCATATAACAAAAACGTCACAATATTAACATTCATATTATATATACTCTCAACTGCTTATACAGTTATACGATTCTCACAGTTATTTACATAAAATTGGTTATGTATTGAACGCGCCTGTATACCTGAGTGATCATGTAAGAAGCATGGCTCCAATGAAAAGCAAAGTAACTAAGAATACATCTTTCAAATTCCTCAACCAATTTTATAAACAACGAATCAGCCTGCGGGTCATCTCCGAAGAACGAATACATATCTTCCTCACATCCTTCTTCTTTCCTGATGTAATCAGCAGCCAATTTGCACAAATACGGGCATTCGCGAGTATCACGAAAGCCCATCTGTCGAGCTGCATGATCAAAACACATACATTCACGTATAAACACACATGTTGCATACACATATAATTTGTTGCTGTGTTTTTTGGTTAATGTAGGGTGGTTTTTATACCTACATAATCATGGAATTTTTCGAGCTTCAACGGCTGTCGGGTTTTTGAAACGTGAATCCACGGGATGATCTTGTTGTAGCGTGTTATGTTCTTGTATCTAATGTGCATAGCTGCAGCAATGATCAAACCGATTGAAGATGCTAAGATGATTTGTGTGTATGTGGGGATGTTGTCATCATCAAAGGAATCGAAGATTTTGGATGATAGGAATTCTTTAAATTCAGATGCAAATTCTTGCATGTTTGAGATATGAATTTGTGTTGCAGGAGGAGATGAAGATGAACACAAGGAGAAAATATTTGGATCTGAAATTTGCAGAAGAGAGGGAATGAAAGGAAACAATGGAGAAGGAATTTGTGTGAAAACATAAAATTGTTTTGTGTGGTTAGATCATTTAATGTTTTTAATTTAGTTTTTTATAATTATTTTAAATATAAAGAATTAATTTGATAATTTTAACATAATACCTTTTAACAAAAAAATATATATATAATACATTAAGAAGACAATTCAATTTAACTTCAAACACATCTCTCTGATATTAATTTTTTGTTTATTTTATAAGATTTGAACTTACATTAAATTGATAAGAATAAACATCAGATGTCACTATGTAAAGAGATAATCAAACGATTCATTGTTTAACCATTGATTTGAGTAAAAAGAGATATTACTGATTAGTTAATCAGTCAAGTTATACACATCAAAAGAGTACTCTTATAAAAGCTACCAACTTAAATGCGCTCAAATGAATCCAGCACCACCCACAACCATTGTTTGTCGCCATCATTGACTCGTCGTAGCCAACACCACCGCCACCAACACAACCATAAATTTAGTTTATGTAGAAATATTATACGTCTTTTAAAGTTTTTTCTTTCTTTCTTTCTATAATGACTAATTCCCACAACCTTCAAACTTAAACCCTTAATCATATAAAAACAGACATTTTTCCTACATAAGTTTTTTTTGACACCTTATAAAAACAAAGTAGTTATAAAATTGACAAAGTACAAAGATGATGATGTAAAATTTGTGACATGACAAAACGACAGGTATGAAATCTGAGATGGTTTATTCAGATAAAAACAACACAAATAACATATAAATGACTGAAAACAACAACAAACAACCTTAATAAACTGTCTGCTTACAGTTTAGCAAACCTACAGGCTACACCAGCTTATATATAAATAAATATTCACATTGCATAAAATATTTGATCTAAACAAATCAAAATAGCTAATCATCCGCTTCCTAGACCACAAACATTATGTAATACGATTAATAAAGAACTCACATTCATCTCAACAACTTATTTAAAGAAACAAATTCTATCAACATAAGACCATACCGACCACCGGTACAATCGATCATCATCATATAGGTGCAGAACAAGTAGTTCTAAAATGACCCGTTTGATTGCACCGACTACAATGCACGACCCGTTTCTCCCGACCTCTATCTTCTGATCGGACCCTCCTTTTCCTCGGTCTTCCTGGCGGTCTAAGTGATTTTGGTGGGTTGATAACGATTTCACTCACGTTACTACCTTCACCTTGTGAAAGCCCATCTGACATTTCTTTCCAGTTCGTTTTATCAGGAACTGGATGTATCGTTTGTGAATATGCTTTCCTGTAAGTTGCAACCGTAAAGCAGCTTTCAGTAAACCGGTGAACATTTTGTCTGCAAGATAAGAGAGCCGCTACAGCATGAGCACATGGCAGCCCGTAAAGTTGCCATCCCCGACACAAACAACAACGGTTTCTAATATCAACAATATTCGTCCCTTCATGTGAAATAACCTCGAATTCAGCCTCGTTTGCTCTAAGAACTTGATAAGTGCGCGCCCTATCGATGGCTTCTGAAACCCGTCTTTCTGCAGTAGGAACAAGTATTGAAGTCCACTGCATGCTGGTTTCACGCCTCTCGTTAAACCATGTCATTAGCTGCCTACGGATACATTCCATCATTTGAATAATGGGAAGCCCGGAAGCTTCTAGAATCCAGGCGTTTAATGATTCGACTATGTTAGCTGTCAAATGACCAAAACGGGTTCCTTCAAAATAAGCAGTAGCCCATAAACGAGCGGGAACACGCCTAATCCAATAAGCAGCTTCTTGAGATATCTCTTCAATTTCCAAGATTTTGGACTCAAATTCCATAACGGTTAGGGCGTTTGCTGCATCCCACAAAAGGTTAACAAGCATAGTGTTGTTAAACTCTTTTCGAAAACTTTCACTAAGATGGCGCATACAAAATCCGTGAAAAGCGGTCGGGAAATTGGCTTCCACACCATCAATAATGCTTTTTTGTCTATCGGATAAAATTGTAAGTCTCGGCATGTTTTCAGTGTTTATTTCCAGTAAATTATGCAACTCAGAAAGAAACCACATCCAATTTTCGTTATTTTCTTCATCAACAACCCCAAAAGCCAAAGGAAACAGCGCCCCATCACCATCAAAACCTGTGGCAAAAAGTAATGTCCCAAGATACTTGCTTTTCAACACAGTTCTATCAAGCCCAATAAGCGGTCTACATGCATTCAAAAACCCGTAAATCGAAGCTTGAAAAGAGATGAATAACCGTTGAAAACAGTTATCATTTGAATTCACATAAACCGAAGCTATACTATCAGGATTTGTGCGTCTTACTTGATCACAATATTGTGGTAAAAGACGATAATCTTCTTCAAATGAACCCCGCAAAGCTGCCATAATTCGTTCTTTACCTCTCCAAGCTTGTTTATATGATAATGTAATCCCGTGAACACGATGGATTTCCTCTAGAATCTCTTTTGGTTTGCATTGTGGGTTTTCTTTGAGCCGTTGTTCTACAGAATTAGCAACCCACTGAACCGAAGCTTGTTGGTGACCGAGGTGGGCGATCCCACCACACGTATGTTCAGCATGAATGGTTCGGATGGTGAAAGTGGGGACACCTGGCAGCTTAGCAGCATGTATTCTCCATGGGCACCCTTCACTTGCACACTTAGCAGTGAACCGACTTTTATCAGATTTAACAGTTTGTATCTCAAAATGTAAAGCAATGGCAGTTTGTCTCAACATCCTTCGACAGCTGGTAACATCAGAAAATTCTTGACCAACCATTAGTTCAAAGTTTGGAGGCGGGGCCAAGGTTCGGGTTTGGATTACAGGGGTTGTGACCACAAGTTCTGGGCGTTGAACTGATAATGGGACCACACCCATTTCGGAGTGCGAGTGTGGGTGCACCACGAGGTCTAAGTTTTCATCGAGCTCGTGGTTCTCTACAACCGATAAACCATGATTATTAGGTAAACCTAATTCGTGAGTTTGATCAGAAAGAACCAAATGGGAATCATGGGATTTGACCCTTTCTGGATCCATACCATGATCAAGATCATCACCATCTTCATCGTTTTCATCATATCCATTATTATGCTGGTTGTTATCTTCAAACTCAGTTGGTATCTCATGGTTCATTAGCAACTCACGATCAAGACCATGACCGTGCCCATGACCATGGCCATGGTTATGTCCCAAACGCATATCTTGATTGCCATTTTCGCCTAATTTTATCTCGTGCTTGTGGGTATGCCCTAATCCAATATTACGATTCTGCCCAACCACCAAATTCTGACCATGTCTTAATCCCAATTGTTGATTTTGAACCAATGGTATGTCTGGTCTTTGTCCGATAATCATCTCATGGTTATCCATGGTGTGCTTATTACCTTCAGTACTTTCAAACAAACTCTTGCATCCACAAGAAAAGATACATCAAAGAGCCTGTTTCACCAAAGTTCACAGTCAAGATCTTTTCTAATCAGAATCCACAACAACTCAAATCATACATCAACGGTTCAATTCATACGCACATCCCACCAATAACTTAAACTTAAACAAGTTTAATTCATCATCCATAAGATTTGACATAAACTAACTATCACACATATAACTCTATGTTAACTATTACCCATTGTTGCCAAACATGTTACAAAAAAAATTGTCTTTTAACAAAAGAAAATTCCAGATCATACAACCAGTTGCTTAAACTAAAAACAACTGCATAATTTTACACTCACACAAACAAATAACTTTCTAACAGTGACAACTGGCCTGATTATCCAAATTTGATCAATTCAACCTCAATAATCAAAATTTATCTCCCCAAAACATCAAAAACAGATACTTTATCTTATAAATTAGAATAATCAGCTCAATCACACATCCAAACACCCCCTAAATCAAACTCTTTTCACGTGTGCAAGAATTCGATGAGAGAAGCTTAACTTGCCGACACTTAACATATACTACAATCGAACACCTACCCACTTCCCAGGTAGATACGAACCTCAAAAATTTCATGAAATACATACATCAATACACTAAAAGTCTAAAATTCACATCAATCACTACATACATGATCACGTCAGCCACAAATTCACAACAAATTAACACAATTTCACATCAAGCCAGAGTAAACCCAGATCTAAAAAACAAAATCACGCAACAACAACAACAACAACAACAAAAACCCAAGAATACATCAAATGCGTCTTACTCACTACCAGATTGAAAGCGTACCAAAACCCCACCGGATCCGCGACAAGAAGGCCCAAATCGGGGAAAAACAAGGTGGAATCGGAGAAGAAAAGGGTGCAGAAACCTGCAAAAGAGGAAAAGATTGTGAGAAGAGAATCATGGGGATGAAAGATTAGGGTTTGAAAGTGGGGAAATTGGGGGGAAATAGAAATAGAATAGAAATTGGCGGGGGGGTGATTGAAGTGAGAGGTGAAATACCTGAAAGAGGGCTGAGAAAAGGGGGAACGAAGGGCACAATTGGGGAACGAAGAAAGAAAGAGAGTATTGGGGGTTTGATAAAATAAAATTAGGGTTTGTTTTTTGGGTGTCAAGAGAGGGTATTTAGGTCACCTCAATCATCTTCTCTTTCGTATTGTGTAATTACGCTTTTGCCCCTCATCCACTACACTACACTACACTCTACACCCTTGGTGTGCTTGTTAAAATATTAAAATATCATATGGGGAAATTCTGCAATTTTCGCTTTTATTTAAAAACTTCTTTAATATGTTCTTTTTTAAATTATCTTTTTTTCTTATTTTGTTCTCGTTGATACTAGCGATGACAATCTTGAAATATGGTTTTCCTGAGATAACAAATGTTAATGTGTTAAAATATGAGTAAAATTAATTAAATTATTGTTATTAAATAAATGTTTAATGGATTTAAATACTTTTAACTATTGAAAATTGGTCATTGTTATCTTGAAGTATTATTTTGGCGAATATAACTCTCAAGTAAACACTTCGGTGTCTGTATCACCCGCCGTTTGTTAGAACTCTAACGACATTTACTATCTGATGATGTGGCACGCATACGTGTACATGCCTCGCTTGTGTGGCAGCTGACGTGGTTAATTAAAACTTCAGAATGGTGCAGATTCTAACAAGCGGCGAGTGATACAGACACCGAAGTGTTTACTTGGGAGTTATATTCGCTAAAATGATACTTGGGGTTGACAGCGTTCAGTTCCCAATAGTTGGGAGTATTTAAATCCATTAAGTCTTAAATAAAACAAAAATCTATACAAGTTTATATATGGTCGTCTGATTTTTTTATGGGCAAACACCTATCTTATATGGGCGGATGCCTCTGTAACATAGTTCATATATACTTGGTCAACTTTTTTTTTGAACAAACACCTATATTATATAGGTGTATGCCCCTGTAATATGGGATGGTTACTGGTATTTCAGCATGTAGTCTTTTTTTATCTTAGAAAACAAATTCAAATGATTATAGTTTAAGATCGTCGTCACTTGGATATGATAGGACATAAACAGTGAAAGATACTTTAAATGAACATTTTGAGAAAATTATCGGGTGAAAGGTACGTTTTAGGAATTTCTCAAATATTTGTTATGTGTTTGTATATTTGTAATTTGTGTAAAGTTGCCGTAGGAAAATGAGTTTGAATATTTGATTATTAAATCGGTTAAATTTGAATGACCGGCCCAATGGGTTGTTACTAAAGCAACCTTCGGCCCCAAGTTCTTCAAGCTTCATTCAAAAAAATTGTTTATTTTATACTATGCTTTTGTTTTTGATAACTTATTTGAGGGTGTGTAGGGCGGACAACTACATGACTCATGTTTAGCGGGATCTAAGGTTGTTTTTTTAGGTATGGTTTTTCAATTAACATCTATAAATTAAAACGTATTTGTAACTATACGTTTTATACTAGTCTCAATATGTCAAAGAACAAAAACAAATTTATTAGGTCACTCACTCAATCTTTTAGAGCACTCAGAATCCTATCTCTATATCCATCTCTATCTTTAAATTTTAAAGCATTTGTTTATTTTCCTTCTCCATCCCACACACTATCTCTTTCTTAATCTACAAAAAATATATAATTAGCTATAGTAAAATCTCTATATATAGAGGTTCACAATTCACCCCCTATAAAAGTTGTGAGTGTATAGAAAAAAAAAGAAAAGTAATAAAAATAAGTGTTTGTACGATAAAGATAAATATAAAACATGGGACGTGAAAAGTTTTTTAAAATATACTAAATTTAAAGAAAAATGTGTTTTCCAATTCAATTATATAGATAGAAATGAAAAATAGATTATGAATACCCTTAATCACCTGAAATTTTAAAGTCGATACTAATTATAGTTTGGGACTGATCCTAATTAGCAGAATTTGGAAAGCAAAACGTTTAGCTTAAGTTAAATAGATTGAAAATCATGTGGAGGAACAAAGGGCCATTTTATCCTACTGGTTCTCAACCCATTTTTGTTCCAAGAGTTCAGTAGTTCACTAGTTCTAGACCTTTTTGTGAATTTTTTCTTTGTGTTTATGAGTTAGGCCCCTTGAAAAAAATAACATTAAAATGTTTGTTATCCATAAATGTAAGATAGAAATGTCCGATCCATCGACACCAACACCACAACTCTATATATTCCTCTTTTTTTTCTATTAACCAAACAACACAACATAATAATTTTTTTATTCCCACGAGATAACATTATGTTTAAGTCATTTAATTTATTTTAAGATATAATTTTTAGTATACAAGAAATCAATAAAATATAGCTACAACTTAAGTTTTAAGCATATAAAAATCATGATATAACTAATACTAGATTATATCAAGTTGGCTAGCATATGGTAAGGTTAGATTACGATTTTGATCCCAAAAATTTGTAAATTAAACTTTTAGTTTTTGTTCACTCACGGATAACATGAATTGCCCAATGATACTATATAACGTTATATTTTTTGATGGTTTCATGTCAAATTACTATTATATCTATGCATTTAGAAAAATAGAAGCGCATAATGACAACATGCATCACCTATTTGTTTGTTTATGAGCCGTCTAACCCCCCATCTGTGTCAATAACAAAAACATCATTCGTGATGAACAAAACCAAATCAATACCCACCTCTCTTTGTTTGTTCCTAATTAAAGTCTAACTAGTGAAACAATTAAGAGCGGATATCCTAATTTCTAATGTTAATATGTTTTCTCTCTATCTAAATCATCATGATTAGCTGAATTTATTAAATTAATGCTAGATTGGACCTCAAATTGGTCTAATTTGTTTAGATTTTTAGTGTTCAGAGTCCTTAACACAATAATTCCCAACCTACACATGATCACTTATTCATAATTACATATACGTCCTCACTCGATCTCACCCCGTTCTTCAATCCGTACAGGAAACCCACCTTCCATAATCGACGTAAAGTAAGCTACATAAACCGGCTCAACACCCTCCTCCATCGCGGGCACCACCTTAAACCTCCTTAAAACACCCGCAACCACCCTTTTCATTTGCAAAAACGCCATCTCTTTCCCTAAACAAACACGCGGCCCCGCTTGAAACACAGGGTACTCATAAGCATCCCTAGGTTTAAACACCCACTTTCCCGACACATCCCTCTCCAACCACCTCTCGGGCCGGAACTCCGCCCAGTCCGGCCCCCACAACTCCTCCGACCTACCCATTGCATAAATATGATACGTCACCAGATAACCTTTCTTCACGAAAGTGTTATCCGGTAACACCTCGTCAGTGGCCGCTTGCTTCGCGTCAATGGCCACTGGCGGGTACAGTCTCATGCTTTCACATAACGAAGCATGAGTGTAAACCATATCTTTCACTTCATCATAAACCAGTTTTTCCGATTTCTCTCTTATTTCTTTCAAAATCTCGCGTTCGACTCTAGGGTTCTTGTGGATCAACCAGAAGAACCACGTCAACGCCGCCGACGTCGTGTCTCTTCCCGCCAATATGAAGCTGATCACGATATCTCCGACGAACTTCACGTCGGAGATACCGGAGATCAGAAACCGCGAGAGTAAATCAACGGAACCCAGAGACGATTTCTTCTCAAGCTCATGAATCTTCTCCTTCGTGATCATTTCAGCGAAATTTCGAACAACAGCAACGGCATTACGCAATCGTTTCTCCGAACCCACGTTGAAAAACCTCTTAATCTTCCATATCAATGGCAAACTAGCTCGCATTCTACCAGTGGAGATCATCACAGCTTCATCAAAAGCTGTAGCGAACAAAGCATCAGGCATCGAGGGCATCAAACAAGCTGGATCATACCCAAATGCGATCTTACATATGTTATCAAACGCAAATCGTTGAAGCACATCTTGAAGATCAACAACAGTTGTGATTGAATTTGAAATCGAATCAGCGAGAATCGGCAACAGACGGTGGTTGAGCTCATCGTCCACCACATGTTCGACGAAATTCCTCAGAGACTTCGTATTGAACTCGTGAATTGAAATTTGCCTTTGGAGCTTCCACCCATCACCGTCGATGTTGATAATACCATCACCGAGGAGATCGTAGAGGGTGGTTTTTGCTCGTGGGCCTTTTGGGTAGAGGTGGAAGCTGGATTTGAGGACGTGGCGGACGACGGTGGGGTTGGCGGTGATGAGGCGGACGCCGCCGAGGGGGAGGCGGATGACGGCGGTTTTGGTGGGGGTGTTGTTGACGATCTCCGCCGTCCATTGGATGAAGCGGTGGCGGTTTTGGAGTAGGGGGATTAGGGATCCGATTAAGGGGTATGATTTGGGGCCATTGTTGCAGGTGGTGATGAGAGATTTGAAGAAGATGATGAAGATGATGGTTATGGGGAAGAGGAGTATGTTGAGGTCAATCATGGTGGATGAATGTGGGATGTGATGAATGTTAATACGAGTTTTATAGATTAATATTGTGATACCATTGTTTTTATGTTAACGGCAGAGATACTGAGTGATAAGAAATGTTTAGGATTGTAAAAACGAGTTATTCGAGTATTAGTTAGATTGGATGTAGTTGTGCGACACCCCTAGAGAATGTTAAATTTGTTGGTTTGGATACAAATAGGATGCTAAAGTCGTCATCATAATTAAAAAGGTTTCAAACTTATGTTAAAAAGGTGCGGTAAAGATACATTATTGCTAAAGCTATTACATCCGATTTTGACCGTCTTTAACAAATTCATATATGTCTAGATGACATCTTAATTAAATAAACCAATACATATTGTCTTATGAACAAGAGAATATTTTTAAACAACAAAGTCAACCACCCAATAAATCATTCTAATATTTAGTTCTTTTGTTCACAATCACTTTAGTACCAATAGGCTACATGCACTATGAAAAGAACTAAACAATTAAGCTTGTTTTGATGAGAGCAATCTCAACATGAATGACCTAATGAAAGATTCTCAAATGAGTAAAAATACAAACATATAAGCTCAGTGTAAGTAGAATGAAATATGGTATACAACTATCAAGACATTAACAAAACATGAAATACGATTAAGATAAACCGAAAAATGTGCTTAGGTTGATGGTTCCGATGAATGCTTTAACTGCCGTTTCCGACAGTTGGAATCTGGTATTTTGACAGTTTAGGCGGGGATCAAGTTCACCTTTGGATAGAGTAGTTGTCATTAAGTATTAAAGTTCATGTTCAAACCTTATTAAATTATTAGTTTTCTTGTTGATTTAAGTTTCGTCTAGGAGTTTAAATGTGCGTGACAATCACGGAGAAAGTATAAAGTCGGCCTAGCATATAGTTGGAGATAGTAAGAGCTAACTTATATATTATCAAAATCATTTAAGTGGTATATACTATATAATATTACAACAAAGTGTATTTTAGTAGTGTGGTGTTATGTTGGATTTGTTATATTCGGCGGTGTATCAAACAATTATATTAGGTACACATGTATTCTTGAAAATAACAAGATTATTATGGTTGGATAGGTTTGATGAATTTAAGTATATTATGATCATCACTAGTTGATTTACTTGTTAGAAGATTAAATTAAAGAAAGTTAAAATTTATGATGATACTAGGTTATTAGTCAGTGTATTACACGGGTTAAAAGTTATAAATATATAACTCAAGTATGTAACAAAAATATTTAAACTCTATCATTTTTATTTTAAATCGATTATATAAAAATAAGAATTTGTGATAATAAGGTTTAAAGAGTAAAATAAGGTTTGAGATGATTGATATTATAGATTCAAAATCCCTAGAGTGGGTGGTGATCGAGGTAGTTCAAAAAAATAAAAACTTCACACTTGTTAAAAAAATCAAAATAAAATAAAAACTTCAAGTAAGAAATGTAGCATGATTTGTGAAAAATTTGTTAAAGAATGTTTAGGCGGAAGTCTTTATGAGGTGAAATATGGTGATGACATGTGTCACCACATGTAATCATTTATTAGTATAGATTGTGGAAAATTTGTTAAAAGAGGTTTAAGCTGGAAAGTTTTTGTGATGTGAAATCTGATGATAGACATGCGTCATCATATGTAATAATTTATTAACGAATGATGTTTAGTAAGAAAATATCACTTTTCACCGGAGGAAAAACGTATAACATGTAAACAGCTATTTGCTGTTCGATTTAAAATAAATTTTACATGGAAGCGTAAATAATATATTCACTTTGCAAGAGTACGTTCGAAAATGTTAAGTAACATGGAATCTATTTAGAGGGCAAAGGTAAAGCAAAATGTAAATAAATAAATAAAAACATGAAAGGTAGTTTAAATACAATTTAGAAAGATTTAGCCTAAAAAGGTTTATATAACATCTTTGCTATATTTATTTACATTGCATGCCTAAAAGAAAAAAACGGATCAAATATATTTTAAACCCTTTTAAATTTATATAAGGCTAAAAATAATGCTTGACAAATTAATTACGTCATCATTACCCAACTAACATCTTATAAGTTAAACTTCAAACTAAATGAATAGTAACTCCAAACTAAACGAATAGTGTCATGTATATTGTGATGTTTTTTGATATCATTGCTTTCTGGATCAAACGACATCTTGCCATTATCTCATGTGTTTAGAGGTGTGATCTAGTTTCCTTTTTTTACTAGTTCAAAATAAAAAGATAAAAGTTCGTTAAATATAAAAGAAGTGGTTGAACAGGTATGGAGAGGAGGGATGGGATTCGAACAAGGGGGCACATCCAGATATATAGCAAATAGTATAATAATTCAATAGATTTTTTGTTTTGTCTTATAAAATCACTCAACAACTTTTGCATATAAAAAATTAAAATACTTTATGTCTTTTCAAATAAAAAACCTCTCAACAGAAAATATGTTGGATTTTTACGTGCAAAAATTGTTTAGAGAAGTATTTTGGTTTTTAGTGTGTAAAAATTATTGAATGACTTTTATAAGACAAATTAGCAAGTACGTTGTTTTACGTGCAAAAATTTGTTCAGAGATATTTATAACAAAAAACTGAAAGTATATTGATTTTTTATGATATTTGTCTTTATGGAAAAAACAAGATAACCACTACGTCAAGCACAAACGCACATTAATAGGTATAAGTATTATATAATGTTACAAAATTTGAAAATTAATAAAACAAAAGCTGCCACTTGGCTGCTTCTGATTCGTGCAGTAACATTTTTCATGACCTTGGTGTTTTAATAGGTATAAGTTGTTGGAATTTTGGACACAAAATAATTATATTTATATGTTTTTTTATATAAATAGTTATTTATTTATTGATTTAAGTTTTCGTTTTGTAACGAACTAACCATGTCCAAACTGAAGTTAAGATGAATTAGATATCGATGCTCGAAGCTGAGTGGTCGAAATGAAGAAAGTAAAATTTGGGTGATTATTGTAAGAAATTTTGTAATTTCTTGCATAATGCTAATAAAGCTATGTATTGATTAAAATGAATGTTTTATGTTGATCAAGTCTTTTAATAAATATTATGAATGTCTATTATGGATCATAATTTTAATTAAAATTGGTATTAAACTTGTCATAAATAAAATAAGAGTTTTAATTAGGTCTCATAAAACATTTCATAAATCAAATGTGAGTTTTGGTTGTGAATAATAAAACTAACATTAATATGAACTTATTAGCATGAGTATATAAACAAACTCATGATGATGAAAAGTGAAAAAGAAGAAATTTAATTTTTTGAGTGTCTACAAGTTTTATAGAAATTTAGAGATGAGTACTCTCTAAATTGTTCTTCCTACACCATCATCTTTAATCTTGTTCCATATAACTTCATAACACATATACTTTACCCGGTGACCTCTTGGGCCGAGGCACTCTCCGGCAGTACATACTGCTTTGGCTATTGTACCCTGGGAAACAGACACGTTGTTTTGAGTAGAGACGCGAAATCTGTTTTAAGGGACCCGTGTCTAACACGATCCTCAGCCACAACCATCAATCTTTTGTTTATTATTTGTTGTAGTCAAGGGGTATAGTTGAAGATTCAAACGTGATGACGACTCGTGTCAAGAATTTTATATGAAGACTTGTTGGAGTATATACTAAAGGCGTTTGTTCGAATCAAGTTTGGTACATAAATATTGTTTATATTTATTTTTTTTGTCGTATTTGTAAACGTATTGTACAAAATATTTCTCATGGCTAACGAGAGTATCGTTAGAATTATTATTTTTTAATATAAAAGTGAACATATTTCCTACATAAGTATTATATAATGTTACAAATTTTGAAATATAAAAATTTATTTCATTTAATAAAATAGGTAAGAGTTTTGTTATAAATTTGAATTTGTATGTATCAATCTGAATTAAACACGTTAAATAAATAGACACGTAAAATATACATTATTATATAGTAATTGGTAAATTCTTATACTGAGTTATTTGTAACAGTTATTTATGAAAAGGGATGATATAAAAATGTAATGTGAAATAATATACATGTTACCATAATAGACATGTAATATATAAATTATGAAACACAATAAATGGTAAAATCTTTTACTAAGTTGAATTTTTTTAACAGTTTGTTAATTATGAAAAGGGATGATATAAATTTATAATGTAAAATAATTTACATGTTTTTTCAATACATTTACTATACTTTAAAAGCCATAGAGCTAAGCATTTAAGCATGGTGTACAATACAACACGGCAAAAACGTATATTGTTAATTGTTTGACTTCGGCTACTATTTTCTCGCCTTCCTTCCACCGCCTCCGCTCTTCTCTGATTGTCCGCCTCACTCCGCCACACCATCACAACCATCGTCTCCGCCTTTCGCCGCATGTTATCTCATTGCTTCCACCACAGGCATGTTGCTTCCAGCGGAGACGATGAATCGAATCCAGAGGAGCTTCAGCTGTGGCTTCGACGATGGCGATAACGCGATTCCGGTTATGGTATATTTCCTTTTCTTCTCTTGTTTCCTTGGTGCAACCGTCTTTCTTAGTGATTTTTGGTGTTCATTTTGGTCTTATTCATTGAGTTTAATGGTATTTTCATACGAGAGTTCGTACAAGAGCATTATAGTTGACATGTAAGTGAAAAACTTATGTGAAACAATTTGGTTGTGTACACAACCGCTTCCCATTTAATTATATCATTAAGACATATTGGATTTTATGTTCAATTGACATTAATTTTGAAATTTCATTAGAATGTTGTTTATATTTATGTTGTAGCAGAAGTAATGCTACATATTTTCCTTTTTATCCAATAATGTATGTGGATGATAGAAGAAGGCTACAATCCGTCTTGATGTAATGCAAGCATTTTTTTCCTTTCTTTTCTAGGGGTTGATGTGGGAGCATATGCATGGATTGTGCCTAATTATGCTTCTTCTTAGGTTTTTATTCTTTTTTTTTCCTTTATATTTGTAATCATACTTTATTTCATTGTGATTGTTGTTCATGAAAAAAAAAACGCATTTAGATGTTGTGATATATCAAGAAAGATCGTGAAGAATATTTGTTGTTTTTATCTGGTTAAGTTTTTTTCATTCACATATATTTTAAAAACTGTTTAAATACACGAGTTATCACTAAAAATCATTGCATCTGAAACTGCTGGGTACCTTTTCCTCCGGTGAGCCAATACCCCCTAAATTCTCACAAACCGCTAGGTTTGGAAATATCATTTTTGTACAGCTACAACTTGCTTAGGTTTGTTTAAAAAAAATCTCAAAAGTACCCGTAAGAGATAAACTCTATAGATTTATGCTTTCATGACCGTTGAAATTACTAGCCCTTTTGATCAGCACATACAATTCATTTTCTCCTTTGTTGCTATGCAGTGTGTAAATTGGACAAGTGTTAGGTGTTATAGCTGCCGCATCACGCAGATCTTCTTACTAGTTTGTCATAGACATAACATATCATATTAAAAAAAATGAATTTAGGTTCATACTGAGCATTTTTTAGAATAAGACAATTTAAAAAACAACAAATTTCATCATATATTTAATATATAAAGCCAAAAGAAATAGACAATATGTAAAACAGAATGGGCTTTATATTTTTATTTTTATTATTTACTAGGGAGTTTTTATTATTATTATTATTCTTTGCAATTCTTTACACGTCTTTTAAGTTAGTTTGAAAAGCTAGAAACAACGCCTAAAATCATGGAGGATATTGTCACTATGTCGTTTCATTGGGTAACAACGAGGTCAAGGAAAAGATATTGTCATGTTTTCCTTGTTTTTTTAGCCTCTGCTAGGTTTTAATGCATCACCATGACACCATTCATACAAAAAATATAGTTAACAAAAAACAAAAGGAAAAAAAATATCACGAATAGCAGTGACACACCTGCAATAATTGATTCACATTTAAAACATTACGATTTCCACTTTTCAAATTCAAATATCTTTATATACATTAGTTTTTCTTTTTATTTAAAAAAAAATTAAACATCAAATCATACAATCACCTATGCTATATAGCCTTTTATCTTTATTAATAAAGGTCCTAATAAAAAACACTCACCCACATAAATCAACACCATCTTATACGTCGCGTATGGATCCATACGCGGCATATAAGTTCGAATACACTGAAAACGAGGAAAATTCAGGGGGTTGTCAGAGAGCTATACGCCCCTTATAATCCTATATGACCACCCTATACGACACATATAGGGCTATACGACGCGTATAGCAAGTTTCGACACTGACTACGAAGAAAAATTCAGGGGGCTGTCAGAGGAGTTATACGCCCCGTATAGGGCTATACGACCCCCCCTATACAACGCATATGGGGCTATACGACCCGTATAGAAATTTTGGGCTGTTGATTTAAAATATTAATGTGTCTATTTAACCACACCCATTAAACCACGCCCATTAATAATTATTATTAACGGAATGCCCATCTAAAATAAATCACACAAGTTAAACCATCACAACAATACATAAAACTTCAAAAGTTTCTACATACTATTGTAATTTGTAAAGGAGTTGTAACAAAAGTTTTATGCACTATCATGGTGTTAGATTCTAAGAGTGACCCACCATGACACATTCCATTATGTTGTTCAAATTGAGTGACAGATGCTATAGTTTCCAGCATATTATCTTCCTACTAAAATCTTTAACGATCACATATATACCATGTGCCCGAAATTCGGCTGGGGTAGATGGTATTTCAGCACTCCTATCTGTTTCTAGCATATAGCATGTGCAAGACAAGATTCATTCAACACAAGCATAATGCTATCAAAAAGATATACATTATACATGTAACAAAGAATGAAAGAAATATAAAATAAAAACATATATAGGTGATTATATATTATTATATTAATACAAATCAAGATATAAACTTATTTTCCATATGTAAACAATTTAATAACAAGGGGAACAGTTCTTTATACAAAGACTCTCTTCCCCCCCTAATCAAACAATCGTGTAATCGTTTTAAGTATCCGCATAGGTGAGTGGACGGTTGGTTGAAAACCAGTAGCCAACTAGCCAGACATGATGCAGCACACTACACACAGATCAATCCGGTCAACCCTAAAGTCGAATGGTGCACATAACTGCAGTTTTGAAATCTATAGATTGCAGGGGAGGTGGTTTTGTGATCAGGGTTCTCCATGTCATACTTTGAGGGTGATATATCTGTAAGAGCAAAGATGCTGACCTTTGTTTTCCGCACTTAGGATTTTCTGTTGCATCAACATCACTCACAGAGCCAATAACATGTAGCTCGCCATTTAGTGCAACAAACCCGACAGAAGATTCATCTGTTACTTGTTTGGGGATGCTGGTTTCCTTTTTCCAGCGGTTGGAAGGCCTGTCATACCTAAAAGGCAATAACGTTGTAAGAATTTGTTTCCAAAAACAAAGTGAATAATGTGATATGACAACGATAATGTTTTTTCTAAAAATGTACTATAGGTTCAAAATGATTGCTTCTTAAGAGCATAAACAATATAGCGTAACCTTTGAAAGTGTACAACCTCACTAGAAATCTCACCAAATCGGTAACACATATTAAGAAACATCACTACTGATGCATGAATCATAGATTCAAGTTAATTAAGATCACAAGCTCAACTCTTGGGGGCTGGCTTCTAACAAAAAAACTGAGGCGTTCCTTTGACTAACTTTTTAGATCGTCTATTTGGTAAAAATAATACTTATTTTTCATGCAATTTCAGATAAATATCACAATTGTTGTGGGAGGATGCTTATAAATGAATCAGAAGGCTTTAGTTTCACAAGGAAAGCAATATGTAACCTTGAGCTACAGGGTCGCAGTTTCATATGAGAGAAATTTCTGTGTGAGAACATTTAGCTAGTCAAATATATGTTATAGATGTGAATATTTCCTCTATGGGACCCCACATGCAGCACACAAAAAAAGAAAAAAGATCTTCTAAATATAGCATTAGTAGATTATAGAATTAACCATTAATCGGCCCACGTTATCTGAAAATAACACCACCAAAAGTTCAGTGCTACCGTGCTAGTACTTAATCTCCAACTCTATTTTAAAATTAAAAACTTCAAGTTTAAAGACGTGATAGAGAGAATGGCTATACTTAGTCCCGAAGCAAAATTAATCATAGTCTGTTCTGCTAAGATAGCTGTGTAACGCCATCTACCTGTCTTTTAACTAAATACAGTATGTTACAGATTTACATAAATGTCATTTATTAATTAAATTTGCATACATGTCATCAATCACACAAATTGACAAATATGATCAATTAATTAATTATGCATACATGTCATCAATATCACAAAATGACAATGCACACAGCTTCAGTGCACACTTCCTCAATGGCAAGATGACAAAATCTCCATTCAAGAATCACTAGAAGTCAAAAACAAATGGCTGGTTGCCTGGTTCAAATGGTGATTCTTTATTTCACAAAAACAGAGTAATGTTGTTGGAATTAAACAAAACAAAACTACTATACATCAGTTAGTTTTCATATGATCAAGTGTCTGACTTTCTGATAGCAGAATCTTGTTTAAATTACATGCTAAGATATCACACAACAAACATAACATGAATATGAATATGTAACTATGTGGTTAAGCAAAATGCAATACAGAGAAGATTAAGACTAGGAAAATACTGCAAACTTACCTAAAGATGTCGCTCTTGTCGAGCATGAAAACACCAGGAAAACCGCCATTAACATCTTCAATTACCGCGATTCTCCCTAGCTTCCTTCGCTCCCCTTCTTCCCACATATCATCAAGCTCTCTCCACTTCCCCATCACACCATTTTTCAACTCCATAACAACAGCATCACTGTAATACTCATCAACCGGAAAAACACCCAAAACAGTTCTTGATTCACCATACCCACCCATAACCCAAAACTCCTTATTATCACCCTCATTACCAACCACAAACCCCACACAACCAGCTCGAAACCTGGGCAACCCATCTAAAGACACCCATTCATTCGCACCAATATCATACATCTCAACAGAACTCATCCTACTTCCAGCAGCTGCAAACATCGTGTGCCTAGACCCACCACCAGCAGCAATAATCCTATTCGAATTCGGGATCGCAGCACACGCAAAGCTCCCACGAGGCGAAATCATCGGAGACAGAGACTCCCAGCTCTGTGTCACGAAATCAAATCGAAACACAGAGGAAGACGACGATGGATGATCAAGAGGAAACGAACGGGTGTCAAAAAGCGACCCACCGAGCACATAAACGTGAGAATCATGAGCAATTGAGGTGAAATTACAGAGACCGTACACATGAGGGTTACAAGGCATAGAAGGAAGATTACACCACGCGAGATTCTGCGGATCAAACACACACGGGGACGAAATCGTAGGGTCTTCAGGGAAAACACAAAGAAGGTGAGATAAACCAGAGAAATGGAGATGATTACGACGGAACGAAATTAGGGTTTTCGAAGAGAAAAAGTGATTCCACAATTTACAAGTGGATCGAAGGCGAGCGTGATGAGAAAACGGAAGAAATGAAAGAATCAAAGCTGATAGATCATCCGGTAGACCTGGAATTAGGGTTAACGTTAGGTTTTCATCATCATCGCTCGAGAACGATGATGAATTCGACAGAACGGTGAAATTCTTCATCATCACACCATCTGCAAATCAGTACACAGTCAGCTGTTACGCAAAAGGATCGAATTCCTGAATCAATTGCTATCAATCAAAGCATCAAACGAAATTCATGTGCAAAACAATGGAATCATTGAGAAGGGGGAAAAGGTTGAATTTGTACGAGGGAATTTGGGGACTGTAGGAATGAATGCCACCGTAGTCAATAATGGAGAGATTCTAGAGCATGTGAAGTGGTGATAATATTATAGGTGTCGGCAACCGCCGTCGGAGGCGGTGGCGTAATGCCGACGAAGCTTCGGAGCTCCGGTTGAGGGTTTGGGTTGGGTCATGGGTGTGGAGACTGGAGAATATTATTATTATTATATTATTATTATTATTATAATGCAGGTACTGTACGTCGTAAATTCCAAAATGTCTCTTCACTTGATGCACGTTTTTTTTACCTTTTGATTTCCAACTAGAAACGAAGTTGGTGTGATGCGACGTGTTTTACTGTGAATTTTGTTGGTTATCTTGTTGGTTATCTTGTGACCACTCGGTTGGGATGATTGAAACATGAGAAAAAAAAGTAGTATTAAATTTGTTTAGTAGGAGTCATCTTATGATTTTTCAAAGTGAAAGTTATGAGTTAGAGTCTCATTAGGTGTAATTTTCTTCAAGTGAGTAAAGTGTTTTATCATAGTGGGCCTGTGGGTGGTGGGTTTCCCTTGGAATGGTGGGCGAGCCGGGTCACCAGCGTTGTCTGTGTTCGCGGGTGTGGGTGACCTTTCACCAATGAGTTTACCTAGGTGACCGAACTTAAAAATTATTCGTTGGTTTTTTAAAAAAAAGTATGTCTCTTGAATTGTAGCAAGAATAGGAGTTAAGATTATAACAAATATTCGATAAAGAAGTTACTAAAAAGGAAAATGTAAAATATAAAATTCTAATTTAAAAAATACGAACACAAAAAATAAAAATGAAAAGGTTTGTGAATGGAGGATTTGAACACGTGTCTGGGAGTTAACGTAGTTTGAAGTTTTTCACTGGACTAAACATAAACTTGTGAAGTTAAATTGGAAATAATTACTTTTACATCAAGAAGAGTTAAAAAGAAAAGAAAAACCTAACGACATTTCTGTTTAAGATATAGTAAATTTGACATATGATTTATTGAAAATTTATTTTTTACATATTAAAATAAACAAAATCCATGAGAAGTAGTTACTTTCAATACTAATTGTTCATTGATATTAAGAGGTATGTTTTTACCTACATGGGTTGAAGTTGTTAAAGAAAGATGGTGTGAAAGGGAGGGAGAAAGTAAGAAGGAAGGTGTCTTGTCTTTGACCACATACAAGTGGGTGACTCAGGCCCATAAATATCTAATCGACTAGGTCGAGCTTGACTTGAAATGAGTTAGCAATGAATGGTTTCTAGGTTGTAAGGGTTGATTCGTTTAATTTTTTAGTATCGCTATGATAGCTCGTCATTGACCTTACTTGACCACATACTGTAAACAAAATAATGTGCAGTGTTAACTTACAAGACGCTAAACTAATTAACATCTCGAAAGATAATATATCAACATGTCTCTTATTAAATACACATCCTTATCAAACACATGAAGGACTCAGTGCCTAGCATGTTAAATTAGATACTTGGGTGATCATTATGCAGAACAAAAATACATGGCATGGATTTTAGGACATCTGAAACAATACATGCATGACCAAAAATATCTTCGTCTTACAGAAAACTATTGATAAATTAAATATCTTTGTCTTACAGAAAACTATTAATAAATTCCAATATAGTGTTTGCTAATAAACCTTTTATGTATAGAATGAACTTTTTGACACGTTGAACATGTTATTGATCACCTTTCCATTAAAATAGCTCATTTGCTGACATGAAGATACAAATGACATGTAACATTGGACACCTATAACGATACCAATGATTGTACATATGACACTCCAAATCACTTTGGTTATGCCATGTCATCCTTGGAAACTTTTAAAAGTCATACACATAGGGCTGCAAACGAACCAAATGAACACGAACAAGGCCTTGTTCGTGTTCTTTCGTTAATAAATAAACTTGTTCATGAACTGTTCACAAACACTTCCCGAACGAGATTTATTGTTTGTGTTCGTTCATTAAGAAAATGAACATGTTCATGAACTGTTCACAAACACTTACCGAACGCAAATGAACACAAACAAAAGCAAACGAATACAAACAACTGTTCATGAACATGACGAACACAGAAAAGTTCATAAACACAAACGAATACAAATTATTATAGATATATTTTAGAATAAAATTTATATTTTTTTATTACATCACACAAAATTAATAAAAAATAAATAAGTAGTTAACATAAATATCAAAAAATACTTGATATAATAGTTATAAAAATAACTGGCACATTAATTAAGAATATAAACGAACACTTTAACGAACATAAACGAACACTTTATCGAACGTTCACGAACGAACACTAACGAACATAAACGAACACATTATCGAACGTTCACGAACATAAATGAACGAACACAACTTGTGTTCATGTTCGTTCGTTTAACTAAACGAACGGAATTTTCTTGTTCATGTTCGAACATTTACTAAACGAACAAACATAAACGAACTTTCCGCCGAATGGTTCATGAACGTTCGCTGAACGTTCAGTTCGTTTGCAGCCCTAGTGATACTAACATAAAAATAATAATTATCTTGTATGTAGGCATGTCTTTTCTTAAGGAGCAATCATATATTGTCCCATCATTTTAAACTAAGACGTCTTCACCCCTCTCAAATTCCTAATTGTGTATTTGTGTGTCTAAAATGGAAGATTAAAACCTAAGAGCGAACAAGTTAAATAATTATTAAATAGTTAGGAACCATTATGCCCTATATTAATTATGAACGAAGGGGAAAGATTTATAGTTTCAGCCACCAGAGTTTGATAACTTGTTTATTTATTAGTAAATTATCATCAATGTATACACTATTTGTACAACTATTAGAATATTATAGTGTATTTATTAGTAAATATAGTGAATAAAAATTAATAGTTTATAACTTGATGGTTGTTTGAATCACTAGTGTATACCCCACACACATATATAAAATAAGAAACTAATGAAAATCAAGATAAGATGACTAAATGACTCACTTGTGGCTTGATTTAAAATGTGTTATGAATTGAGAATAACATGTTATATAAATCTTTTAGACTAAAAATGCATCAAATGACGATCTTGAACTAAACCTACAAATTAAACAATATAATTACTTACACTAAAAATATATTTGTAACTATTAATGTTGTTGCCGTTGTATAATGTAGTTAATTTGTGTGGAATAACATTTAACTGTGTGGATTATGTACTTGATAAACTGCCCATAGTCTAGAGGTATAGTATTATTGATGATTTCTCTTCGTAAAAAAGTGTGTTTAGATCTCTGTAAGTGTAAATTGATAAAATAATTAAAAGAAAAAGGTGCTCTTAAAAATGTAGTTGATGAACTAACTACTCTTTGACCGTTTGTTTCTTGGTTTGACTTTGCTAGCTTTGTAATTATGAGTTTAATATGATCACTATAAACATGTGTTATATCATAACGATGTGATAATTGCATTTTATAATATATTTTCTAGAGATTTCCTTTGTTGCTATTGATAAGAAGCAAAAACAGTTATAGGCGTCTCTTTGTTTCCACATCTGTATGTTTGGATGCTTAATTATGAAAGGGTTTAAATGAGAACTTTAGAAATCAATGTAAGTCACAAAATTTCAATAACAAAGTATAAATAACAAAAACAAAATAAAAAAATAGTTATTGGATTTGAATAATCTCAACTTTCCTTTATTGGTCAGGATTAATCTCAACTCATAAAATGTTTATGAACACTTTCAACTTTGAGTTTATTTTCCTGCAACGATCTTTTAGTAACTGAGAGTTAGCCTCATTAGTTGTTTGATGACACAGACAACTTATGTGGCCACTAAAAAGAAAGTTGAAATCTAACATCAGGTCTGTCAATCTAAAACTACTGCACCCTAAAACCCATCACTTTTTACTTATTGATCTGAACCACTTGACTCGTTGGAGGTAGATTTCAAGTGACGATGGGGGCTAGACATCGAAAAACATACTTGATGAAGGCTAGGTAGTGGCGAAGTTGAAAAATGTCTCAAAATTGGCCACATTTCATCGAAAAAAACTAACGGGGTTTAACTCTCAGTTAGTATGGGATAGTTGAAAAAAAGAGGTCACAATTAAAGTGTATGTAATCATTTACTGAGTTGTGATTAATCCCGGACAATAGATGAAAGTTTAGATAATTAAAATCCAATGACCCTCGTTTCCCTCTTTCGTAAAAAAATTATAAAAAATAAAAAAAGAACTTGTTTTTTACAAACTTCGTTTTACACATGTATAATACCATATTTAGATATGTGTAAAACCAGATTTACACATGTGTAATGACTAATTTACACATGTGTAAATAACGGGTGGATGATATTTTAAAAAAAAGTATATCAATATGTATGCGTTGAAAAGATAAAAATATACTGAATTTTACGGTGAAAATTTTCTGAAAAAATAATACCGTGAAAAAAGCTATTAGTGTTTATAAAAACATGAAAATGACATGTGACTTACATGTGATGTTAAATGTGTGGCTCATATTAGTTTTTAAAGTTTTCGCAAAAATGATTCTCAAGATAACACACCCCTTTGATTATGTTAGGTTATGTCTCGATTTACTAAGGAAAAACAACCCAAAAACTAATTTAAACCTTTAAAAATCACTAAAGGTTTGGTTTGATGACTTTTTTGTTTCAATATCCTAACCAGACGTTGAACATCATTACAATCTCAAATTAGTTGTTTAATTTTTTTAAAGATAACTCGAGAGTTAGGTTTTTAAAAAAACATATCTTTAAAACCAAGACCATTTGAAGTAGTTGTTGTTAAAAAGGTCCTTTTGTTGGACTTAAAAACTTTATATTCACTTCTAAGCTGCACAAGTAACAATTGTGCTCCTTGCACACATGTAAGATAGATGTATTTATACTAGGAGATGTATCCCACAACATTTAGCACGTGGCCCCTTTGCTTTATTGTACAATTCTCTATACGATTGTTTGTTCCCTTACATATTATATACTGTATTGTTGGGATCCAAAAGGCTTGATGTATCCCTTGTTTATAGTGGTGACAACATTGTATACCTTTGTTGTTTTTCGTTCAAAGTCAACCTTCGCTAGCTGATTTTTTCATGATTGCATGCTCCAAATCCATTGTGCCCAAATTTGTAGTAAAACAATGTGGATCAGAGGTTACGGTATTGGTTATGTGTTTCGTCTAAAGCATTTGGCTCCGAATATGCTGGTTTGAGGGTTGACCCATCAGGTCCCAAGTTGGTTCGTAACTCATGTTTGTTTGTCTCAAATTCTTTTAAGTTAATGGGCCTAAGCTCAAGCTTGGTTCACATCGTTTACATGTTTAAAGAATAAGACCAACATGGATAGCGGTCTACACTACTTGTTCACTCTCTTTTTACACACATATAAATGGTTATAGCTTAAGATATATGTAAAAAGATAGTTATTAACAAAATCTTAAATACTTATTTAATGTTTATTCATCCGTTTAAAAAGAAATAGTGTGTATGTTCGTGTGATGTGACGCAATGACACTAAAGTCGTTAACTACATAAAGTAAATATACACTTACACAGTCGGCGGGGGCATGGTGTAAAAAAATAAAGATCAAACGTTAACACAAACACACACATTGTAGAGTGATAGCCAAGATCCCAATGATTTAAAGTCTATAGTTGTTGGAGCACTTGGGTCTACATGCGGGTCGGGTTTACCCAACCCAACAGTTTTCCCGAACTGATGTCATGAAATTCTACAACCCATGTAGCCACCTTCCATGCAAATGAAGATTCCAATTTCTTTTTATTTCAATTATTATTTAGTTATTTCCAAGTTATCGTAGATTTATTAGTGTTGCAAATTATAAATTTTAATTGTATTTTCCCTAAAGAGTAAGATCATGACATAGTGGGGTAGTGGATGCAATTTCTTTTTTTTAAGTAACTCACGATGTAATTAGGAGGAGAATTTTAGTTTGAGTTTATGTTCTTAGTTTTCTTTTCTTTTCTTTCTTTCTTTTCTTTTTGAAAAACAAGTTCTTCCATTGTTATATCAAGGTTAGCAACTTGAGAGGTGATCTTGGATCCTAAATCAATACATGTGGTGTGACTTTAGCCTGTTCTTGTTTTAGGCTACTCAATGGTTCCATTCGAGGGGTGTGTCTATAACTCGAGTACCGTTATTTTGTGTTCGTTCCAGTTTCGAAACCGACCTTTTTAGCCATTTGAAGCCGGGTGTATATCATAGAGGAGGTGACATTCGTAACTTCATGAAAAAACGAAACCTTGATGTAAACCCAAACGATACGCAGGGAAGCTGATTGATTTGTTCAAAACTTATATTAAAGTCTTTAAAAAAATTCACTACATTGCAGTAGATAGTTCGTTAAAAAAACAAAGAAACTAATAAACAGTAAAAAAGAGAAAAAAAATGATCAATTCATGCAGCTTCATAGGCTTGTGTATTTATGCTTTGACTACTTGTACAACATCGCGACAACTTGGTTTTGAATAAAATTTACATTCAAATGTAATACGAATGAGCATGTTGCAACGGTACACTAGCTATTCATAAAAAATCATACTTTGAAAGTTATAGTAGAAAAACAAAAAAACAAAAAAACACAAGGAAAGAAAGCATTGCGGGTGCAACACGTGTCATATTCAATAACGAACTTAAAAACACCATAACAAACTATAATATTTAAGTTATATATACGACTAAAGAAGAAAGTAAAATAAAAGATTGTATAGAAAGTTATGAGTTGTGTATAAAAGGTGAGTATTATGATGATTGTTGGCACACATTTTTTTCTTAACAATAGTTTTAATCATTTAATTTCATCAAAACTTAACATTATTATTATTATTTCTAACGGTAAACGTACGACCCTGTTTCGAAGGATAGATGTTATCTTAATCGGACTCATCTATTCGTATCCCATCCAGGACCGCACCCTCAACCCCCTCAGTAAGAAACTCATTGCCGAAAAAACCCACAGTCTCAATTCTGAGCATCTTGCTCAGAGTGAAACTTAAAATTATTAAGTATTTAAATTCACATAAATTTTATAAAACAAAAATCAAAATATTTGTCATTATACAATTACCAAAAATGTTTTTCCCCTGTCCCACCTTTGTAGGATCCTAGTGTTTACAGTTGAAGCAAAGCCCCTCTTTCCCCCGCCAAATCGCCACAATCACAACCACAAGAACATCCCACAAATCAGCGAATTTCTACAAGACTTCAAACGTCTCCGATTCCTTAGGGTTTTTCCAACAACAATGTCTCACCAATCGCACACATCCAAAAGCTCCTTTCAATCTCTCACTCTTCACCATTGCTGTCCCGCATCCACCTCGCCGGAGACACCACCCTTATCTCCACACTTCCGGCCACTTTCCGATCACCATCACGCAGCATCAATGCGATTTCAGCTTTTGATCCATGAAGATGATGATACGTAAGCGATGAATGGAACAGAAGTGAGGAAACGTTGATTTGAGAGTTGAGATGGTATGTTTAGTTTTGATTTGACATCGATGTTAGTTTCATATGCTATGTGGAATTGTGCATGTTTAATAGCAATTTGATTTCAGTTTTTGATTTGTGATTGTGGAGATTCGTAATAGAGGAATGGAATTGAAGTGAGGAAGCGTTGATTTGGGAGTTGAGATGGTATGTTTACACTTCTGGTTCCACATCGACGTTAGTTTATATGTTTGTTTAATTACGCATCTCGGTTTTGTAGCTTATTATATGGATGTTGTTGATGATTGTGGTCTGTGGTGTTACTGTGATGTTTTGATTGGAGATCTGGTATTGTTGTGATTTAGGACGTTTAGGCATGGGGCAAATGTGAATTGAGATTTGATTATGATGTTAGATGATATGGCTGCGTGTCTGCTTCTCGTATGAGGCTCTGACATTGGTATTGCTTTCAGTTAGTGTGGAATTAGGTGGGCAAAGTTATACTATGCAAACTTATGTAACTTGCACAGAATTTTAGATGATAAAACAAGCACTAAAAACACACATATACATTACTTGAAATGTGGAGGGTATTACAAGTATTGATAGGGTGTGAAACGGTTACAGACCAACGGACACAATCTTTATATTTGGTGCCAATAACCGCCATTTCTAATGACATTGTTTGACTTTTACTAAGGGGACTATTTGACTATTGTTTTTGAGTATTAATTTGATGTCATGTTTTAGGTCAACAGTTACGTGTTAGCTCGTTTTTTGAGCTTACATTTTGAAATATTTTCCACTTGTTTAGATCATCGCATGATTGAATAGCTATAGCGTCAATTTAATTGGCAATTTCTATGTTGCCTCTTTCACTTTATCTCTGTGTGCACTGAACTACTTCAAATGGACCGATGAAATTTATACGATCATGAAAAGTGTATTGATTATCCTTCCGACACGCATGTCCATGGCAATCCTACCTGGGACACAATCATTGGTGGGAGAGGAGGGGGGGGGGGGAGATAAAAGCTTTATGCACAACCAAAAACTAAAATCATGCATCTTGTTTACATATTGGTCTTTTTTATCATGCAAATCATTTAATAATCTTTTCATCCCTTTGGTTGTCTCTATGCATCATCCTTTTGCAGACCCCAATCTTGACCAATGATGACCGAGTTTGACACAAATATGCATGAGGCGCTGCCTCAAGGCCTCGAGGCGTTTTTCTGATCGCCTCTAGAGCCTCACGCCTCAGGCACTACTTTTAAAACCAAGGCTGTGCGTGTAATGAAAGTACTTGCTTTTTCTTACACACACAGTTATACTTGTAAAGGTGATTATACAAGCATAATAGGTGAACCCTTTCAGATATGAAGAGGGAATGATCATCCATCAAAAGACCCAATTATGGTTGTGCAAAGAAGTATGGTTTCTGAAATGAAATCACTCAATACCCACAAAACATGATAGTTATCTTTCCAAGCAGGAATTCACTTCAACATTGTTGTTGACGAATTTAATCATAATTGCCTACCCAAATTTAATGTTTGTTTAACTGGGCCTTTACACAATGTGGATCACTACTTTATACGGTCAAGCATTTCTAGGGTCACGGATAGAAGATAGCATATTTAGATGAAAAGATGCATTCAATATTTGGTCATGGAATTTTATTACTTTGGAGCATAACAGAAGCATCTGCTTAGCTTATATTGGAACATTAAGCAACCAGCAGAAGTTAATCTAATTTTTAGCATATATTTCATTCTTTCAAGATAACTTTCATATTATGTTTATTGATACATGATATGCTGCAATTCGAATAGTATTTTGTGTTGTCAAATGCAGTTGTTTTTACTAGCACAGCATGATTAGATCTGCATACAAGTGACTAAATGCTTTATATTTTCTATGAGAGTTAAGTTTGAATATTCTCCCCTAAACATTTGGCATTTGATGGGTTGAATTAATATGCAGGCTGCTACAGTTAATATAATTCTAGGTACTCACGTATGGGTGGAAGACCCAACAGTATGTTGGATTGATGGACAGGTTACTAAGATTAATGGACAGGAAGTTGAGATCGAAACAACTGATGGGAAGAAAGTAAGATGATTTTACACTCTGTCAATTAAGGATTAGTTTCCTTTTAATTTTTTCAATCAACTGTATTAAGTCAGAAACCTCGAACCTGGAAATAATGATTAAAGCACAGAACCTAAAGAATAGCTCTTCTTGGGCTTTCAATAAAAAGTTGACATTTAGCCTTTTAAGAAACTTCATGAGCTCCATATAGAGGTAATTAAGCATACATGCCAAAAAATTACATTCAGCACTCCTGTCACTAAATCAGTTATGCACCAGCATCACAAGTATTTTTAATTTTAATATCTAGACTAATAAAAGTGCAAAAAAGAGTACAAGGGTATGTAGTATGAAAGTAAAAAATCAAAGTTGAAAGTAAAGAACTATGTCCTAGTTTCTTAACTCTGGAATCTTTCCCTTAATTGTTTACAGGTTGTTGCAAACTTATCGAAGATATATCCGAAAGATGAGGATGCTCCAGCTGGTGGAGTTGATGACATGACTAAGCTTTCTTATTTGCACGAACCTGGAGTTCTTCAAAATCTGTCCACAAGATTTCAACTCAATGAAATCTATGTAAGGATATCTCTAAATCTAATTCATTAATCGATTTATTATTGCAAAATTTGGTATGTGTTACTATAGCTACGGTCTATGATAATGCCGAATTAAACTCTGATATCATGACAGACTTATACTGGAAATATCCTCATCGCCATTAACCCATTTCAAAGATTGTCTCACTTATATGAAACTCATATGATGGAACAATACAAAGGAGCCCCACTGGGGGAACTAAGTCCTCATGTTTTTGCAATTGCTGACGTTGCTTTCAGGTAATTTTACATTCTTCTTGCCTTGTAAAAACTAACACTGTAATGATTATACAAACAATTTTACTTGAGATGAATCAGGGCAATGATTAATGAAGGAAAAAGCAACTCGATCTTGGTTAGTGGTGAAAGTGGGGCTGGTAAAACTGAAACGACTAAAATGCTTATGCGCTATTTAGCCTATTTGGGTGGCCGTAAAGGCACTGAAGGAAGGACAGTTGAGCAGCAAGTTCTAGAAGTAAGATGGCAAATTCTCCTATGTTGTCTCTATGTATTATGAAGACATTTATGTGCTAAATTAAATAATTAGTGGAGGTTAGTATTTGTCACCCCTGTTACAACAGGTTTAAGCATTTTCTCTCTTAAAGAACCTGTTCAAACCTCAAGGTTATGCTTTCCATGTTCTAAAATGCAACAAGTTAGGCTTTATAAAGTTTTATAAATGTCTTAAAGTTAAGGTAGTCAAGCCACATCTATGCAAAAGAGCTCGACTACGTGGAAGTTAGAAATATGATAGATATCAAGTTGAGTTGGTAGAGGATGCTACAGTTTCTTAATCTCCAAAGATGGCATATTTATAGAATTATGTACCACGATTTGAAACTGTCTAATCTTTGTGAATACAAATTCTTTCTCTTCTGTTAGACCCTTGATTGATAGAAAATAAAATGATGAATTTTTTAAAGAACAAAATTTAGGACAATAATTCACCTAATAAGCTAAGGAGTAGGTGATGAGCCTTCTAGTATTTGCTCCACCAAAAAAGTTATTGAAATAAGTTTATGCTTGCTGGTATTTTATTTGCTTTGTGGTGCTAACTAGTAACTTACTCAACTCTCTTGTTTAAATGCAGTCAAATCCAGTTCTGGAAGCATTTGGAAATGCAAAAACTGTTAGAAATAATAATTCAAGGTGCAGTACCAGTTTATGTTTCAAACTAAAGAGAGCCTTTATAACTGCATTAATTAAATGTGAAATTATGTTGTCACCGACTGATCTTTCTTTCATTCTCTTTTCTTTCTTTTCTTTTTTTTCTCCCTTTTTCTGCAGTCGCTTCGGAAAATTTGTTGAGATTCAATTTGATAAACATGGAAGAATATCTGGAGCAGCCATCCGAACATACCTCCTTGAAAGATCTCGTGTTTGCCAGATTTCAGATCCTGAACGCAATTACCACTGTTTCTATCTTCTATGTGCAGCACCTCCAGAGGTAGATTTACTAAAATACACTTTTCATTATTAAAATTCTATCTAATAATGAATTATAAATATTTTCAGGAAATTGAAAAATATAAACTGGGAGATCCTAAAACATTTCACTATCTCAATCAATCAAATTGCTACCAACTTGTTGGTGTAAACGAAGCTCATGATTATCTTGCCACTAGAAGAGCCATGGATGTTGTTGGAATAAGTGACACAGACCAGGTCATACAATCTTCACTACACACAAATATACATATGTATGTATAATATTATATCTGGGATAATGCATACATAGGCCACCCAAGTATTGAAAAGTTTTCACTAAGGTCACCTAAATATTAATACACCTTAAGAGATCACCAAGTATCAATTTGGTTTCCTTTAACTAAAATAAAAAACTCCCATATTTGAAAGTTTTCATTAAGGCTGCCCTAATATTAAAGCGGCTTTAAAGATCATCCAAGAATTAATTTGATTTCTTTTGTATAGATTTAGGCAAAAACTACATGTGTGTGAAAATTGTAAAATGACAAGATGCTCCTGAATTTGAAGATTTTGTCAAATTTAAAGTTGGAAATGATAATACTGACCCTGAATTTCCCAATTATGTTTTGACAATCCAGCTAGAAAAGATTGTTTTGGGTAGTTTTTGGGTATATTTTTGTTATTTTAGAACTCTAGATGTTTACAAAACCTATAAGTTTAGTTGCTTTTGGCATTTTACAATTTCCACCAAGTATTTTGCTAGATTATTTACTGTTATTCTAATTAAACAGCAACAACATGTTCTCCTATCTTCCAAGAAGCAATTTTCCGACTTGTTGCTGCAATTCTCCATCTTGGTAATGTCCAATTTATCAAAGGAAAAGAGGTTGATTCATCCCTCCTGAAAGATGACAAGTCGAAATTTCATTTGAAGATGACAGCAGAGTTACTCATGTGCGTTTATGTATTTCTTTCTTTCTTTAATTTTACAAGAATATATGTATGTGTGTATACATATATGCATGTATGCAAGTATTATCCTTTCTGCATTGCTGACTTGCTGTTATATGAATTGTAGGTGTGATCGTGACGCGCTGGAGGATGCACTGTTAAAACGTGTGATGGTCACCCCAGAAGAAGTTATTAAAAGAAGTCTTCCTCCTGATGCAGCAACCACTAGCAGGGATGGCTTGGCTAAGACATTATATTCCCGCTTATTTGACTGGTATTTCGAGCCTCTTTTGCATAGTATGTTGTTCTGTGTACATTTATTACAACAACTTGAATTACTAAAGTGGTTCTGAAGGTGCATGATTATCTAATCTGCAGGTTAGTTGATAAAATCAATATGTCAATCGGACAAGATCCAAATTCAAAGTCTCTGATTGGTGTTCTCGACATTTATGGTTTTGAGAGCTTTAAGCAAAATAGGTAAATCTGATGTGCTGGAATAATTATATATATGGCTTCTTCAGTGATATGATTGTGATGATCAACAAGAGTTATCATGTGCAGTTTTGAACAATTCTGTATTAACTTTACTAACGAGAAGCTGCAACAACATTTCAATCAGGTGCGATTTCTAGCTTTTCTTACATATTTGGTCAATGTCTATTCTTTCTTATTTCTGAACCGATCATTGATGCTTATTGTTCTTTTTGATTTCATACAGCATGTGTTCAAGATGGAGCAAGAGGAATATACCAAAGAGCAAATTGACTGGAGCTATATAGAATTTGTTGATAATAAAGATGTTCTAGAACTTATCGAAAAGGTTCATATTAATTCAAAGTTTGAAGTGTTCAATAAGAAATAGTTTCTATGTGATCATTGCTACATGTGGATATATGTTGACATATTGTATAATCTACAATCCAAATTATAACTATAGACATTATGCTTTAATGGTTGTACAACATTTGCAGAAACCTGGTGGAATTATTGCTCTGCTTGATGAAGCCTGGTATGCAGTATTTACAGCTCACACACATATATCTTTTGATCCAGTTTCTTGCATATTTACTTTAAAGGATGGTTTAGGAAAACAATGATTTTTGACCTAGGCTTTTTACTAGCTTATAACTACTTCTCTGTTGCCAGCATGTTTCCAAAGTCAACTCATGAAACATTTGCACAAAAGCTTTATCAGACATTTAAAAGCCACCCACGGTTTGTCAAACCCAAATTGGCTCGCAGTGATTTCATCATTTCTCATTATGCTGGAGAGGTAATTAAAATTTTTATTTGTACTATATCCAAGTTGCAAACCTTCATCAAAACCTGAAGTACGTGCTTTATATGCATATTCAGGTTCATTATCAGTCTGAACTGTTTCTAGACAAAAATAAAGATTACGTTGTTCCCGAACATCAAGATTTGTTGTTGGCTTCCAAGTGCTCTTTTGTAGCAGGACTTTTCCCTCCAATCCCTGAGGAAACAAACAAATCTTCAAACAAATCTGCTAAATTCTCATCGATAGGTTCTCGTTTCAAGGTGATTTTTCTCTTAAATCATGAAATGCATAATTTTCTCCATCCAAAAAGAATAGAAGAAATTTATCAAAAGAAATATGTCATGTGAGAATAAATCTGGGTTTCGACATTGTTTTTATTAATGCAGCTACAACTTCAACAATTAATGGAAACTCTGAACTCCACAGAACCACATTATATTAGATGTGTAAAGCCAAATAATCTTCTTAAACCTTCCATCTTTGAGAATGCCAACATCATGCAACAATTGCGTTGTGGGGTGAGTGAATTCAAAGTGACAATATTTTAACTCATTTTAGTAATTTTTAATCTCATATAGAGTGCTTTTAACTCATCATGAAGGGTGTTCTCGAAGCAATTCGTATAAGCATGGCTGGATACCCAACTCGCAAGAGTTTCTTTGATTTCCTTAATCGATTCAGTCTTCTTGCTCCAGAGGTTTTGGGAGCGAAGTAAGTAGAATTCATTGTGATATCTAGTTAGAACAATGCTGCATATAGGCATGCATCTGTTCTTACATTGAGTTTGTTTCTTATATCAACAGCCTTGATGCAAAAGATGCATGTAAAAAGATTATTGAGAAGATGAAGCTTCAAGGGGCTCAGGTAACATAAGTTAGAAATTAGTAAAATAATATATTTGCATACAATCCTTATTTCTTAACGACATACTATTCTTATATTGACTGCTAAGTAAACAAAGATTTAATCAATAGCTAGATATAGTCAGGGTTAATGAACATGATACATATTTTACTTTTATTTTAGTGTTGCTCTCCGTATCTTTTGTACAATAAGGTTATGGCAGTCGCCAGTTTACAGACCTCTTAAAAACTACAAAAAGAGCAAATAACACGAAAGGGTCCTGCATGCAATATATATATAGTTCCACTCAGAGATATTTCACAAATCATTGTACTAAAGAAGGTGTATCATTGTTAGGACAGATTGGGAAAACAAAAGTTTTCCTTAGGGCTGGTCAGATGGCAGACCTAGATGCACAGAGAGCTCAAATACTTAACACCGCAGCCAAGAAAATTCAAAGAAAGATAAAAACTCATATTACTAGGAATCGTTTTCTTGCTTTGAGGAAAGCTTCTATTTCAATGCAATCTCTATGCAGAGGTTTGTCTTTCTAGATAACTTCACCACTTGAAATGTTTTTTCTTACATAACTTCCCATGATTCTTTGTATATTTTTGGATTCTATCAGTCAAACTTGGGGAGTTTGTATTTAAAGGTAGCAGACTTTCATTAAATCTAGTTAGGGTAATATTGAATTTAATAACTCCCAAATATCTACAAACCCTCATAAGTTCTTATTTGAAGTAAGAAACTTAACTTTTTTCCATCTTGGGTAATCATCTATAAGTTGTTTTCTAGTTTAAGGTAACAAACTTTCAACTTTTTTTTGGGTAAGTTTGTGCCTGAAAATGGTTATTTCTACCTCGTTGTCCAATCTATTACTTACCTATGTCAAGTTCTACAACTACCCAGAATAGAAAAAAATTGTGAACTTACAAATTTTTGAAGAAAATTTAATATTACCCTAAATAGAATTTCAATAAAAGTCCGTACCTTTTAACACAATCAGCCATATAAAATTCTACTTACGCATTGTCTTTTTTGCATGCCATGTTACTGCTATCATGTTTCCTCCATTTATCTTATCAATAGTTTCACTCCCCCTCTCTTTGTGTTCTTTGTAATAGGAAAGCTTGCTACTAAATTATTCGAACACATGAAAAGGCAGGCTGCGTCACTTAACATACAGAAAAATTATAGGAGACATTCATTATCGATGTGGTACAACAGGCTCAAGCTCTCAGTCATAGTTCTCCAGACAGGCTTGAGAGCAATGGCTGCTCGTAACGAATTCAGACATAGAAAGACAACTAAAGCAGCACTTCTTGTGCAAGTCAGTACTTGGTATTATTTGTTGCATGTTAAAACCAAACCTTTTCTTTTTTTACTATAATGAGTCATATTTGCAGGCCAATTGGCATCGTCATAGAGACTTTAAATACTATAAGAGACTGATGAGGTCAGCAATCGTTACACAAACCCGATGGAGGGGGAGAATTGCTAGAAAAGAGCTTCGGAAACTTAAGCAGGTTTGTAGCTCATATCACCGATTTAACCTTTTTGGATATTAGTTGTGATTTCTTAGGCGACCCTACTATTTGAGTGGGACTTTGTTGGGTATGTATGTATGTTTGTTTGTTTAGTTGTGAATGTTTAGGCAGTCTTTGATTTGCAATCAGTAATCGCCGAGTATGTTTGATACTAGGGTGGAATGGGAATGCAAATTCAGTTTCTAAGCCCACCTTTTTTGGCAGGTATTGAGAAGCCCCAATTTTGAGTATTAACTCCTAACTTTAAAACTTATACCTTCATATCAAACCCCTGTTGTCATTCCCATCAAGTTCCCTTATTCCCAATCACATTATCTAACACCACCTTGTGCTTTGTTTGGTTAGCATAGCACTCTGTTTCGTAGGTAATAGAAACTAAATGAAGATGATTGAACCAATAGGAAAACATGATTTTTTTGCGCTGGTTCTGTTAACAAGTGTGGATGTAAAAGAGAAATTTTATTGAGATATCTAGTATGTTACAATCTACCGGTATATATAGACAAAACAACTAATCGACTAAGCTAATGTGCCTAACCCTAATGACGGCTAACCCCAATATATTCTAACAATAAGAAAATCTCCTTATGTGGGGATTGTGTCTTCAGTTAAATGGCAATGTGAAGATCCCTCATTGTTATGGCCTCAGTTAATGTGAGTACACCCATACGCATTTACTGTATAAAAATGAGACAAGACATGATGTAAGCATGTATTTGTATAATATTGGGTTTTTTGGAATTTAATCCTCTTCATTTTCCCCATTCAGTTACATCAAAGTCCCATGCATTCCATTTTTATGTTGTTAGTCGCTCATTTTCAATATATACAGCGTGCAAGGGAAACGGGTGCACTCCAGGAAGCAAAAGATAAGCTTCAAAAGCAAGTGGAAGACCTCACTTGGCGTTTACAATTAGAAAAACGCTTGAAGGTAATGGTAGTCTGATACAATATGCTTTTCATGTATGGCTACAAAATATCTGTGTGGAATTTCGTTAGCAGGAGCTAAACAAGGATTCATCACATAGAAAACATATGCTTGAATTTTGACAAGATGTGAATGCAATTGTACAGACCGACTTAGAAGAAGCAAAAGGACAGGAAATTCAGAAATTGCAGAACTCGCTGCAAACCATGCAGGCTAAACTTGAAGAAACAAATGAATTGCTTACCAAGGAACGTGAATCTGCGCAGAAAGCAATTGAGGAAGCCTCAGCTATTGTTAAAGAAACTGCCCCAATTCATGTAGAAGACACAGAAAAGATTGACAAACTAAGTGCAGAAGTGGAAGAATTGAAGGTAGTGTAGGTTGCAAATGAATTTTATATCCCTTATTTAACTCATTTACAAGGTGTTGATTTTAATGCTGCTACAGAATTAGACTAAGTATATGGAATTAAGTTCTGAAGTAGTTACCAACCGTATGCTGCTAGAAAGATTATCTTTACAATTGCTAGCTCGTAAAATAGGTTGTATGTAGAATGAAAAGAGGAAGTTCTAAAATTTTATTAAATTTTAATGTACATGAACTGGATTTTACTAAATGAAAATTAGAGTACAAGTGACTATCAGTTAAATTCCATCACCTGAGTTATGAAAGACAATGGTAGATAAGGCTGTTTTATTTCTTACTGCTTTATATTTTGAATGCAACCATACCCAAGTTAAGAAAAATTTACCTCATGCTCATTCTCTCCTGGTTACCCTCTTGTCATGCAGAGTTTGTTAGAATCAGAGCGAAACCGAGCTAATGAATCCGAAAAGAAGTGCACTGAAGCCCTTGAATCAAGTGAAAATAAGCAGCTGAAGTTGGAAGAAACTGTAAACAGGGCAAATCAACTTCAAGAATCTTTGACTAGGTAACCATTACAGTTAAATTCATCATAATAAGAACAAATTTCCTTAGGCTTACTTTGTTTTAAGCATTAAAGAAGTGAATCAAGAACTATAGGTGTGCTTTAATTTAAGTAAATAATCCAACAACAAAATATTAGATTAATCACAGATCATGAGTAAAACACTAGTTTTTTCATTAAAATAAGCTGATCAGTTACAACGTACGATAAAGACTTATTACTCATCACTCTTTTCCAACAACTTAAATGTTAAATATTAAACCATGATTTTTGCACAACTATAATATAAATCTTTCTTGTTAGGCTTGAGGAGAAGCTCACCAACATAGAGTCAGAAAACAAAGTTCTTCGCCAGCAAGCTTTAACAATGGCACAAAATACCAAGCTACAGGCAGCACGATCAAAATCAATAAGGGTACTCATAAGATTCTTCATTTTCATCTTTAAGATATATTCTAATACTTACGTCTCTATTTTTTTTTCTTTCTTTTTGAAAACAACAGAGGACCGAAAGTATAAAATCTCAGTCTGTGGTAAGTCAAAGTTTTTAAAACATTAATCATGGTTTCTAACTTTCTATATGTTTTCATAACTATATACCTTATATACATGATTAATGTAACCCATTTTCATAATTTCTTTATTAAAAATATTACAGGATCTTCATAGCCCGTCCATGCAAATGAGGGATGCTGAAGTGGAAGAGAGACCACAAAAGTCACTTAATGAGAAACAACAAGAATATCAGGATTTGCTTATTCGATGTATTGCACAACCCCTAGGATTCTCAAAAGGACGACCTGTTGCTGCATGCATCATATACAAATGTCTCAGACAGTGGCGGTCATTTGAAGTTGAAAAAACCAGTATTTTTGATCGTATAATTCAAACCATAGGCCAAGCAATTGAGGTATGAATTTCAGGTATCATATTTTCATTCAGTATAGTTATTCTTAATATAAATTTCCTTTTGAATGCAGACACAAGATAACAATGAAGTCTTAGCCTATTGGTTATCTAATGCATCAACTTTGCTGCATCTGTTGCAACGCACACTGAAAGCTAGTGGTGCTGCTGGTGCTCCACCGCACCGAAGACCAACATCAGCTACCTTATTTGGAAGGATGACTCAGGTAAACGGAAGAATTTTTTTTTAAAAAGAATTAAGGGAAAACAAAATAATATTAGTTGGTATTTAAAGTGTACTAGCATTTGTTGACTTTGTAGAGCTTTCGTGGAACTCCACAAGGTGTAAACATTTCGTCAATAGATGGGGAGTCGACTGGTGCATCTGACACATTACAACAAGTTGAAGCCAAGTACCCTGCTTTGCTATTCAAGCAGCAATTAACAGCATACGTTGAAAAAATATATGGTATGATACGTGACAACTTAAAGAAAGAGATTTCTCCATTGCTTGGATTGTGCATTCAGGTACATAATTATTGCTAATTTAACTTCAGTCACAAAATATTTCTTCTTAAGTTTGTTTGAAGGTTTAACATCTTATGATATGTGAGTGGTTTAGGCACCAAGAATATCCAGAGCAAACTTGCTAAAGGGGACTGCTGTTGCACTAGCAAGTGCTGCTTCTCAGGATATTCTAATTGCTCACTGGCAAGGGATCGTCAACAACATTGGATGCTTCTTAAACATGCTGAAATCTAACAATGTTAGTGCACCGTCCTCTCGTGTTTGTTTCTCTATTACCATGTGGCTAACATAGAGGTGGCATTTTCGGCCCATTTACTCACAAATTTGTCAAGTTGGGTCAAACGGTTTAAATGGAAAAAAGCAGCTTAAATGGAAAAATGCCAAAAGCCGCCCAAAGTGTATTTTTAATCATATTTGACACATTAGTTATTTAGAAATTAATTCAAAGTTATTGGCCAAACAATGTTTCTGCTCAAACTGGTCCTTTTCAAGCCATGCAAATAATTGCCCCTTTTGACCTGATATCCAACCTGCTTGACCTGTCCCATCCATTCTGTGACCTCTAGGCTGACCACTTGTTTTTTTCTTTCACATGATTGGTTGTGCTTGTAGTGCTCCCACTTCGTTTGCTTTGGTATATCTATCTTTTTGCATCGTATGGCATGGTTAAATTCTTCTTATTTTCACCGTGACTAGTTTTAGCCTTTTTCTTCTCTTGTTTTGAAAGCCCACATTATTGTCTTTCTGGCAAGTTACATGTGGTTAGAAAATTGGCAGGCCATACGGAAACAAGAACCGAAAGACGTCATTGAAGTTCTAATGTAGGACTTTAACTTCTTTGAGCTGAAACAGACTGTGTAGCTACTCTGAACTTTTATTTTAATGCTTCAATTTATAGAAGCTACACATGTGCTCATTTCATCGGTTCATTTATGAAACGTTTGTGATTCTTCCCTTTCGTGCGTACATCAGTATGGTCTGAAACTGTGCCACCAGTACAGCTATATATCCTAAAATTTTGTTTTCTAAACTTCTGGGTTTACATTGTATCATTTTTGCAACTTCATATTAGAGTCAATCACTCACATACATAAACATACAAAATTATAATTTTACTTTCATATCTTCATCATATGAATTAAGTTGATTTTGTTAGTTTTTTCTTACTCCCAAAGGAACTAGATTGTCATGAATTCTCTTAGGATCCAAATAAGGGGAAAAAAAATAATGCACACTATATCATGCAGCAAACATTTATTTGTTGATGTTTTTGTGGAAGGTAAGAGAATACATGTGATTGTTTTACCTGTTCATTTAGTTGTTTGAGAGATTTTGTAACCATCGAATTTTGGATCTATGAACACATTATATTTTCACATCCAACCAGACACTAATCACCGCAACAACTAATATAAGGCGTTATTTGTGGCCTATTTTAGACTTATATTATGTGTGAATAAGCTTTCAGGTATTCCTCTTTGAAAGTGTATTATTGCCTTCTCTTTTGTTTTTTTTGTTTTGGCATTGTGATAATTATAAGACACACTGTTCTCACACCGCTTAATTTGTAAGCCACATGTTGCTTTGTCTAATATTTTAATTTTCTTTATCGTATGATACTGAAAACTTTACTCACATGACGTATTTTCTCTTTGTAGGTACCACCATTTTTGGTTCGTAAAATCTTCACGCAGATATTTTCTTTCATCAATGTACAATTATTCAACAGGTTCTGAGACAAGAAGCTTCTAAATACACCTATATCCTTACTGGGTGAAACCTTGTTCATTTATCTTAAATTTTATGAAAAACGGTTGCAGCCTTCTGTTGAGACGAGAGTGCTGCTCTTTCAGTAATGGGGAATATGTCAAGGCAGGATTGTCTGAATTGGAACAGTGGTGCTACAAAGCAACTGAAGAGGTAAACTTTTCTTTGTCTCCTTACATCATAGCATATGTTCTTTTCCTTATATTTATTAGCTGTTTTTCCAAAGTTAGAGCTTCAGGATATATACGTATATATATGGGGGAGGGATAAAACTCAAAGCAGTATATATTGCAAGAACACACACAAAATATGAACCACTGATCAAAAAGTTGAATGGCTCACATTTGTTCTGCGTATTCTAGCAAAAATTTAGTGTTTTAAAAGGATCACCTCTCTCTCTCTCTCTATGTGTGTGTGTGTATTATGTATGTAGGGTAGGTTAATATATGAGCTTGACCCAATTGTATAGTGGACTTCGCTCATTAGAGTTTTTTGTAACCGTGTATCTACCCCATCAGGTTTTCCTATTATTACTGACTTTTGAGAAATCAAATTCCAGTATGCAGGATCAGCTTGGGATGAGCTCAAGCACATAAGACAAGCTATTGGGTTCCTGGTATTTCATCTTGTTTTCTAATTGTCTATCCTCATATATTTAGTCCTGAAACTATATAATTTGTGAGCTGTCAGTCAACAGTTTTCACTTGTTGGTTTAGGTTATTCATCAAAAGCCAAAGAAGACACTGGATGAAATAAGTCATGATTTGTGCCCAGTAAGTCTCAGGTCTCATATATCAATAGAGAACATTAGACATTGATGCAATATTAAATTGATGGTAAAATCATTCCACCTGCAGGTTCTTAGCATACAACAGCTCTACAGAATCAGTACTATGTATTGGGATGACAAATATGGCACACATAGTCTATCTCCAGATGTATTTACCATATGAATAGTTTTTATTAAATTAATCAAACCCATGTCTTAGGCTGTATCAAGATATTAGAGGTGGCAAAACAGGCAGGTTGGCTGATGGGTCAAAACGGGCCGGGTTGGTTGATCTGGAACACATTTTGTTCACATTCTAACCTTTTTTATGAATAAGTTCAGTGCTAAAAATGTTGTTAAATAATCACCTAATTTGTGTGCATTAACAATACCCTTTGGGCAACTTTGGATCCATTTGACCCATGTGTACTGTTAGAACCAAAACACAACCCGCACACTTCATTGGTCAAATTGCCACCTGTAAAAGATATGAGGCCGACCTTGAAGAACACCTAAGACGTAAACCGGTTTTGACAGGTAATTTCCAAAATGAGGGTGCTGATGACTGAAGATTCAAACAATGCTGTCAGCAGCTCATTCTTGCTGGATGATGACTCGAGGTTGACCATTTGACATTGGTTTGTAGCAATATTTCTCTTAACTGTTATCTCTATTTATTGAAACATTTTGTGTGCGATGGTGCAGCATCCCTTTCTCTGTTGATGACCTCTCCAAATCAATGGATCAGATCAATATAGCAGATGTTGAGCCGCCACCACTTATTCGTGATAATTCGGGTTTCAGTTTCTTATTGTCACGAGCTGAATCATGATCATTGGGTTTCAGTTTCCCATTATAGTTCACTTATCTGGAAGTTGACCCGTGATAGTAGGTTGGATTTTAGCAGAATGTTTGGTCTATTTTTTCTGCAAAATCAACAAAGAGGAGTGTATTCGTAATGAGTATAATGCTTTTTACAGTGCAAAAATCATGAACATGTCACCAGCCAAGAACGTCGACAACACTCGCATTCATGACGCTCCCCAACGATGACCAAAAATTAATACAAGAAAAAAACACTATATTTTTCAAGAATGTGATCTTGAACAAAATAGTGTGGCTTTCTATGATTTATAATAACACAATGTTGATTACCTTGTAAAGATGAACAAAGGACATTCAATCTTTTGAAAAATGACTTGTTAAAAGCATTGTCAATTTCTTGCAGGAATGTTACTGAAATATCCCACTGCTGATAACACTATTACTACAAAAAAAAAAAAAAATTAAGCAAACAAATAAACCACTTTCCTTATCAATTTCTGAACTCACTAAGTAACTTTTATTTGAACATAAAAACAAAATTCAACTAAAAACAAATGAGCTTTGTAGTGGGTTGGTTGGTTTTGACTATATAAAGTCATAATAGGTTAAAATAAGTTATTTTACTTAAAACAATATGAGCATTGAGTCAACATGCATTAAATAATGGATTCTAATTTGTGGTTTACTTGGTTGCTCTTAATTTGATTATAGAAATTCATAATAGGTTATAAGTTATTTTGGTGTTAGACACATGCTTATGATGATTAGTGCATTGATGAGCGTTAATAGCCCTTGTAGTGTGTTAGTTGGTCAATAAAGTATCATTAGGTCATAACAAGTTATTTTGGTGTTAGGCATATGCTTTTGATGTCTACTAATAGTACACTAAATTCCTTAATTAATGGGTCTTGTAATGTGTTAGCGAGTTCATTTAGATTGCATTACACCAGGTCAAAACACATTATTTTTGTGTCAAAGATAATGATTATGATGACTAGTAACTAATGAGTCTTAATTTGTCTTGTAATGTGTTAATGAGTTGGTTTTGGTTGCATAAAGACCATTAAGTCAAAACAAGTAACATTGGGTCTTAACAGATAAATACAAGACCACACATTACTATGTGTATACCCTAGTTTGATTTCACTTAAAAGCATTTGTGAACAAAGGATCATCTACAGAGGTGGGAAAAATTTTATGTAAATGACATTCACATCTTTTAAACACATAGAAAGTCTAGACGAGCACACACGAGCTAGGCTATCACATGCAAAGATGAGATTCCAAGACCATCTTTGGTGAATTTTAGTTTCAATGCCACTAATTTCAATATCCAAGATACATCTCCCTTAAAGTGATCCCAAGACAAACAAATAAAAAGCTTAGAGGAAAATCTTATCTGTTATCACTGACGGATTACCGAGAATGTTCCATCTAAAACCTTTCCCATGGATCACGACCCATGGACGTTCCCATGGATTATTGAGGGAAGTTACCATTGATGTTTTCGTTGGATTTGTTAGCGTTGATGGTCTAACTGTGATAACCTTAACTGCCCGGTTATGGTGTCTGTCGGTAATCAATGACATGGTATTTTTAAATTTTCTTTTTTCTATTTTTTTTGGGTTTTAAACTAATGGCATCTGTTGGTAGTTACCGACGTTCATTGGTCATAAGTCGTCAATGATACTCAGTTTTCTTATAGTGACCAAGAGATTACCAAAAAGAATCTTTGATTTTTCCTTTTCTATTTTGATTTTTGGTTTTTAATGGTTTGGGATGATACTAATTATTCTAGAAGTGTTCTTTTTCCTCGGCTATAAAGCCTCCACACTCTTCCACTACACTTTCTTACTTGTTTACTTTACTTGTCCCTCTCAAAAACACATACATTCAACTTTCAAAGAAACTAAATTAGTACATGTGCAATGGATCACAAGTTCAAAAGCAATTGGGAAACTTCCAACTTCATCTTTTATCAAAAAGATCATTCATCATCATCATCATGTAGTTATCAAGGCTATTCATGGGCTCGAAGAAACTTCACTTGCAACTTTTGCAACAAAGAATACAAGTCCGCACAAGCTCTTGGTGGTCACATGAACATTCATCGTCGCGATAAAGCCAAACTCGGGCTCTCATCACACCATCCAAACCCTAATTACCCTAACCCTAATAACATATCACCACCTTCACCCGCGGTCCGCTATTTACCTTATCATTCTTCTATTACATTCCCTATGACAAAAGATGAACACCCGAAGCTCCCATTGCTCGCTTGTTCGCGACGAGAGGTCATGCAAGAGAGCATGAGTGTGACAATGGAAGAAGAACATGAAACTAGGGTTTGGAAGAAGTATGAAATCTTGAACATGGAAATGGAGATGGGTTTGATTAAAGATGGAAACATTGAGTTGGATTTGGAGCTTCGACTCGGGCGATGATCGATCTTGATGATGATCATTCATTTTCGATTATGTGTGTTATTGTTTGTTTAGGGTTTTAATTCTTGTTGTTTACTAGCTTGTAACTTCTTTTACTTTTGAGTTAAATTGATGTTTTCTAATCTTTCGGAGGAAAAAATTTACTTTTGTTAAAACTCAGGGAGTAAAATAGAAATTAACTATTTACTTTGTTTCACTTCATAGTTATCTAAATCTCTTTCTCTTTCGCTCTAATCAAATATTGTGAGAATTGAGAACCAACTTGCAAGAACTAATTTAAATCACACATTAATGCATGTATTTATTAGAAGTTCTAAATCATGACTATTATAACACAACGCATGTTATATTGTTATGTGCATGTCTTTGAATTGATACACAGTTGTCACGTATGTAATGTATAAATGTTTGTGGAATTTGTTTAAAAAAGAAAGAGTGTATAATTATTTAGCGAAAAGAATTATTAAAATTAAAGTTTGGACATACCCCTTAACTTTTTTTAGACGTGACGTTGTAATCATGCAAAAAAAACTTCCAATATTATATAGATATTTTATCCAGCAAAACGTATATCACATTAATAAAAGAGATAAAATGTTATATCTACGGTACAATTTTTCATAAGAAAACTAGAGTATATAAAATATATCTAACGTAACGTACGTTAAAGAAATTTAACGGAACTCATTTTTTATTGAATTTTGAAATAAACAGAAATGCATGTAACTAATATTTTTCCTCTCTAGTCCTATCAAACATATATATTCTAAGATTATGTTAGTAATAATTATGTCACTGTAGCAATCACACACACCGGAATACGCATTTTAACAACAAAGTGAGATACAATCATATAAACGTATAGACATTTATGTGTTATTGTATGAAGTCATAAGTAAATGTTGACCAAAGTTGTAAGCTTTATGTCAGCATGTTGAATGATGGTTTTGATTCTTACCTCAAAATGATAGAATAATTTTTTAACATCACTCTTTTTTCTATGCTTGCTCTCTCTTCGATCTCTCATCTTTCACATTCATACTTATATTCATCATTTGTATAAATTTGTTCTTTTCCTTCATTTTTATAAAGAAAATAAGTTTCTTCAATATACAAGAGACCATATCCGAAAGCTAAAACCTTTCATATAACTAATTGAGTAATTTTATATTAAAAATTAATTCACTAATTAGCAAGAAATTTAAGGAATGTGAATTACTTAATTAGTGTTTTAACCATACTTTTTTAAAGATATTTATGTTTTTATTCATTTATGTTATAAAGTTAAATTGAATAATAACTATTAATAAAGTGTCATATAGGTAAAAAGAGTCATAAAAGGAATAAGCTGCGTGATTCAAAAGGTTTGAAACATGTTTAAACCGTATACAACTATACATTTGGAATAATGACAACCTCAAATATACATATTTTTACACATATCCATACCGAAAGATAAAGTAAGTAAATATATTTTGTTTTGAATCAGTTACACAGAAAATAAATGAAGAACTCATGAGAAGAGTACAAAATGATTTTATACCCTTTATCAAAGCAAATCAATAGTTAAGATGATGCGCGTGCCAATTTCTAAAATAAATCATGTTTAACAAAATATGGTAGCGTAAGGTTGAATTCTATTTATAAACTAAGCTTGAAACAGAACCACCTTTATATGTGTGCATATTATTTATAACGTTATCCTTTTCTTTTAACTGATAACAAGTGGACCTCTAAGGCGCGCTAAATGTTTTTGTGACCGATGGCGAAGACCTTAAAATGAATAAATTGGTGTCGGTAAAATTACTCATATTAATTACCATATTAATTCATTAGGGGGACTGAAGTGTGATTGATGACTTATGGCAGTTAGTGGTGTGGGGTAACAAACCAAACTACCAACACATGATGCTTTTGCTCCTTCAATTCGCAAACAATTGTTTTCAACAGTCACTTTCATAGTTTCATGATGCCTCTTTCCTTATTTGGTAACCATATATACATTTTGCATACATTAGATTTGTTTGGGTTTAAACACGTCGGTTATTAAGCGAGATGACACATGCATGGGCAAAGATCAAGGTCACAAGAAGTCGACATTTTAATGATCAAAACTAGAGCAATAAGTAGTGACGGATATAGGATAATTATTTATGGGGGCAAAATGAGGCGATTTCATAATTTTAAGAGGGACGCCGGGAATTTTCACATACATACCCAACCTTCTACTTGGGTCCGCCAATGGCAATAAGGCCACATTGGTATTGATTGGTTGAGCATCGGATCTCAACGGCAACGACAACTTCAGACATGAGAATGTCTAGAGCAGCGGGAAAAACAAAACATGGCCGGTGCTAAGTATTTAGAGGCTCAGGACGAACTATAAAAATGGGTCCCAAATGAAAAAAATTCTAATGGATATTAAAATGTGTGTGATGGACTAATTAATTATATAAGTTAAATGGTTTAACTCAAATCATATATACGTAAAATGGATTAATTTAAAGTGTGTAATAAACTAATTTAAAGTGTGTAATGAATCAATCCTATAGATAATATAGATTGATTCATTACACACTTTAAATTAGTTTATAACACAATTTAGATTACATATATATTTCAACCTTCAAGATATAGATTGATTCATTACACACTGTGTGTAATGAATCAATCCTATGTTGGAAATTGAGTAAAGTTTGATATTAAATGAGAGGTTCACACATAAGTTGGTGTAATTTCAACCTTCAAGATATTGGAAATCAAGGCAAACACGTTTCTGTAGGTAAAAATTGGTTGAAACTTTTTTTTGAAGCGGTCAAGTTGGTATATTTTTATCTTTTTAGCTGGTCCTATATGGTTTGCCAAGGTCTCGATCTTTTTGTTGTCTTGTTGGATTTTTGGTTAATCATAATAAGAAGAGTTAAATTTGATTTAACTTTCAAAAGTTTGATAAAACAACATCATTTTTCTAAAATATTAAAAAAATCAACTCATCTTCAAAATTTCATCATTTATTTTAGTTTTAGTTCAAAAGTTTCATCGTTAGTTTAGTTTCAGTCTAATAATATGAGACTTTTTTGTTGAAATTGAAAAAATATGAAACTTTTATATTGAACTCCTTTTTCTAACTTTTCAAGTAAAATTAAAAAAAAATTAAACATCAAGGAGCAAAATGGAATCTAGCCATTCTCCACATTATAAACAATAAAAATTGGGGAAACTTTATAAAATAGTAACAAGCTTTTTTGTGTTTCAATTAGGTCATTTACCTTTCATGTTTTATTTAAATTATAAGTTTTAATATGTTTTAAGCATGTTTTTTTGTTTCAATTAAAAAATATATTTTTTATGCTGATGTGAAACGGTAGCGTGAATTTTAGGTACCTTTTTTTTTATTTTTTAATATAATTAACATGTTTTTTAAATATAATTTCACATACTAAAATATCCGTCCCTCATGTCTTCGACCATTACTTTCTTGACATAATTTTTTTTGATGATAACTCAATTCAATGGTTTAATGGTCCAATTTATAAAAAAAAGATGTATGAGTGACCAAATTACAACACTTTTAAAAGTTGATTACTATTTTATGATATTTTACTATAAAAATAATGATATATAAATATATACATAAGATTTAATGAATTATTTAGTGTACTATATGCTTTTCAAAGTTAAAATGTTGTTCGGGATCAGTCTGACTAGTCTAACTGTAAACGACCAAATTTAATAACCGGTTTGATTTTAATGTTGGCAAGTTGGTAAATGGTAAACCTCAAAAAAATTTGGTTGTGCGAATCAACTTCTAATAATTATATTGAAGTTAGAGATAATTTCTTTATTCATCCTCAAAATTTAGTTTTTATAACAACCGTTTCAATGTTTCTTCAATTATGGTCATTTTAACTTTAACGAATAAAAAACAATGTCAAAATCCTTATGAAAAATGATATGTCTTACAATCAAAACATTATCTTGAAAATTCTATAAAATACTGTTAAAAGAAGTTATATTCAAGACTCTGATAAAATCTTTTAATATTTAAACTAAAGCACGTTAGATGTCATTTATATATTCATCCTCAAAATTTAGTTTTTATAATAACCTTTTAAATGTTTCCCCAACTATGTTCATTATAACTTAATGATAAGAAACAAGTGATATGTTCAACAACCAAAAGATTAAAGGTTAATTTTTACAAAATGTAGATTCTAGTAAAATGTAAATTCTGATGTTTTTATTCTAGAAAATCTAAAATTATTATTTTTAAATAAAGAGACTCTGATTACTAGAAGGTCATGTTTCCATTAATGACCAATTCCAAGTAAGACTTGGTCCAAATCATCATGAAATCAACCTTTTAATTTGAACAAGAAGTAAAGGATCATTGAAACCTCAAACACAAATGTATAATGTTAATCAGTTACCTAACTAATCAATTGAATATTTTAATGAAATCTATTGGTGTTGTTTTCCAACACTTTTCAACTGCTTCAAGTCAAGCAAGACTTCCAAAGTATATATACAAATGCCTAAAACAACTAAATTTTGCCAAAAATGAAAAGAACACAACTGAATTAGGTGACTTAATTTGTCTCTTTAGAATTCTTTAACTATGTGTTATTATGTGTATATAAGTTAGATTTTAAAAGGGTGTGTAGATACTTTTAAACTTAAAATAAGTTCAATGACCATTAACCAATAACTAAGGTAACCAATCCTCTACAAAAAATATAGATACGTGCAATTATGTATTTATGTACATATATGTACCGTCTCATTAATATGATATATATCCTACTGCGTCCTAAATAATAACGTCATTAACCTTAATCTGTACGTAGTTACATGAAACTATATATTCAATAATTATTATCTTCAAAGCGCGTTAATTAATTGTATCTAAATGTTCATTAGTCCACACGATTAACAGTCGCGATCACACGACAACCGGATTGTCATAAAAATCCACACACGAAAGACAAACGTATATATAAGTCCACACGGTGCTCATACGTCGCGAAAGTTGCAAACATAAGACAAGACATAAGTCACCATTGAAGATATATTTAAACATATATAGCCGGCTGAAGAACAAGTCTTGTTAATACAAAAACCCTATTCCCCCTTCACTTAGATATCCTGATTTTTCTTCCATAATGTTAAATCACAATGATCAACCATCGTATTCAGTCGATCAGACACATGATGATGAACCCGAGCTGCAAGACGTGCGGTCCTATGAGTGCACCTATTGCAAGCACGGGTTCACCAATGCACAAGCATTGGGTGGACATATGAATGTCCACCGAAAAGAGAGAGCCAAAAATATTAAAGTTGATTCTACTAACAACACTAGTGGGACTAGACTACACGAGTCGTATTTGATCACAAGCAGCATCCATGATCATAAACAAGAGGGGAAAACTCAAGAATTCGTGTTAACATCGAGCCCTATGATGTATGATAACACGAATTCAAGCAAATATCAAAACCCTAATGGATCAATAACGGGTCCATCTCGAGAGGAGATGAGATTGAGCTTGAACTTAAGCTTGCAGTTTGGTCGGTTACGCGAAGAAGAAAGCATTCGAAGGGGGAATGAAGACGATGAATTGGATTTGGAGCTTCGTTTAGGGCAAGATCCGTGAAAATGTTATTGAATTCGTGTGAACAAATGTTGGAGATATTTGATTGAAGATTTCATTTCAAAACTAAGGTTAGATGAGTTGATGTTTTTGTTCGGTTTCATATGTACATGCACTTAAATAAAGATTTACTATATGTGCAATGAATTACCATAGCTATATTCAGAAAAGAAGTGATTTTATATATGTTTAAATGATGGTTATCATAGATAGAAGATGATTATAATTTATGTATATAGAAAATCTTTACATGTAAAAATCACTTATGTTCATTGAGGAGTAACTAGTGAAGCATTTGTTCCGTTTCCTGTTAGAAAATCATAAAAGTCGTAAAAAAATTTTATTATACGGTTTATACATCTGTAACCATGTTAGAGATAAAACATGTGTGTTAATAGGTGTAGTTATTCTATACACGTATTACACTTCATGCCCATTGTAATAGACTTGATGATACTTAATGATATGAATTGCTTAATGTTTGTAATAGTATGTTTGGATCTTAATCTACACTTGTCTCCACACTCTCAACCTAGCACAACGAAAAACATATATGCTTCGAATCCAATCGACATAGCTTTAAAAATGGTGTCTTCCCTCTCAACGTTATTGTGAATATGTAGTTGGTGTTCGCACATCCTTGTTTTCGATTATGCTTAAACGCTAAAAACATATTTAAAGTGATGTTGTTAAATGGATAAAATTGATGAAATGATGAGACACGGGGTGTGGTAAAATGATTCTAGTGACAATGATGAAACATGTATAGTTCAAACTTTTTGGTAGTAAACTCATGTACTCGCTTAGCTTTTTAGTTAATGTTCAAATGATGTGTATTCTATGTGATGAGGCATCAAATATGATGCGTGAAGAAAAAGCTTCAACTTCTTAGAGTTTAAAAAAACTAGAAACTTATCGTAATATATGTAATGAAAAAAAAATATGTTAAGTAATAAAGTATATATCTCAAACCTCAATCATCTCTCTTCACAATACATTCATCTTCCCCGATATCTAATTGATCTCTGAAGTGAAAAAGATAACCCCATAAATGAACATCTATTGTTTTGTTGTCTCTTTTATACAAAAGAAAACTCAATCAACCATCAACAAAATGCACCAGTGGTCTAGTGGTAGAATAGTACCCTGCCACGGTACAGACCCGGGTTCGATTCCCGGCTGGTGCAATTTTTATTATTTTTACGTTTTAAATTTTATCCTGTGCTAAAATATCCAAAAAATATATCAACCAATTTACTGTTAGAACCTACATATTTGTTGGTTCAGAAAACATATTTTAAACACTCCTGATAAGTTCTTATACATCCACCTTCTGCCTCCATAAACCGAAGATTTGGATCACAACCGACCACCGTTAGCCATGCCACATGACAACAGCCGTTGACGGCTGCAGCCGATCAACTTTGCAGCTGTCACCCTCAACCCGATGTCTCTGATATCGATCTGTCCCTGAACTGTAACAAGGTAACTACGCACTTGCCTACACTCATTATTGTCCTTCACTGTACAAGTATTGCGAGTTGAATCACTGGTGAATTGCCATCTGATTGATTAAAACAAGTTAGACATACTTACCCCTCACCCTTGGTTTCATGAATATAAGTCTTTTTAGTATAACTAAACTTCTTCTCTTCTCTGTGTGTAACTGGTTTTTCTATGTAAACATGATACTTTAATCAATTAGGAAGTATTTGGTAAGGCATCCATTCCCTTTGTTATGATACCTTTGACTTGAATGCATCAAATAAGTTGAGGAATAACCATTTTAAACCAAAACATAACCAAGATCATCATTTGACTCAAAAATTATCACTAATAGTCATTTGCTCTAATGTACAAGTGATTTGCATCGTTCCCTCTTTTAAGTAGAGAGATGTTCCTGCGGCGAAGAAGTGGAATAATCATCAAAGGAGATGAAGGGTTAAATAGCGCTTGTTTTGGGTACAGAGGGCCATAGGTTCGAATCATGTCACCTTGATGTGAGGCATTCCTCTTCAGCAGTTGCAGTACGATTCTTTCATTCATCCCATGCCCTTTATAGTCGTAATCACTAGAAACTCTATATCACATTCACTTACAACAAGAAAGAACCACCAATGCTACTCCTCCTCCACAAAAGACTTGCTAGAATAGCTTGCATGGAGAGCTACCACCTTTCTCTCTTGACTTTGCTTCGGGTAAACTAATCACACAACTTGGCTCATCGCTCACATGGGCGCACTGAAATACATATTCGAGAATCGAGAAAGCCTCTCTCTCTGGGGGATAGCAAGGTCATAGCCTCATAGGACATTACAAGAGCTTTGGTTTTTAGTTATCTCATGTCATTTGGCTCTCCTATAACTGCTCACTAATTATATTTACAAATTGACAATATAATAAAACTTAGTAAATTTTCCATCTTTGTTTTCTCCATTGTCACATAAACACGTAATTTTTTCTTAATAGAGTATGATAAAACATTAAAACTATGGTTCGGCTATGCTTCTATGGTCCAAAATTCTAGAGAATGTTATATTTATAAAAGTTGTAGCTTATTGCTAGTAATCACATGTATTTTTATAGCCTTTTAGCTAATGTTTCTATTATGTGCATTTCTAGACTATAGATCATCAACATGAAGCGTGAAGGAAAAGACTCACCTCCTTAGAGTCAGGTGAATTGTTAAAAGCTTGTCATGAAATCTAATTCTGATCCTTGTTAATTAGTAATGCATTTTTGAATAACGATGATTATGGTTACAATTTGGAAAACTAAAATGTTCATATGGATCATTTATTGTAGAAGTAGACTAGCAGAAAAATGTAAGATAACAACAGCACCAGTGGTCTAGTGGTAGAATAGTACCCTGCCACGGTACAGACCCGGGTTCGATTCCCGGCTGGTGCAAATATTATTTTTATTTAACTTAAATTTATGGTCTCTGGATCTTCACGCATTCAAACAATCTTCAGTAATTAACGCACCAATGTGAACTTGCTACATAATAAACAAAATCCCATATTTTAACTTAATGCTTCAACAAATCCTTGTACATTCACCCAAATCTAAAAAATCATGCGTTACGATACAAATATTTTCAAAATACTATTATTAAGTCACTTTGATAAGAAGAACCACCATGACAAAGATGCATGTCATTAGCAGCATCACAAGCCATGTAAAGCATGAAGTCTTGGAACTCTCGGAATATATAGCCGTTGCCTGTGTATTGGCTCGCCCAGTGCTTGCTAAGCTACGCTCCACTGCTTCTTCTGTTGAATCCAGAATCTGCACTCGAATTATAATAATGTTTAACAAGATTTGATCTGATAATACTCAAAAACCTTTCTGAATGAAATTGAAAGACTTACTTTTTCGGTGTTTTTAATAGATTGGTTCATCATGAGGGTGCTCTCTTTAAGCTGTTGTGCCAACCCAACCATTTCATCAGTCAAGTCTTCTTGGAGCTTCCTGTTTTAGTAGCCAAACAATTTGCATAAAAATGATTGGTACTTTAAGACACGCATAGTGGATGCCAAATGAAACTCTCTTAAATGATCACATGAAAATTGCAAATACAATTAATTGCAACATTTCCTTTTTCGAAACTTTTTAACTGGTGGTTACTTATTTACCTAGTGACACCCTTAAGAAATTTGTAGACCTTGATTTGGGTAAAAATAATTCCCCAAATTAGTCAATAATATTAAAGGTTATTGAAGACTTTGACTAATAGTCAAAAAGTCTGGTTAGTCAAGTCGAAGGTTACAAAATTTTCATTGGAGTGTATGAACAATGCTCCTAACCCCTGTTTTGTACCACTCTACCCTCTCTATCAATAAATAATTAAATACCAACAATTTTGGTTTTTAGATTCTGAAGCCTTGGCACACCTTTATCATGTGATCACATACTAATATATCAATAGCATTTATTTCCATCCACCAAGTTTCAAACACAGTGTACTAAGCTATATACCAATAAAGAAGAATAAAAGTATGGAGCCATATAGCACCTGTGCTTTGCAATATGTGCCTGTGCTGCAGCATCCAATTTTGTAGTGGCTGAATCAGTTGCATTAATGGTATTTTGGCTTCTGTCTTCAGGAGTTAATGGGGTTCTGTTTAATCATGAAGAATCAATTAACATAAAACATGAACTCATACTTTCAGAAGATGACATAACTACATAAGCAACAATATTACTCACGTGGTTCTCCTTCTCAAGCCTGCAGAAGGGGAGATGCTTTGTTCTTCAGTTCTTGTAGTCTTTTGATTGACAGAAGTTGCAATAGTTGGTGGCTCTGAAGATGATTCTACGGTGTCCAGCTAGTAAATAAACGGAAATGAATATGTAATTAGATGATAGTTGAAGTCGGATTACAAATAAAGTGTGAAAAAAACAGAAAAAAATACTTGCTTTAAAATGAAGAATTCACTTGTTTATTACATAACCAAACATTATAAAAAAAAAAATTTTTTTTGCATTAGAGTCAATCATAGGTTGAAGTTTTAACTACTAACCCTGTCTATCATTACCAAAAACCCATGGTAGATTTAACATGCACATGGGTAGGCTAAAATCATAAACCATAGAAATATACTCACTTCTATGGAAGACAAGTTGGCAGCAATTGCTTCAATTTTCTCAGAGTAATCGCTCAACGTAGCTTTTGAAATTCTACAAAAACCAAAAAGAAGATAAAGAAACTTATCAATGCTTTATGAAGATTGAAGCCTCAATTGGCAGTAAAGCAGTCTACAAGGGAGAAAGAAATCAGACCTTGGTAATCCTTCTGGTGTTCTCTCTGCAGCGAGCTGCTCCAACAGCTCCCTTAGAGTGCTAACATACTGCAAAATTAGCACTCTATATAATATAAGCATGATGAAACTGATAACGAATACACGCAACGAACTAAACTGATTGACAGTGGATATACATAAATAACTATTGAAGCATATTATAGACACAATTCAGAAAAAGAGCCATAAATTCATCAACTTGCTACAACAATTTTCAAATCAACAGAAAATGATACTCAGGCATGAAGATCAACAATCAGATAGCAACAATCAATTGCAAATGTGTAGATGACATACATGAATAAGTTTGGATTGATGGTGCTGTTGAGGAGCAGCAGCTAGCAATCGCCTAAAATTGATTTCAGTTTTACTCAATCCCATCGTCAGCAAACCCTAGAAAACATGAGCACTTTATCTCATTCCACTCAAGCATACAAATTGAATAGTTATTGGATAACATAAACAACAAACAAAAAGGATACAACTGTTTGTGATGAAAACATCACATTGTAAAAGAAGAGACGATCCATAACATAAGAGAATATCTAGATTCACGCACCTAGAGTTCGGAGGTTTGATGTTGCTGTTAAAGTGAAGATCATTCAACAGCTTCCTCTAATCCGATCGAATGAAGTTGATTATCGCTGACGCCAATTAGCCTAATTTCATCATTCAGTGTTCGTATTCAGTTTGTCATTTTAGAAGGTGTTTGGGCTTTGAAAGCTTCTACCAGATTCACAGATCACAAGTAACAGGTTTTTTTAACTTCTCTAATTTAAGGATTAAAACAATTTCAAAATATTGGTAAAGTTCATGTTTGATTGGGTTCATCAATCCAAAATTCCACTTTTTTCCGTATTGTTCTTCAATCAAAATCATATTCTAGGTTTGATTTTATTGTTGTGTAGTGATACATGAGGCCCGAAATTAAATGTAAAGGATTTAGATGTTTATAATGTTCCGAATTACCTTTCAACTGTTATTCTTCTTTTTGATCTATATACACATGCTATTTTGCCCTAATTTGATCTCACTAACGAATGAAGAATACGACTACAGGAAGAAGGCCAAAGCGATGAAGAAGACAAACCTGGTGAGTAGTGTTCCTTACAGGTTATGGGTAACGATCGAAACCGATCTGGTGAGACCTTCTGATGGAATAGACGGTGACCAACGGTTGTGCTTATTAGCTTAGCTTCCGTTATTGGGACACCGTTCGATTAAAAATCCAAGCCTCTAAGTTTCTATATGGGTCGTATAGTGTTATACGCATCGGATAAGGGTGGTATAAATTTACATAAAGTGTATAACCTATCTGACAGCCTTCTGAAATTTTTTCATATTCAGTGTCAAATTTTGTTATACACATCGTATAGGTTTATATGGGTCGCATGAGGGTGGGGAGGGTCGTATAGGTCTATATGGGACGTATAGTCTTCCAACAGCCCCCTGAATATTCTTTGTTTTCAGCGTATTTGACTCTATACGTTGCGTATAGCACGATGTTGATTTATGATGGGGTGTCCTAATATTAGGACCCTAAAGGGGCGTTTGGTATGCAGGAATTCAATGGAATTGGAATCTGAATTCAATTGGCCATTGTGTTTAGTTTGTAGGATTTCGTTGGAACTGGAATTTGAATTTTATTCTTAAAGGACTTCAAATTCCACTGACCCCCGCCTTCACCACCAACCGCCACCTACCACCCCGCCCACCGCTAACCGACACTACCGACAACCCTAACCGCCGACCACCGCCGCCCCCCGCCGATCCCGACCGCCAACCACCGTCGCCCGCCGCCAACCCTGACCGCCGACGCCGCCCATAACAGTCGCCTATCACCCCGCCCCCCGCCAACCGAACGTCGTTGTCGTCCGCCGACCCCTGCCCCCGACCGTCGACCGCCGCTGACCCCTACTGTCACCACCCCCGACCACTGACTATCGCCCGTCGCCGATAAACTGCCGCCCCGACAGCCGCAGCCCACCGACCGCCACCGACGCCGTACAACCTCGACACCGACCACCGCCGCCCACTATTTGCTCCCAGCGCCACCACCCCTAACCATCGACTGTCACTGACTACCGTTTCCGAACTGTGTCTCGACGATGGGCATTATCGGTAGTGGGGTACGGTCGGTTTTTGGCAACAGGCGCGGGTGGTGGTCGCGGTTGATTGCCGGCGGTGACAGACGGTGGTATATAGCAGCGATGATCGGTGGTCATTGAGGTGGCGGCGTTTGCAACGAGTGATAATTTCAATTCTTTTATAAGTGTTTTGTCACTAGAAATGTATTTGGAATTTAAATTCCCTTTATAGATTTCAATTCCTTTTAATTCTAAATGCTTTGGAAAATATTGAATTCCAAATACAATTCTTTCAAATTCCAATTCAAATTCAAATTCCAACAAATTTCGCGAACCAAATGCCCCCTAAATTTTATTCAAAACTACTTAAATTAATAAAGTCACCAACCATACTACTCAAATTCACAACAATCAGAAAGTGAGAAAATGACCGGGTTATGGTCGGTGGCGGTGTTGCCAATCAAAAACCAAAGTATCCGAGACCCCTTGCCGAGAAGGCCCTTAGCGGCCTTATACTTGTTTTTTTCTCTCGCATTACGTGACGAAGTTTGGTCTTTTTCCTCACACCATGCGGCGTGACTTTAGTACTTATTGGTTTATGATGACAAGGGATTTTTATCTAATTATATAGGTACTAGTACTATAACATATATAGAGGCATCAAATCATCGATCTTTTAGACCTTTCAACTCCTAGATTAGTGATCATTAACATTCAAACCCGCTATATTAATATTCAAACATGTATAAAACAACATATTTTTTCAGGATTAAATCTAATTTTGGTACATTGGAGTGTTTGTAATTGTCATTATTACATATGTGGTGGACACAAGATGACGTTAACCATTTTTTACTGGTTTAAAAAATTTGTAATGGAAATTTTGGTAACAGTGAAAGCCTATAACAAATATGGTTTTCTCAGGATCGAAAAAGCCATAGGGACGTGTAGATCTCATTGCATATCTTAACGCATCAACTGTTAGGTTTTTCAACTTAATGAACAAAAACTAAACACGAGCCCAAACCTAAAGTTTTCATAAACCTATCATCAACAACCTAAACTACATCAATACCCTAAATCATTATGCAAATACAAAATTGAAAAGTAATGACCATAAGAGGATCATGTTTCTACATTTCTTTACTTCAATTGCCAACACCCACTATAAAATCATACACTCCGTGCAATATAATGCAAGCAGATGAGTGCATTTTTTTCTTTTTACCGTCGCTTTATATGTTTGGTAAATAAGTATTGTTGCTCATCCTTTATTGCCTTAAACAACCAAGTAAATATTTATTATAACTCAACTTTTATGGACACAATATTTTTCTCTACATCAACCAATTCATCTTTTCTTCTTTGTTTGATAAATATTATTTGTTGTTAGGTTGGTGTCAAAATGACTTCAAACTAGGTACATAAATAAGCGGTTCAATTAGAGTCAAATAAAGAATGCATAAAACTATGAACGTGCATGCCTTTTAATTTTAGAAGGACCAAACTTGAACTAAATGCATACACAAGGGACCATCTATGCAACTTATCGAATTCGTCAAAATGTTAAAACCCTACAACATCCTCACATCCGAAATCTCCCTTTATATTCGCAGGTGGTCTGCTAGGGTTTCCACTTTAAACCCCAATTCGAATATCGCCGTTAAAACCATCGAATCGTAAGTCGTCGTTTCTAGCAGTTTTTGTTTATATGTAAACTGTTTGAAGATTCATAGTAATCGATAAAACATGAAAGTCGATGATTTCGATCGAATTTCTACTGTATTTGTGTCTGTTTGTTAGATTTTCGAAGTTTTTGAGGTTGAGATGATGATGGAAATTGTTTTCCCTATTGGTTTGATTGCCGATATGATGGCGACAATGTATTAGCTCTATCTGATCATTTTCGTATAAATTTGTTTGATTATTTTGATCGATTTGAGTTTTGTTTTTAAAAGTTTTTGGTGTTGAACATTGGAGCGGTGAATGAGGTGATGATTAATAGATTCCCTATTGGTTTGATTTGCCAGAATGATGGTGAATTTAGTATTAGCTCTGTCTGATCATTTACCCTCCAATATTAGACACTAATTCGACCTTTTTTTATATAATTATATTTATTTATATACGTAACACTAATTACCAACTCATTTATGTATAAAAGTGTCGTACATATGTATAAAGATGTTATACAAATGCTTTATGCCTTCTTTCCTTACCATAAACGTCCGCCAATCTTTGCGACTTTCCTTGACGACTCAACCTACTACTTACGCTAGTTATGCCTACAGTGTATATTAATTAATTACAAACATTCATTAGGGAAGTTAGGGGTTTATAAAACTTGACACTTATCTTTCTCATCTTTCATCAAGGCTACTTAATATTGATTGTTAAATATACTTTTGCAGCTTGACAGTGTCAAATGGATTGTTGTTGTCTCAGTTAGCTACCACTTTCACTTCTAGTGTCCCGGTTATAATTTTCATTACTTTTCGGTTGCCACATATGATAGCGTGAGCTTTAGTTTTAATGCAACGTCTGATTCCGTAGACAAATATCTGCAATCAATGTGTATTTACTAATTACCAACTTAGTTTGTTTTATGGGGTTGTACTTTGGGTTTTAATTGTTGTTTTTATAATTTTTTTTCTATTTATGATGGTGTTGTACCTCATGTTTAAGGTATTTAAAATTGATTTTTTACTTTTAAACCAAAACTTTTTATTTTTTGCCATGTAATCTCACAATATTTCATTTTTTTACTTGAAAACCAAAACGTTTCATTTTTTTAGTTTAACCTCACAACTATTTTACTTTCAACTTTGATCTCTTATATTTTTTATTTTATGCAAAATTTTGTGTTACGTTGCGTTCTAAATTTTACAAGTTAACATGACATAACGTGCATGTGTGGTTTAATATTTTACGTTTCGCTTTACTTCTGTTTAAAATTTTGTGAGTTAAAACGATGCAACATGCATGAGTGGTTTAACGTTTTTACATCTAATTTTTACCATTTGATAGGTTTGTCGCAACATGGGGTCGTAGATTGATTTAGTTATGTTTTTTATGTTTTACGTTTCGGTCTAATTTCTTCCTATTAACACTCCCCAACTTCAGTGTTGGTGGTCGCTGACGGTAATGTGACATTCTTGCAATTTGGTATAGTTTTATGCCCCATTATAACATGAGGGGTTTAATTCTTGTTGATTCTAATTATAATTTTTTAAACCTTCGGTTATTTTCTTCATGATTTACTATATTTATAAATTGAATTTCTTTTTGATCAATTTTTTATTTTTGCTGGTACAATTTAACGATATAATAATAACAATTTAAAATTGCATTTCTTTTTTAGGGGATGTTGGAGAAACTCTTTTCTTTATTAATTATCGCTAGTTGTTTTTCCCTACAATTATTTTTTCATAGAGATAGCATAGAAGATCAAAGCCATCAAAAATGAGGAAACATTTTTGATCCTTGAAGAACAAATATTGAGCTGAAGGTGAGAGAATGACCATTGAGTTTTCTTCTAGATGTTTTCATTGTTAATATTGGAGACCTTCTTGGGATATGCCCTTCAATTCTTTTTTTGGTGAACTTAAATTCAAGAATAATAGTAGTTAGATAGGTCCATATCTCCAATTTTAGCATATTATATGAAGTAGATTGTATGCAGCAACAACCCAACTCTGCTAGGCGCAATCTACAACAGCAACTGCTACAAGATCGACAATACATCAACACTTTAAAACTCACATCAAATATATGCAACCCAATAATAGAAAAATAAAATACAACCTGTTAGAAACCATTTATATAATAGTTATAGCAACCATAAATTTGACATTGAACTACGAATAGACGCTTGCCGCACTTATTTCAACAGTTGTCTTACATACATATACATTATCATTGACGGACATATATAAAATATCATTGGCTGCTCCAAACGAGAGTCTATTGAATGCGCTACACACATATACAAGCAAATTGTACATCTCTACACGCTCATATACAGGGGCGGAACTAGGGTGTCAGGTATGGGGTCAAGTGACCCCATTGCATTTTAAACCCGTAGTGTAACGTAAAATGTCGAATTTTTTAGTGAACTCATAGTTTTACAGTAAATGAACTCATTAATATATTAAAGTTGATAAAATAACACAAATATATGGTTGGTTAAATGGTAAATGCGCGCTTCTCTTCAATATGAGGTCTTGAGTTCGAAACCCACAGGCTTTAGCAGCCTTTTTTTAATTTTTTCCCCTTTTTATAAAAGTAATTTTATTAAACTACCCTTATTCTAAAAACACAAATTAAAACCCTAGCCCCCATTACTAATTTTTCCCCTTTTTATTTGATTTCTTTGATATAATCTTTTTGTTAACATTTTGCATGCAATTTAATTACATTTCGAACCGAATCGACTTGACCCGACCCAAAAATTTTATATTATCTTGTTACAAAACGAATCAACAAAAAATAATGATCCCACTACGAAAAATTTATGGTTCCGCCACTGCTCATATAACATCAAATCAATAGAGATAACCGGGTGGTGTGAGTGTAGTCACACTATAATAAAATAAAAAAGTGGTTTTAAAAAATGACATCAAGCATATAACATGCCCAAACCAAACGACTAACGGAGATTAACGGAGGATTCAGTTTTAGAAACATTCTCCGTCTCTTTCTCTCTTCCTTTATCTATACATCTGACTGATCATTGACGTCGATGACAAACGACGATGACGGCGACTTTCACAAAGATAATAAGTTTAGTAGATAATAATCTCACCTCAGATTCATCAACTATTGGAGCTTGACTTAGGGTTTGATCACTACAAATGGGGTTCACTTTGTTCATCGGAAGGCTTCTATTTGCTTCGTTTTTCATATTATCTGCTTATCAATTGTAAGTACTCTGAGTCTCTGATCTCTACTTTTGTTCATAGATCTGATTCGTAACGATTTTTTATCCTGTTATTCTGTTAATTTAGTTGGATTATCCTGTTAATTGCTGTTAATAGAGTTTTTTGCCGTTCGAATCGGTCAGTTCGTATTGATTTCTAGCTTGTTAACGGCTTAATTAGTTGTTGAATGCTGCTTTTATTCTTTGATTTTTGTTTATCAATTGGAGATGTGATGTATGTTAAGCGAAGATAATTGAGAAGATTATGTGATAGGTTTTGACATTAGGGGCCAATTACGTTGCGCTAAGCTGGTGATTGACTTTTTAAAGACGAAGATGATGAATGCGTACACAGATCTAGTTGATATTGGTTTGTAGCTTTCTAATTTAGTAATTAGTTTAAACTGTTGTTGATTGCTGTTTGATATGCTATTTTTTCCTTCAATGTTTTGAATTTACTTAATTTTTCTTAGTAAATTGGAATAACATGCTAACATGTATGTAGAATAATTAGTGTGTTAAATTATGACATATAGATGTCCTTTTATGAACAGCTGGGGATTGAGTGTGTAGAACAATCACTTTGTTGCAGAAATGCAAAACGAACACACAGAAGATAGCAAAGATCTAGCTCATATTGATCACTAAGCATGGTAGCATGCTTATTGCTTAACCAGTTTAATTCAGTTGTTGACTAATGTACAAAGCTATAGTTCTTCAATTATTATATGTTTATTTTTATCATTAAACTCAAAGTGTGATGTCTGTTTAACTGAAGAAAATGGAGATATTGTGTGCTAGATTTTTACAATTATGGTGCGTTAGCTGGTGGTTGATTCTTTTAACCACCATACTGTCTAGAAATAATCGATGTTGATGCTTGGGATAATCATGACTTTGACTTAGAAATTTGGCTGATAGTCTCATATTAGATTATACAAAGCAAAGTTATAATTTTGATCTTTATTGAGGACTTGGAGCTAAACTGGGTTTGCGATATTTAATGAGAGGCTTCTTCTGCCTTTTTGTCTAGTATCAGTACTCTCATATCTTCGTTTATCCCAGATCTAGTTTGTATTAACCCCCAGATTGCTAAGTGGCAAGTGCTTAGTTATTCCACTGAAGAGGCTTTGATGTTCAAAATCTTGTGAGATTAAAATTTTCAAATATTGTAATTGACTTTTCAGTAAATTAACTTTTTTTCTTACAATAAAGCCTATGCCTGAGAAGTTGCAATATACTTATGCAACTTCACTTTTCTTAGTGAAAGCGGAGTTTTAATGTATAATTCAGTGAATAAACTATAAGAGCGTTGTTCTAAATTTTGCCATTTACATGCAGTTGTGTTGAGGTTGAGTTATACAGCTTTTAAGAGTGATTGACTGTTTGAACCATCCTTCATTACAATAAACTATGCGTCCATAATTGTTAAACCAAGAATTACAAATGTATGTTGGTCTTATGGAGTTAGGGACTATAGTTGGTTTGCCTGTAGTTGAAAACCAAAAATTGTAAAACAAAGGAACCCTGCTTGCACCATCTTAAAAAAACAAGTTCCTTTTTATTAACCAATTTAGAATTAATTTAGAATATTAGTTACTGGTACGACTATACAATTAGCCTACTTGACTTGATTTATGCTAGCTTCTGCAGATATCAGTTTACAATAAAGAGGAGTAAATAAAAAATTTCTAACTGCATTTTACACTTATTGGATAGTCTTGCAATTGTTTTTAGTTCCCTTCAAGGATCCTTGGTGTTGATATCAGAATGTCTTCATCTTTTTAGGTATAATGAATTTGGAACTGATGGAGGACCCATTGTGAAGGTTCTTGAACCAAAACTTAACGTGTTCACTAAATTGATTACCTCAAAAGTTGGTGTAAAAGTTCCAGAAGTCGATGTAAGGCTCTCTCCATGCGTTTGCTAATAAAAAAAAAATATAAGTGCAATTTATTTTTTGTAATTTTTTCTCAGTCCTCAGCATCATTCTATGGGTCCATCTTCATTTACTTTCACATTATAATATAATATGTATTTAATTTATGCAACTAAAACCGAGGCTTCTTTTGAACAGACTAAACATGTCGTCATGACAATGATTGTTCTTCAAGGCTTTGGTGGCGTTGGTTTCATATTTGGTAGCTATCTTGGTGCCATTTTGCTGGTAAATAACCATATGTTTGTGTTTGGAAGCTCTTATTGACGGTTGACATAATTTTTCAGTGTCTTTAATTCTTTGATCTGCCTCCAGGTTCTGCACCAGCTTGCTTTTACACCTGTATTGTATGATTTCTACAACTATGATGCTGAAGACACAGAATTTGGTCAACTTTTTTCAAAATTCACACAGGTTAACTTCTTTTTGCTTATTTCCTTTTGAGTAACATGCTTTCATTTTTTAAGTATCATAATTGTAGTTCCATTTTAAACCAAACCTTGCCCTTGCTTAAATGTTTTAAAAGAACTCTTAAGTACACATGACTCATGAGACTCTAGTCTAGCCGAAGTTGATGCATTTATCAGAGGTGACAATTTCGACCCATTGACTTCTGAATGGGCTGGTCGGGGTTAAATTTTATCTCAGATGGGTGAAATAAAAAAGGTTTAGATAAAAGGATAACAGGTCAAAGGAATTGAAAGCTATCCAATGTCTATTCTTAATGCATAAACCTCCTAAATATTTTTATTTAAACATTGAGATTGCTATTGTACCATTATTGTTTTTAGAATCACAATTCACCCATTCATTTTTATGATTTTGCCTTTTGAAAGCAGAATATGTCTTTGTTGGGAGCATTGTTATTTTTCATAGGGATGAAACACTCAATATCACTTCGGAAATCACGGAAGATTCCCAAGGCGAAAACGAGCTAGTCGAGATATTTATTAGTTATGGTCTAGTGTTCTTAAACAATATACGTAAACTGCGGTTTGAATCCCTTTATATTCGACTATCGAAAAGGTGATTTGTATTAATTTATTATTACCCCATAGACTAATAGAGGACTACCGGGGGTTATTCATTTCATACTTGTATCAAATTTAATGGTTTAGTATTGTACTATTTCATCATAGATGCAATTGTCACAAACCACATGTTGCTACATGTGCCTTGTGTATGGAAAGTTGTGAAGCTACAAGTTAAACATTGCTATTATGCTTCCTAAAATATCAGCATCAATAGAGATGATATGTATTCTAATCCCTAAGATATCATTAACATTATTAATACATCGTTAGAAAGCTGTATCAAATATCCTTGTTTAAAATCTTACAAGGTTAAATGGAAGCCGATACTTGAGATATCAGATTCTAACTATTCTAAATTAGTAAAACGAACATCTTACAAATTTGAAATGTGATCTATAAATTGTGAATTTCTACCTTCTTTCGAAATGATAGAGTTTTAGAGTGGGTCAACTAAATTTTTGAGCAAGAAAAACATCATAATCATAATCAAAATAGCCAATGACACAAAGGTGTTGTGATATAAATGTGAAGTTATTTTGGAATTTAAGACTCGTGATAAACAACTAGTAAAATTTAAAAGTGAGTTAATTGTCATTTTCATCCCTAAGGCTTGGTGTTTTTTGTCGTTTTCATCCAAAAACTTTATTTTTCCCCTCTGTGTTCCTGACATTCTAAAAACTTGTCATTTTCATCCACTTCTGTTAACGCTGTTTGTTTTACCCGTTAAGTGGACATCAACTTTGAATATTAAAAACAAACGAATAAAGTTTGCATGTTCGGGGCAATTGAACAATGTTTATTTAGGTTTTTTTTTTCTTGGCAAGGTGTAAAAGTACATAAATGCCTCTCACATGAGGTGCAAGTGATGACTACTTAACAGGTAAATAAACGAGGTTAACGAAATTGGATGAAAATTACAAGTTTTTTAAATGTCAAGGACGCATAGAGGAAAAAAATTATTTTTCGATTAAAATGATAAAATACACCAAACTTTTGGGACGGTGACAATTTACTCTTTAGAAGCTTAAAACTAATTTTAATAGGCGTGTGAGTTAGCTGTTAGAAGAATCATAATATTTGGTAAACCAAATAGAAGGATTAAAACTGTAACAAATATTCGAAGAGGGTCTGAAGTGAAAATATATTAATAGTTTCAAAATGCACGATTTGGTAGGGTTCTAAAGCAACGGTAGAGACCGTACGGAACACCGACGTCGTCGTCGGTAACGTCAAGTCTCTCAACGCTTCACAGTTGATTACAGTTTCTATTAGATTTCATGAATTTTGATTTCAACCTCTGTTGATTATAAGTGAAAGATTTGTTCTATGTTGACGTTCTTCGTGAACGATTACTCTCCAATTTGTGTGATAACTTGCTGTTTGATTGTTATATGATCGCATAAAGTGTTGGAAAGAAGAATTTTGAACGTTTTTTACTGAATTCTGTAAATTTTAGACTTCTGAATTGGATTCCTGATTGGAGCATTATTCATAGAATTTTATCTTGATTTAAATCTGTTAGAAAGTACAATCGTCATTTTTAACCAAATTGTTTAACTTTGAGCTTAAGTTGTACGCCAATTGAACTGCTGATAATCACCTCAGTAAATTGATCATTAATTATGATAAATGTATGCTACTGTGTTTGTGTGTTGTCTTGTTTCTGTTTATCTTCATCTGTTTTTGACTGATGTTGTGTTTGTGTAGATTAAAGAATGGGAGAGAAGAAAAAAAGTGCAACAATGTTGATAAGATTGATTTCATCAGCAGGGACTGGTTTCTTTTATGTTAAGAAGAAGAACCCTAGGAAGATTCAGAACAAGCTTGAGTTCAGGAAATATGATCCGCGGGTTAGACGTCATGTTCTTTTCACTGAAGCCAAGATGAAATGACATATAGATGGATCTTTGTGATGGTAAGTTAACCATCTTATTATCAGTAGTTATTTGCTATAAATAACAAGAATATGATATGCTTGACAATGATAATCTTTGTTTTCTGGGAGTTTTAGGTTATTAGATTGATCAATTTTTGCTGTTAAAGAAGTTATCTGATTATGTTGCTAGTCTTTTGTATCTGTTTTAATTCTATTCTGAAAATGTGGAGCTTTGGTTTAAAAAAGCATGAGGTGATCCGAGGCATTTTTGTCCCTGGTACATGCATCACATATGTGCGGCCCATGACTATATACAACCAAATAAGTTTTATTTACAACAAGAAACTACGTGTCTTATCTGTTTTATATGTGTTTTACATCTCATAGGTTGTTTTCCATATTAACCTCCTAGCCACCCTGATTTTGACTAGTTTGACCGAGAACTACATGAGGCGCGCCTTCCTCACCCTGTGCATTTTCATCAGCACCTCTCATGCCATAGGGGCAACTTTTTAAACCAAGTGTGGAACTCTAGTTAGGAAGAAGAAAAGTTTTAAGATTTTGAAAGTGAAAGTCAATATGTAGAAGTTTTATGTTCTCAAACCAAACAACAAATCACTATTAAATTGTGCACAAATTCACAAGCCAAATCACAGCAATCAATCTTTGCAGCAAAAGATAATACCAAAAAAGAAAGAAAAAAGAGAATCACAGAAGCATAGTCAAACCCGAAGGTATCAAACACAAAACACCAAGCGCAAATCAACCATTGTACAAGAAAAATTCACAAGCTCAAGTCGTCGTCTTCAGTTCTAGTATCTGAACAAGTGACCACAATATATCCATCCGATGCATGCTTCTGTTATTCTCTCCCTGCATACATCATGTTGACTAGATTAGGTTCATGTCAATTTTGACCCGTTTAGTCGATGATTTGGGTTATATTTTTATCGGGTCAAAGAGTATAAAATCTCCTATATATAATAACTTTTGGTCCAACCCAGTAGTTTGACCTGTTACTAGTTACATTATACCTCAACAATGAAACACATCCAGGTTTTATCACCAAAGGCGTCTATTGCGCCTTTTAAGATAGTCAAACCCAAGTTCCTGATAGCTTCAGTGATCTCTAGAAAATGGACACATTCATCACACAGCATCTGTGCACACACAAACCAAAACTGTTAGCGCAAAATGAAATAATTTCACGAGTTTGTTGTGTTACTAGTCATGATTGTACCTCCACCAGCATTTGCCCGTCGGTGCCAATATTTTCCACGATTATTGGACATACTTTGAGGTCATTCCCTACTTCCATTGCCCAGCTTGAACCCTGATCCTGACTCCCGAGCAACTGCAAAATTGTAATAACATCAAAATAAAGGAAGATGAACTAACATAGAGCGTATAGAAAACGATAGAAGTTAAAAGCGGTACCTTGAACTCGGCACATTTATCAATTTTATCAGCGTGCTTGGTGATGCATTGCATGTAAAGCATATGCTTAATTGTTCGTTCCAAAAGTGAATCGATACTACACTGTGGGAACCAATATACTTGTTTCAACTTACTATCTTTAACCAAAAATCATAAATTGATACACTGGAAAAACTAGTGTTACCTTTGATCCATTGGGTACAAGCTGCCTGAGTTCTCTAAGACGATCTTGAATCAACTGTCTATCTCTGGGCCGGGGTTTACCACTTTCACCGGGCCTAGCCCGTTTTTTCCTGATCTTAGCTGGTTCTCTGGGCCCATCTAACTGGTCACTACATCTACTAACACTAGCTGATGAGAAGCCTTGTAAAGAACGCTCAAACGTGTTACATATTGAACCACTGGTTTGCATATCACTGGGAGTTGGTTGCAGTCGTGAGAGGGGTTTGACCGGTTGACCAAATGGTGTTGACCTTTTATAATCACTGTCACTGCAACAAACACTAGCAACAACCGCTTCCAAGAGGTTTTCAGAGCCTGATCTTTGTGTACTGCTAGTGTCTCCACCCATCTGGTCAACGGTTACCGTCTCCGTTGTGACCGTTTCCCAGTCGAAATAATCCTTCTGTTTACACAATGTGGGTCCCAACGCTTCATACAACTCACATCCAGCAGGAAACTTGAAAAGTTTGTTAGTTTCGGTTTCTGGGTTATTTAGCATTTGGCTGTCTGGAAATGCAGGCGTGAACAAGTCCCAGTTTTGATCATTGCAAGCTGTCGACTGGATGAAATCTGATATCAGGTCACTGCTTTCTTGATGATCAGTGATCGTCTCGACTTTCTTCCACTTATCCATTGTTCTATCTTGATCATTTACATGTTTGTGAAATTTCACTGTACCTGAACTCGTGGAGATTTCTGTCTGAAAAACAATTTGCAAATTAAGGTACTAGATTTATTTAACTTCTGGAGGTGACAAAACAGGCGGGTTGCGTGACGATTAGAGTGGTATTTTGTTAGGGGCCGGGGTGAGTCAACCAAAAACACTTTTTCTCCAAGACAAGTTAAATGGGTCGAAATTGTCACATCTAGTTATTTCAATCAAATCGATTTAGTGGAGAGAGGGATCTATACCACACAAGGAGAAGAGTCTTGTAGCTCAAAAAAGCTCTCTTTAATATGGTTCACGAGCTTCAAATCCTCGGTGATCTGCGTGGTTTACATTAATAAGATCTTAAAAAAGAGATTAATGCAAATAGTTTATAGATTAAAACACGCGGTAGAAGTAAGTACTTGAAAATTGAAATTATCTTACACTTTTCAAAGAGCCGAGTTGTAATACCCCATATGAACCAACAGCGATAACAACGATGGTCTGCATAACATAAAGACATCAAAACTTCAAAACACGAATCATTTCATGGAATTGGATTAGAGTAGCAAGATGAGTTGGATTGACCCGAAACACTGTTCAGCCCCCAACAAAACTTCTATACTATATGAATAATTATTGTGTCTAACGCGATTATAGAAATTATATTACACATCAAATTTTTTTATAGAAAGTGACATACCCTGATCCCGGCTTTAAACTGCGTTTTCCATCCATCAAAATGCTGAAAATTAACAGAAAACATAAGACACTATGATATGATATAATACAATATTACTGATATCAAAGCTATTTCTCACCTCGTCTATAGAACACAAACTATTAACAAGTCGATGACCTGATATCCATTGATGTTTACCCGTAGCTGCGACCTGTCCAACGACCCTGCCCAAGAAATAATACAAATACGCTTATTATGCATAAACAATTCAGATGTTATAAGTTATATATCAGCATACCCTTCCCCAACAGAATATACGCGATAAAACATGTTTGCAATAGTTAATCCAAGATGATCTTGTGGACACCACTCTTCCTTCAAACTGTCATTCGTCTTATTGAACCAGTTGTTGATCTCTGAACAATCGGTATCGTCACAATAAGCATCTTCCCAACTCAACATCCTACAAACATTTTCTGTTAAGGTAAGTTCATGCTAAAAATGCATATTTCCAGTATAGTTAATTTTGATCGACTTTTCGAGCCATCTGATTAAAGCTCATGCCAAACAAACAATGAATCTAGAGAAAAATACAAACAAAACACTGCAATTTTGCAAGAATGAGCAATTTTTAACAACCACTAGGTAGCATGCTTGATTAGTTGATTTATCTATAAATCTAAGATATGAAAATCAAACTCCAATAACTTTGATCTCATCTAACAAGGTATTGATGCTTCTATGAGTTTCTAGTAACAGATTCTCACAGTTAAAAGAAACACAAACATCATATACAAATCTAACTTTAGGCAAAATATCATATGCAAATCAAAACAAAATTCAACAGACAAGGAAAAACTAAAGTTCATGAACATGATCTTACATTTGAGGTTGATGCTTGAGTCTCCAAAAAACAGCATACTTCCAGTCAGTGTTAACACACAGATTCTTGAGTTGTTGGTGTAATTCACCACCACCCATCATCTTTTTCCCCACTAGGTTAGCCAACTATGAACACCCTTACACCCCCACCCCCCAAACACAAACTAAAATGATCTTTTCACCCTCTGCAAACTCTAACTACCCCTGTAAGAACCTCTGCCTGCTTGTTTCCTTCTCAACCCCGCGCGACGTTTTATCGGTGGACCGACTGTGGGAGTAAGCAGACTACCCAATCCCATCTCCCAAATCACTCAAAACCCTAACCCCAACCTCTTAACACTAACAACAAATCAGCAGCAAATTAGCAAGATCAAGTTTCAAAAGATCAATCTTTGAACAAAATCTGACAAAATTGAAGAACATCACCATCAAAGTTCAAGAAAGTTGAATTGTAATCAGTGTGATCAATCAATTACAAAGAAATAACAGGTGGGTGTTCTTGATAAGCTCAAGATTTAACTAATATCAAAAGACATCGAAGAAATCAACATAAAAATCAAATCTTTTCATGAAATTCTGCTTCAAATTCAGTAAAAGAACACACCCAGATGATCAAAAGTTTACACAGATGAAGAAAAAGTTGTTTTTCATTTGTGGGTTTTCATCTTTCAAACTTCTGTTTATAACAGAAGAGGCTTTTCTTTTGAGTCAAGATTTACACCCCACCACCTTCCACTTCTAAAGGTTGCTAAATTGGCACAAGAAGTGAAAAACATTTTGCTAATTGGTCCATATCATTTTTGGGATTTATGAGTGTTCTTTTTATAGATAGTCCCATTGATATGGCCAACAAAATGATATTTGAAATTAAAAAAATGTTTCTTATCTTCTTCTCATTTTTGTCACTCAACCTTTTGCTTAGAAAAAACCCTATTCACACCAATCATTTTTATAGCCAAAAGGTAGAACACCAACAAAACATAACCCCATTCATATATATCTTCTCATCATGGTTAATGATAACTATTTATTTGTTACTTTTAATCTTGTATGTTTGACTTGTTTTATTTGGATCTTAAAATTAAAAAGGAAAACATGAAATAATATCATCCTGTGTCATAAACACGTTTTTTTGGACAAATGAGCCAAGTTTATTGGTGTATACAATTTTTTTTAATAAAATACTGAAAAATTATGTAAATCAAAGAAAGATAATGGCTGTTAATAGAAGCTAATACTGGGATGCTAAATACAGAGTCAATGCATCTTTTTTCACTACAAGTAATTATGCATGATGTACAAGTAATTATACAATTCTCTATTTAAGAGTATCTTTAGGTGGACGTCTCCCAACCTCTCTCTTTTTAATTCAATCTATCTCTCTCTTATTATTTGTTTGTGATTCTACATAGTCGCAAACAAATCCCTCTCTCAAAAATTAGCCAACATCATTGTCACGAGGGTCAAAAGCACTGCCACGAGGGCCATGGTCCAGGGGCCTCTTATGGATGTTTCATCAGAGGTGCTATTAGTGTATTAAAGGCGTCGCTAAACTAATAATACAAGAAAGATACGTATAATAAGATAAAAAAAAGGTTAAAGTTCCAATCAAGTTAAAAGAAAAAAAAGTCCCGGAACGAATATCAAAGCCAAAACATAATCCCATATTAAAATGATAGATAATTTAGATATGTGTATAAATTGATATGTTTAGGTTTTATCTAATTATGATTATCAATGATCTCTAATCATTGTTTAAGATTATGGAGGTTCCTTTTTGGCTAAAAAGGAAATGCATGAAGTCACGACAAATTTACCAAGAAAATTAAATATGGTTAAAAAAAGGTGAAGCATAATTATTATCCGTTCAAACTTTAATATCCTTTGGTTTTGCAGGTTAATATTTACAGACGTTGAAAAGTAATTTTAAAATTTAATTTTTCTTATATATATGAAGTAAAAAAGTATTTGTATTAAATCATCCTGATGGTAAGCATAGCCACTTTTAAGTGTGTGTCGGGTAGACGACTACACAAGACTCAAACTTTAAACTTTGAGAGGCCAATTTTTCTTTACATCTAGTTATGTTGAGTGTCGATTATCACAATTTTTTAAAGTAATAAAGTATTAGTAATTATATGTTTTAGAATGACCCAACACATTAATAAACTTTTTAAAACTGAAACATATTCTAGAAGGGGATCTAATTAACCCGTTTATACCTAATCATCTGCAACCATCGATTATTAAGTGACTATTTTTATTTATTTCATAGGGCATCTCAAATCTACGAACCATAGGCGGCCCTGAAGAGGGTGTAGGGGGGCACCGCTCAAGGCCGATCTCCTCAGGGACCTGAAGTTTTTTATAATTTTTTTATACTATATACGTCTGTATATATATTTAAAAAAACTATATGCTTTTAACAAACTTATTTACAAACCCAATAACAATTTAATTATTTTACCTATTGAACCTTAAGGTCCATTAACATTTTAATTAGTTTAATTCACTACCGATTATCCAATCTAAACTTATTTAAAAACATTAGGAGAGTCTCACGCTTCGATTAAGTAAGTAAATTAATTTATTGTGCTACAATACTTTTGTTTATTACTACAACAATTATTGTCGTATTCTAGTTTTTTTAAATACATGTTATCGATTTTATATTATAAGGCTCTATTTTTTTCTACTTGCCCAGGACCCAAAGTTTTTCATGGATTCTCGGGGGACGACCTTGTACCGACCGCCCTAGGTTAGTGATGTGCTCCCTAATTAAAATATTGTGAGTTCTAGTCCTGCATATTATAGGTCATAGGATGTGATGATTTATCTAATAAAATTTTAGGTGTTAGATGTAGAAAAATCAAATTATAAGGGTTCTTTTTTTCATAATCTAGAGATCGTAAACAAAACCTCACCGACCTTGGTTCCTTCCGAGGTCGTCTAATTATTAGGATATGTCCTCACTCCGAAGAAGGGGAAGTGGCGGCCCACTGACAACAGAGGGAATTTAGTATGGTAAAAAGCAAGAACAAGAAAACAAGGAAGTCAAAAAGTAAAAACTAACTCTAACTAACAAACAGTACTTGAATCTTACTTATTTGAAATTGATGCAAAAACTTTTTCTCAATGCCCGCGGAGAGATTAAGCCTTTGTGTGCTCTTTCTGGATGGATTTTTGACCATCTATCTCCATGGGTGAATGCTTCCGGCTGGTATATTATTATACCATGTGTAGGCTCGGCCTGTTAAGGACTTAGAGAATTATCGTAGTCGCAGGTTTGCATTTTATTCATGTTCGCCAAGTGCTTCGAGGAAGCGGGAGATATGCTCTCTGGCGTTGCCACGGCCGTTGTAGAGAGTCAAAGTGGGGTGTCCTTTTGGGTTGTGACATCTCGTAAATTTTATTAACTTAGAAGATATCTTTGTTAAATCTAAAAGGGGTCTTTTATGTCATTTTGAAATTTTGGGGTTGTTATACTTATTTGGTGCTTAACAAATTTATATAATAATAATAACATTATAAGTGATATAACGTTTGCTTATTATTATAAAATTTAAAGTGTTGATAATCTTAAATAAAATAATCGCTATTAATATTATTATAACAATGACACTAATAATAATAATATTAGTGATAATAATATTAATAACAATAATAATCATAACAACAAGATTAATAATAATAATCATAATAAGTGTTAATCTTTGAGATAAATAAAAATAATAATAGTAATAATAATTTATAAAAAAAACTTCTAAACTTAAAATAAAGATTAGTGTTTAAAACTTGGGGTTATTAACTCAAGGGGTGGTTTTGTCATTTTGGAAACTTGTAATGGGAGGTTTAGGCATAAAATGTTAAACAATTAAATCACAGGGACTGAATGTGTAAAATCTGAAACTCAAACCCCAAGTTTCTTTTCCCTCTCGTTTTTCCGGGCGAAGTCCGGCCAAGGTCCGGCCGCGACTCCGGCGACCCCAAAACGCATAAATTAAACTAATTTTTAACCCCAAACCACTTCAAAACTCTTCTAGAACACGTTTCGAACCTGTAAACAACAATTATGTACATTTAAACATCGGTTACAAACCTTAATCGAGTGTTGTAACCGTAGCCTTAAAACTTAGAGCCGTTCGAACACTAAAACTCGTTGATAATCCAATTAAATGCACGCAAACGATCGTTCATCTATCTCGAATCGTATGCAGACCTCAATTACACCTGAAACACACACCATCATCGAATTCGACTATTCTCCTCACCGTGAATCTGCAACCAATCGAACACTATGATCTGGGTTTCAAACTTCGAAATTGACAAAGGGCTTTGTACCAAGAACACCACACGAAGCTAACCCCAAAGTTAATTGCATTATCATCAATGTTTAAACCTCGAACCAACCCAATCTCAGTCGCGGCGTGTTCTTCTTTCGTTCTAGTTCATCAACACTACAATTCGGGTAATTGAATACATCTTTATACTCGATTTCGTGTGGGGAACAAAAGCCCCATGGGTATGAACGTTTACAGAATCGATTGGTGCTTCAATTTGAGCCCAATCGAATCTAGGGTTCTTAAGGATTTGGGGATATCTAAGTAACTTGGTTTTAAGAATTAAAATGCAACTTCTAACACGGCTGCAGCCTTGGTCTATTGGTTAAGTTACTTGTCACCCATACATGAGGTCCCGGGTTCGAACCCGGGCTACCTCATGTAATTTTTTTAACGCTTTTTTAGCCATAATTAGTTTATAGAAATTTTTATAAATGTCAAAAAAATAATTTTTATAAACTTCAAATATAATTTTTAGAACATAAAATATTTTCTGTAATTTCCTAAAAATTAAATAGTTAATTATCTTTTTGATTAAATAATTCAAAAGTTATTCTTAGATTATTCCTTATAATAAAAGGGAATTTTGAGCAATAATTTTATAAAAATTTCACTTGGTCCAAACTTTTCTTTAAAACTATATTATTTAAATTATAAACTTTTATACTTAAACTTTATAAGTAATTTTATTTCATTTTCCTTTAAAACATATACATAATATATTACTTTATTTCACTATTTGGTGCACTTACAAGATTTCCCCAAATTTCCAAATGAAACCCTAATTCATTTTACTCATAAATCATATATTATCCAAATTCTAAGACACCAAATCCCAATTGAAACCCTAGTTCGCATTAAAACGTTAATATTATTATTTAACCTTAAACTTGTAAAATATATATATAGGGAGCTTGTGAAAGATTACGTTGGAGCGTTGCTTATCATATCCCTTATTAATCGTCGTTCTTTACTTATTTGATCATGTGAGTATTTCCATACCCCTTTTTGCTTATTTTCACACTTTGGGGTGAAACATGTTAACTTATTATCATTGCACTTGTAAACGTATTTGAGACTTGTAATCTTTATGGCAATTCATCATGCAAGTTGTGGTTAGTTGAACTTTTGTGGTTACCATGTTATGGCGTTATATGTACAATCATTAACTATTGCTAGCCCAGCGAAGTCATAGATCTATGGGTAAGACAAGCCTGCTTGGTTGATCCAAGTACACTTAGCTGATCGTATATACTTTTAACGTTTGAGACTTGTAAAACTATTGTCAAGGTTTGATTGTTGCATTGTTCATAACATCCCTAATCACTTTATTCACTAACTTATGACTTGAATTGCCATCTTTTATATACTTATGTATTGAAAACTATGGAATGCTCACCAACATTTTTATGTTGACTCTTTATTTTTAACATGTTTCAGGAATACCCCAAGTTTGATTTCTTCACTTTGAAGCTTGCGCATCTAGGAATGGACCTAGATAATTAAATAAAATGGAATGACTTGTTACATTCTATGTTATGCTTTTATTTCCTTTGAGACTTATGTTTGTAATGTGACAATTGAAACTTATGTTTAAATTATATTTGGATTATTAATAGCGTTATGTGGCTGTGAACGATCTTGACTCTCACTCCTCGACGTTTCCGCCGTCAAGGTTGGGGTGTGACAGATTGGTATCAGAGCCCATAACTGTAGGGATTTAGGTTATTAGAAATGGTGACCTAGACTATAGTTGCATGAACCTCATAGAAAGATCCTTATACTTTCGTGCTTACTTATTGTTTGCATGCTACATAATGCTATGCCTTTTGTGCAACTTGATGCCTTAGCATAGGATTGCCTTATGTATGCTTAACTTAGTTACTTGTCTCCCTAAACTTAACTTTGACTCTTTGACCCTCCCCGACAAATGAACTTCCTAAACTTATTCTCAACGACACGTGGAATCTACACTTATCGTCGTGGGTTTAGTTCCTTAGACTCTATGTCTAATCTATGAAAATCTCATCAAGGTTTTGATTTCATAAACCAAAGAAATTTGTGTGGCACATAGACACCTGTATTCTGGATTTCCTGGCAAAAGGCCTTCGGGCTAAGGCAAGCATATCGTATAAATCTCATTGTGAGACTAGTTATGCTTACCTGGGGATTTCTGGGATGAGTGATAAACTATGGTCAACATACACAAGTCTCTATGGCAAATGGGTCAATTTACCTTGACATGTCAACGATTCCAAATGGTAATGCGTTACCAAATGGAACCATCCTCTTTGTGTCTTAAAAGCCCTTGATTCTTTGATCTGGTTTATCACCAAAGTTTTAATATCTTCTCGTCCTTATCATACATAGTGTTTGTGTTAATATTGAACCTATCCTACATTTCAACTCTTACGTTTAAACACCGTTGCACGTTGAGTGTTTCATGTATCTATTTCTATACCTTGACCAACGTGTGCATGACTCTTAATATATTCAATGATATTGGGAATCTAAACCGAATGGTCTTCAAAACTTCAAACCGTTACTTATGGTTTTCAAATCTCCTTAAAACAATGTCCCATAACCAAGAACATGCATTGCTATAGGTGGAATTCCTACATCTCGATGTACTTTGTCTAGGCAAAGTGTAAATGGTGATTTGACTCGATCATTGAATCCATTTACTTGACTCGAAACACTTGAGATGAGAGATCACTTATAAGTACGCGTGTCTTCAATAAGGCTATGGTTGACCTCATATCTTGAGAAGCTCATGTATTCCTTTCGGTTGTGAATCGAATGTTCACATCTCATTGTGGTGTTGAATAATTTCCTGCCCTTGATTTCGTCTTCCCGATTGAAACCATCCAAGATTTGAACACCACAACAACTTCTGTTATCTTGAACTTTGATCTTAAGCTTGTAAGCATGATTTTTCCTTTTGTTACATCGATGTAACTTGAAATTTTCCGAATTTCTAATTGATATTATTTTCCTTTCATCGTTAAGTCAAACTCCGTACCGTCTGCACCGTGAGAGATGCAAGTGTTTGAAAGTCAACCTATGACTAAGAACACCCGTATCTCCTAAATGATTCTAACTCATCAAAACAGGGGTGATTCCTTTACTTTGATGATTCTCTATTCGTTTCGATAAATGGTTTCCAATTGTGATTTATAAAATTTCATCCTCTGGATCGGGGTGATTTCCTTATCTCGAGGATTGACTTCAATTATTTTCTTTGGAATGGCATTTCACAAATGACATGATCTCACCAAAATAGGATTGAAACCCGTACTTTGGTGACAAATGTCAATCTTCGATTGTTTTCTTGCTATGATGAAATTCAATCATCAAGATAGGCGTGAATTCCATACCTTGATGATAATATCATCTTTATGAATTGTATTTACTCAAATGAGACGATTTCATCAAAGTAGGAGTGATTTCTGGATTTTGATGAAGAAGTTCATCTTGTTATATTTTGTTTTTGTAAAACTTCACCGTTAAGATAGGAGTGATTTCCCTTACCTTAATGGTGAGTTACCTCGTCTTATTTCTGTGGATCCTCAACAAGGAGTTGGGATCGAACTTTTTGATTGGTAAGTTAGTGGTCATACCTTGGGAATACACCATCAAGTTAGGAGTGAAAACCACACCTTGATGACTATTCTCATTTCATGATCTCCAACTTACCAAGGTTTTAATCAAGTGACAAGAAACATGTAGTAACTTGAATGGTGAACCAATGTCAGTGTTTGGACCTATCAAGCCAAAGCATGATTTCTGAACTTGAAAGGAGACCCGATCACTCTAGGTTAATTTTGATTCCGAGCTTGGAGCATTTAAATTGATTTCTTTCCCTTTATCCTTATGTTTTGATTTGATCTAGCTATATCGAACCATTTATTCCCTACTTATCAACTTTCATTTTGAGATATCATCAACACATGATTGTGTGATGGTAGTCTTCTTAAACAATCTTTCTGCTAAAAACATTATCAACTTATGCTCATATGTTTTTGAAAACTATACTTGGAAATTTGCTATCTTGCAAAATATAAGTACATTTCCTACTGTTCATGTCATTTCTTAAATCGTCTTTAATCCTTAACCATTAAAAATCATTAAAACTTTATCTTGAATTCGATCTACGAGACTCGTTACTGCGACGCGGATATGGAGAATCATAAATTTTCGTAATTTGTACACATGGGTTTGGCATGAAAGAAAAGACGTAACTTGGTATGTGTACAAGTGTCTTACCTTCACTTATGACAGAGCTTAACATTTGTGTTCCTATGAATCTCCTGTTTAACTTTTCATTCACTAAGTGTCTCTTATCTTAGCTGTCATGATGACAATTGGTGCATTATAGACCGATTGGTTAATTGCATATCAATTCATGTGGGATAACGGGTCGAGAAGTTGGCTTGTGTCTATCTCAAATAGTCGTATACCGTGGTATGTCGTTAAACATCGATCATTAATTTGGATGATCAATTCATTTTCTACTTTTAATAATGTTCCTAACCATCGTCGTGAACTTATTCCACAATCTTCGCATATCGTATTATTCTTAAACCGATGATTGGACAAACGAGAGATATATATTCACAAGATATGCGTTAAGATCGTTTCATGTAGTGACGTTTGGGATTCTTAAATCCTGACGGTTAACATTTCTTATCATTGTTAGTCTTTTATTGATTTCTAGACATCATTTTACTACGAAGTTATATTCTTGAAGTTGTGACTTATAAATCTAAGGTACCACGGTAATTCGTCATCGTTTTCCAACGTTTCATCTCAAAACATCTCGCGCTTATTATGTTAGGAATCTTGTAAGATTCCATGAAGAGTAGCGTTCCACCTGTAATCAAACGTCAAACACTGTTCGTTGAACACTCACCTTTCGTTACAATTCCTTTGTTTCATTTAAGTTCATTTTTAATTTCGGGACGAAATTCTTTTAAGTTGGGGAGACTGTGACATCTCGTAAATTTTATTAACTTAGAAGATATCTTTGTTAAATCTAAAAGGGGTCTTTTATGTCATTTTGAAATTTTGGGGTTGTTATACTTATTTGGTGCTTAACAAATTTATATAATAATAATAACATTATAAGTGATATAACGTTTGCTTATTATTATAAAATTTAAAGTGTTGATAATCTTAAATAAAATAATCACTATTAATATTATTATAACAATGACACTAATAATAATAATATTAGTGATAATAATATTAATAACAATAATAAGCATAACAACAAGATTAATAATAATAATCATAATAAGTGTTAATCTTTGAGATAAATAAAAAATAATAATAGTAATAATAATTTATAAAAAAAACTTCTAAACTTAAAATAAAGGTTAGTGTTTAAAACTTGGGGTTATTAACTTAAGGGGTGGTTTTGTCATTTTGGAAACTTGTAATGGGAGGTTTAGGCATAAAATGTTAAACAATTAAATCACAGGGACTGAATGTGTAAAATCTGAAACTCAAACCCCAAGTTTCTTTTCCCTCTCGTTTTTCCGGGCGAAGTCCGGCCAAGGTCCGGCCGCGACTCCGGCGACCCCAAAACGCATAAATTAAACTAATTTTTAACCCCAAACCACTTCAAAACTCTTCTAGAACACGTTTCGAACCTGTAAACAACAATTATGTACATTTAAACATCGGTTACAAACCTTAATCGAGTGTTGTAACCGTAGCCTTAAAACTTAGAGCCGTTCGAACACTAAAACTCGTTGATAATCCAATTAAATGCACGCAAACGATCGTTCATCTATCTCGAATCGTATGCAGACCTCAATTACACCTGAAACACACACCATCATCGAATTCGACTATTCTCCTCACCGTGAATCTGCAACCAATCGAACACTATGATCTGGGTTTCAAACTTCGAAATTGACAAAGGGCTTTGTATCAAGAACACCACACGAAGCTAACCCCAAAGTTAATTGCATTATCATCAATGTTTAAACCTCGAACCAACCCAATCTCAGTCGCGGCGTGTTCTTCTTTCGTTCTAGTTCATCAACACTACAATTCGGGTAATTGAATACATCTTTATACTCGATTTCGTGTGGGGAACAAAAGCCCCATGGGTATGAACGTTTACAGAATCGATTGGTGCTTCAATTTGAGCCCAATCGAATCTAGGGTTCTTAAGGATTTGGGGATATCTAAGTAACTTGGTTTTAAGAATTAAAATGCAACTTCTAACACGGCTGCAGCCTTGGTCTATTGGTTAAGTTACTTGTCACCCATACATGAGGTCCCGGGTTCGAACCCGGGCTACCTCATGTAATTTTTTTAACGCTTTTTTAGCCATAATTAGTTTATAGAAATTTTTATAAATGTCAAAAAAATAATTTTTATAAACTTCAAATATAATTTTTAGAACATAAAATATTTTCTGTAATTTCCTAAAAATTAAATAGTTAATTATCTTTTTGATTAAATAATTCAAAAGTTATTCTTAGATTATTCCTTATAATAAAAGGGAATTTTGAGCAATAATTTTATAAAAATTTCACTTGGTCCAAACTTTTCTTTAAAACTATATTATTTAAATTATAAACTTTTATACTTAAACTTTATAAGTAATTTTATTTCATTTTCCTTTAAAACATATACATAATATATTACTTTATTTCACTATTTGGTGCACTTACAAGATTTCCCCAAATTTCCAAATGAAACCCTAATTCATTTTACTCATAAATCATATATTATCCAAATTCTAAGACACCAAATCCCAATTGAAACCCTAGTTCGCATTAAAACGTTAATATTATTATTTAACCTTAAACTTGTAAAATATATATATAGGGAGCTTGTGAAAGATTACGTTGGAGCGTTGCTTATCATATCCCTTATTAATCGTCGTTCTTTACTTATTTGATCATGTGAGTATTTCCATACCCCTTTTTGCTTATTTTCACACTTTGGGGTGAAACATGTTAACTTATTATCATTGCACTTGTAAACGTATTTGAGACTTGTAATCTTTATGGCAATTCATCATGCAAGTTGTGGTTAGTTGAACTTTTGTGGTTACCATGTTATGGCGTTATATGTACAATCATTAACTATTGCTAGCCCAGCGAAGTCATAGATCTATGGGTAAGACAAGCCTGCTTGGTTGATCCAAGTACACTTAGCTGATCGTATATACTTTTAACGTTTGAGACTTGTAAAACTATTGTCAAGGTTTGATTGTTGCATTGTTCATAACATCCCTAATCACTTTATTCACTAACTTATGACTTGAATTGCCATCTTTTATATACTTATGTATTGAAAACTATGGAATGCTCACCAACATTTTTATGTTGACTCTTTATTTTTAACATGTTTCGGGAATACCCCAAGTTTGATTTCTTCACTTTGAAGCTTGCGCATCTAGGAATGGACCTAGATAATTAAATAAAATGGAATGACTTGTTACATTCTATGTTATGCTTTTATTTCCTTTGAGACTTATGTTTGTAATGTGACAATTGAAACTTATGTTTAAATTATATTTGGATTATTAATAGCGTTATGTGGCTGTGAACGATCTTGACTCTCACTCCTCGACGTTTCCGCCGTCAAGGTTGGGGTGTGACATGGGTAGGGCATGTGTTGCAGCTCATTTGGTATGGCGGGTAATGTTCATAGGTGAGGTCATCAGGTTGCTTCTTTGAGCGTTCTTGTTCGAGTAGGCGTGTAAGTTCTGCTACTGTGACGAATTCCTGGGTTGTAACAGCAGAGGCATTGGGTTTTTCTGTACAACGGCTGGTGGTACTCTTGGCGCCAGAGGTGATTGGGGTTGGGGCTCTTGGTGGACTTCGGCTGCAGAGGCCTCTGGCGTCGTTTTCGTCAGGCTCGGTTTGAACTAAATTGTTGGAAGAATTGCATCATCTTTTCATTGTTCTGCGCAAACGCACGACTGAGCAGTTCTGCGACTTCTTACTCGGGCCGCCAGGTGCCCGAGGTGGAGATGGCATCTCGTGCTCAGAAAGTTCGTCGTCAGTACGTTCTTGCTCGTCAACTTCGTTTCCTGGGTTCACTCGGTCCGTTGGCTATTTTCTCTTTGCCATTCACTTGTGTAGTCACCTACCCACTGGAGTCGCCAAATGTAGAAGGTGGATAAGGCTAAGTATTACGTAGAGAATGAGGCTGATGTCTTGGAGTGGTGAGGTGGCTCAGGAGGTCGCCTAAACCGAATGATGGCCGTACGATCACCCTTGGGTCAAGTGGAGGGCAAAGAAAGAGACAAAGGTCCGGAGATGAGGGGGAGTGAAGCCGAGAGATAACCTGGGGAATCCCAAAGAATAAAGGTATGATGTAATTTCTGTCCTGGGGCCAGCTATTTATAGGCATAGCAGGTCAGAGAAATGTCGGAACCCAAGATCGTTATGCTGACGTGTCATAGTTTGTTAGAAGATCAGCTGGCGATCGGATCTATTCATTAAAAAGAATCGATTCAATACATTTCTTATGTACCTATGGGTGCTATGTTGGATTTGAATCAGATTTCGGATCAATCTATATTGATTGACTGCCTCCATTATGTTGTTGCTAGCAAATACCACTATTTTTGGTTTTGGCTCTTCCAAATCATTCCCGCAGGAGATCCGGACCCTTTTTTTTCTGATCCTTCGATAAAAAGATTCATTCTCTTCATAAAAAATAGGAAATAGAACCAATAAAACCAATAAAGATGTCGTTTTCCATTCATACCTGGAGTTGAATACCCCATTCAAGAATTGTTTTGGATCCAATCCATAGGAATCAATAGAAAAGGCAAATCTCTTATGATACACCAGATCCGGCTCGGTTATTGATAGAGTGAATAAATCTGCCATTTCTTGAAATCTCTCTTCTGATTCAAAATCGTGGTGTAACGCGTATCCTCCCCTGTTCCGGTCATGGAATAGATGAAATAAATAAAAAAATGGATTTTTGTTCAAGAATGAAATCTTGTTGGAACTGTCCATATCCGGTTCATCCTTCGGAACCATATCACATCCCGAATCTAATGAAATAGGATGAATTGAGACGGTATTTTGTAAATACGTAATTATCTTGAATAGATTAACCATTTCTTTATTTTCCGATCGCCTGAGAAAAGAAAGATCTTGTTGTTTCTTCAACAATTTCTGATCTCTAGTGGACCTCTCAGTAGGATTCGAACCCAGATGAAGTTCTGACCATCTGTCAGAGAAAAAAGAACGAACGGATCTTGTAGGATTCCCAATCAATTCTTCGATTTCTTCCGGAAGCATATGATTAATCATCTGCTTCTCACGTTCCGTGAATAGCCGGGACATTGAGGAATATCCAGAAAGGCATTTCAGGAATCGGTTTGATTCTATCTCTGTTCCTTCCGTTTGAAGAAAGGAAGGATCCCAAAGAATCGATCTTTCTTTTAGTTGTTGAATCTCTCTTTGATTGAGCAATGTGTGATATTCCATATCATAAATATAAAAAAGTATTTACAAACAATTGATAATTTTAACATGACATATGTATGATTAGGATAGAGTTATAGTACAAGGTATTTAACAATTGATAATTTTAAGGCCTCATGTATCAACAATTTTGGCTTCTCTTTATGCGTTTATATTATAACAAGGTAAAACAAAAATAAATAATAATGTTATTTTAATCGATCTTTACAAATTGCAACAATTGTAAGAGAACAAATGAATGTACACACTTTCATGGTGTTGCTCGTGGGTTTCCTCAGATATAATATTCTTCACAATAGTTGGGACAAATGGTGTTGCTTGCCTTTATCATGTTTGTAGTGGTCTAGCCTGGTTTGTAAGGTTTAGTTAATATGATTTTTTCTAGAGTGGTTGTGTTGTTTTCGGTTTTGTTTGTCTTATTTATTTTATTTCATAGCGTTTGCTTTTTTGTTGGTTTCTTTTGTGAATGTATATTTGCTTTTTGCTGGTTAAAAAATATGTACAAAACCTCGTAACACTACGACTGTGACTTAAGAAAAAGTAAAACATAATCAATATATACACATACGGTGTCTAGACAACAAATGAAGATACCATGATAGAACAAAAACAAAAAACCTCTAACGATGTGCTACCATATAGAATATAATACCATATAGAATATAAGAAAAAGAATAATGTATTGTGTATTTATTATTGATTAATTATTTATAAGAGTCTAATAAGAATAATTACATGAAAAAAAACCCTAAAATAATCAAGTCCCTATTTACCATTTATCATTCTTCCTTCTACTCTAACAAAAAGGTAATTATGTAATACACGTGGCAACACCACGTTTATTCTCACAAAAATTTATTTTGTTTCTCTCTCCTATTAAATAATTACATTAATTACTAATAATATTATTTAAGAATTTTTTTAGATTAAAAATGGTTTTCTAATAAATTAAGAAAGATATCATTTTATTAATGTTATACGTAAAGAAACAAATCTTTATAAAATATTTTTTTTTCAAAAACATGAAACTTATTTAAAAATATAAAATATTTTAAATTTAGTGTTTTTAAAAAGTAATTTTTTTATATACCAAAAATAATTAAAAATGAGAGTTACAAATAAGGATATTTATAAAAATGATAGTTTTTTAAACAAAATGTTTGATTTTTTTTAAATAAAAAATTTAAAAAGTTGATATCCTTTTTATTACTTATACTTTTTACTTTTGCGTAATTTAAATCATATCTTACTTAGAATTTAGTTTTATAATTAAGTAAAATTTTATTACGTTTAATGTTTTATTTATTCAACCGTGTAATACACGAGTTTACTAAAGCTAGTGATTGAATATAATCATACAAAAGCATATATATAAATATAATTCGTAACTAATATATTTTCTCCGTTCATAAAGCTAATATATTTTATTTGAACAAGATATATAATTCTAGCGTAAAATAGGTGTGGGGTAATTATTTAGCATGAAGCATAATTTTTCACATTAATGCTTCATTTTCTAAAAGATTGATGCACCGTCTTTTTGATTTTCTAGTGTAACAATTTGATGTATCAAAATTGTGTGAAATCTGATAAAATCACAAAGTTAATTATAAGACGCATTGACAATGTTGGTGTTCATCATTTTACTGCTAAAAACAATTGCATGTAGTGAACACTATACCACCACCATAATTCACATTGATTTTTATTGTGATTGTTACATATGTACACGTCCAACGTACATACATAAACACACGTATATATAATATATATTATATATTCTAACTTGAGCATGGGATTAGAAAATTGGTTTTGGGTTCCTATTTTGCTAGCATTAATCATGATTTTAGGTTATCATTTCTTACGGCCAAAATTTTAAATTTTTTTGGAGTATGATATGTCCCTCATAGGCTTGTACCCATATAATATAATATCTTCCTAACTGTTTTTTATTTAATAATAACATTGTGCTATTTTAAGAGCTCTTAAACTACTCTAATTAGTTTTAAACCTGAATTGTTTTCAAATAGTCTTCTAATTCTAATCACTAGACTTCTAATTCAAATGAGAAAGTTGATTAATTATGGATGAGGGTAAAAAATAAAGACCTTCATTGTTAATGTTGATAATTCTTTGATCTTAATTCCTAATTACTACTCGAATTGAATATGAGCTAGATTGATATGAACATGAGATTAAATTAACACGAGCGAAATCAATAGATCAAAGTAAATTTAAAAAAAATGTGAGATTTGAGTCAACCTTAGCAGCTTTGCTAACATGCTTTTGTCACTTTTATAACGTAAGATGTTATTCAGTAAATCTATATAAAAGTTTAATTGTAAAAATCATATTTTTTTACTCTAAATCACTTATATGTTATTAAGACTTGTGATTTCGAAAGAAATTAAAATTTATTTCATTTGCTTATTTTGTGATCTAAAATATTGAAGAGGTTACCTTTTTTTATCTCTATATATCTACGTAGGTCTTGTGTTGTTTAAAATTTATTGGGTATCTCTTATGAGTTGTGAAAATACCATTTTCAAATTTAAACATATCAACGACAACACAGAAAATAGAATGAGATAATTCACAGGTAAATAAAAAACAAGTATGCAAAATTTGTTATAAACAGTGTACTAGAAAATAGGCCAAAGACCTTTCTTATATAGGAAACTAACCATCACAATTTTTCAGTTAGCGGTAGGCGTTTCTAACTATCGAGATTTTGTAGTTTCAATGGAAAATATCAATCAACATGAACTTCATCCATAGTAAGCAAGTTACTGTTAATGGTTTACCATTAACAGTATGTAGTTTCAATAGAAAATATGTAGGAAATTACAGTATATTAGAATATATTGTAATTTTCTACATATTTTTGTCTTTACTTGGATCTAATTATACTATGATAACCTTGATAACATTAAAATCACCAACAATCTAATTTTTTTAGAAAAGGATAACATGAATAGTAACTCAAAGTTTTGAAAAATGTATACAAATCTGATTAGGTGTTTAAAGTACAAAATTAAGACTCATAATAGGAATGAAAATACAAATAAATTCGGTTTCAAACAAAAGTCAACAAAAGAAGTAGAAACATAGGCATATGTTGTGACTTGTGAGTTTTGTGAACTTGCAACAAACAATCAAACAACATGAACTTTATATTTTTAAAACCTGAAAACAAATCGTTTGCCATTTTTATTTAAATAATTACTTTAAAAATCTATATACTTTTTGGTTGGTTTCTTATTTCATATTAAAAATGATAGAAAGTAGATTTTGTAGCTTAGCTTTTGAGTGACATGTAATCTTGAAAGGGTGACTATTTAGGCTCCATGTTTATGAGTGCTTCTTTCATGATTATCGCTTATTATCTTATTCTCTACCGAATTCAAACACACTGTATTGTGATTAACAATATTGACATAAACAAGTAGAGCTAGAACTACATGTGATCCTTTAAAAATTAGGATAAAATTGAGTTTAAACTAGCTTGAGCTCAAAATAATCATCCATTTAATACGTGAGTTTGAACTTAAGCTTTATATGTCTGTTTTTTACTAAATACGCAAACCTAATATTTATATAAATATTAAAAAATTAATTTAACATGATAAATATTAAAGAAGAATATGACTAAAATTAAGTAGGTAATATAATATGTGATATATATATATATATATATATATGTATGTATATATAATCATAAATAGGTATAAAATAGTTATATATATAATAGTTAATAACTAATAAATGATTCGAATATGAGTCGAATATGAAAATTCTCGTGAAGGAACCTTGGGTTTTAGACATGGAGCTAGAGCTTTTTAAGTCCTAAGTTAACTTGAGTTCTGCTAGCTGAACTCGAATCAACTTATTTACACCTCCAATTAATGTAGTCGTTAAGAAATTAACCCCTAAATACTACATTCAAGATCGTAAAAGTCTCAAACCATACAAAATACTCTTTCTCACACTTAATGAAAAAATTTTGGTTTTAGTGATTTGTGTTGTTAGAATATGTCAATCAAATAAGCATGTTTAGTGTCGTAAACAAGAGATCAGGTTAACATGTAGTACTATAAAAAAAACGAGTCAGGTTTACAATTAGTTAAGAAATAAACTTTGAACAATAAGACAATTTTAATTCAATAATAATATCTAAAAGATGATATAAACTAGCGGATGATAATAATCGAATGACACTGTTGTTTTACAATCAAATAGTCTTTAACGATAATAAAAATACACTCATTAGTCTTTACCATAGCCTAAGTTTAGCCAAATCCCGTAATATAGTAGTTAAATATGATTTCACAAAATGTATTAGTATGATAATTATTCATTTTTTTAATTAAGCAACATTGGAGATTGAATTCTATTATTAATTATATGTATCTTGGAAGTTATGATTAATTCATTTGACTAGTTAACCATATATATAACATAAAAGGTGGTGGTGTTCTTGTGTTTTTATGAGATATGAGTTGAATTAATATTGATCCCACTTACTCTTAGTGGCCACCAACCCAAACAAAAGCCTACCTTTCTTTCCTTCCTTTTACACGTCCTTTTTCAATATCCAATACAACTTTTACACCCAAACATCTATATTCATTGTGTGTGAATTTTCACTATCAAAGATCCAACTTTTTTTTTAATAAAACAATTTTACCTTTTATAAGTGTGTTGTCTTATGGTTACTGTCTAAACAAAAGCATCATATTTGTCAACTCACTCATGATTATTCCCACAATAATCCAGAATCTCTTTCAAGGCATCCAATGCTATCATTCAAAGTTAGTATTGTTTCTATTAACTTTTTATTATTCAATCACAAATACATGTTTTTTAGTAACATTGAAAGTCAGTTTCCAAACCTACTAATCATTGGGATACCAAGCAAAGTAGTCTTCAAGAAGTTAAAAGACAACCAATAAAAGTCACTCTTAGAGGGACTCACACGCCAATCACATATAATTGAATAAACACGATCTCACAAACCCTCAGAACCAACTTATTATCGAATAAAAGTTGTAATAATAAACTACCTAAACACGTCCTAACCAAGTCGCCCTGGTATCAATATCAGTATCAGTATCAATATCAGTATCAGTATCAGTATCAGTATCAGTATCAGTATCAGTATCAGTATCAGTATCAGTATTCAAATGTATAAAAGTACATTCTTTCATACGCATCTAAAAATGTCCAAACACAAATATGCAACTCTTCAAAGAACCTTCTTTTACATAGTCCACTACAAGAGGTATAAGTAGAATAGATTCTCCATGAGTTCAAAACAAAACAAAAGAAGACAGATCTGAAAATTGAAAAGTTGCCTATTTTGCTTGCTGCTGCAAGGTGGCATAACATCAAATGCTAGGGGAGCCATAAAAGTTGAAAGAAAATACAGTATTACTACACTTTCTAAAAAAGCCAATTAACGGTGATATTTCCGAGCCAAATGAAAAGAGGAAACTGTGCTAAAGCGATAAACAGTAGCAAGTAATGGTGCCTGCTGGAATCGAAACTTCTAACCTCGGAAAACAGGACACGTTTCATAGTTTTCACCAAAAAGATTCCCATGCACAGGCAAGTCCAGGGCATGAGGAAGTAGTATGAGTATGATACGATGATTCTACCAAGGACCGCAAGGCATAATCCAGTAAAGGCGTACCCGGCGTAAGCTACAATGTCTAGCAGAGGTGCCTCTGCACCACCCAATGAAAATAATGACATTTTTAGAAGTGAAACCTGTAAAAACCAGCCCACTATTCCCTTCATGAAGAGCCAGTTCAGTGCTTCTGGTGTAAACCTGCAAATCAATAATTGTTAGAGAAAGAGAGAGAAAGAGAGGCTGTGCTATAATTTATTATTAATAATATTATTATCATAAACTCACAAAATCTCCAAATTATATTTAAAAAAAGATGATACCATAAAAATATTATGATATTTGTATAATTATCTGACACACTACTTAAAAGAAGCTAAAACATTTGAAAAAAAGGTTTCGGGCCAAACCAACCCAACCCGTTTTAGCCCACAATTTTTCTTTTTTTTTTTTTTCTGTTTTGATCCGTTACGTAACCCACATGACTTGTCCATTTGGCCAACGGGCCAATGCATACAGCAGGACACCTGATCGCACATCTTTAGTAAAAATCATCAATGTTGCTACTTGCTAGTTGTGTGGAATATAACTTGTACATAACAGCCTAGAGTCTAGAGGTCAGACTACGGATAAAAATATCCGTTCCCCCTTGCCTCAACCGCTCAACGTAAGTGAAAAGTATGTATAATATGATATTAGGGTAAATGTGATAATACTTACTTTCCTTGAAGTCCCAATGAGAAGCCAGCAAGAACAACGTATGTACCAAAAGCCATCAATGGGATATACAAATCTGGGGCATTGATATCATAAATAGGGGGTTTATATGATAGCCGACCCCCTACGGGCTCAGTTATTCTTGTCCAATGACCCTGTAGATAACACATTAAAACTTAAAAAAAAGAACGAAATGAAGGCCAGCAAAATGATGATGAACTAAAATTTACCCTATGCAGGAAAGGGAATAGAACGACTTTCAATTTGTTTCTCACGTAATGGTCGTTGACTTGAAAATAATATTGTGGATCAGAGAAGTATCGACTAATCTGTGAACAAAACCAATAAAATGTTAAAAGAAATAAACATCCAACCTTAAAAATCACAAACATCATATCACATGTCAGATTGATTACACTTGAGATTACCAAGCACATTACAAGCTAATAAGAGGTTAGTTTTTGTCAAGCATAAAGGTTATCATATAAAACTAGGTGGTTAAAGGCGCAAGGCGCACTCAAGGCAAAAAGGGTGCGGCAGTAGGCGGAAGGCGTAAGAAGCACACGCTGAGAACAAAAAGCCCAGAACAGAATAAATAAAGCGCAAACTCTCTTTATAGTGATATTGCTGAAGTCCTTAGGAAGAGAATGAGAATCAACAGCCGCTTCAAAAAAAAGAAGAAAGAAGGAAGCAAAAAGTGTCGAGTTTGAATAAACAGCTGCATTTGCATGATTCAGTTTATGTTCTAAATAATGTAATCATTATATGTCAGTTTTTGGATGAAACTTGGAGTTATCGTATTTTTTACATGTATCTTGAGTTAAAATTTGATTTGTTTATTTTTTCTTCCTAAAGTTATATAGAGGTTAAGAATGAATATTATTGTACAGTTTACATGAATCTAGAGTTTGAAACTTTAATTTGCTTTAACTGTTTCCTAAATTTACTTATAAGTTAGGTGACTATGAATCTAAGACATGAGTATTATAAAGATGGGAAAAGTTACAAAATATTCCCATCGCATTTCACACAATGTTTGCTTCCTAAATTTACTTATAAGTTAGGTACTTAGGTATGAGACTATGAATCTAAGACATAAGCATTATAAAGATGGGAAAAGTTACAAAATATTCTAATCGCATTTCACATAATGTTTCCATTCTTATTTGGTACACTTGCACCATATAACAAAAAAATATGTTCATGCAAACAAACAAAACAAATATATCCAGTATAATCCCACTAATTGTCAAAGAGCAACGGCTCCAAGTGTGGGTGTGGGTGTGTATGTGCATATATAGTATCGCATAGCATAGCATAGCATGGTCCTAGTGAAATGATTCAAAAATCTTTTGGTCATGTAGCTGCTAAATGCTAGTAAGTATGCAATCAATAAACTATACATGCTAATCAAAAAAAAAAACAACACCACCACCAAACCAAGGAATATAGGGTGACAGGTATTGAATTGTGCAATACTATTTGATCCACTGGTTAGCATTATCTGCCTGAATCAAATATAATTGAGCGTTACAATATTGATATCCATGCATTAAAACATCCAAAGATGTTATGATTGATAGAGTTTACAGAAAATACCAAATTACCATGAGCCGACTGCAGAGGATGTAAAACACATAATTTGAGACATTTATTCAACTGCTTATGAGAATAATTCTATCAAATAACTTAGAATAGGGATTAACATTTTAATCTAGTTCAAAAACTTGTAACGTGAAAATCCCTAAAGTCTAGTTTTATTTTGGTGAGAACATGTGAAAAGACACATTTATATTAGCACTGATGGAGCAGTAACGGTTCATGCCTGAACCCCTAGTGTCACATCAGTTTATATGGCTGGTAACTAGTAGTACCCAAATGAATTGTAGAGTATAATATTTACTTTTATGGGAAACAAGGTTAACTAGCCCACAGCTTCATCCAAAACTAAAACACTGAATACAGAACGATTTAACTGCGGCAGTACAAACTCACAAAAAATATATTTTTACATCCAAATGTGCTTTCAGAAATGTATTTAGATCCAAAGAAAGTTGTAAGGAAGACAGACAACACTCAACAGCAGCCTCATTGCATTAACTTTTGTACACGCAATGTTACAAATTCATGAATCATTGAAAATGATGAAAAGCCAAATGCAATTTTCTTTACTCCCTCGTTCTTAAATTTGAGTCAAAACTTGCATTTAGTATTATCTCCATGCATTTAGTGTATCGATAGGTAAAAGCCTTTTTATCATATTCTTGTAACACCCTCACTGAACCTGTAAATCACCTAACACTACTACACTATGTACTATTGTTCAAGATATACTCTTCCTATTGCTTTAGAGACTCACATAAATCAATATCAATGAGATCTGATGGAGTGATTTAAAAATAACTATATCATTGAAAGTATTGTTACTGTGTCACTTACATTACTTTGCACGTACTCAGAGCTTGAACCTAAGATTTTTTCTCCATATGCACCAAGTCCACCTCTGATTAATCCTGAACTGGCACCATAAAATGGATTCCCAAAAGGAGTTTGTGGCGTATTTGATGGTGGTCTTGCCCCTCCAGGTGGGTTTCCAAGAGGATCATACATATTCAAGGACCTATAAAACAAGACAATTATTATTACACTGCTGCTTCACGCGGATGCATGCTTACACATATAGTCTTTAGAAGTAAGTCTGATATACTCCCCCCTAAAAATACAGTTGAATACTCAAGAGACTGTGGTATAGCTATGGTATGTAAATCTAATTCTAATTTCAACTTCTGATATTACACATATAGTCTTTAGAAGTACCCAAACCATTAACAAAGATAATTTTTTTCTTGCTAGGAGCTTGATTCATTAACTAAAACTTCTTCCCTGCACATCGGGTTTATAGCCTCATTTTTGGCCAAAAACATACGATGCCACTACTAAGCATCCAACAAGTGTTAATTTCCTAAATCAAAAACAATAATTAATTTTGTTATCACGTTAGGATTCAAATTTGGAACGTATACGTCAATCTAATTGGACTAAATATACAGCAAAACTCAGTGACACTATGTATTTGGTTGTGTCGAATGTTGATATACTATGTTCATAATCATCAAAAACAACTACAAAATCGCAAATCCTGTAAAACTCTAAGCATGTACGACACCAATAGTCCAAATCCACCCCTAACTTTTTGAAAACATTATCTGATGCATACTGATACTTTGATTCAAACATACTGATACAATTTCGAAACACGAACAAACTGAAATAGTGCAAAAGCATATCCATATTCGCGATCTAACACTAACACCTCAAATCCTTCAAAATTCGAAACAACTAATTGAAATCGAACAGTAACATAATCGAATGCTGGTAAACAAACAGGTTATAACTTATAAGTGACAATTAACGCATCTGTGTGATCGACTGACAATAAAAAAACGAACCGTGAGAAGTATCCGATGAATTGAGAGGTGTAGAGTGAGATTTCACGGCGGATGCAGGCTGCCGGAGACGGTGGCGGTGATCGGCGGAGGTGAGGCTGAGCAGATCTGATGAAATTGGGGTTTCGGATGCTTGGGGCGTAAGGCTTGTAATTTCTCTCTTGCAGGGGCCATATTGGAATATTAACTAGAGTTGCCTCGAAGCTAGTAGAAGTTAACTTTACACCCTCTACTTTTAGATGTTTCAAATATACCCCTCTAGTTAGGGATTCTAATATTCTATGCTTTTTGGACTATACAATGTAACTACAAACTTGAAAGGTTTTTCTCTCCCTAAAACATGTCAATTGTCATGGAGGATTTATATGCCAGGTTTAGAGGATTAAAATTAAACTTGTGTATTGTATTGTATTGTGTTAGTATTAATTTGTTGTTTTTTGGTGAATAGTGTTTTAGTAGCGAATAGTGATGGCATGTTGGTGATTGAAAGTTAATGTTTACAGTCAGGATCACGTTTTGATGAAACTATATGTAGTCATCGTCAATGATAAGTCACTCCTTATGCAAACATATCAAGCTACAAAGCTACGTCGTTTTTAAAGTAAAATATTAATTTACTAAAATTACTATTGTGTCATTTGTATACTATGAACATATTATGTTTTATAGTATATTGAGTATATCATTGAGTCGTGTTTATTTTTATCTGAGCTTCATAAAATTGTTTTCCAAAAAACGAGTATTGCATGATATTATACATGTCATTTAAGCACAAATGTACAAATCATTAAAGTTGTTTTCATGGTTTCATTTTCTAATAGGGTTTTTTTCCTTTTAAAACTTTTTCAATGTGATGTTTTATAACATACTTATTTTTAATTAAGGTCTTAACGTTGAATATCTCAAATATGAGTTGTGAACAATAATGTGTAAGTGGTCAAGGACAAATGTAAAAAGGAAAAAGTACTTCAAGATTTTTGTTTATTTTAAAATTTTTATTTTTTAATTAAGGTCTTAATTTTGAATATCTCATTTCTACACACACATTAGAACATTTATACATATCCAGCTTTACGTTTGTTATTGTCAGATCATCCACCTTTCAAGCTTAGTCATTATGCTGCTAAGGCATTCCACCCCAGGTCTTACTAACCACGGGGTCACACCGTGACTATACCAATACCATTATAGATAATCTATAAAGGTTAAATGCTACATATTCAAAGCCGAACACAAGATATAACATCTAAAGGCATATCATGTATCTCAAACACTATCGACTCACTTGATATATGCAGAGTCCTTGGATGACTATAATTCACAGTGTTTCACACTTATAATAGTCAAAGGCCTGTGCAACATAATAAGACTAGGTAATCTCTAGTAACTATAACTCTTAGGACTTGTTAAACGTGTTTAAACTAAATGAAATCTTACACAACACTTCTTAGATGCTTTTAGACCAACAGAGGATTGCAGATGCTCGCTTTTAATCTTCTAAACGAGTTTAGAACTTAGGAATTTAGTTAAATGAGCACAAGTTCGATATTCTATAAATGATTATTTAAACGTGTTTAAACTAAACGAAATCTTACACAACACTTCTTGGATGCTTCTAGACCAACAGAGGATTGCAATGCTCGCTTTTAATCTTCTAAACTAGTTTAAAACTTGGGAAATTAGTTAAACGAGCACAAGTTTGATATTCTATTTATAGGCTACATCAACCAATCTTACACACCGTAATTTGGAGGATGTTTGGTCCATAAGCTACAATATGGGGTGAGTCACGATCACGTGTCATGCCCCGGATGATTACTTGAATCACTTTAATCTTACAGACCATAAAAACTACTGTTACAGTCTGTGAGATTATCCATGTCATGCTACACATGTGGCAACCCCAAAAGATGTCCTTACCCACCAAGTTACGGGCCGTAAGGCCATGATCATATGGTCCGTAAGATCAAAATCTTAATTTTTCTTTGGTTATTTTTTTGTTTAATTATGGGGCATTACGTTGTATATTAGCATTTTGTTATTTTATCATACGGAAACATAGTACATAATGATGTTTGTGAATATTGTTTCTATGTATGATTTTCTCTCATGTTTTCTTTTGACTGGTAGGATATGAGATCCATTTTTATGATACTTACTATTCGTGTATCACACGAGTTTATAGGCTAGTAATTCTATAAATGTAATTAATTTGTTAATCATACATATAAAATGGCTAGATTTTCTCCAAATTTTATAAGATATAACCCAAAACAATCCACCTTGGTGTAAAGTGAAGATTGCCATATCTTTTGTATTATTATTTTGCATCTCAAATTATTATATAGTTCTTTTTGTCATGTCACTAAATGCTTACTTTTTTCATTAATGAGTGGCATCGTCACTTTAAAGATTTACTCTATCGTTACTGTTTCCCCAAACATAACATTGGCAAAACAAAATTGCTCAAAGTCTTAGCGACCGTTTTTTATATGTCACAAAATGTTTTTTCAAGTGAAAAATGAATATAATTTCTTGTCACACCTCAAAAATAACGAATAATATGCAAACATGAAGATCAAACAATCATCTAATTACAACCAAGAGGAAGGATAGCGCTACGCGATCCTCGCGTATGCCCGAACGAGAAAAATGGTCGTTTCGTCCTGTTAGCTTCTTCGTGGTTGCGTATGATGTCTTGAACCGACAAGTAAACGTGACAGTCGGCCGCAGAATCCATCGAGAATGATCGCCTAAGGGGTTGTATTACAAGCTCCTCATCTTTCGCGACACTTGCCCTCTCGTCGCTAACTACCGGACCAATGTGACACTTTCTTGACTCGTGCAAGTCCCCACCCAACTCAATTGTAACAAAATCTTGATCACTGCTCGTCGGGCTGCTACGAGCCAGTGGTGTCGGGTCTTGGGGCGAAGAAGTCGGGACGGTCGGGCCCGTTGGATTCGGGCCATCACCCGCGATGTTCACTCGACAAATCGGGCAGTTTGGGTTACTCCTAAGCCAAATGTCTATACAGTGCAAATGGAACCCATGGTCACAAATAGGTAACACTCTTAATGTGTCCAAATCTTGAAACTCATTTAAACAAACAACACATTTATACAACCTTTTGTTATCACCGTCGCGTTTACTATAGCGACAAACGGGTATCTGTTGGATCAGCGACTCGTCGAGCCCCGTGATCTGCCACGCGGGCGTGGAGTAGATCGACGGGGGCTCTTCCGAGGCCGCGGTTCGGGTCATCAAGAACCGCGTTAACGGGTAACAACATTTGGTGATCAAGAAGTAGCTAAGTATCAAAAAAGTGAGGGCTGTGATGCAGGCTATCGCGATGGCGAGAAGCGGGAATCCGGTGGCGGTTGTCGCCGGAAAAGCCGGTGGTTTGTAGGTGGAGTTACGGTGGTCTGTGATGGCACGGTGGCCGGAGGTGTGGAGATGTTTGTGAACAGAAGTAACATCCATTTGTTGATGAAGTTGAAAGTGTGTGTTGGGTTTTAAGTATAAGACACTAGAGATTGAAACACATAGATGTTTGATACCAAATGATGAAATGTATGATTTTATGTTGCAATATGATTTGAATGTTTGATTATTTTAGTGAAATTAAAGGGAAATCTAGTTAAAGGTTGTAGCATGATGATTTGCTAATGGCTAGATTGTTGTTACAATGGGGGACTTGTATGATTACTAGCGTGGGTAACCTCTTGAGAGCCTCTTTAAGTTATTCACTAGCTTACTTGGTTTTTTTACATGCACAATAAAATGACTAGGGGTGAAAATTTCTAATACGACCAGAAGTACGATACGAAAAAAATCAGGTTTTGAGTTGGAATGTCTAATTTATTTTTTAAAAATGTATCGTGTTCGAGTTCACATGTTTAACATGTTCAGTTAAATAGGGTTGTTAACCTATATTTCTACAAACAATCAACGTGATTAACATGTTTACAGTTTGATTATTACATGTCAACTCATCAACCTGTCTGACACGTATAGATAAATAAGTTAAATAGGTAATGTTTGAGCTGAAGTTTATGCATTTGACACTATTCGCGTTGAACATGTCACCCGAGTTTACTTGAATATTTCAAAAAGTTAAAAATAACACTTTAAACAAAAAGATGTGAAAAAGCCAAATAAATATTATATTGGTGTGATTTAGCACTGCCAAAAAGAATGTAAGAGAAAGTCAAAGTGAAGTTATCGCCCATCGGGTAAAGATTATTTTTGATTTGTTTTGATTTTTTTTCTAAACATGTAGCGAAGGTCGACTCAATATGTTTGGAGGTTTAAAACGATACAAAACATTGAGACCCTCGTTTATATATTATTTAAAAAGATCGACCTTTAACTCGAATTGACAACATAAACAAATTTATTTATAGTTTAGTAGAAAACAACTTAGAGTAAAATACAACTTAATTACTCGAACAAAATCAATTGCAAAGGAAAATATTAAATGATAAAAAACGACAACCGATTAAAGTAAAGAGAAAACGTATTTGTAAATGTAAATTAGAGTTAAAACAGCCAACAATATGTTAAATTGGCAAAAGAACAATACTAGATTGAAGCGAAGCATAAATCAAGATCAGACAATAATAGTTAGTGTATTAGGTGATTAATTACAAAAGAGAATTTAGAACTGATGAACCTAAAATACCATCAACAGTGAGCAGTCGATTAACTTTTGATGAACAAGTTTTGTAAGTGTGCATCGATAAGCCTTTAATCATTTTGTTATCCTTCTTATTTATCTTTAAATTCATAAATACTTATTGGATTATCACATGTATTTTAGCTTATAATATAAATAAAAGTAGTTTTTTTAATTTTGGGGTTTAGGGCCTAAAGTAGTCGCTTTAGTTATTTATATTGTAAAGACGTCCCTGTATGTAGCAACACTAATGGTGAAAATCTTTGGTGCTTGCTTAGAGTAGACTAACTTTAACGAGACTAACTTTAACGAGATGTTTCTTGATTGTGTATGTAGTGAATCAATTGGTTTTATTAAGTATGTTGTTATTGTTGGTTAATCATAATGAGAGTTATTGTGATTCTATTGTTGACTAGATTGATAATTTAGGTTCTATGGGTTGTTTCGTCAAGTTTGGGTTTATTATATTATATTGGCTAACAAAGATGTTCTTTTTGAGTAATTTAGAAGATAAAATAAGAACTTTTTGAGGGTTTTTTGAAATAGGATTTTGTTTTAATTGTAGTTTTATGAGTTAGCCTTAAGACCACTAGAGGATCCGTTGGTGATGGGGTAGCCGACTTGCACAAGTGACATGTTTTATTGACTTTTGTCGTGGTTCAAATGTTTTATAATTTTTTGGGGTGGCTCTAGGCCAATCGACCTCACCTCACTTGTTTGACGTGTTCTGATTGGCTTGTTGAAAGATAAGTCTATTTAAAAAAATTAAAAAAACAATGTTTACATGTATATGTATATGTATATAAATTATTTTCTCTTATTTTAATCATGACGATTAAACATATAAAATAAATACCCTCTACTTGTATCAAACTATTTATTTTAAAGATTGAAATAAACACATCTCTTTTTTTGTCATCTTAGAGGCAACCTCAATTACTTTTAGTTTATGTTTATTTGTCATAGGTTAATAGTTAATACTACTACAAAACTGAAATTTTCATAAGCCATGCAAAAATGAACAATGTGAGGTACCAGATCCAACTCTCGTTATCGGTGTCCGACACTTACCCTAAAAAATTTTTAGAGTTATATATACGTAAAAATTCTGACCCCCTTTCATAAAAATTTCAATCGTTCCCAACTGCCCTTAATTTCTAAATGTTAATATTCTAAGTTTTAAAACTAATATTAGATATAGCCTAGTTGAGTTTAAACCCAACATGTGACATATAACCAATTAAAAAATTTCAATTGCGATCACTATGCCGCCATTTCTGGGCGTTGCTTTTCTGATCACCACTTCGAGTTGTCTCACTGAGGTAAAATTATCGAATATTTGAAAGTTTTAATGTTTTATATAGTTACTTTTATTGTTTATATGGTTATTTGAGAAGAGATTAAGGAATATGATCTAGGATTTAAATATTACAAACTTCACATCTTTAATTATAAATTTATATATAAACTTTAGCATAGAAATTTTTAAATTTTATTATGACCCGACCCGATCCGACTTATCCGAACTGAAAAAAATTATTATATAGTGATACCCATACGACCCCTAAAAAAATTAATCCCACATAAAAAAATTATGGGGTCGCCACTAGGTAACTGTGAGTGACAGCGAAGTGTGGTTGTTTTGACTTGTAGCGTTAGATGGGTATGTTGATGGACCCAACAAAGTTTGAAGACGCACCGCATCACACGATTTTAATTTTTCGTTTAGAAAGTATAAACAAAACAAATAATTTTACATCTAATTTGTGCAATCTTCTTTTTATTTGTTTCTTTCCTTTTATATTGGGTAAGTAAACTTATTTTGTCCACTGTCTCAGACATTTCATTTTAGTATATATAGTTTTGGATCTAACGTTAACTTTTAGACATAAAAAATTGAAGTATTTTCACCTTTTCAATTATATATTTAAATAAACATAGATATTTGCATTAGAATGTTTTCTACTTCTTAAGTTTTCTTTAATATAAATAATAATACATTTAGGTTCATACATTATGTATGTTTCTGACAAAAAATAAACTTATAAAGAGTAAACTTTATTTCATAGTTATGTAAATGACAATTTAATTTTGTAAACTGTGGTTTATATAGGGGATGATGTATGTAATCTAGAACTTAATTATTATCAATGATTAGAATATAATAACACTAGGTGTATAAAATGCCAAAAACTCTCATTTTAAAACTGAGGTCATATATAAAATAAGCATTGACCATTGACTTCTACACTTAAAAATAAGATATAGACACACAAGACATCAACAATAACCATGGAGAAGCTACTTTCAAGCTGGTCTTCTAACGTTAAATCATTGCCGGAAAGTTATGTTTTCCCCGTCGATTCGAGACCGGGAGATACAACCGTGCCTTTATGTGACACTATCCCTATCGTTGACCTTAAAAACGCGCTCGCTTGTGATCGACAAGATGCAGTTCAACAAATTCTTAAAGCTTCTCAAGAGTATGGATTATTTCAGGTTTGCCATAATTGTTTTCTTTCTATTCGTTGAATCTATTGATTTGTGGTAATCATTTTAGCATAACAATTTAGTGACTCACTATTCATTAATAACATATACGCTATGGGACTTTTATCAGCATAGAGTGTTAATCCTCTAATGACTATAATTCATAGATTCAACTCATATTTTTTCTTCAAAAAGAAAAAAAAAACATACACTTTAAAAAAGAAAGTCAAGTGGATTCAACTCATATTTTTCAATCAACTATATAATCTATATAAACATATAGTTGGGATCTTTTCTTGATTGTGACTCCTTTTGACATGACAATTTATATTTGTAATATTTTAAAACCAGTTGATCAACCATGGAGTTGATAACGATTTATTGAGCGACACTATGAGTGTCGTGCAAGAGTTCTTTGACATGCCGAATGAGGACAAGGCAAGTGTTTACTCGGAAGATCCAAGTAAAAAGTGTAGGCTCTACACAAGCACCTACGATTACGAAAATGAAAAGGTTCACTTATGGCGAGACAATTTACGACACCATTGTCGCCCGATCAACGACTTCATTCACCTGTGGCCTCAAAAGCCCACTAGATACCAGTAAATGAACTTCTACTAAACTAAACCACAAACCCTAAATCCTAAACGCTAACACGCAACCATGATATTTATCATCATTATTTTTATTTGTTATGTAGAGATGTTGTTGGGGAATATTCACTTCAAGTTGGTAACTTGTCAGCTACAATACTGGATCTAATATGTGAAGGACTTGGGCTTGGGCCTGGGTATTTTGGAGATGGGCTTACTGGGGTCCAATTGTTTTCAGCCAATCACTACCCACCTTGCCCCAGCCCAAGTTTGGCATTGGGCTTACCCAAACACTGTGATGCTTGTCTCATCACTTTTCTTCTTCAAGATGAAATATATGGGCTTCAGGTGTATAGAAATGGAGAATGGCTTGGTGTTCAGCCCCTTCATAATGCCTTTGTTGTTATCCTTGGTCATCAGGCCCAGGTACTTACATTACCATATCAGTTATCTTTGCATAACACTGGTCGGTCAAATAGCGGGCCGACCATAAACACTTTTTTTATCGGCAGACATACACTTTCGTCTCTACACTATACAAATGTCATACTGTTAAAATTATCACATTTGTATTTTACTGGATTTAAACCCACAATATTTTGTTCGAAAGTACACTATTTTTATCACCAGAATGTTCCCAGGGATGACATAAACACTCTTGTTAAGTAATAGGAATTGAACTCTACACACAATTAAGGTGCTAAATGACTACAAGAATTGTATTTCTACACAAATAATGCAATGATTCTTAGAAACCATTTAGGTAGTTTATGTATGTCTATAATTTTTTTCTTAAAATGTGCGAGTAAGATATAAGTATTATATCTTTTACCTCTGCTTTGTGAGAGTTGTAGATAAAAATTATTTTTAATACTTTTTTAAAATATGTCACTAAGTCAGATATTGTGAATTTTTTTTGTTTGTTTGCTGATCTTGAAACATGTATGTTGTATGCATGTTATTATTTTCGTTCTTTCTATATAAATTAATGAAAGGTAACACTTTCTTTTATGTGTTTATATGCTGGTATTCATATTACATAGATTATATTTCTCACTCTGTTGTTTTAGTATTTAAAAAGTTTGTTTTATTTATATTTTCACGCATTTAATTGTTTACAATGTAGGTTATTAGCAACGGAAAGCTAATAAGTCCAGAACATAGAGCGATAACAAACTCAACAAATCATCGTACATCCATTGTCTACTCTATAAATCCAAAACCTGACAGCATCATAGAACCTGCCAAAGCTCTTGTCAACGAATCCAATCATGCATTATATAGAGCCTACCCGTTTAAAGAATTTCTAAAAACCTACGAAGTGAAGAAAGATTACAACGAAGGAGCGTTGGAGGATTTTAAAATTAAAGGGTGATATATGCACCTTCTCATTTAAGTCTTTTCTTGCATTGTTATAACATGTTCATTTTAGAAGCATAGTGTCATGGACTTATTACCATAAGCTTTTCATGTGACACCTAGTATCAACTAATTTCATATTAATTTGATCCTTGTAATGATTTAAGTGAATAAAGAGATTCGTTCGATTGATCAATGAACAACCATCGAAGTGCTTTTATAACACCCTGAAACGAGACATGCTATATGCGTCTAATTAGACCATGTTTTATATACTAATAAGCTAGGACAATATACGTATAATTCATGGTATGGCTAGATCTTTAGGTATGTACACATATTCTCAGAATTTTCATAAAGATTTCTTAATTTTCTAAAGAGAGTAAAGAATAACGAACGGATGTATTTTTTCAATATACTAAAGTATTGAGTTTTCAAAAACTTTGTGAAAACTTTTAAAGAAGGAATAACAATTAACTTTTTAATAAGTCGTTACACTTTCCCCAACGATGTTCTTGATCTCATCTTTGAAATTGAATATCCAGCTTGCATCATTATCGATTTGTAATTAGAAAATTGGACTTTTAAGCATGTGTAATTAACGTATTGCTATCAAGCCAACAAATAGAATCTTCCGGAAAAGACAGACTATAGTTTTTTATTCAAAAATATATTGGATCAACCTATATAATTTGAAGAAAGCACCAAATAATAGTTAGTTTGCTCTTTCTTAAACGATTAAATAATATTTAAGTGATTTAATTATCACTATTACTAGCTTTAGTAAACATGTATGTTACACGGTTTAAATAAAAAATATTAAATATAATAAAAATTTATTAATTATAAATCGATATTTTAAAAATCGATATTTTTAGAAACACCAATTATAAAATATTTTGTATTTTTAAAAAAGTTTGATGTTTTAAAAAAAATTAATTTTATGAAAAATTGTTTTCTTATAAATAACATTAGTAAAAAGATCTCTTGCTTAATTTATTAAAAATTTATTTAATCTAAAAAATTAAATAATATTATTAGTAATTAATATGAGCCAATGTGGGGCTAGCCCACTTGGTAGAGGCTTTGCCTCTTAGAAAGTAGGTCCTGGGTTCAAACCCAGGCAATGATGTAACATTGAGTAATTTAGGAGTGGAATAGGTTTGTCGTTCAAAAAAAGTAATTAATATAATTATTAAATAGGAGAGAGAAACGAAAAAAAATTGATGAGGATGAATATAATGTTGACATGTGTCATTTCTAAATATTTTTTTATTAGAGTAGAAAGATTATTATATTATTATTATTTAATTTTTAAAGTGTGACAAGGGATTGAATGAAACCGAATGAATTCAGACGTGATTATAAATTGAAGATCACAACCTGAAATAAAGTATTTTTCTTTTGTAACGTACTTTTTAAAGGTCGGTCTATATATAAACTTTAACGAATTTGAGAGAGTATATTTTTAGGCGGCTCACAATGAAAAGCTTAATACCTTTGGTGATAAATATATTATATTATAATGTATGTTAAACGAAAGAATCGGATAAAATGATAGTCACGTAATGTGCCGATGATTTTTTGGCCTAGTGGTTCAAGCATTTAAGGGAGAGGTGACAGGTTTTGTTTCTATTAAATGTTAAGGTTTAAATCTTGACATTAATGAATTAATACTAACTTGGTGTTACTAACTTTTACCTATTAACATGTCCTTTAAAAAAAGGATAAAATGATAGTCTTGATTCCTCTTAGCTGTGAAAATACTTTAAAAAATAAGTATTTCATTTTATATTTTTGAACGGCTAATTGGATCACTGACGACCCACTAGCTCACCCGATCATCTTCATTACTCGAGTACGCAACCCGAGACCACCATCAGAAAGAAACTCATATTTTGTAAGAAAACCATTGGTCCAACCTTAAACCCTTTTTTTGGTCACAGTTAGGATTTAAACCCAACACCTCCCTCTATTTTAATAAAGTCTTGGAATATATCACCTCAACTCATTGAGCTAAGAATCATTCACTAAAAAAATATTTTATTAATTACAAATGATTCTAAACTCAAGTAATTAAGGTGGAGTACTCTAAAATCTTATAAAAATAGATAGATATTTTGGATTCAAGTCCCATCAGTGATAAAAAGAAAGGAGGGTTTCAAGTGGGCCAACAAGTTTTCTGTTAATACTATTTTTAGGCGTTATTTATCATTATTCTAGCATATGTTTTTATTCTATATCATGCATTTATTAGACATAGTTTTTTTTTGTTTTAAGTAATGCTTGTTTTGATAGAATAAAGTATTAGTTTGGATGGATTTTATTATTTTGTAGGTATAAGACGGTTGCACAGATTGAAAATAAAAATCGACGGATGCTTTGAAAGTATGTTCAAAATGAGGGGTGATTCATCAAGATTTGAGAAAGATGTAATTAATTTTATCTTATAAAAAGTTGGTTTTATGTCCTAATTTTCAAATTAAAATAACTACCTGAAGAGATAAAGAAAAAAAAAAGATAAAAAAAATAATTATGATGGCTCTAAATCACACATATATTACAACAAATTGACACCCTTTTGGGGCAACTTCCACGTAGCAAGCAAAGAGCACTAACAATTGAAGTCTAGTAATTGTCAAGTTGAGTTTTTTTAGATTGGTTTATTTATGAGATTGATTGGTCTATCCAACATGTCCTATTAGAATAATTTAGGTTTGTTTTTCTTTGATTTTGATTCAAATCTTATTGTGAAGCGATTATATGATTATTTATTTGAATGATTTGTTTGTATGATTTTTGATTTAAAACTCATATCTACTCCGGTATATATTAGATTTTAATAATCCATGATCAACATATTAATTTTTCTAATAAGATTCTTCAATTTTTAAAACCATAATAAAGTTTTAATTTCTGGTACAAGAAACAAATATTTTTTTGTGTTTATCTATGAACCCAAATTCATCACATAATCATTCAATCTAGTTAAACATTCTAAACGACGTGAATGTTTAATTATAATCGATATTTCTATCATTGCAACCCACACGCTAAGATCCGAACGACGTGAGCTTAGAGTAGCGGATTGACCATAATCAACGAACTCGTTTGGTTAAACATTATATGGAGGGGGTGTCCGAACGACGTGATATAAATGATCATTGCACCATAATTGTTCCGTAACCCATATCAAGTCAAAAAATAACCCTTGTGTTAAAACTATTTTATAAAAATTTGTTTTTTCTTCATGTTTTATTAGTTTTAATATTTTTTTATAATTAAAAAAACAATTTTATTTTTCTTGGTAGAACCTTAAAGGGCGCATAAGATTTCCTTTGCAATTTTGACATGGCCGTGTCAGTGTGCTGTAAATAGTTTTTATAATGTTTTCGTAGTTTTAATTTCTAATTAAAACCCCATATTCCTTAATCCGTAACCAACCCAAGTAACTGTGCCTAAAACGTTTTTGGCATTAAAATAGTTAACCCGTATATTTGAGCACACGAAACCTAATTCCGCTCATACTATTATTAGTGTGTGCACAATAGGTTCACATTTATATGTTTTTAATTTGCTGGATTCAATACTCAATATTTTGCACCTAATATGAGTTTTTTTTCTAAGGGTGATATCAGATTTTGTACTTCACTAATGGAGATGATTGGGTGAGTCAGTGGCCGTCAGTGATCCAATTAACAGTTTTTTAGAAAAATATTATATTAATTTAAAACTAATTAATGCTGTTAAAATGATATCAAACGTAATTAATGCAATTAATTACTAAGAGTAGAATTAAATTTAATTTTAATTATGATTTTTATATGATATCAACACAATTAATTACTAAGAGTATAATTAAATTTTAATAATGACTTCTAGAACGTTAACATTCCCTAGATGAAAGAGTTAATTACACATATAGTCCATGTAATCTGACCTATTAACACATTTAAAATCTAAGTTTCAAAACTTGTACATTTGAGATATATGAATTTTCATTTGTAACATGTTTGAATTATAACACAAACTTTCGTTCCTTTTTTACTAAATGACTAAAAACCCTTGATATTTGTTAGTATTAATTACGAAACATGTGACAAATCAAAAACCATAAAACTCAAAACACAACTTTATAAAGTTAGATATTATAAATGTGAATAAAGCAAATTCACACGGACTATTCGTGTAAAAAGCATAAACTAAAAATAGAAAATGAATATTTATTTCCAGAAGCATTTAACTATTTATCAGAGGTTGTCATCAAGTTTGCCACCAGAAGCAGAGTGAGTTTGCATGCGGATATTTCAACGAGATTAATCGATTCATCTCCAAAATTCAATCTTCAAAGGTATAAACACCTTCAATTCCATTTCGTTTTCACATATATAATGTTTGATTCATCGAATTCATGTTCGATCGATAGCCATTGAGCCTAAATCTAACGTCATTCAATCAGTTCGCTCAGTGGTTTTTGATGTTCATGTAGCGGAGTAATTAGGGTTTACTCAAATTCCCATTTCAAAATCGAACTAGATCATGCATTAATACAATGCAATCGATCGATTTTGCGTACAAATTGTTTGAGGAAAAAAAAATTCAAGTTGACACTTGACAGTACATTTTCAGCAAAAGTTTTACAATTTATGCAAATTATAACATATGAAGTAAATCATGTTCTTGAATCTTGATCATGAAGTATCCCCAATTTATAGAATCAATGAGTGGGGCGAGGTACTCGATTGTGTTTTGGCATCTTGTCCTATGCCTATGTATGATCAAAAGCTTAGTGACATTATTTTAGGGATGTATACTGGCATAAGCAATTTAAGGGTTGATGATGGATCAAAGTTGGGGTATTCCTAAATTGTTTTGTGGTCAAAATTGGTTCTCATTAAGAGTGTATTGCACAATTCACATGCACCTCCATCACTTTCAGCTTTCCAATGTTTGTCTATATAAAGTAAGGTCCAGTTATTGATTGTGAAATCAAATGACCCCCTTTTGTATTTTTGGATCTAGCTAATTAATCTTCACAACTACTTAAGTGAATGTGCTATTTAGGATTGGTAGTATGCTGAAATGAGTCTGTTTGGATAATTAAGTGGGATTATATGTTGTTCTGCTATGTTCTACTTGTGTTTTCTGTAAATTACTTTATATAAGTGAGAGTAACAAGCCTTTAATCATTAAGTAATGGGATTAACCAGAGGGCCTTTGGCCTAATAGTTTGAAAGAGGTTGAGGGTGTATGTCCCGTCGTGGACAAGTGGTGTAGAGTTAGGAGTAGGTTTAGAGTGTGTGAGTTCATGTTCAAAAAAACAAACAAACGCTGATTCGATCAGATTCTGGGTGATTTTCCTTTCTTGTTTCTTTTACTTTGAGGTTGGAATGGTTATCTCACTATGGACGGGTTATGTTCATTACTTTTTTCGTTTGTCTTCATTCATCCAGCATATCAATCTTCTCCATATGCGTGTATAAAGTGGCTGAAAGAGAGATTTTTTAATTGAAACCATATTTTTATTAGATGGTGTTCTTCAACTTTTATTAAAAGGTCATATCAATATACTTTTTAAATAGAATTGTCTATTCCTCTTGGTGTCAGCACTCACCAACCTTGATTTTTGTTTGTGAAACTTCGCTATTATTGGTTTGTTACATATTACTTTAAGGTATAATAGAGTTGGTTATGATGATTGACGATGGTGTATGAGCATGTAATTCATATTAAAGAATTGATATGCACACATATTGAAATTTTGATCAGCATGCACTTGAAAATTTTCTAAGTTAGCTGCATATCTCTTTCATTGAATCCAAGTTCTGGTCAAATGAGTTTCATCTAAACATCTAAAGTTAAACAATTCCATATCCACCTTAGGGGACTAGTTGCAGAAATCATCAAGATATCGAGCATACTTGGCTAAAGGGCCATTTAAAGTATAAACATATTAGCAGCATAATATCGTGTCAGCCTTTTGTTGATTTGTTGCAGGTCTGGACCAAATAATATACAAATTATATTTCGGGTTCTTAATCATGTAGTAATTTGTATTATTGCTGTCCTTTTCATTAAAATAAACTTGGGTCCTCATAGGTTTATCTTAATATTAATTTCTGTCTCATTATATTACAGTTGCCCAGTGGAAGGAATACATATCTTACCACTTTCTTCGAGATTGGTCTTTATTTAATATACTCGGTGCCTACAATGTTATCATCTTCTTAGTGGTGTTTAGAATATTACAAATTGCAGCATCAGTTTAATCTTAGAAGTAATCATGTGGGTCTAACCACTTGATTTCAATATTATATATGATTTTAGCACCAAACTAGGAAGTTACCTATCTGCTAGTTTAGGTGAAAAAACTTCAAACTCATTTCTTTTTCTTTATAAATAATATTTCCAGTTGGGTGTTTGAGAATGCCAAGTTGAATATATTATATAATAGAGGCTGAGATCTGCACTAGTTCTTAAATATGTGAAAATGAGTTTTTGAATTTGTTACCTAGGGACTAGGGAATTCCTCCAATTAGCATATTAGTACACACATACGCATACGTGTACACATACATATACGTATACAGAAACATATGAGCATACATCTCTCTCTCTCTCTGTATATATGTAACACTTGTGTGATCATAATTATACACTTGTGACCATTTATTAACTTGAAGGGATTTGCATATAGAGATGAAGGAAGATAAAGATTCAAGGTGGTTTGAACTTGAATGTGTACCTAAGAGTTACATATTCTCAAAGGAAGATAGACCCCAAAATCTTGATTCTCCTGTCTGTGATTCAATTCCTGTTATAGATCTTGGAATATCAAAGACTGCAAATGGACATAGTCAACCAGTTGAAGAAATCTTGAAGGCTTCTAAAGAATATGGTTTCTTTCAGGTGTATATAAGTTTAACCCATAATAAAGATTCTTGCTTTTTGTTATTTTTGATGTTGATTCAAACTATAAAAAGTTGGATTTTGGCAGATATTGTAAATACTATAAGCTTTAAATCTTGTTACAGGTGATAAATCATGGAATCCCAGAAAAGACAGTGAATGATGCAATGAGTGTTCTTAAGGAATTCTTTGACATGCAATCCAAAGAAACAACAGCCGGAATCATCCCACATAAAAAAGGTTATATCTACACAAGCAGCACTGATTTCGTGAGAGACGGTGTGCATCTATGGAGGGAAAATATTAAGCACCCTTGTCATCCATTGGAGGAATGTATTCATCTATGGCCTGATAAACCAACCCGATATCAGTAAGTGGTAATATTTCATTTCATCATGTGAAGTATCACTTGAACAGTTTTAACTATATTATTGTAAAATCGCATTCAGGGAGGTAATTGCAGCATATATAGTAGAAATACAGAAATTGAGTTCAAGGATTCTAGAGATGATTTCTGAAGGATTAGGACTTAAACAAGGGTACTTTAAAGATACAAGTGAAGTTCAGTTATTGTCATCTAACTTCTACCCACCCTGCCCGGAACCGAGTCTAACTTTGGGAATATTACCTCACTATGATCCTAGTCTCATAACCCTTCTTTATCAAGGGGGTTCGACCGGGCTTCAGGTTATGTATGATGGTCAGTGGGTCAATGTTGGAGCCATTCCTAATGCCTTTGTTGTTAACATAGGCAACCAACTGGAGGTATGTATAGTTCCATAAGTTCATAATCTTCCACAAGTATTATATGAGTACAAAATTGTTTTAAATAGTCCTTCAGCTCAATGCGGGAATATGCTAAGACTTCAAAAATTTTTAATTGTTTAAATAGTAGTTGCATGTTACTACTTTTAGTTATATACATATGTTTTTATATTTGAACCAATTTAATAAATTATAATTTACTAATATAAAGGACACTGCATTTAATCACTGGTACCATATGCATTGTATCTATACATAGAAAAAACACTTTTTTTAACTGTTAAGGAGAATTATAAACTTTTTAATTCTGGGGCAAGATAGTCAATCTATTGTCATGTAGGCAATTTCAACCAATTTACTTGTAATTACAGTAGGTCCATTTGGGTATTTTTATTTATAACAAGTTATGAATTCAAATACTAAATAAGGAGGAGGTATATTAAATACATTAAATTGAGTCAAAATGTCATGCATAAACCCTTCCAAATCAATTATAATCAAGAAGGTAGATTACTAGAATACACAATATAATTTCTGTATATATATTTGACCCACTTTATTGAAAATCTTTTAATGAAGTTTTTATGTCAACCAACATGATCCAGCTTGTTTCACCATGTACTATAAAGATTACCCGTTTTGATCGGTTATCCAACCTATTGACCCGCTCATGACATGAAATTTAATTTAGGTTGAATGGCCTATTAAAACATAATTCAGCATGGACATTACCCATAAAGTTCACGCTGCATTTATTATAGCGTTAAGTATCGAATTACAAGTTCATTTTTCTGGATACAGATCATTAGCAACAGGAAGTTGAAAAGTGTTAAACACCGGGTAGTGACTAGTACACACGAGACAAGGCGAAGCATAGCAACCTTTGTGAATCCATCTCCCGATTGCATCATTGAACCCGCAAAACACTTGGTGAACGAACTGGAACCATCGCTTTACACAGCTAGTCAATATAAAGATTTTGTTCAGCGCAACAAGGCATTTGGTGACTACACAACAGCCATCCAGAATGCTCTGCGTTCGGAGAGTTGAACAACAGTTGTTTACAGTTATTTTAGTAGTTTAAGTAATATTGTGGTCTTGTTGTTAAACTTTGAGCATATGCTGCTAATCATACATAAAGTCTGTCTAAATTGCTGTACCTAGTGCTGTTTTAGCTGTAAGTTGTGTGTTATGTTCAGTTGTAAGATAAAACTAGGGATGAGCATGGTTCATTCTGATGCACTTTATGCATGAGACCGAACCATTACCGATGGGTTCCGGTCATGTTGGTTATCGGTTATCAAAAGTTGGGCCAGTAACCGATAACCAATCTATATGGTAAGATAAGCTCTGAGCCAAATCCGGGTGCGAGAGGATGAGGGTTTTTGCGTGACATTCAAGTCTACATGCACACACACACTGTTTGAACCAAATTTTGCATCCTTTTGTGCATTTGTAGGAGTAGGAGTATACATACCGCCGGTTCAGTCGGGTTAGGAACCAGTTTGGCTCAAACTGTTTTTTTTCCAAACTGGTTTGGTTTTTTTTTCCTGTTTTTTTCCAAACCCGTTTTTTTGTACACCTCTAATACACATCACTTTTAATATCGCATCTTATTTTTCTTAGCTCTACTTTGGACACTTTATAGTTCGTTAAGAAGCTCTCGTCAAGAAGATCATAAACACATTAATTAAAATTAGAAAAATAATAATTTTATATTATTATTTACATTTAAACTTAGTAAAACACTTAATTTGTTGAAATATATGAATCTTTCAATTTAATATCAAACATATATATTCCGTATTTGTTTTATGCATTTTTGGTTTGTATCTTCTCACTATCGGTTTTTTATTTGTTTATGATGGATATCGCTCGGGCTGCTGTTGAGATAAACTGGGCTTGTAGCGGCAAGAATCAATGAGCTTGAGTGGGCTAATGCATTATGCAATATGTGGGCTTATGGTTTTAGATCAGTGGGCTTGTGTACCCTGTTTATTATAAAGGAAAGTAAAAGAGGGACACAAAAAGGAGAAAAAAGATGAGTTTTCATTGTTTGATCCTCAAGTTGGGGTTCTACATGATCATATAGTCTCTCACCTTCTTCTCCATACTAGAGAGTTTCATCCTTGCTTTCATTGGTCTCAGATCTCTCTGTTTTAAGGTCAAAAAGTCTGTATCATATAGATATTGTCATACCGATGAGATTAGAGTGTGGTTCTTGTTCTTGTGTCTAGTTGTTAGTCGTTTCTTGATTGTAGATTCTTCAATTTGCAGCAATACATGTTTATTCTACTTCAATTTGTGTTTGATGTTGTGTTTTTTGACATGGTATCAGAGCCTAGGCTCTGGGGTTCAAGTTCCTCTCATCGGTTTGTTCGATTATGGTCATTCCTTTGATTAAGGGTTTCTGCGCAAACAAACCCTTGAGTTGGTAAATGTTCTTCCGCTGATAACTGTCTTTAGCTCTAAATCTTGGAGTATGCATCTGGTTCTATTTGTTTTTCATTGGGTTTGAAATCCTAGATATGAGTTATTTCTCTACGGATGTTACTATGTCGTCACCGTTAAACCCTAGATCTTGTAATTCTTCTAATTGAGGGTATCATTTCCACAATTCCGATCAGCTTCTTCCATTACTTTGTCTCCGACGGTTCTAAGGAAAAGAACAACTCTACGCTACAACAACCGGTGTCGTGCTTTTCCGTCTAGCATTAGGGTTCTCTTTAAATTTGTATTTCCTCGTGTTAATAATCATCAGCCACGGGTCTATGGAGCTTTATCAGAAACGATGTCGCCTGATTACACTCTTCTTAGCTATGAGTTATCTCATTGATGTCGTGTGTACTACATGAATGGGGATTTATGGAAGGAATTAGAGCACGGATTTGGGCTGATTGGTTCATTCATCTAAGAAGTTTGTTTGTGGACCGTCTTGTTCGATTAAAAGAGTTGCTGTGAGGTTGTTACTCAGCTTATTGAAGAGGATAAGAAGACTTCTCCTCTCTCTGTTTAAAACATCACTGTATGTAATTTTTCCCTGTATTAATTTACTGTCTCACGTCTTATTCTGCGTTTTATCTTGTTTTGGTGGTATATAAGTATATTCCGTTGACATTATTACTATGATCTCATCATAGAAATTTGTATGCTGAAGTTTCACCTTCAACCTATGTGTAAGTGTTTGTAATATGATTGTGTGGTATTCTTTGGTTGAGAGTCCTGTAAATTGAAGCTTCTGTTCTGGCTCTCCACCTTTTTGAGGATAGGTCTTTTTTGTAATTCATGTTGTTTTTTTGAAAAACTTATGATTCATGGTTTGACCTCATAGTTGAGGTATGCTTGTAATGTGTTCTTATGTTGTGGTTAGAGGTTGAAACGGTTTTTTCTGATATCTTAAAATTGTTTTGGTGTTGGTTATATACTAGTATATGGTTCATGATTATTATACGTTGTCTTAGGTGGATTTTTAAAGGCTACTGTTGGGAAAAGTTCTTATTGTTAAAATTTGTTGCAACTTTTCTAAATGTTGCTTGATCTGTGAGCTATATTAAGTATAATCAACATGCACACATATTTCATGTATGTTGTCTGATTGGATTTTGTCTTGAATGCCTTGTCAAACTAAGTATTTTCATATTTTGTCTTTGGTTTAAAGGTTGATATTGATAGAATTTTGATTTCAAAAAGGGAAATTACTTTTCGTCTGGTGTGTTAAATGTAAACTTTGGAGTTTGTTAATAGCATGCCGTGTGTTTTTTTGAAAGTATGTTGTCTTTGAGTGTCTCTATATTGTCATTTTAGTTTGTATTTGTTGTGAGTCTTGTTATGTCATGTGTGTTCTTGTTATGTAACATGTTCTATGCGTTTTTGAATGTGTTTTATTAGGTTGCTAGGTAATGGTCTTAATATTTTCTCATCATTCAGAAATTTTTATCTTGGATCATGTGATTCAATTTTATCTTTGAATAGTGATATTAAATGTTCTTGGTTGTAACTTCAGCTTGGATGGGTGTTATTCCTTTGAATTGTATCATGAAACTGTGTTCATTGTGGTTTGTTTAACCCATATCTCTTATCATGTTATCTGGTTAGTTGAACTGTGTGGTTCGTTTATTTTTAACCAGTTGTATCATCAAGAGTGTTCTTGATTTTTGACAGCCTTGTATGTTTTTTCTCTTGTGTAAGAGAGTCCATGAATTTATATCCATTTAAAATTTGTTTGGCTGTGTCTTTCTTGTCTGATATAGCTTATGCTATTCTTATTGTTATCAGACATCTCTCTTGAATCCTATGATTCTGTCTTAAATGTGAAGTTGTAAAAGTTTTTTGACCAAAGTCAAAATTAGTCTTTATGTTCTTCACAATTCTTATCTTCAGATGTGATTCTGAGTTCTTAAAAGTCATGTGGCTTTTAATCTTTCTTATCAGATATGTTTCTGATAGTCTTAGTGAATCATATGATTCCTTCTGTCTTAATCAGATGTTTTTCTGATTTCTTTGTTTCTGTGGTGTTACAGAAAGTTGATATGTCTTATGACATAATTTTGTTCTAAAGTTCTTGTGACTTTATGTCTGGTCAGATTTGTGTCTGATGTCTGTTAAATAATCATATAGTTTCGTGATTTGAAATGTGTATGATTGTTCTCTTATGTAGTGTTTACTGCATGTTATGATATGCCTTGTGGTATCTCTACAGTTATTCTTTATCAATGATGAATCTAAAATTCATTATTTGATTAAGATTTTTGGTTTTGTCTTCATTATTTTGAATGAAGTTTCTCTTAAATCTTGTTATTCATATCTTCTATACTCAAAATTGTACAAAACAATTTTAAGTATTATGTCTTGGAGAGTTTGCTAGTGTGTGGCTATTTCCTGGGTTGTTGTCTTTCTGTCAAATACAGAATGTAGTTTTTCTCACCTGTTGTCTCTATCTTTAAAATTTTAGAATTCATTATTCAATTTCTGGGAAATTTGTAATAGATCTGGTTGATGTCACATTACTATATTCCATGATTTCAGGTTTGATTTTTAAATGTTAAAGGTCAAATCTTTTGTAATGTTAACTGATGATCTCGTTTTTTCTTCAGCCGTATACAGCTCTTTGGTTTTGATTTGTATCTATGGTTTATGTCTGATCTCTGCCTTAGAGGTCGTTCGTAAGTCTTGGTTTCTTCTGTAACTGAAGTGCAGACCTTCAAGTTGTTGGTCTGTATTTCTTGTTTGTTTCTGTTCAGATTTTTCTTTGAATCTCAAGTATTGGTTCTATTTTGTTATCATAGGTCTGTGTTTGATTGTCTTATTCTTTATGGATGTGGGTTCAAAGTTCACTATTCAATTAGACGTTTATTATTTTTATAAAAGGTTATATATTGTTCGAAAGATTTTAAATGTCTAGTTCTAACCAAAATGCTCTAATTGGTGATTAGGGAAAAGTTTTTTTAAAAAAATGCTTAGTACCTTAGTCTGATACTTTGTAATTTGTTCATATTGATCTAAACTAGTATGGCTTCTAGTAAAAGTTAAGTGAATCCTTACTCGAATTGGTTTGAACATCTTAAGTTACGTTAAGTATACTTTTCTGAAATTTAGTAAAAGAAATCATTGTTTAAAAAAAAGGAACAACCAAGTGTTCTATCTGTTAAAGATGTTGCTAATTTTCAGGTGTATACCTTCTTTGTTTTTAATGTGCATCATCTCTAGGCCTTTATAGATCTGACTGAGACGTGTTTTATCTGCTATATGTTTTTGTGTTCTTGTAGCACCATATATCTGTCTTGGTCATATTTGTTTGTGGAATATGTGTTTATTATATAAAGGGAATTCTTTGGAATCTCGTTTGTCTCAGTCATTTTTGAATATGTGATTGCAAAACTTTGGTACCTAAAGGTTTTTTTGTTAGTAAATAATTGTCAGTCTGAGTTGGAAATGGGGTAAAATGGGTTATAAACATGTGTTGATAAAAAATGATATTATATCTACTGATTTCCATCATTTTGTTTCTTCTCTGTTCTAGTTTGAGCAATTTCTTATTGTTCATTGAGTCTGTGTTGCTTGAGTATTCCATTGTTCATTTGTTTCAATTTGTTTCAATTTGTATATATTTATTTTTTCCTTCAAAATAATAAAATAAAAACTCTTTGGTTAATTGAAGCATTGTTTGAAGTTGAACATCTAACTAGGTTCAGTTCTGTTGTTGAAAAAATGGAACTTGAAGTTTATTTGCTTCATTGGTTGGTTTGTTGAAAATTTGATATGTTTGCTTATTAAATTGAGGGGGGGTGTTGAAATATATGAATCTTTCAATTTAATATCAAACATATATGTTCCGTATTTGTTTTATGCATTTTTGGTTTGTATCTTCTCACTATCGGTTTTTTATTTGTTTATGATGGACATCGCTCGGGCTGCTGTTTATCTACCGGGCTTGTAGCGGCAAGAATCAATGAGCTTGAGTGGGCTAATGCATTATGCAATATGTGGGCTTATGGTTTTAGATCAGTGGGCTTGTGTACCCTGTTTATTATAAAGGAAAGTAAAAGAGGGACACAAAAGAAGAAAAAAGATGAGTTTTCATTGTTTGATCCTCAAGTTGGGGTTCTACATGATCATATAGTCTCTCACCTTCTTCTCCATACTAGAGAGTTTCATCCTTGCTTTCATTGGTCTCAGATCTCTCTGTTTTAAGGTCAAAAAGTCTGTATCATATAGATATTGTCATACCGATGAGATTAGAGTGTGGTTCTTGTTCTTGTGTCTAGTTGTTAGTCGTTTCTTGATTGTAGATTCTTCAATTTGCAGCAATACAAGTTTATTCTACTTCAATTTGTGTTTGATGTTGTGTTTTTTGACATAATTTCCTAACAAAAATAAGTAAATAACTCTAGTTAATGAAAACAAAAAGGCAAATGATGACACCATAAACGATTTCGTCACTTTCATTTTAGAAACAATGAATTTAGTTCCTAGAAAAAAAAGTCAATTGATGACAAATGCGATTTAAATGGCTTTCATTTTTAGAAACAATGAATGTAACTTCTCATCCACATATCGATATCCATTTTCAAAGACACATAAAATATGTACTATTAATTAAAATATTATTTCAAGGCAAAATAAAGAAAAAAAACTTATGCATTCAAAAAACAACCAAGTTTTCAATGTAATTCATTAAGGTTATCATGTATTAAAACTGTCACGTATGTTATAAAAGTGCAATTTTTTTATTATTATAAATTTAAAAGAAAAAACATTTTAGATGATGAAAATGATTCTTTAAACTTTTTAGTTTTTACCAAGACATATACAACACAATATATTAACTTATTAAAGAATTTAGGACCATTTTCATTACTTGTTCTTCTTAACTACATTGATGACGGAAATCTCGGTTAAGGTTTGGGCTCGGATAAATTCCGGCCCAATGGGCCTAATCCAGCCCACATTCTCTTCTTTTAAAAGGAGACCCCTTTCTGCTCTATGATCCTCACAACAGCTCATTCTATCTCTTCCCCTTCATTTATTATAGTTTCTCTGGTACGTATTAGCCCCAATAATTTAAGTGAATGAATTTCACCGAAACCGGGCCCGAGGTAGCGCCACCAATAGTTATAGCGGTTATATTACTACCAATGGTAGTTATGGCGGTTATATTACTACCAATGTTTTCAACCTCTATATAAGAAATCGATTTGGTCAATTTTGGGTACAGAAAATCCCTAAAAGATTTCATACTTGTTCTTGATCTTATTATCTAAGAATTATTTGTAACCACTTTCTAACCAATTGTAAAATATACTTGGTTTCTAATGATTTTAGCTCATATGATCATTTGTAGTCATGTGATTTTAGCTTTGTTTTTACAATTGTTATGTCATGTCACATACATGACACACACGCACACGTGCATATTGGTCTCGTCCATTACCATTAGTAGCACGAGAACAAATCTTGGTTTGGAACCGAATCATCCAGTCACAATGGAATCAGAGTCTTATCCTTTTCTTATTGATTTTGAACCAATCTCACCTCGTATTCACGATGATCTACTCACCTCGTGTGTGTGGCTGTGTGGGCGTCAAGTTGATTTCTACAATTCTAAACTTACCTACAAAGAATTGATTTTACGACTATAAAATTTTTAAATTCTTTATACGGATTTTACTTATCTAACGTTGGACCTGCATGTTATTAAACGAAATGAAACTCACCTCCAAAAGTGTATTAAGGTATCACAATGTGACACATGACTTGGGGGAAGAGTATATTTATATCCACACTATAGTTACACTATAAAAACATATAAACTTCATTACATATCAACATAAAGTTTCTATAATAACAAATATATATATTTCATAAAAGTTTAATTACAGAGCCTTGTACATAAATAACGTATATTGTAATGTTTGGATATAATCAAACAAAAGTTAAATATGTTTCATACAAGATTTTGCTAGAACCTGAAAAGATATTAATGTTTATAACTATAATAGTATGATAAAACCTATAATAAAAATAATTGTGATAAACATTAGCTATGTAATAATCCTAAATAATAATAATATTTTATCTAATATTGATTAATAATTTGTGTATTAGTGGATGTGACCTGTGTTATACGTCTAGTTGTAAAATTTGAGATTTCTAATTCTAACGACTTTTACGTTAGTATTAATCATATGAAAAATAATTAATGCGTGAAACGTTAATAAAAAGTGTAATAAGAAAAAATAATATAAAAAATGAATGCTCAAGCAAAAATAGTGAATACGTAAATTGTAACTTTATAAAGGTTAATGAGTTATATTTAAATTTTAAATAAGATAATACTTAATTCAAATAGTATTTAGTTATAAGAATATAAATAGTAAATGTAAATTTAAATATTATATAAAATATTATAAATAAGATAATACTTAATATAATAAAGTAAGTATGTATTTAATAATGTATTAGTTATGTTTTTTAAATGAGTGTAACTTCTGAACTATTGCATGGAACACTGGTGTCATATGCTTAAAAACTTGACTTAGATGTTTTTAAGTTTAATTAAAATTATAATTTTGTCTCCTTATATGATTTATATAATAGTATCTGGTGTGTGCGAATAATCTATATGTATTGATAAAGGTTTTTTTATACATATTTAGTTTTAAATAGTTATTAGTAATACTAAACCACACACAAAAGATAAGTGTACATGTCATATTGTCGTGAGGTAATATAGTATTGGTAAGAACCGAGTATCAATCCGTGGACACACTAAGTCTACTTAACAACCCTTATAATTGACTATCGGTTTTGATTTAGTAAATGATAAGTTAAATAAAATAACGATAAAAATATTGATAAAATTAACATAAAATGATTTAAAATATAAAACACAATTATGAATACATATAATAAATGATTAAATAAATTTGACACAATGAACTATAATTTAACACAACGACCTGACGTATTAGACACAATAACCTGACATAGCTGACGTAAAAACTAAAATATCATTTCATTTGAAAACAATAAAATGATACATGTCAAGCTTAAAATTATTCTTAATATTTTAACTGAATACTATTTTTATTACAACTTTATCCTACTTGTAAAAAAATAAAAATATATAATAAACTTATCATAGAAAATTGGGTGATTTGATTGGAAATTGTTTTAAGAGCGTCGATAAGGTATTGAATTATGTTAAAAAAGAGAATGAAAAAACGACGGTCTAAGAAGACATTTCCACCTCATAAATGCATGTTATTTGTTGAATTGGGGCTGAAAGCCACCTTCAAAAGGATTACCTCAAGAAGAAATAAATCAATATTCTTTCCTAGTTTTTGGTGAAATAATTGTAATTTAAAACGTGTATCTTAAAATTTTCTTATAAAGGCTCTTTCTATCGTTTTCAGAAATGTTATTGGATTATAATAATTACAATTTTTATTATTGATCGAAATTAATTTCCAACTCAAAATGTTTACAGGCACTTCTAGATTTAAGTTTATTTTCCTCTAAAAATCTCTTACTAATTGAGAGTTAACGTCCGTTAGTTTTTTGATGAAATGAGACTAATTTTGAGTCATTTTTCAACTCTGTCACCGCCCAACCTCTGTTAGGTCCGTTTTCAGCGTCTAGCCTCTATCGTCAGTTGAAATATACATTTAATGAATCAAGTTGTTCAGATCAGAAGGTGCAGATTGACGGGTTTCAGGGTGCAGAAGTTTTCGATTGACGGACTTGATGATAGATTTCAACTTTCTGCTTAGCGTTTTGGCAATATAAGTAGTCCACGTCATTAAAAAACTAACGCTGTTAACTTTCAATCAGTAAGGAATCGCTGGAGGAAAATAAGTTTAAATTAAGAGTGCTTTTAAAATTTTTCTGAGTTGAGATTAATCTCAGTCAATAAATTAAACTTGAGATTATTAAAATCCAATAACCCTTTTTAGAAAGGGTATTTTAAGCCGAATTTAAGTTATATCTCATCTTTAACAAAGTCGAATCCTTTCATTTTCACGTCAAATGTGACTGTTAGTGTTTATGAATTAACATAAAATGATAAAAAAATATTAAAGATGATGATGGTGGCGACTAGTGATGGTGGATGGTGGCAGGTGATGGTGGCGACCGGTGCCGGCTAGTGGTCGTAGAAAGCGGTGGTGGCTGGTGGTGATTTCCGATGGTGATGATGGGGCCATTGTTGCCAGTGGTGGTTGTGGTGGTGGCAGGTGATGGTGGCGACCGGTGCCGGCTAGTGGTCGTAGAAAGCGGTGGTGGCTGGTGGTGATTTCCGATGGTGATGGTGGCGGGCCATTGTTGCCAGTGGTGGTTGTGGTGGTGGCTGGTGGTAAAATATAAGGCATCGACAAATCATTAACGTCGCTTATTGGATTCTGTAATGGGTCGTAAAAAAACGGTGACATCACACACACATCATCATCATAGTAACTAATGAGTCACCAATTAATATTACTCCTAATTAATCCATCGTACCCACTTGGTGATGGATGTGACCCATTGTGAATAAAAACCATGGACCATTTCACCATCTGTATATAATATACACGTGTAATTAAGCCAGTATGATCAACGAATACTATAAGCCGGCCAATTATCCACCGATTATGAAAGACCACTTATGCACGCTCGCACGCACATCATCATCATACTATAAGCCCAATTATGAAAGACCACTCATGCACGCTCGCAAACACAGAAAATACTGGTAACCCGACCCGGCCATCATTCCAGGGAAAACCCACCACCCAAAGACCCACTGTGGTAAAATCCCTGAACCACTTGGAGCGTACATTGCATCAAGTGAAACCCGTATTCATGACATCCACTTTGAAAACTCATTATATGGCTCCTCTCAAACCAATTGATATACGGCTCATTGGCTTTTTTAAGCTAGAATATTAATTATAGTAGTACGTATTGCTTACCTTTAGCGGCTTTCCTCATTATCTCAGCAGTTTTCTTAATTAGCATCCCATTGTTTGATATATGGTGCAGCCATGGACCCATAAAATGAACGTAAACATGAATACCATATTACGATCCAATTGTATCATATTTTGGCAAAAGAAAAAAAGAAAGAAAAAAAAAGTAAAGATTGGTAGAATGGCTTAAGACTTTTAGTATAAAATTACAATTTATAGAATTTTATCTAGGAAAATTGATTAAATAAGTAGTATAAAAACGTTATAAAGCTTTCCAAAATAAGTTAGGCTCCCCCTTTTCATTAAACAAATGTGAAATAATATTTTATTGAAGACGTGTGTTGACTGTTAATTATTTAAAAGAAAGGTAATTGATAATATCTTAACTTGTGTGTCAAGTATATGTTTATTTTTTATATTTTACCAAAGTGTCTTGAACCAATTATAACAGGATATATTGCGTCATATCCCCTTTTACAATGTTAAAATGCCCAAATTCCGTCGTGAAAATTTGTGTAAAGTTAAGAATGTGATCAAAGTATATGCGAGTATCAACGATGGTCAAATCCTAAAATATGAAAATGAGAAGTTATTAAATAGTAAACATAACAATAAAATAATACTATATGAAAATATAAATGAAATAATTTGATCAGCATAACAAAGCATAATTTAAAATACGAATGAGTATCATTTATCAACGATGATCAAAACCATCAGTAATGGCCGTTACCTTCGTAAATTCTTTGATGATGCTCCTCGAAGATAAGAGCATGGATGATCTAATTCAAAAAATTACTAACGACTTTTACTGTTGGAATATTACCAGCAAGTAATTTAGCAACAAACCAATGATCCTTAGCCCAACTAGTTAAGTTGAGATACTCATGACATGTAAATAAAGGGGAGATAATGGGTTTAAGTCTCACTCTTAGCAAAAATGCTCAGAGTTGAGCCAGTGGGTTTTCTCAGCAATGAGTTTCCTCCTAAGGGGGTTGGGGGTGCGGTTCCGGCAGGGAAACGGATAGGTGGACCCGATTAAGATAATACATATTCTCTGAAACAGGGTCGTATATTTGCCGTTAAAAAAATAATTTAGCAACAAAAATATCGTTCAATATTGACCCCATATTTACCAATCATTAGTTTTTTTACTTAAACTAAATTCATTTCAATCAACTTTTTATGACACAGCTAGTTTTATTTACTTTATAAGTTTTTAAAACTACATCATAAATACAAGAGTTTTGCTAATTATTCTTAATATAAAAATGACGTTTATTGTTGATTATACTTTATACTATTTTTTGATGTCCGTCGGTGAGTATTATATATACTACATTTAGCAAATGGATCTACAGTGATTAACAACTTAGGATGCATAAGGTACTACATTAAAACATTAAACTGATTAACGCTTATGTGCTTACACGTGTTCTTCCCATCATGCATGTGCCTCTTCCTTAATTGTAAAAGGCAATCTATCTTCTATTCTTTAATTGTCTCTCAGACTCTCTCAACAACAACATCAAGGCTATGACGATTCATAGATTTACACAATTTGATAATGCTCAATAATCTAATTAGTTATATCAACAACCGTAATTTTTTTATCGTCAACAATTGAGAACTTAAATATTGCCAATGAGTCCTAGATCAAATGGTTTAGGAGGAAGTATCTCATGACTTTTCAAAGTGGAGGTCATGGGTTAGAGTTTCACTAGGTGCAAATTGCAATATGCTCCAAGTGGGCCAAAGGTTTTACTACAGTGGGCCTTTGGGTGGTGGGTTTCCCTTGGAATGGTGGGCGAGCCGGGTCACCAGCGCTGTCTGTGTTCGCGGGCGTGGGTGACCTTTCGCCAATGGGTTTACCCGGGTGACCGGGCTTAAAAATTATTCGTTGGCCGTTAAAAAAAAAAAGAGAACTTAAATATTTAATATAGAATAAAATCTACTACATACAATAGCATATATTTACTAATATCTTAAAATGCGAAGTTAAAATTTTTACTTTATACATTAGCTATGATGTTTAAAACCTTGGACTTTTGAAATAGTGATGTTTAAAATTTGAAATTTGAAATTGCGACATGCTAATCTTTATTAATTTTTTGATATTATTTTCTTCGAAACCGAACGATGCAAATTTCATTTTTTGCCAAGAATTAAATAACAATGTACAAACAGAATCTAATAAATTTTAACAACCCGCCGCAACGCGCGGCTAATTAATGCTAGTTAGTACGACAAAATTAAAAGTATTAATCTTTCTTCACTTTTTTCCTTTTTCTTTTTTTGAATTTTGTTGCTTTGTTGGTGAATTATCCAACAATAATTAAATACTTTTTTTTCTTTTCTTTTTGGATTTTGTGGAATCCTTTAATAATTACCTATACAATTTTGGTTGGTATACACAATTCTCTAGTAGTATAATATTTAATACAATACAATGTTAAGTCTTGAATAAAAGTTAGAATAATGATACATACATACTTTTAAGAAAAGTTAAATATAAACCACCCGACAACTTTCGAAAATGCCTCTTCTAGTACATGACGTTCATGCATGATGAATCTATTATAGACCACAAATCCAAAATGCCATCAACAAGTCAATTAACACCTCTATTGACCCACGTTTCAATTTCAAACAAATTCAAAACCATATATATATATATAGCCTTTTAGAACTTTCTAGTATTTCCGCCACTGTCACATCCCTTTGATTCTTGACTAACTTACACCTTTATAATTAACATACATGCATGCATGCATGCTCCTTCATATATATTATTATTATTATTCCAACTATTGTACAAACCTAAAACCAACAATATATTACTACATGGATCATGGTGGTACTTCAAAGGACCATAATAAGGATGGCGGTAGCGGTGGCGGGGCGGAGGAGGTGAAGTACCGCGGTGTTAGGAGGCGGCCGTGGGGGAAGTACGCGGCGGAGATACGCGACCCTAACAAGAACGGCGCTAGGGTTTGGCTAGGGACGTTTGGGACGGCTGAGGAGGCCGCTAGGGCGTATGATCGAGCCGCCTATGAAACGAGGGGACACATGGCGGTTCTTAACTTTCCGGAGGAGTACCCGCCTACGTTTTCGGCGGCGGCGTATAATGCTTCGAGGGCTGCCACGTCAGCGGGGGCGGAGTCGTCTTCTAGTGGTAATGTGCAAGGAAGAGAAGTGTTTGAGATTGAGTGTTATGATGATAAGTTGTTAGAGGATCTTCTTGGTTACGATGATAAGAATAAACAAAAGTGAGATTGATGATATATAACAAGTTTATATATATCATAACGTAGTTTTCGTATTTATAAATAAAAGCTGTTGAGAAGGTAACATGCATGTCACACTTTTTACGTGACAGATTTAATATTTTGAGGGTAAATTGTTCAATTGGAGTGTAATATCTAAGTTTAGATGTTTGATTTACGTTTAATGTATGTGTTTTAGTGCTTATTTTGTGTGATAACATAGAATCTCACATAACATCTCTAGGGTTGTAATGTGTTTTTTTGAAAAAAGAAGTTTTATTACATGATGTATAACGTTCTTTAAGGATTATTTAAGGAATATTGTACGTTAAAATGAGAAGTATGATATTGAACCGTAAAAAGGCGCAAAAGTATTATAAGAGTTTAACCCAAAAAAACGTATCTATATATGCTTTAGTTCAACTCGATTACTTAACAATTGATCTCTTAAATAGAAGAAAGAAACGTTACCATCAAATATGTGATTGAAGTGAATGTCACACATTCTTTAATTCTATACGACAATTTGCTTTGCAATTTGTGCAGCTCATGCAGCCACGAGTTACGTGTGCGGAAGTACGGGCTCGATTTAATTATAAATATTATTTGGTTGTAATTATATTATTAAATTTGTTAATACATGGGCTACTTGAAAACTAATTTAATCTTTTGGGTATGGGCTTAATTGATTGGTTGTTGGGCTCACTTGTGCTCCACCCATAGAACTTGTTTTGGGCTATTGGCCATATAACAATTTATGTGGCCTTAAGTTTACAGGAAGATTCTTATCAAAACAAGAAAAAATGTTTTGTACTATCTTTTTTTTCCTCTCGGTTAAAAGGAAGAACAAAGACCGATGCGGTTACACTGGTTTTCTACAAAAAGATACTTTTGTTTTCGATTAGGATTGTTCACGAGTTGAGCCGAACTGATCGGACATTTGCTCGTACTTGGCCCGTTTCCAAACCAGACCGGTCACTTAGGCTTGTTTACAACCGAGCGGAAAATCGAACGAGCATTTTCCGAGCCTTAATTGTCCGAGCGAGCGTCGAGCGAGCGCAAAAGAACATCGAACAATTTGTACAACCCAACTATCAAGTGTGTCATTTGATTTCTATTGCAATGAGAGACGATGACAATATTAGATCTTAAGTTTTAATGACTTAAAAATCAATCACATTTCATAAGATAATATTTTCATGAATGATAGTATGTTGTGGCTGACGATAAGGCTAAGACTATAAGCAATGAGGTGGCGAGCGTATTGCAGAGAACGATGACAGTGACAACGGGAGATGATTGACTAAGAGTAAGAGCGAGGTCAAAATTGCCTCTTAGCAGTTTAAGATTTTACTTTTATGCTTAGTGTTAAATTTTTTATTAACTTTATTTATCTAGTATGTATAAATATAAATTTTATATTTGTTTATAGCGGGTCAAATCAACTAGAGTGCTATGCATACACTATATATATAAAATAAAAAATAATTCGAGCCGAATCGAGCCGAACGAACCTTTGCTCGTGCTTGGCTCGTTTACAAACCGATCCGAGCCGATCAGCTCGTTTACAACCAAGCAGAAGTTCTCTATAGTCTGCTTATCGCATCATTGATCATTGCCTCAGCCACATCGTCTACCACAACGTTGTCATTCATGAAATTTATTATGATATGAAATGTGTTTGTTTTTAGGTCATAAAAACTTGGGACCTATTGTTGTCTCTATTTACAAAGTCCAACCACATGACACGCTAGATGGCATGATTGTCAAATTCGCTCAACGCTCGCTCGAAATGCTCGTTCGAATTCCAGCTTGGTTGTAAATGAGTCGATTAGTTTGGTCGCTTTGTAAACAAGTCAAGCATGAGCAATGTTTAGCTCAGTTTGAATCTGCTTGTGAACAACCCTATTAGTAGTGTTTTGTTTTTAAACAAAAAATTCACACACACTGTAGGTATATTTATGAATCCATACCATTTGTTCATGATATTTGAACCCACAACTACTAATGCCAACAACCTATAAGGTCATGAACATTTAAACGTATATATGTTTTTTTATATATATTTAAGAATTTATAAGTGTATAAACATTTTTAATACACTACATAGCAAACGAGTATTTCCATTGGCTAATATATTGAAAATTAATCCATTGGTAAAGGCACGTCCATAAGCCCCATAAGACCCACCATTAGATTTGTCAACATACATCAAGAAACACACACAAACCAAAAGGGCATTTAGCCCAATGCTATCTCTTTACGTTTAATAATCCCCCTTCGGGGGTTTAACCACGGTGTAAACTATGGTCTGTAAAATACAGTAAAAAATATGTTGAACGAGTGTAAACCAACCCCAAAATCGATGAACCCAACACATACAAATTAAAACAACTTCTTTTTTATTAATTTTTCTACACTTTTATCTACATTTGCCTTGATTGTTTAAAACTTGCATATATATAAATCTCCGGTGACCACAATATATATATATATATATATATATATATATATATATATATATATATATATATATATATATATATATATAGAGGATGGATCTTAAGAAAACCACAAAGATATGTGAAAACTAGAGAAAACCAATGAAATCGGTCACATAACTTATAAATTTTTTATCACTACCCCTTATATTTGTGTGTGTGTATATATAAACAAGGGTATGGATCAAATGAAAAACCGTAGCATGGTTTTACACATACGTCACATGTAGGTTACGTATACGTAACCATTTTTCATTCGACATAGTGTTACGTATACGTAAGACTCTTCATTCTCGTATTTATGTTCAACATATATGTAAAAAATGCTTAAATAACCTTTTAACAATTAAAATAACATAAAATTTATGAATTATGTAATTGTTTTCCTCGGTTTTCTTTGGTTTTCACATAATTATTGGTTTTCTCAGGAACCATCCCCTATATATATATATATATATATATATATATATATATATATATATATATATATATATATATATATATATATATATATATATATATATATATAACAATCTCACGTGCATCGCACGTGCCCACTTGCCCACTTGCACACGACACGTTAAATCGTTTACAAAAATCTAGATTAAACCAATCAAAATACACCAGCCATTTAATAACATAATTATGACGTCAACATGGGACCCACTGCTTACGTCACTTTGTCACACTTCAATTCACCCCCTCCATCCATCAAACATTCATCATCCATCATAAAGCAATCATCTCTCAACAAAAGTCTTCAATGGATAATTCTCACACTCACCACCGGAGCTCCGACCACTCGCCGGAATCTTCACCGTCGCCGGAAAACCATGTTTTCCGGCAAGATTCACTCCCCTTTGATCTCAATGATTCCCAAGATATGTTGCTTTTCAACATGCTTGCTGTTGCATCAATGGTGGATGTTGATCAGTCGCCGGAGTTCACCTCCGCCGCCGCCGGTGGCGTCAACGTCGCCGGAGATTCTCTCCGATCAAACAGTGCCACCAAGTTCCGATCATACCGCGGCGTTAGGCGGCGGCCGTGGGGGAAATTCGCGGCGGAGATACGGGATTCCACTAGGCAGGGTGTGCGTGTGTGGCTCGGGACGTTTGATAGCGCCGAGGCGGCGGCGATGGCGTACGATGAGGCGGCGTTCGCGATGAGGGGGTCGATGGCGGTGTTGAATTTTCCGGTGGAGAGAGTGAAGGAGTCGTTGAAGAAGATGAAGTACGGGTTCGAAGAAGGGTGTTCGCCCGTGGTGGTGCTCAAGAAGCGACATTCGTATAGGTGTAAAAGAGGCGATGAGGTAGCGGCCCGCGGTAAGGTGACCGCAGAACCGCTTTTAAGTACATCAGAAAACGTTACTGTATAAAAGTTGAGATTTCAAATCCTGTAGATACATGTATATGTGTAACAATAATAAATTAAGAGTTTGTTATAGAAAAAGTTGGTTATCAATAATATGTGTTTAGTATGTTGTAATCTTTGTATATGAGAAAAAAGTTCTTTTATAATATAAAGATCACTTTCGATGTTATATGTACTAACAATTGGTAATGTCGGTGTGTGTGTGACACTTTGTATTGTTCAATATTGTTTACAAAAATTGTTGTCTAATGTATAACAGATTTAAAAGTAACTTTTGGGACTCTTTTTTATTGTTGCGTTGATGTTCACTTTGTAATAATTGTAACTCTCATGTAATGCTTGATGAGGACATATATAGACGTGACAATAAGAATCATCAGAAATTGTTGCCTAATCTAATGTACAACATATTTAAACTTTATAGTTGATTTATGCATAGCAAATTTACGTTATTGTTAGCCTATAAGAATCAATGAAGACATACAGATGACTTGTGTATGCTTAGTGATTTATTCTTATAAGTTGATTTATTAGCAAGTCAATTCGTATTTTATTATATATTACATAAGGAATTATGTACTTGATGAATTAATATTTTAATAACAATGGACATTATTAACTGACATTTAATTTAGATGACTTGCTTGAAGAAAGAAAATATATATATAATATAATAAGATATATCCTCGTAAAATCTTGTCCCCCATGCCGTTTGAAATATACTGCAAGAATTGACCCTGCGAATATTTTACTTATTATTTATAGAAAAACAGACAAACTGATAGATAGGCTATGATTTTTTAAAATTGTATATTTTGAAAAATAACATTTAGTAATCCCTTATATCATTAACTTGTATCTTTAAAATATCACGAATTCAAGAGTCGTAACATGTGTTTTTCCCCGGGACCCACGAGAGGGAAAGGTGGTAATATAGACAAAAAGAAATGTCAAGTACTCTTGGGTAATAGGTCCGGGGGAGGGGGCATGACAACAGCTTACGAAGGCGAACAGTGTAATTATAGACGTGGAAATGGGCGTTGTCCATCTCTCAGGATCACAACCACGGTGAAAAGGGGCGTTGCTCATCTCTCGTGATCGCAACCATGGTGGAAAGGGGTGTTGCCCATCTCTCGTGATCGCAACCATGGTGGAACGGGGTCTTGCCCATGTGAGAAGATTTGAACAAAATGTTGGAAGTTTTGGGTGTGTGAATGAATGTCTAAAAATTATGGTGAACATTACGGGTGTTTATCAGATCGGATAACGGATTATTCGGATTTAAAAAATTTCAAGACCCTATCCGAAATCCCATCTGATCCGATCCGAATAAGGATATTTCTATCCGATCCGAATCTATCCGAATTCAATTAGGATCGGATTCGGATATATCCGAATAATCCGAATTTATCTGAATAAACCAAATAACAATTTTTTTCTATTTTTTTGTTTCTATTTATATATTTTTTTGCTAATTTTTTAATTTTAACATTTTATAAGTTGGAAATCACAATAAAAGATATAAAACTAAAAAATAAAATTTGACTTGTACACAAATTTAAATTTAAAACATAATAGGTAATTGTATAGAACCCGAAAATTAAAATCTCTACTTTAGAACGACGATCGATTATTGCATAATTATTTAGGATTATGACTAGAATGTGTAAAGATTCTTGTGTATTGAGTTGAAAACATAATAGATAGTTGAGTAATGAGTATTGGGCTAAAAACATAGTTAAAGTCTTATTCGGATTAATCGGATATCCAAATAAAAAAATTGTGATATCCGAAATCCGATCCGAAATTCGAATAAGGAATTTGGATTCGGATGAGATCCGATCCGAATATCTGAATAAGTATTCGGATTCGGATACGGATCAGATTTCGAATATTTTCGGATTTTGTATTTTTTAAATACTTTATCCCACATTGGTGTGGGAACAAACTAAGATGTGGTTTATAAGAAGTTGGCTTACCACTTTAGTGTATCTTTATAATATATTTTGTCACAAGTCCTACCTGCGTGCAGGGGGTGTGCAAAAAACAGGTTTTCGGTTGAATTTTCATCGAACTCGTGCGTGCCCACGCGAGACAGTTTTTTTTTGAAACTTGTAACTGTGATAATATTATATTTGTTTTGAATTATCATTTTTATTTTCAGTTTAGTCTGCACTAATTACCACCATTATACTACACTAATTATCATCATTATGTATCAACAATGGTTATAATTCGGTTATGGATTTATGACTATATAAACCAGTTCAAATGCATAAGTTTAGACACACCAACAAATCTCTTCTCTCTACTGCAACATCTCCGTTTTCGTTTCAGGCAAATGATCAAGTTCGGTAGTACGCAGTTGTTGTTCGAACCGACGTACCCTGGGAACAGACCACGAATCTGTTTAAGGGATTGTGTCAAACACAAGCCCGGTTCACGATTCATTGTTTTCTGTTTCTTTTCAGATCGTTGCTGTGCTTTGGACTTCATATTAGTACAGTTTTTTTATAACACAAAATTGTGTAATGGTTAATGTACCTAACCACATCAACTTGCTTTTTTTCTTTTCAATTTATTATTTAATTGTTAAAGTGATTGCACTTTCTTACACCTCTTCAGTAAAATGCTTGAGACCACAAGACTTGACCATGTGACGCCTACACGGTAACTTTTTTTACACTCGCACCACCTTTGCACATGCCCTCATTAAAATTTCAAAAGAAAGAAACTTGAATGGTATTGGAAAACATCATATGGTTGATGGAAACATAAACCATATTAAAGAAACACAAAAATATGACATAAACTTACTAATAATGGTTACAACCATATTCAAGGCGAAGGTTAAGTTATTACATGTGTTGTAAGCGAGATCATATGACATGAAAGAAGGAAGAGAGATGCAGGAGAATTTTGTTTATCGACCACTACGAACTCAGATGTAGAAGAGAGATGGAGAAAATACAATCATTTGCGGTGGACATAGGTACAGGAGAGAAAAATTGATGTCCTTGGCGACAGAATGTTTGTGAGAGACTCTTACATGTTTTGTTAGAGGGGAAGGAGAGAGAGGAGAGATATTCATGGAAGATGAGATGGATACGCATCGGTTCATGAGGTACTTCACTAGGCATGCTAATATGACAGTTTGTCCCCTCCATCAGCTGCAAATCGTCTAGAAGTATACGTGAGAGAATTAAAGAAGAGGATTAAAGAGAGGATGAGTTGAAAAATCTAAGCTTAGCTATATAGGTTGTGAAGTATTTAAGTTCATCTATTAATATCTACCTTAAAAATACTATTGATGTGACCTAGTTTATTTTGCATTCCTATTACTTTTGGTGTTAGAAACGTTACATATAAAACATATATGATTTGTCACTTCATCATTGAAACTAGCTAGGATTTGAGGCTCTAATAAACCTATAGTCGACCATTTTTTATTAGTTGTAACATTTAATGGCGTCGTATTCTTGCAACATTGATCTACCGACTAACAATGGAGTAGTTGAAACGAATGTAGAATAATTACATCAAAACCTCCAACTTAACAAATTTTAGCTTACTAGCATCGTCTAGTTTGTAAATAATTTCATAAAAACGGCACTAATCTAGCAAAATAAGTCAATGTTATTAAAAAATTTGGTAATGAGCAAGACTGATAAATGTATCAAAATAAAATATCACTTTGTAATAGTAATGTGCTACTTTTTATGTACTTATTATATAATCGTTACTAGTATAATTCTATTTTCGCTGCTTTAAAGTTTAAACTATAAAATCGAAATTCTATTTTTAAAGACATGGGCCATATATGATATATGCTAGTGACTTGGGCCATACATGCTTAATCTTAAATTTTTAATGTCTAATCTTAGTTAATTGGATGAAACCGCAAAAGAAAACCGAATTCTCGGCCCATCAAAGAAAGTTGATTAGTGTAGTGGTGTTAACTTATTATTTTCTAATGAAAAACGAAAACTTGATTGTCACTAAAAGAAAGAAACCCGAAAACTTGATAGTCACTGAGTTTTGAACTCAAAACCATTTAAACTAATGATAATTAACATATCAAATATTCTTTTATATTTTATATTCTTTCAAAGCATCATTCTTTGTAGCAAAATTATACTTTCTCATGTCCTATTTGATAAAATCTATATCTCTTTCATTGTTAAATTTTTTAAATTTAAATTATCTTTTTAAGGATAATATTTTTTAATTTGTGATATATGTGTTTTACCTAGCAAATAATTTATCTTCAAAGATTACAATTTTTTTTCCCAGAAATCGTATACATGTCACATTGTTTCAGTCTCTATGTCTGATATTTTTCTGTCTCTATCACTAATATAAGTTAGACGATATGTGTTAAGTTCATGTGTCTTAATATAAACAAAAGAAAATAGAAGGGAAAGCGGCATGATTTTCCATAGCAGCTCTAGCGGTAAAGAAGTAAGAGTAGACGTTCGTATCCTAGATATCAACCATAATATTGAATTTTGGTAGGTGACAAAATTCAAATGTGTATGATTTGTGCTTTGGAAAGGGCACAAACGATAATCTCTTCAAAGAAATTACCTACAGGGAATTCACCAAAGGAATGTGCACAGGGGCGACTCTGAGAAAGACGAGTAGGCGACCGTTTAGGGTACAATGTCTAAAGGACCTGGATTTTTAAATTTTTTTATATATGTATTTATATTTTTATCAAAAAAAAAAAACTATAGGCAATTAACAAAACCCTATAACAATTTAATTATTTTAGTATATTAAACTTTTGAGGGCTCATTAACATTTTAATTAATTTAGTCCACTACCATTTACACAATCTAAAGTCATTCTTAAACGCTAGGAGAGTCTCACGATTCGTTTAAGTAAATAAATTAGATTATATTGCTACAATACCTTTGGTTATTGGTATATAAATATATCCTATAATTGACTTTTTATATAAGAGGTTATTAGTCTTGTAATATAGGGGCCTGTTTTTTATCACCCAAGCCCCAAAATTTTTTGAGTATATTTGGGGATGGCCTTGAATGCCCATTAGTGACCGAACAATTCACAAGCAAGAAACCTTACCGTCAATAATACTTCTCACACCTTTTAGTTTTCCTTACTATTTACAGTAACCTCCCACCCCTAACAATATTGCATTTGTGTGAAAAAAAAAATTGGTGCCGTTTATACTGACCAAGTGACCAGCCAATTTAATAATATATAAAATTTGTTGAAGAAAAACATCACCACGATTATACATAAAAGTTCAATAGAAAGATAAGTTTTTGTATATTCTTCCACTAATCATAGTAACCCTTGTAGTCGCAACAAAAACACAAACGTCACCACATTAAAGCATAAAAGTTCAAGAGAAAGATAAAACACTTTTAAAGAGAAAAAAACATTTTTTTCCTATTGTAAAACATAACATTGATCGATAAAATGATTCGTTTCATTCAGTAACGATATCAAGTACACTAGTTATATTTTTGCCTGATACAAAGTAAAAATCCTATAGCCCAATAAACATTGGAATGAGCTTTTATTAAAATTTTCAAAATTAATTGTTTGAAAAAAATAATCTTAGAAATATTTTTAGATTAAAAGGATCTTAAATGGTAAAACTTTCTTATAAATGAAAGGTTCAAGCCCCGTTAATAATAAGTTGACGAAAGCTAGTTGTGATTTGAAATTAAGAGTAGATTAAATGGATATACGAGTTTTTGTTTAAAATGAAAAAGTTGTTTTCGATCGTGAATAAGTGGGGAATGCTGTAGAGAGTGCAAGGGAAAGTAAAAGATATTTATAGTTTAAAAGAATTGCTTTTTCCTGCAAATTTAAATATAAAAATATCATAGAATATAGAAAGAAAATTTTATTTTAGACACTCCACTTAAATCACTATCAAACTTTATGTACTCCGTCATAGTCAAGTTTTTTCACCTCTTTGGTCAACCTTAATCCAAGTTTATTAATTTTCATGGATAATTTTAAAATATTTAATTTTATCATTAAAAAAGACTGTAGTTTAAAGCACTTTATATCATTTTGTTTTAGTATGTGTCAATCAAGTTATGTAAGAAATATATTTGTACTCATGTGGTTTAATGTTGAAGTCTCGTAATAAACAAAATACGTAGATTTGAGAGTAAGATTAAAAAGAAAGTTAATGAGTTGTTATATAATGAACACTAATGAGAAAAGTATTATACTTAGATATATTAATGATTGATTTGAATGTTAAATCGAAATACATAGTTTTTCCTTGAAACACATCGTTAGCTAGTTGGATCTTAAAAATCATGGGTTTCTTTATATTTTGTATCTCTACAGTAAAGTATATCATAGATACCTTAAAAATTGACAAATAATGTGTTTAATTGGAGAATCTTATGAAAAAAAATTATAATCCTTAAAAGAGCACACTGCATACTTAAAAGGAAATAACCAAGGAAACAACCACATATTTAGACTACTTTTTTCTTAGAAGTCAAAATTGGCAATTTAGAAGTTAAATTCCCACCTTAACAACCAAAGATGGCGTCCAGTTTTATACACACATACACCTTACATTTGAATTCTTGTAAATCTATTATCTTTTTGCCATTATTATGACTTATTTCAAACAAATTCAATAAGCTAACTTGATTTAATTTCGGGTAAATGCAAAAAGCTATTTCATTTTAAATAAGTTTAATCAGTTTCTTTAAAATGTAATTAGTTTTATTTATTTTGTAGTGATCAAGATATAAACTCTATATAATTGAGTTGTATGAAAAGTAAAAAGGTAATCAATAATTTGGTCACCAATGTTGTCAAAACCCACCCTTGTCTTCATGATGACAAATACATGCGTTCATTCTTTGAATATCATTTTCAAATGGAATTTGGTTTAAATAAGTTAAAGCACATTGACAAAAAGATCTCAACTTAAGCCATAGCCCTTGAGATTGGACTAACACATGTTTAGTGCCCACCACTCCTACCTCCACTTGTTTCCTTTTAAAAGCACTCATTTCTTTATTAAAAGTCAAATTTTGTACACAACTCATTTCTTTAGTGTGTATCTCACTTAAACCTATAAATTAGGCTATTTGACCATCAAAATGGTCCATAATATATTAAGTCAAAATGAGTCTATTTTGACAATTTCACTAAGTTCATGTTCATAATATTATATTTCAACATGATTCAACCTTAACAAATATTTGTAACTAGTATTAAGCCCCATGCGTTGCATTGGAAGGTGTAAAACCATATCAAGTAGCACCAATGACAAATCACCGCCACTGACTATCAACACTGAAAAATATCGTATTAAAAAGAGTAAAAACGAAAAAAAAAAAAACAACAGGGAAAGTAGACGTCAAAACGTTAAACCGTACATGCAAAACGTAAAATATATTAAATAATACAACATATTGCAAGTTGTTAAACAAGAAAAAAATAAGTATAAAAATGTTGAAGCGCACACGCATGTTGTGACGTGTTAACTCGTAAAATTTAGACTAAAATGAAAATTTTGCAAAATGTGAAAAGTATAGGGACCAAAGTTGAAAGTAAAAAATATTAGGACTATATTGTAAAAAATGTAAAATAATTGGGTTAAAAGAAAAAAAGTTAAAAATTAAAAAATTGCAAATGGTGAATACAACCCACTAATACACATGATACAACTCATAATGCATACTAAAGTTGCCAATTGGCTCAATCATCATGGGTCACTAGTTGCCAACCATGTAGTTTTATATAGAGTATAATCTTTGATGCGTAATGTATAACCCTAGTAAACAATTAAAATTGGTAATTAGTATTATATAAATATTATTAACAAAACCACATTCACGCAATTATCAGTTGATAGATTTAAAGTTTTTCAACAACTTGCAAACATCATCTATAGGAATTTAGGATAAAAAGTTATTAGAAGTGATTAAACGGTTCTAGCATCATTTTTACCATGGTTGAGTCAAAATTCCAATTACTATATATTAAAAATTTGTGTGACTTGTGAATAGTAATACCTTCTATTTTCAAAAACCAAAGAAGAATCAGATTAATATCTACCTTAAGTGGTTAGTGCGCTGCCCTATATATAGGTATGGGTTTCGATCTTGTAGCCTCATTATACTTGTTTATGAAAACTCCTCACCAAAGTGCACCCACCTTTTCACCCAAACTTATCATACCACAGCCACACATTTCTACAAAACATTTAGATTTTATTTTTAAGATAGGGATAAAACATACTATATATACATATAAAACATTTAGGTTCTCTATATATACATCATATGAACATATGTGTAGTATTATTCATCAAAGTAATATGGAAATTGGTGATGTAGGTAGGTTTACGATTATAAAGAAACAACTCAAGATAGGCTCAAGCTACCGGACATACTCTACCATTACCTGATATGTCTTTTCATGTGAGTCTCTAGTTTGGTTTTAGGGGTTGTTTAATAGTCTCTTAACGATTCAGTGAGTGGTCGGCGTGTTAGGTTCAGTAAAATGATACCTCTTAATCATTTATTATACCTCTTATGGTTAAGTTAAAAAAGATGTTGAATGAAAAAGTGGATACAATATTGCATTTCTTTAATAAAATATCGTAATGGTTAAGCTAAAAAAAGATGTTAAATGGAAAAGTGGATAAAATTGTGTAGTCACCCCTACAAAGAACCTGCACCCGTCGCTACCTCTAGTCCACCCTCCCCTATAGTCGGTTGTCAACCTGCACCCCTGGCGGAATCGCACCGGCAGAAAAGTTAACAGAAAGGTTAATTAAACTCATTGCTAATACTAAAACTTGTTATAAAATTAAAAACACATACATAAATTTGTTACTTTCTTTAAAGAACGTGTTAATTTACCCAAAGCATGTGAACTATCTACGTAATTAATTTGTCCAACGTATAGATATATTTTATATGCTTTTTATATAAATTTTATTTAAAATAAAGTCACTAGATAAATTATTTTTAAGTGTTTTTAAATATGATTAAACTCATAATAGATTAAATTATTTTGAACGGAAATAATCTAACCCTAATTTACTTTAACTTAAATATACTTTAAGCATCTAGTGATGCTTGAACCTAATTGCAGGACCGGTGAAGGGTGGTCACTTACAACACAACAACATAAAGAGGAGATTAACCAAACTTAATCAAACAGTAAACTGGATTAACCACAAGAATGATACTAAGAACACAAGTAATAAGTAAGAGATAGAACAAGAGAACACAAGAGATTGGGTTTCAAGGATGCAGTATATTACTTTCTCAAGTTCTATTACAAGTGTTACAAAGCATAAAGGAAAGATACAAGAACAAGGAATATTTATACTACAACCTACAGCCGGCTATACTTTCAAAGCCAGCTGGATACAATTAACTAGACACAAACAAAATCAATTGTAGAGTCAAAAGACATATCTACCTTTTGACTTGTGACTATGGCATGCCATAGCTCACATCCTAATATATTACAAAAAGGATAAAAGTACATAAAATAGAAAGCATGGACTCAAGACCTCAATGTACAGTTACCAAAAGCATGGACCTTTCACCAACTCATGTAAGTTGGTGACTTTACAAAGTTGCAGCGGAAAGGTGGTCCAGCTTTATGGTAAAGTACATCAGATAAAGGCATATCTCTAAAAGTCTTCGGAAGAAATCTGTCTTCACTCTTTGGCTTCGGAAGACTTCACTTTTGGCTTTGGAAGATATTGGTCTTGGCTTCGGAAGATTTTACACTTTGAATATTTCTAGTGCATGATGTAAAACTTCCGAAGCATTTCTACTTCAGTTCTTTAGTGCATGCTTGCAGAGAGACTTTAGATGTTTTGGCTGCATCAGACTTATAGGAATCCTTACACTAACGTCACATGGGTGAGAGACATATATTTTTGTCACTAATAATCTAAGTTTTTATCATCACATCCTGAACAAAAACACATGCCCCAACGCAAAGTGCATCTTTTGTGTTTCTTATATTTTTTTGTCACAACTTAATATTCTTTTAACTTTCAAACGTACTCTTGTGACATGTTTATTTTTATATATGTTTACATACAATAAATTTTATTAAAATCGACCCTTCATATATGACGTGTAATTAGCCTGTAGTAAAACTCAAATAATGAACAAGAATACTTATCAAGTGATAATTGATGCGTCACAAGACCTTAAATCACTTTTTTATATCAAATAAAATACTACACCTTCAATCTAGTTAGGTATGGGATTTTGGTTGATCTTCATGCTGCAAACATGTGGCAGAACTCTCAAGAATTATCCGTAACTTTCTTTGTAAATGTTGACCCCATAAACACTCTCCAACATTCAAATATAATCGATCAAATTAAATTTGCAAGAATGAAAAAATAGCCACTTAATTTATTAATATCCCATCTAACATATTATCAAATATATGATTAGATATTACACAATTGAGGTGTGGAGTTCAATGCCTATGGTAAATAGTGTTTTGTGAGTTTTAGTCGTTTACTGATTACTCTGCACGTTTAATTAATTTATTATAAATAAACTAGATGTACGTGTTACGTACCGTTACAAATAAAAATCACACAACTATATATACGTAGAATATTTGATATTGTCTTGTACTTCATATTAAATCAATGAAATACCTCCGATCACAGAAATGGCTATGTTGATGAAAGTCACTTACATTTATTATGTATTTTCTTATATAAATAATCAATTCTCTCTGATGTAAGAGTCCATGATGTCAACATTAAACGACTTACAGAAACAATTAATTGATTTGATTAGGTCAAAACAAAAACAAAAAAGTGACCATTAATCCTTATTAAAAAAGTTAATAGTCTTGTCCTTTGATATAACGAAGACGACCAATATATACTTGTATTTTAAACATAAAATAACCCAGTATGATGACCCCAATCTATAAATAAATTTATAATAATATTTATGCATTTCATGCGTTTTCAGGAATGCTCCCAGTAATTTCTAAAATAACCAGTGTAAAGAATTTCTTCTAAAAGGATTTACATTTATTACTGACCAGCAAATTATTGTTTTAACTTTTAAGAGAAATGTTACGGTACAAAATGTTTTTTCGTGCGAAACGTACAAAGTTATCACGCAAAAATGGAGGTTACGGGTGCAATTATAATGCAAGGATGATAATTAATCACGCAGAGATGAAATTATCACGCAAATGTGAAATTATTACACATAAGGTATTCTTGCGTGATAATTCCATCTTTGCGTGATAATTCCACACGAGTGTAAATATCACTTTGTTCTTGCATGATAATTCCACCTCAAAACTTCCTACGCTTCACACAAGAAAACACTTTGTATAGTAACCGGCCCCTAACTTTTAAATGGCGATTTACATAACAAAAGTCGGTGCTGGTTGGACACGATATATAACGAGTATATGGTAAAAAATAAGCTTGTTTTTATACTAATTAGGATAACCAAGATTAAACTAAACACTTCACATGAATATATACATTACACACATGAGCAAAGCTAAACAAATATATAGATAACTGAACACCAATAACAATTAACCTTACAAAAATTTTGTAAACATTTCAAAAGAAGCTTAAAAAATTTAACTTTAGATCACCAGAAGCCATGATCGAGCACCGCATGGCGATTGTGGTTGTAAACTTTGCCTTTCACGATGCGCCACGATATGATCACATTAGCAAGGCCGGTCCTGAGGATTTTAGTGCTTTGGACGGGTTGAGAAAAAAAGGTCCTTAGGCCCTAACGAATTAAATTATATAAACTAGTTTTTTAAACGAAAATAAACGATTTAGCAATAAACGTAACAAGATCATAGTATTAGAATAACATAATGTAATAGCTAACCGATAAATCTTTCTATTCAATCTCGTTGCTATCGTCTGTCTAAATTGGATTTTTTTTCTCTTTTATCCCTAGTTGGCTAAGAATTGAGATTTGGGTTTCTTTGGAAAGAGGTTTTTATTTGGGTTGATGAAAATTAGTTAAAAACTAGTATTAAGCCCCCCGTGTTGCTGTGGTGGGGCGTAAAACCATGTCAAGTAACACCAAAGACACACCACCGTTAACGACCACCAACACCAAAAAATTCGTATCAAAACACGGAAAAAATAAAACCAATCTTGGAGCGAAACGTAGCACTAACGACACAACACCGTTAGGCAAAACGTAAAAAGATAAAACAATAAGTAAATCGACCTTGGACCACCGAGTTGCAACGATGCCGTTAAACTGGAAAAAATAAGCGTAAAGACGTTGTATGTTATGGCATGTTAACTCACAAAATGAAGACCGAAACGTAAAACGAAATTTTTTTAAAATATAAAAAAAAAGCATAGGGACCAAAGTTAAAAGTAAAAAAATATTTGGGCTAAATTGTAAAAGATGTAAAAGTATTGGGTTAAAATACAAAAAGATAAAGATTTAAAAAATAGGACAAAAGATGGGTACAACCCTTAAAACATATTGTACAACTCACAATGCATGAGAAAGTTGGTAATTCGGAAAAAATAAAACCGATCTTGGAGCGTAACGTAGCACTAACGACACACCACCGTTAGGCAAAACGTAAAACATATAAAACAATAAGTAAATCGATCTTGGACCACCGAGTTGCAACGGTGCCGTTAAACGGGAAAAAATAAGCTTAAAGACGTTGTATGCTGTGGCATGTTAACTCACAAAATGAAGACCGAAACGTAAAACGATATTTTTTTAAAATATAAAAAAACATAGGGACCAAAGTTAAAAGTGAAAAATGCTTGGGTTAAATTGTAAAAGATGTAAAATTATTGGGTTAAAAAAGTGATCATCAGTAGTAAATTCATAGTACTTAGATGGTAGCCGATTACTTCGATACCAATTATAAGCATCAGTGTATTCCCTTATCAAAACTTAAAATATAAGTAAAAGTAGTGTCGTGATATGCATACATAATTAAAAAGTCATTAAACTTCCATTTTTACTGATGTACATTCAAGCTCACCAAGACACCAATCAACGCGTTACACTAAACTTCCATTTTTACTCAACTATTTTTCGTTCATAATTTTCGTACAAATATAAGATAACAATAAGAAGTCATACATTGATGACATCTATAGGCTAGCTCTAAAAGTTCATATATCATATATCGAGATATGGTTTAACATCATCTATGCAAAAGATTGATTTGATTACTTCTTTCTCTAGCCTCGACCTCATCGACTATCATCAACTTTTTCTTACACATTGAAGACATGACCGATAATCCTTATCGCGTTATCTATCCATTGGAACATGACTTTCCTCACTATGGCTTAACATCTTGATTAGCCCTCACTATATATGGCTTATATCATAACTTCGATTAGCCCTCACTATGGTCGTTTAACATCTTGCTATTGTTTGACCTATCTCATTTATTTTTTATGTCTACTCAAAATAATTATTGAACCAAAAAAGCGTATTAATCATATATTAATACAAATGTTGAAGTCCATATTATTTTAAATCTCGTTGACAGTATCTGATAATTAAGAGTGTCATAGTCATAGAAAAACGTAGTTACAAGTGTCCATTCATTTTTTCATAACACAATAAGTGATATGATATATGTTTGCCACGATAAGTATGTGAATAATTTTCTTAGTTTTTGAATTAATAGACGACAATAATATACTTGACTGAGGTTTTTGGTCATTTTCTTTAAAATAATGGTTTTAATACTATTATTGTTATTATTGTTGAGATATGATAATACAAACAAACATATACAAAATTTAAACAAACATCCCTTCTCACACACATGAACACCATGAGCAAACACAAACACCCTCCCTCTTGCCTTTGTGGTCATGATTACCACCTACAACGTGATTAAGGTGTGGATGAGCCGAGCATGGACCCAAGCTCGAGCCTACGTTGAAGCTCGTTTGCTAAACCAACACAAGCCCTAGCTTCGTATATCAAATTTAACTAGGACCATAAGCGTAAACAAATCTATTATTACTATTCTTATTAAAAGGCTTGGTCGGTGGGGTGGATTTTTTCTTTTTTTGGTGTTTTAATTTTTCTTTTGTTTTTTTGTTTGTGTGTTAATTTTTCTTTTTTTTTTTTTTTTTTGTTTATTTGTGTTTTAATATGGTTTGTTTTGGGTGTGGGTTCGAGATTTTGTGGTGGGGTTTTTTGTGGGTTTTTGGTATCTGGACACGTGTCTTTGATTTGTAGGGTTCGTTGACGTTGTCTTTCTCCGGGTTCCTGCTTTCTTTCTTTCGTTATCGATACCCTGACGATTCTCGCTATTAAGGTTTGAGTTTTCCTTTTGTTTGCTCTTTTCGGGGCTTTGATTTTCGTCGGTTTTTTATTTTGGACTGTGTCGCTTTCTTGCGGCTTTGATTTTCGTTTGTTTTGTGTATGGTGTTGGGTTTTGATTTAGTTTTTGGGTTCTGCATGTTCTGGTGTGTTATGGATTTGGGGTTTTGGTGTGTTTTACTTTGTATATTTTACTGATTTTGTGGTTTTGAAACTTCATTTTGATTTTGATTTAGGGTTACATTAAAACTCGCATACGCGCGGCAACGCGCGCGCCAAAACCTAGTTTATATAAATATAATAACTTTTATTCAATATACCAAATATGTATAACTACACGTAAAATAATTATATATGTATATAAATAAACTAATTAGACAACTAATAAATAATAAACAATTCGATCTCGTTTCACCCCTAATTAGGATCTCTACTTGCTAACTTCACATTAATTTGCAAACTCTTAACAATTTAGCGTGGCATCAAAATGGCTATAGGTTGACTGGGTTAACATGTATACTAGTTGAAATGGGTTGTGTTTAGAACATGTTAATTGCTTTTGAAAACAATGTCAATTTGATTTAAGATAAAAATGAATTCTCTTCAAAATAAGCTTGAGTGAAATGAGTGTCCTTTCTTTTAAAAATTAAACATATGTATCAAAATGTGCTCACCACTATATTTCTTTTACGATGGGTGGTGGTGATGTATGGATAGTTAGTGGTGGAGATGACATTGGCGATCATGACGACGACAATAAATAGAATGAGGGTGACGATGAAGCTAGTAATGGCATCGGTAGCTACAAGTGTTGCAGGGGCATCGACAACGATGGTGGTGAAGGTTGCGGTGGTCATGTAGGTGATTTCAACACTGGTGAGGGTGGTGATTCGACGAGCAATATGTGGTAGTTAAAACTGATGGTCCATTTAAATTGTTTTAAGTTAACAAATTGTATTATAGTAATTCATATCTCACTTGTAACTTTAACTACATCTTTAACTACATATTTAACTACATCGTAAATTGATTTAATGTTTTATTTATCTTTACTACTATACTAGCTTTATTAAACCCGGACGTTACACGGGTTGAATAAATAAAATATTAATATAAAATATTTATTAATTATAAAATAATATTTTAAGATATGATATGACTGAAATTATTTATGAAAAATGACTATAAGTAATAAAACAGTTATATTAACTTTTTAAAATTTGTTTCTAAATTTTTTTTCAAAAAAATAACATTTTGTTCTAAAACAAACTATATAAATATGTCATTTTTAAAAATTTTCTTATTATAGCTCCCAAATTTATTTATTTTTGTTTTAAAAAATTGACTTTTTAAAAATACCAATTTTTAAAATATATCGTATTTTTAAAAAAGCTTTATGCTTTAGAAAAAATTATTATTTAATAAAAAATTTATTTATTTAGAAATAACTTTAATAAACAGATCATCTTTCTTAATTAATTAAAATAAAAAAAGTGTTAAATTATATTATAAATAATTAAGGTAATTATTTAATAGGAGATAGAGACGGAAAAATTCTTGTGAGAATGATTGTGGTGTTGACACATGTCATAACAAAATACTTTTTTTATTAGAGTAGAAAGATAATACAATACTTTGAGATAAATTAATAATTTTTTTTTAAGACAACATAATATTTTATTCTTACTTCTTTTTCTAGATTTTTATTTTTCATATTTTCCTTTTCTTTGATAAGAGTTTTTACTTTTAACATATTTATCTTAATTAATATTCATGCTCTATTAAATACCATATATTCGAGAATAATATCATAACGATATAATAACAAATCGTCAAAACATGTGTAAATATCAACTATTATTGTGACGTGTCCATGTCATTATAATCACCAAAACCAAAATAACACAAAAAACTATAATTGTGACGTTCTCGTATACGTTCAAAACCAAACCGCGACAAAGCGCGGGTATAATCCGCTACTCCGCTAGTATTATATTAATACATATAAGAAGGACAAGTTAATAATTTATATAAAATTAAGACTTTAAATAATTACAAATGTTAACACATTATACAATCTTTTACGGCTAGACCAAATGTTTATTTTAACATTTTAGTTTGTCTCACATCGATGGTTGAAATCAAGATTCATAAAGCAAATCACTATATATAGCAAAGTCTTATTACTTGAAAAAATTAAACTATGCATGCCCTTCATATAGATAAGGGGATGTTTGACAACATCTGAATCAACCTATTAATGGTTCAGATATTTAAATGGTTCAACACTTAATAGTTCAGACTGTTTGTTTTGCAAGCAAATGTCTGAATGGTTCAAACATTTGCCTCTAAATGATTAAGCATTATACTAATGCTGAATGTTTAAGAGGTCTAATGCTGAATGGTTAAGACCTCTTATCTGTATTGGTCAGACATTTACCTTTAAATAGTTAAACGATATATTAGTTATTAATGGTTCAGACCTATTAATGGATCAACACTTAATAATTCAGATTTCAGACATCTTATTGACTCAACACTTAATCATTCAGAAATTGTCAAATAGTCCCTAAGTTGGGTAAACAGTGAACATTTTGTGTAAATATAAAATTATTTTTTGAATTCAAAATTTTAAAAAATTAACCAAGATTCAAAGCTTACTTGAAAAAAGATCGACTCGATGTCAACTTGGTTTGTAACCAAGTCAAGCCCGAGCTAGACCGGGCTCTGCTCGCGTCCCCATCACATCACACGAGCACCCAACCAGTATGAATAGAATAAATTAACCAACAACTAAACAAAATTGCTAACCGTCCATAATTTAACACAATTAAAAACAACAAATTGTTAACGGTTCTCTAAAAAAGTAAGAAATTCGCCGACGCCAACAATATTCTAGTAAAAATAAAAAAGAAAAGCTTTTCATCATTTAAAAAATATGATAGTTTTGATAAAGTATTGACGGTTAAATTCAACCCCAGAAGGTGGCGTAGAAATTTCCAGCTCACAAAAGATGCCGAAATTAAAAGAATATACCATTCAAGATACTCATACTATTTGTTGCTTATAAATCCTAACTAAACCCCTAAATCTTTCACCAATTCACCTCAACGACAAATTAACACAGGTCAGTATCACTTCATTCATCCCAATATTCATTCTCTTCGTCGTTTTCGTTGAAATCATACAATTCTACTGCATATTTTATATTATTATTATGCTTTTAACATGCATGCATGCATGAATCACAACCACAAGCTTCAAATTTGCTCTGTTTCTGCATGGTTTGATTCATGACAAATTGTTGTTAATTCGAATACGTTATGAACACTTACGCGTTTAATTTGGTAATTTAATGATGAAATTGATGATATATGTGTTTGTGCTTGCAGAATTTGACGAAAACAGAGGAGTTTGCGAGAATTAGGGTTTTTTAATTTGTGGAAGATTTATCAATGGCGACATCAAGCAATTTGAAAGTGTTAAATGCGCTTGATGGCGCCAAAACGCAATGGTATCACTTCACTGCGATTGTGATTGCGGGAATGGGGTTCTTTACTGACGCTTACGATCTCTTTTGTATCTCGTTAGTGACGAAAATGCTCGGTCGCATTTACTACACGAAACCGGGCTCGCCCAAGCCTGGAAGCCTACCGCCGAATGTATCGGCTATGGTTAACGGGGTCGCGCTCGTTGGGACTCTTGCGGGCCAGTTGTTCTTCGGGTGGCTCGGTGATAAGCTTGGGAGGAAGAAGGTGTATGGTATTACGCTTATGCTCATGTGTCTTTGCTCGATTGCTTCGGGTTTGTCGTTCGGGAGCTCGCCTAAGACGGTTATGAGTACCCTTTGCTTCTTTCGGTTTTGGCTCGGGTTTGGGATTGGTGGGGATTACCCGTTGTCCGCTACGATAATGTCCGAGTACTCGAATAAGAAGACTCGGGGAGGGTTTATTGCTGCGGTTTTCGCAATGCAGGGGTTCGGGATTTTGGCGGGAGGCGTGTTCGCGATTATTATGTCGTCGGTGTTTAATTCTCGGTTCGCGGCTCCAGCGTATGAGGTTGATCCGGTGAGGTCGACGGTTCCCGAGGCGGATTACGTGTGGAGGATTATTTTGATGGTGGGGGCTCTTCCGGCTCTGATGACCTTTTACTCAAGGTCAAAGATGCCGGAAACGGCTCGATACACCGCCCTGGTGGCGAAAAACGCCACCAAGGCGGCTTCTGACATGTCAAAAGTCTTGAATGTCGAAATCGATCCCGAGCAAGAAAAAATTAATGTGCAATCCGAAAGGAGTTTCGGTCTCTTTAGCCGTGAGTTTTTAAAACGACACGGGCTACACTTGCTCGGGACCACTAGCACTTGGTTTCTACTCGACATCGCGTTCTATAGTCAGAATCTATTCCAAAAGGACATATTCAGCGCCATAGGGTGGATCCCGCCCGCGAAAACAATGAACGCCATTGAAGAAGTTTACAGAATCGCGAGAGCACAAACGCTTATCGCGCTTTGCAGTACTGTCCCCGGATACTGGTTCACCGTCTTCCTGATTGATAAAATCGGACGGTTCACCATTCAGCTTATCGGTTTCTCTATGATGACTATCTTTATGTTTGCATTAGCTTTCCCTTACAACCACTGGACCCAACCCGAAAACAATATAAAGTTTGTGGTCATGTACTCGTTAACGTTCTTCTTCGCTAATTTCGGCCCCAACACCACCACATTCGTGGTCCCAGCAGAGATCTTCCCGGCTAGGGTTCGGTCCACTTGCCATGGTATCTCAGCAGCATCGGGGAAACTAGGCGCAATGGTCGGTGCTTTCGGGTTCTTGTACCTCGCTCAGAATCAAGATCCGAGCAAGACAGATGCGGGTTATCCAGCAGGTATCGGAGTGAAAAATTCACTGATCGTGTTGGGCGTGGTCAATTTTTTGGGAACTTTGTGTACTTTCTTGGTGCCTGAATCGAAAGGAAAGTCACTCGAGGAAATGACGGGTGAAACCGAGAAGTGAACCAACGATTCGCAGCCTTAGCTACGGTCGTATGTATCGGCTACCATTAGTTCATAGTTACAAGTATGATTCACTTGTTCAAATAAACAATCTTGTTATTGTTCTGTTTTTCAAACTCAATAGTACTAGTTTTCAATTTTTATTATTTCTTTCGTGTTTTATCTTTAACAGGTCAAACATTTAGTTAAAAAAAACCTTAGCTTAAAAGCATAGTAAAACAGGTTAAAGTGTCTGATCTGATCAGATTTTTAAAGCATACAGCTCCTAAAACATTCAGATTATTATTAAAATGATATGCTTTTGTGACCAAATTATATACACTTACTATATTGGTTGACGGTCACCGGCCCATTCGCTAGCTCTCGTCATTCTTGAAGTCAAAAGACACCATGTTCACACCATCAAGGAAACAACATAGAGACACAAGGCAACCATGCATATATGTATAACAGTTCGTTACAACTACACGATAAATACGCTTACAGCGGGTGATTAACACGAACACACTACATAAAAAGCGCGTAAACACAACCAGTTTACGCGTTATCTGAACACATTGAGCTCCATGTAACCAAGTGGTGCTAAAAGATATTCTTTTTGTCTGAACCTACTTTAACCCGTTACCCAACTCGCTCATTTTGTCACTTTTAAAAGAAGTTATGAAACTGTTTATGGAAATCAATAGGCATTGTGAACAAATTTATGGGATGAAAGGGGCCAAAGCTAACCAATCAATGAACAATATCTGCTATCATTCTCCGGTAATGCTGATGCGAATATTGCAGCTCTCAGCAGGGCTGCATTCGGCTGCAAATCGATATCATATTCCGAAGAATCAATAAGCAGAAGCTTAAAAACAGAAATTATACGTTCATGTTTGATGTGAATAATAAAATTGAAGATCAAGGAAGACAGAATTAAAGATTAAAAGGGTAACATATGAAAAACTGAAAAAGAAGTTTGGAGCAGATATAACTGATGTAGGAAGAAGAAACAAAAGGTGGATTCTGATTCGATCAATTGTTTAGGGGCCGTGCGTTAACTCAACGCAACTTTATTATTATAATGTAACGTGATGTTGTTCTTGTGATATGTTTGACTAATAAAATGTTCAAGTAAAAAGTATTTTTAAACTTTTTAAGGTGGAGGTTATGGGTTCAGATCTTAATCTGAGCAAAATGCTCAGAGTTGATACAGTTGGTTTTTTCAGCAATGGTTTTCCTACTAAGGGGGTTGTGGACTTATGGGTGCGGTCCCGGCTGGAAAACGGATATGTGAGCCCGATTAAGATAACATCTATCATCCGAAGCAGGGTCGTATATTTGCCGTTAAAAAAAGTATTTTAAACTTAAAGTATATAACGTAATTTTAACCATCAATCTTCTTAATCAATAGTCGAGATCCAATGATAGATAATAATAAGTTTATATAAACTCTAAAAAACAATGACAAAAATAACACATTGTGTTATCTTCAACACTATTAGTTTTGAAAAATACAATGCTAAAAGTATATATATAACAATTAATGTAATAAAAATGACACAATTAACTGATATTTGACATAAACAATTTCATTTACCATGTTTCATAAATTTAGATAGCTTATAGCAATGCAATTGTCATTTTCTACGTCTTTAATTCATAAATATCAAAATATTTCATTTCAATCTATAATATAGTATTTTACTAATGAAATAAGCTATTTATTTATGGAGGTATGAATGTACAATGCAAGGCCTAATTAATAAAGTATATGAATCATTCGAACCGAAAGTTATGTGATTTTTAAAACTCACATGATGACGATATGAGCAGCATGGTATTGTTATAATTTGTGACCTAAAGGATTATTTATATAAGAAGATATTCCTAATGACACTTAAGTACACTTTGTTCACAATTGTGTTTGAACTTTTCAACACTCATATATTAACATTGTGAAATAAGCAGATTGCAAAATGGACACACAAATATGGCAAGTTACGATTATATTGCGATTATTGAATGTTTATATTGTTACAATATCAATTGCATTATTACATAATGAACATTTATGTAGATTTAAAAGTATGCTTAGGAAGTTGACGATTTAGCAAAATTTATCACTTATTTACTTTGATTTATTATTTTGGACAGGTCACGATCTTAGATTTGTTTGTTCTTATAGTTGATCTACTAATTTTTTTTCTTAAACATGGACTCAAAAGTTTGGTGTAACATCTAGTAGTAAACTTCAGACTCTTAATATGTTGGACAACAAACTTAACCTCTTCTTGTGTTTTGAATAACAAAGTTGTCATTTTAGACTTGCTTATTAGCAAATATAAGTCTATTTTGTAATTAATTTACTATCTATATATTTTGGATGCCAAGTTTACCTTTTTAAAATAGTGATTATAATAAAAACTTATAGATAATGCAATTATGTAACGTATTGAAAGAGTGGAGCATTATACAATACCTAACATGATGGTGACACCCTCTATAAATGTGTCATGTATGTAGCTGATATTGACACCATACTCTTTTCAGTACCATGAAACACCAAAATTTATAAATAAAAAGGTCAGCTCTTGTGTATAATTGCATAATAGACAATTAGACATTAAACACTTCACTTTAACACTGGTCAAATTTAATTATCATGTTATTTAGATTGAAGAATGAATAGTTGCATAATAGATATTGTAATTCCAATCTTACCAAATACCCAAACCTATAAATTAAACAAAAATGCTGCTACGGATGGATCCACACGACATCTGACCTCTCTGCGGTCAAACTTCAACCGTATTATCTTCTATGCTCGCCAAAGTAAGTGTAAAGTGCACATGAAACATGTTACATGGACCGGATGAAGTTGCTCCTGATCATCCAAGCCAGACTCAAATAAGAATTTATCGAACTTGGTTTTGATTTGATGTTTTCTCTCTCATTGCAGCAAACGTTTCTGCAACAAGCAATGGGAACGCGATTGTGGCATCACAATGCACCTGGATCAAAACATAATGAATGATTAATACCTGTTTGTCCGATAGATTTACCACTAGAGAAATGCTGATATAATTGATTTGAGCAGATAATATTCTTTTATTTTGTCACTATGGGCAAATAGTCAACTCTTTGTCAAAATAAAAAAGGCACTCTTTGACTTTGTGGTCAAAGGACACATGTGAAGAACATTAAAGAAAATATGCGGTTGTGCATCAGCTAAAATATCTCACATAACATGACAAGAACCAAACAAGTGCTATATAGGCAAGGAGACCATGTATTTACCTTGACAGATTTTGCAGAAGCGCGTATTTTGCCCCATGAGACCGCTTCATCTGGACGAGCACCAGAATCACTACCATCAAATTCCTGGGCAGTGTTGATATAGACTGCATAATCTGCACCATTACGCATCATATTTGCATTGCATATGTGATGTTTTGGCAACCCTCCTCCTAGAATTATCATCCCGGTCTTCCTAGGGTTCGCATGCACAGCCTCACTGTTCATTGCCCGAATATCTGTTTTAAAAGTGACAAAATACACATGAAGTCATGAATCATGATGATTACAGTAATGTTGAATATTGTTTATAAGTAGCTGCATAAACTAATTTATATCTGATTATCCATTATTAGTATCCATTAAAAGTTTCTGATATTTCTTTTCTTGGGATTGGTATCTCGTGTTATATACAGTTTCTGATCTGTTCCAACAATAAGATCTGAAATGAATCTTATGCTCAGCTGTGAAACTACAAAAGTGTTATTTTGATCAAGAAAGTCAAAATGCAAGAATCTGCTCACCTTGCACTACGTCGATGACAAGACCAGGATTGCGGAAGGAATGGAAATATAACATGTCTCCAAGAGATCCATCCGTCAAGCCAGGGCAGAAGACGGGAATATTGTTCTACAATAAAAAAAAGAGTTAATTACAGAAATGGTCCCTGTGGTTTATACAAAATAACAAGTTTGGGTACTAAGGGTTTTTGTAACAGGTTAGGGTATTATGTTTTCAAATTAGTAACAAGAATGGGTACCAAGACTAACTGACGTTAATTTTTCCGTTAAATTCAAATAAAATGACTAAAATACCCTTTTAGGGACTACTTTTGTAATTTAATAACTTCTTTTATCCAGGGACCATTTTTGTAATTACCTATAACTTGAAAATAAACAACCCCACCCATCCACCCCACCCATGTCTTTCAAAATATCACACCACCACCACAACTGATTCACCATCACCACCCACCGTGCATTGCTGCCGCCGACCACAACCATGCATCTCTTTCAAAATCTAGACGATTTAACCCACCATCGCCACCTACCACCTGGTCCTATCGTCGAAGAAAATGTATGGATGGGATTTCAAGATTGAAATTAGGGTTTTTGTAAATTAGGGTTCTTGGTGTTTGTTTTTGTAAATGCAGAGGCAGATTAGAGAATAGGTTGTTTCAGGCGACAATGGTTGATTGTTTCCAGTTGTGGTGGCTCGGTTGACAGATCTTGTGGGTGGTGGGTGATCGGTTGGAGATTAAGGTTAACATTTGAAAAGGAAACGGGGATTTGGTGATGATGGCCGATGATGATGATGAGGGTTCAGTAGCTGCAGATGGTGGTGGCGGCGGTTGTTGGTGGGTGGTGGATGGTCTGTTGAAGATTAGGGTTTTACAGGGGATGAAGGGTCGATGGTGATGATGATGAGATTACAAAAGATGTGATGCGTTGATGACCGGTGGTGATGGTCGGCGGCGGTGGCCGGTGGTGACTGGCGGTGATGGTAGGAGGTGGTGTAATTCAATATATATGTGTGTGTATATATATGTGTGTGTTTAGAGAGAATGATAAATAAATATATTATTTTAATTAAATTACATAAATAGTCCCTCTAGTTACACAAATAGTATTTTATAATGTGAAAAGACTAAAATACCCTTGAACTTAACAGAAAATCTAACGTCTGTTAGTGTTAATACTCAACCTTGTTACAAAATTAAAAGTGAGTACTCAAACCTGTTACTTTTTTTGCTTAGTACCCAAACCTGTTATTTTATATAAACCACAGGGACTATTTATGTAATTAACTCTAAAAAAAATAATCTAACTTTGAATGTAAAACAAATTACTTTCAGTTTTATAATTGAAATGCACATATTTCATTTGAGATGCGAGATCATTATTTACATCAAAACGTACAAAAAACCTTATAAATGTAAAAGAATCGGCGCTAGAACTTTGGAAGAACAAATAAAAGTTATAATTTTGTTAAACAAAGTAAAGCTAAAAGATTAAAAATGAAAGAAGATTGTGAAAATAAACAATAAACACCTAAAATAGAGGTGAAGATGTGATCACCTTATAAGCCCAATAAAGATATGAACTTTCATTATTAATCTCCTTCCCCAAACGTGCTATCACTTTAGATGGCGTCCATAACACATGCTATTGAACACAAACAAAATAAAGTATAAATTACTACTACACAACATGCTCAAGATTATTTATAAAAGTTAAAACTTCATCAAATCTAACTTAATATTTCATATTTAGTACTCAAGCACATATAATACCTCTCTATTCTGTTCTTCCAGCATTTGATCAAATATTGGGATGATCCAATCTTCAAACTTACAGTAGTTCTCATTAGGCACCAACAGGTTACCGATACGATTCAGTCCTTTCGACCGCAAAGCAGCACCAGATAGCGAAAAATCACCCCTATATGTATCTGCAAGACATTTTATAATATCTTCCTCAATGCCACCAGTTGTTGTCACAATCACCTCAACCTCCATTCAATCAAACATAAATTCAAATCAATCAGCATGTATATATATCATATATGAATCAAACAGATACACATGTTCATAATCACAAACCCTAGAAACACTAACCATATGATGTTGAACCAGATACCGAATAATATCTCGAACACCAGACGAAACAAGGTTCGAAGTAAACCCTAGAAAGATCTTGCATCTGACAGACTCTCTGTAAGCTAAATTCTTCTCCTCTTCACTGCAATCTTCTGTCACTTGCTCATGAGAAAGCCTCCATTCTAGCTTCAATCATCATACCAAAACCCTCAGAATCACACAAAACACCTAATTCAGCTTATAATCAACGAAAAACAACGACTTTCATCGAATCTTTATCATCAATTAAGTCGGAGATTGACCTACTTACCATCTGATTAACGGTTTCAATGGCGTCACCGAGATTGGAAGCTTGAAAGCCGGTGGAAGCAAGGGATTTGAGAATCTGTTGATAATTAACCCCTTGGTTGAAATCGTAACCGTTGATTTTAGCACAGGTGCCTTCTAAACTCTCTGATTCTTTGAACACCACTGATCTCAAGTTCTCAATCAACTCTGATTGTTTAGTGGCTTCCGCCATTTACTTTAAGATATTGAATTAGGGTTTTAGGGGTGTATAACTGAAGGATGATCGGAGTCTTCGCCGGAGTTGTTGCAGTTGAAAAAGGAATGAAATCGGCGGCAGAGATACAAAGGGGTGATGGTCGGGTCATACGCGATTCATATGTTTGGTATATGGGCCGGTTCGGGTCAATATCGGATCAGGAAAGGGTTCGTCTGACCCGACTTTTTTGAGTTTAGCTGTTTAGGGCTTTAAATTAGCTTAGCCGGGTTGGATCGGGTTCGATTCGTTTAAAAATCAAGCCTAGCCGAGTCGAGCCCGTTTGATTACGAGAGCGATAACAAGTTGTCTCTCTACACTAGTTTAGTTTTTAAATATTAATTTTGTTATTTTTTAAAACACAAAAAATAATATTTTTTTATATTTTTTATTGTTAACCCGTTAGAACAATGATACGATATTGGTATTTTAATGACTATGATTAGCTTTTATATTCTTATACTTAGTTTTCTTCATTACAATATATATAAATGATTATATGATTAGGGTTAATTTGAATAACATGTCGTTATTTTGATTTATAATTTAGACTTTAGTTTAAACTAGTATTAAGCCCCCACGCGCGTTGCGGCGGGAGGCGTAAAATCGTACTAAGTAACATCAATGGCACACCACCATCAATGACCACCAACACCAAAAAATATCGTATTAAAATGTAAATAGAAAGCGAAAAAACCGAGCAAAAAGTAGACGTAAAAACGTTGAACCACGTATCCGAAATGTAAAACATTTAAAACAATAAATAAGTCGATCTAGACCAGCGCGTTGTGACGGGGCCCTTAAGCCGGAAAAATTAAGCATAAAAACGTTGAACCACACACACCCTACAACGTGTTAACTCGCAAAATTTAAACCGAAACGTAAAATAAAAAATTTATAAAATCTGAAAAGTATATTGGAGTAAAGTTGAAAATAATAATATTTTAGGGCTAAATTGTAAAAAATGTAAAAGTATTGTGTTAAAATAAAAGAGTAAAAAATTAAAAAGAAGATGGATACAACCCACAAATGCACTTAATACAAACCATGATGCACACCAAAGTTGGTAATTAGTATATATATAATGAGTAAACAAGTCAATCAAGGAAGGACCCCCAAGTCGAGCTAACCTTGGCTCCGTCGTTTTCAAACTAGACGATTTTGAGCGGTCTCATACAACACTAGCCCGAGTCCTTTTTTTCTCATTTTGCTTTCTTTAATTTGTTTTCATTATCTTCTATCAAATTGTTGCTTTTTTGTTTCTTCATTTTTAGCAACAAATATATGACACTGTTTCAAATAATAACTATTATCTTAATCAAACCGACTTATCCTTTGTTCTGCCGGAACCGCACCCCCAACGTCTCAAGAAGAAACTCACAACTGAAAAATCCAATTGCTTAACCCATAAGCATTTTTGCTCTGAACAAGACTTTAATCCAAACCCCTATCATTTTTAACTGCCTTGGGTGAATTATTTCAACACTTGAGCTAAGTATTATTGTTTCTTTTTTATTCATACAAATCTTTGTTTTCAATTTATCCATTCATTTATTAAAATTTTTTAAGAGTTTATTTGTAAAAAAATATACTTCTAAGTACTTCTAACAGAATAGAATCATTAATAACTCATAATATTATCAATTTGCAAGAATCAACATTGGGACTCCGAGGATAGCCAAAAGGGTTTTCTACGAGATCACAAACCCACCATCACTTACAGTAAAAATAACATGGAATCTGAAGGTATTCGACGGTGTTGATTCATCTGTTTTTTTCCCCTTTAAAAAACTTCAATTGGTACTCCGATTTCTCATTAATAATATTCAATTCAATTCCATGTTTAGGGCAACAAAACTCTTCCAACCCATCAGCCCTCATCGCATCTCTCCTATCCAAAAGAGCCAAACATCATGAGGATCTTCGAAACATCGAAAAACAGGTTTGATTCAATGATCGTTAGTTTCTTGAACGTTTTCTTGATTTTCTACACATGTTTAGGGCTTTTGTTCTTTCGATCGGTTCGTTTGATCTTTGAAATTTGAAGTTTTCTTATTTGGGTTTGAGGAAATTTACTGGGAAAATGTGAAAGATTCAAAGATTTTTCGGTCGATGAAACCTCAATTAAGGTCCTAAAAAGGAAAGTTTCAAGATTTTGTGTCAATGAGGGCTAGCAAAAGATTCACAATTTCACTTGTGGGGTAACAAGTTTCTTGATGTTTAGATCATTGAAGGGCTACCAAAAGTTTCAGAATTTCACCTCTATTATGTGTTTTTTCATCAGATTTTTAAATGAGGAATGTTTTAAGATGCTTTTGGGGTTAGCAATAGAATTAGGTAAGGAGACAGTAATGTAGTAATATCCTCCTGCCTTCCATATTTAGGGTTTACTTCATCGTATTCCCAATGATCAATTGCTGTTAGGATAGTATACCTGAAAGGCAATAAGTATTGAGCTTTAGCAAGTTCCTTATACAGTTTTCTGTAAGAAAATAAAGTTGCTTTTTCTTGAATGAAACTAAGTGGAGTCTAATTTGAATGAGAGGGAGTGTTTATCTACAGTCTCAGAGTAGTAACGCGTATACTCTCAGTAATGCAAATTGACCGGATGTTTTTGATTACTTATAATGGTGGTTCAAAATACTTACATACACAAGACATGTGTTAACTTTGTTTTTACATGTGTGGGAAACCAGGATTGTTGTTACAATATTTTAGGACATAGTCAGGTACTCAGGTCAATCTTGTCTTACTGCAGATGACACAACTGAGGGATTATGTGCCTTAAGTAACGTTTTACAGTGATAAATGCTTTGATTGTTACAGTTTTTGTACATCCTAAGATAACATAAAACTTAACCGTTTAACTGTGATTCCAGCTTTATGACATGGAGACAGCCTATCTACAGGATCCAAGCCAATGTGGAAATGTATTAAAAGGTTATGAAGGGTTCCTGTCAGCATCAAAGAGCACTTCACTGTAAATCCTAAAATGCCACCCTCGACTTTTACTATACAACTCTATGTTTTTACTATATACTCTTGTGAAAATTGTGACAACAAATTGTATGTTGAATGTTCAAAGTGTCTGTTGACAAGACAATGGTAACGAGCAATTAAATAATTGGACTTTAATCTTTGCAAAATAGTAAATGTTGCAATTTTGTAACTTGTGTTACTTGTGATTGCAGCTACAAACGAACTAGGAAATTTCAGCCTGAAGACAGGCTCTTTTCACTATCTTCAGTCACCTCACCAGCGGTATGTTGTTAGAAAACCTTCTCAGGTTATAGGGGCAATATCAAGCATGACGATTCATGTGTATGGCAGTAGTGTATACTCCTAGTGAACTTATATGCAGCAAGTTACAATCTTTTATATATTTATGCAACTTCACAGACCGAAGAACATGCTGCAATGGGAGCTGCATCAGGGATGGGCCCGTAAGCATTTTCTTGAATTTTACCATTCTTATTTTAGTATTTATTATTTTCAAAGATTATTTTGATCTGTTCTATTACATAACTGTTACACGTGGTTCAAATTTAATTTGGTCAGCGGAAAACCAAAGAAGGGCAGACCTGGGCCGAGGGATGTAAGAAGAATCAGGCAATACAGTGAACCCGATTTTGACTATGAAGATGATCCCGACTTGATATGAAATTATTCTTGCTTATTTAGGTTTATTAGTAGTTATATGCTATCAAAGAGATTGATGATGTAACAAATTCTTGGTCTTGCAAGTATAATCGTGGGGGAATTGGATTTGCCATTAAGAGTGTCCTAAAGATTCATGTTTCTTGATGTCTATATATATATATATTGACAATTATTGTGAATTTAGGGCACAGTCATGCATTTCATATGATCAAGAATCATTTGAAGGCTCATTGGATTGAAACAAGCCGATGACCTGTGTCAATTCATGCAGCTTGGGGGGTTACTTGAGGTCTCGACCCATGACCCAAAGCCCTTCAAGAATGTCTTTTATCATTTGTAAACGAGCCATCAGGCGTCAAAATGTGCAGTTTTGGGGCTACATGACCAACTGAATAACTAATAGTTTTACAGCCCTCGGTTTTGTAGTTTAGGGGCATTGGTGAATGGTGATTCCCCCATAAATTTAATACGAGTTTATATCTTGCAAACATATGATTAGATGGTATTTAAGAATAATAAATTGATGTTAGAAAATTATAATGTAACTTTTCAACAAAATGTTTGTTTCTAACTTTCTATATGAACCTTAATTGCTTTGAGATTGTAAGCATTGTATTGTGCATTCTCAGCAAAGTCCAGTTGAAATCAACTGTTAATTTGTAATAATTATAAAAATATGATTGTTATTAACAACCAAAACCAAAATGAAAGTCAAGAAATGAAATTAATCAAAATATTTACATGAAAGCATTTTAGATCTGGGAATCAACGAGTGAAGAAGCCGGTTTTTTAATCTGTAAGTGCTGATTGATCACCTAATAAATACTATAGAATCTCATCATTAAAACATGTTTTTTACTTTTATCAGAATATCAAGAAAGACATGTTACTACAAATCCACTATACTCGTTTCACTACAAAGATTTTTCATTGCTTACATCAAACGCCCACATACACTGAAACATTTCTTGAACTCACCGGCGACCACATAGACGACATCGCATTAGTGTGTGTGTTGTGGGTTGTTCATCGTGCTTTGATCCTCCTGTAACACTGAATCCACTGGTCTATTCTCTTCAAATCAACCCCAAATTACGCTAACTCCCTTTTCATTCCTATCTGTTAATCATCTATTATAGTTTTAATCACAGGTAATGATAAAAATGCAGAAGAACCCACCGGAATATTCGTTATCGTGGACGGAGACCTCCGACACCGTCTCCCGTCGATTTTTCTTTCAACCCGACGGCCACTTCTCCGTCAGTATTCATTATTCAATTCACCCTTTTATACATTGACGACATATCTACTCAAATTTCAAAGTTATCATCTATTTGTTATTGGGAAATCGCTTATCATGTAGATTATCTTTAGTTTTAACTTGATTTATAAACTTTGTTGCTCCCCTAATACATTAAAGTTCTGTACTTTGTAGTTGTTTTCTACATTGTAATAATCTTGTGCACTAATTGCATTGTGTCGACAATCAGTTTGACTAAATTGGGTGGGAGTGATTTTGATGTTGTAGATGCTAGTTTTTCAGATTATGTGGAGTGATTTCAATAGTATGAAGTCATGAACCCTAATTTTCTGGTAATTATCAATTTATCATAGATCAATGTTTTCTGTAAAACCTACAAAAGTTACTAAACACAATCTTGGGTAGATGTTTACTGAGTAGTTAAAGTTTCAATTTTCTTTTAGTTGTCATTATAATATCAAAAGCTCATGTTTTTTCTTGATGTTTGTAACTGGAATATGTTAGAAAGATGAACACCAATGCTTTTCGTGTTGTATATGCTTGAAATTAAATCTTGTGGGACATTTGCTTTTCTTAGGTGAAAGTGCTTGATGATTCAAGACCTATCGTCCACAAAATGGCTGAATCCTTCGTTAATCAGTTCTTCCCTTCTGGGTTTCCATATAGGTAAGTTCATGAAGTTTAATTTTAAATAAACTGAAGTCGAGAATTGTTGTTTTTTATATAGTTCATGTGATTCTTGTTACTGCAGTGTGAATGAAGGATACCTTAGATACACACAATTTCGGGCATTACAACATTTTTCAAGTGCAGCACTGTCTGTGTTATCAACTCAGGTCCTTTGGATTTTTACAAAGTATAATGTCACTGTAGTGAATTAGCGATATGTATTCTTACCCCTTTGCAGTCACTGTTGTATGCTGCAGGCTTGAGACCTACTCCTGCACAAGCAACTGCAGTTAGTTGGGTGAGAAACAGTTAGTGACTTGAAATTTTGAATCTGTTAATGTTACAAAAAATGTTTACTAATTCTGTGATTTAAACAGGTACTAAAAGACGGAATGCAGCATGTGGGAAAGCTGATATGTAGCAATTTAGGTGCACGAATGGATTCTGAGCCCAAACGATGGAGAATTTTGGGTTGGTAGTCTGGTACCATTCTTTATGTGCTATTGTGTTATGTAGCTATGAAATATTTTTGACATCAATAACATTTTGTTTTAAATAAACAATTGTAGCTGATGTGCTATATGACTTGGGAACTGGTCTTGAAATTATTTCCCCCTTATGCCCACCATTGTTTCTTGAAACGGCTGGCCTTGGGAATTTTGCAAAGGTAACAAGTCTCTAAATACGTCACTGTAGGTGGCAAATGGGCGGGTCGAACAGGTTGAGTCATGGTTCAAACAGGCTCAGGCTAAAATGGGTAAAACAGTTTGGGTTGATGGAGCATCATAGTACGGATTTAACTTTCAAAATAATTTCTTTTTAGGGAGTTTACCATTTTCCAAATGCCCTCATTTTGACTTGGAACGAAGTCAAATTCCCCATGGTAGAAATTTCAAAAGTCTGATCCTTTTTATCAAAATATTATGAAATAAATGCTTTTCATGAGACGGTAATTACTATATTCCCTTAAATGGAAAAGTGACCAAGCTATGTTACCTTTTTATGCAATTCTCCCTAAAATACACCTAAATCAAGAATTTTTACATCCGCGCGTTGAAATTGTCCCATCTATATCATAAGAGTCAAAACATGTTTTTTAATATGTCATTCAACAGGGAATGGCTGTAGTTGCTGCAAGAGCAACAAGATTACCAATATATTCATCATTCGCCAAAGAGGGCAATCTTAGTGATTTATTTGCAAAAGGAGAGGCGATATCAACTGTGTTTAACGTGCTTGGATTAGGTGCTGGGATTCAGTTAGTCTCTACAGTTTGTTCGTCAATGCAAGGGAAGGTATGGGTCCGAATTGGTCAATGTACATTCAATCATCGACCCTAAACAAACTGTTATTAGTTTTCTGTCTCTAGTTCTTCTAATGTTCAGTAATATTAATTTTTTGCAGATGATTGTGGGGCCCCTCCTTTCTATTGTACATGTTTATTGCGTATGCGAAGAAATGAGAGCTGCTCCAGTCAACACATTGAATCCACAGAGAACTGCAATGATTGTAGAAGAGTTCATAAAGGTTGATAAACATATGCTAACACAGTTTTCTAATCATATATAAATGTTAATTGATCAGGAAATTAAAACATAATCAAAACTGTGTTGGCGGAACTTGATCCGTTAGGAACTTGTACTAAAAAATGACATGTTGGGATGTTGCCCAAACCACTCATTTTGCCGGTATTGTGGGTCCCATAACTCCTGAGAAACAAAATGGGACCCACAACGAGGAATATACGAGTGGTGTAATCTTTATTATTGATTTTTGCGTTTGGTATTGAAATGTATATGATTTAGACAGGAAAAGTATCAAGCCCTGCAGACCTAAGGTACAAAGAAAATCTTATGTTTCCGGGGCGGCTCATAAAAGATGCTGGAAACGTTAAAGTTGGTAGAGATTTACATAAAGCAATCAAGCCCTCGAGGCTAAAACAGGTCAAAGAAATCTTTCCAGATGAGAAATTTCTATTGAGTTGCGGAAACAGTTGGACAGACATGGTTTTGGAGCACAACGCTAGCGGTGAAGATGCGTTAAGAGGGTGGCTGGTGGCGGCATACGCTAGGGGTGAAGATTCTGTCTCTGAACGGAACTTACAAGAGGCGTACGAGAAGATGAAGTCAGTGATGCCTTCATTGCTTCCTGAAGTACAATCAAAAGGGTGGCATACTGACCAATTCCTTGACGGAAAAGGTATACGTTTTGGTTTTTAGTTTCTAAAAATCGATCGATTAGTTACTCTAGCATCAACTTTAGTTGAAAACTAGAAATGTGTTGTTCCTAATGTACTAATTTTTTCTTATAAATTTCTGAAAACATTGAAACATATGACATTCTTTGGCTTACTATTTGAACTCATTTCAAACTTTTGTTTGCATTGGCCATTGAGGTGTCAGTTTCACTTTATTTATATGAATAATTGAAAATAAATAAATTTAATTTATATTTTTCTATAACGGGTCAAACGGGTAAAATTTATAGAAATTTTGAAAAACATCATTTGGCATGAAATTAAGTATGATAAAGTGTCTACAACTTCCAGTTTTATAGATGGAACACATGGATCATTATATCCATAGTAGATTTCATTTCTTGTTAAATAACTTAATTACTAAAAAAGTTTTTAAAGAATTATAGACAGGTTGATCTAGCATGTTTTGACATGTTTGATCTGTCCAATATATTCGTCAGTATAAGGGCCAAGGGGGATGTAAGAAATATGAACACATATAGCATAAGAAAAATGTGCATCATGTTACCTTTGTGCATCATGTTACCTTTCTTGTTACTCCATGATTATTATTATTATTGCTCCACTAAGTTTTATGGGATTTAAGTCATCTTGCAACAGTAGATGCTGTCTCTGGAGTTGACAATTTTCTTTCACATATAAAAGTTTAATATTACTTAAGAAGGTTAATTTCACTCTATTTTGGTTAGAAAAATATTACGAAATAATAATCAAGATTCATATATTTTTCTTTTGCCTCGTTTAATTTTAAATATTTTAACAATTATAAAAATTGTACAAGATTGTAAATGACTTCAAAGATAGTTTAAGTGACTTTCATGAAACACTTGCAAAACATAATTACTACTTGATGAAGGTGTCCTTTTGTATAAATAGTTTGTTTCGGGAACACTTGACCGTTATAAAACAAACATGGTCTGATTACAATGCGCGTTAAACGCTTCTATATGTTTATTTAGGTGTCATACATTAACTGGCTTTATATATGGTTAATAAAACATTAAACTTTTAGTGTTGAAATTTGTTGCCTTACAAACTTCATCTTTTTTGAGCTCATGATTTTTGTACGGAGCATGAGGTTTCTTGTTATAATGTTTGGATTTTAAAAGTTTATAATAAAAAAGTAGGTAAACAAGATTTTTGTGATTTTTATGGGTGAGAATTGAAATTTTTTTTAAAGACGACTTTCAATGTATGTGAGAATTGATTTAATTTTTGTTTTTATTATTATTGATGATAACGATGAAGGTGTTAAAGAGAAACTCCTTTTAACTTGTAATAATAAAAGTTAGGTGTTGATTGTTGAAAAGCGGCCCTAAATCTTTTGTCGGTAAAGCCACTTGGTCCCATCGATGATTTCTTGTTCAATTGTTTCTTACGTCTTATTTTTTTAGATTAATCATAATTCATATGTATCAACTAAAATTGACTCGTGTTTTAACCTGTTTCAATAGGACTGAGATTATAGGTTGTGAGCATGAGTTGTAACCCATGTGGTGGGGTTAGTTTATATAACGCGTCGAAACAGGTTGTAGGGGTGTTAAAAAATATCCGAATCCGAAAACGAATCCAAAATATCCAAAAATCAAAATCTTATATATCCGAAAGTTAAGATATCTGACAATTTGGATATCCGAAATTTTTGAGTCGGATAGCGTTTTGAGGATTTTCGGATATTCGGATATCTGAATTTCGGATTTCCGATTTTAAACACTCCTACAAGTTTCCGATTTTCGAAATATTTTTCCAAAAAATATTATATAATAAATAAAAATTAGAAATTTCAAATATTCTTATAAAAACTTTGGATATCTGATTAATAAAAAAATTATTTTTTTGTTAAACTATTAAATAATACATATTTTTTTAGAATTCGGATATCCAAATCCGAAATTTCGGATACAGATTCGGATAGTGAAATCTACTATCCAAAATTTTCGGATACTAATTCGGATATCTGAATTTCGGATTTCAGATTTTAAACACTCCTACAGGTTTGTGACAAAATAAATCGATTTAACAAACACTTTAAATGAAATGAGGTCAAACTGGGTTAGGTAAGAGCGGTTTACCAACTATAATTGTTTTTATGTCATTGTGACAATGTTGGGAGATGGAGGCAGGGGTGGCGACGATTATAGATGCGGCAACTAGGGCTGGCATAACAAATCAAACACGACACGATAAAACACGAACACGATAAGACACAAACAGGATAACTGTTGACACGAACACGACACGATAAGTAATCATGTCATTTTTTCCAGACAGAAACATGAACCTGTTTAGAAACAGGTTACACGATAAGACCTGTTAAAAGACACGATAAAAATCACACGTTTAGTGAAACAAAAATTGATTTAATTCCATCAAAATCCTGAATATAACATAATCTTTAGCATGATAATCCTTGACATATTTGAAACAAAAGTCAATAAAAAATTCATTTTTAACCGATAACATGGTTTAAAGAGGTAATAGACAGAGTATGAAGAGGGATCAGACAGAGGTCGGAGACTCGGTCAGTGGTACTGTGATAGTCGTATTCGCGGTTGGGCAAGGGATAAGAGTTTTTAAATTGAACATGAAAAATAATGACATATATCATAAATATAGATATTAATTATTTTAATAAGGTAAAAATATAAACATGTCTTAACATGTCGTTAACATGTGGTGTTTAGTCTGTTAAGACACGAAACCTGTTAATTTCATGTCGTGTCGTGTCGTGTTAACAGGTCCGTGTCAGAAATTGTCAGCCCTAATGACAACGATGTGGTGGCACAGATGACAACCAGTTTGTGGCGATGATGAAGGTGGTAGTAGGGGGTTGCAGACATCGGTGGTAGTGCCCACAACGACTGTTAGTTGACGATAAAGCAAGCGCCCAAGTTTGTCCATTATCCAAGTATATAACCTTTTTCTCTAACATTTGATGACTCTGTAAAAAAATACATACGATTATGTAATATCGAACATACATTCATGTGAATGGTTTATATATGGTTATGTATTGGAGAACACATAACCATTGCACGATACTTCATACTTTTGTTGACCTTTTTATCACATCTGTCATGTTTGTAAAGTTATATTCATATATGTTTATGATCATATTTTCTTATGCGGCTCATACAATTTTACAAAAATAGACATATATGACTCCCCGGTGGTCTGTTAAAGTTATATGGTTCGGTGGACATGTCAGCGGTGTGTGTGAACAAGGGTCATGTTGTGTCGATTGAACTTAAAAAATGGTTAGACAGTGAGATGTCAAACACCAACGGAAGTCATATATTACTATGATCATTTATCGATCTATCACCTTTCACACTTAAACAATGGTGAACGAATAAAACGTAATAAGTTGGTAAACTTAAACATCTTCTTTTAATAGATGAACAAAAAAGACAAAATTTGGACATACATGATGAATTGATGTCAAAGGAGTCATAGTCACTATGAGTGCCCATTTTCAAATCATCATCGACCACATACAAATTGCACACGCATTCAGGAATTAGGATTGACTCTTTAACTCACCATTTACTTCACAAGCACCATACTTTATTGTTATCTTTTTTTATTATATTCATAAATAACTTTTATATCTTTTTAGAATTTTTCTTGCCACTTGACTTTAATCAATCAACTATAAGACAGTTAATTACAGTTAATACAAGCAAAATATATCCTTCAAATTCTTTTACTTATCATCTTATTACAAATTTACTATTTATTCTAGTTAATGTAACTAACACATATTTTTAACGAGAAATTTAGCATACTTTTACTTTTAAATTACTCTAAATAACTTACATTATGTTTGGGTTTAAACAAAAAACCTACTCTCTAAAAGGCAAAACCTCTGTCATTTAAACATATAATTCATACTAATAACATTATTGATATACAATGTCGATGTGGCTCATTTCTCTATTTTAATGAGAATATTAAGGAAAAGTTCGTTTAATAACAAAGTGTCTTAAGTGTTATATTAAAGTTACCTAAACTGTTTTCAATAAAATAGTCGACTTCTGATACGTGTTTAATCAATGTTCTTTTCAAATTGTTAGACTTGAATGAAGCATATCTTAATCTTAACTAATATTTAGGTTTTTTTTTAATTTATCTTGAAGTATGTGAAGAAAAAATTCGTTAAATAATAGTCAAGTTTTTGTAATTGTTCTATTTAAGTTAAATTTAAAAAATCATTAAATAATAAACAAGATTCCAGTTTTTTCTATTTCTTAATAAATTTTAAAAAAGTATTTAACAATTACAAAAAGATTTCACAAGAACGAAACACCATACATAAAGCCGTGTAAGAGAAATAAAAAGATAGACAGTGTTAAAGAATATGAGATGCAAAAATATATTTAAGAATATGGGTTGAGACGTATTTAAGTTCAACATGTTAATGCCTCTCTTCCTTCTTCCTTCTTCCCTCGATAATTCCATTGATACGACCATGGACAGACCTAGTATAAATAGTGCATGGTCGACCGAGTCTCAATGTATTTTACACGTAACCATACTACATGAATGATTGTATAACTTTGTGTGTCTCTTAGTTAACTAATGTACATCGGTATATGTAGAAACAATGTTAACCTAATACTTAACCCGAACATAACTTACCCTTGGGCATAACCCTAGAGCACGTACATATTTTATTACACCTCCGAGTTTGAACGTGAGAAAGGCAAACATATAAACTGGAGCCAAAATCATTGAGTAGTGACCATGACAAATCTTTGGTGAACTCTTAATCACATAAGAAATAACTTATTTCTACACATATTAGTATCACTTAGTCATAGTATATTTGTTTAAGAATATTAGCTAGTGGCGGTCATCCGCGTTTGCACGGCATCAGTTATCACGTTTCAAAATAATACAAAATGAGTTATGTAATATATGAGAAACTTTTACTATCTATTTATCATTACGATGTTAAACTTAATGTTAGTGCTATCAATGTTCTATTACATAAAAAAAGGTATACATATTGAAAATTTGTGCTTTAAAAGCGTTTGTCTAAAATCTAAAACAAACACATGTTTTAACAAAATACTTGAGTCTCAGATTAGATTAATCGATGTGGATGCAAACCAAAGACGTTATGTAAAAGCGGCTACCATGCCAAACAACGATTTTCAAATTAATTTTTTGGCATCATATAAAATTTTAAATATATTTATAATTATATATTTTAAATATAGATTTGTACATACGATTTAATTGTTTTTATCATTATTTTATATACAATCATAACTATTTATATAACAAATTTTTTAAAATGGAGTAAAATATATATAAAAAAGTTTGTTTAGGCTCGCGAGCAGACTCTAGCTCGATATGTAAAGCTCGGGCTTGACAATATAATGAGTTCTTTAAGGCTCAGGCTCGATAAGTCTCATCTCATTTCGAGCTTTTAATCGATTCGATTTCGAGTAGCTCGCGAGCGGCTCACCTTGTTCAAGCTCATGTAGGCTCATGAGCATATTTGAACTCGGACTTGATAATATAATGAGTTTTATTAGGCTTGGACTCGATAAGGCTCATTTCATTTCAAGATTTTTATTCAATTTTTTTAAGAAGCTGTATATGTATCAAAAGTAAGGATAGGAGACAAAAATAAAAACCCAAATGTTATGTGACCAAAACATAACAAAAAAAAAAATCACTACTCATTTCGCATCTCTTATAATAATAGAGTTAATTGGTGTAATAGAATTGAATGAGTGGATATAAAATTTGAATCCTTGATTTTATTCATTTTTCAAAATAAATTAATAAGAGCATTTACTTCAAGTTTATAACAAAATGACATATAAAATTTTAATAAGTTATCGTCATAAACATTAGCAAGTGAGAGAATAATGTACTTTTAGGTTGGGTGATATTCGGTATTTTCAAACATATGATGCAGTGCAATCATGCAACAGTCGACATAGCCGATATACGCGCATGTGTTCACACGTTTTTGACCTTTAGATATAAAACGCTAAAATATTTATTATTTTAAACCAAAAAAATGAATAATCCGCTTGTCACGTGTTCCTTTCTGATTATAATATATTTTTATCAAAAGTTTTAATATTTAATTATATAACAGTGAATCATGATGAACATCACTATTATATGGAAAATCAAATATTCATTCAAAGAATAAGAAGTAATTTCGGGTGTTAATTTAACAAAATTAATGATTAAAACTAGTTCTTGTCATAAATTTGTAAGTAATGTGAATTTTATATCACTAAAAAAGGGTAAGCGAGAATACAATAGTTGGACTTCGATTATATTTATTCAAGTCCAAATAATACAGATTTTAATAAGCTTTTTATACCTTAAATATATTTTATTCTAAAAAAATATTGCATATAAGTTATAATTTTATTTTGTTTAATTTTACATAACTATCGCTCTCATTAATAAAAACTCGATCGTTTTTCACATCAATAGGAAAAGACACTTAGCGCTAAATAAGGATTTCGTTGGAAATTTGTTTACGGGAAGTTGTTTCTATACAAAACTATTTGTCTAACTCATTGTGGCGGTGCATCTAACTTTCTTATGTTTGGTCACTTTGGTTATGTTGTATTAAGTATTGATTATACAAGTATTTTTTGTATTTTAACGATATGTCTAACCTATTATAATGATGTGTTCACTTTAGTTGTATTGGTTAAAAAACACATTTAGTTTAACCGACGCAAGTATATTTCTTTCCAAATTCACGCTACCCATGTTGTAATCTTCAACCTCATCTTGTTATGATACAAAGAACCTTTTTTTAATTATTGTAATCGATATCAATCTGTACTAATATAAGGATTATCTGTATTTATGATATACATGTATCACATGTATCACCCATTGTGCCTAAAATGTTATGGAAAAAATTAGTGTTCCACATCATCAAAAGCTAAAGTTTAAACTTTAATCATCACATATTATTTGTGAATCTTGGACTCACTATTCATATGAAAACAGATATCTTTATCATTAATACCATTACTATAAATGCTCAAAATAACATATTAATTTTAATTAAATGCTTTCCTTTAGTTCCATATCTTGTGAAGATATATACCTTTTTACAATATCCAAAAGCACTCACTACTTTGACCTATTTCAATATTAAATTCAACCACAATTGTCCTTTTGTGGTACGTACTCTTCTACAACACCCGTTATATAAACCCTTCATGTTTTCCTCTTCCATTTATCACATACAAAACTAATACTATTGAAAAAAATAACATTTTTACTATATTTCTAGTGTAACAATGGTTAGAGCACCCTGTTGCGAGCGTATGGGGTTAAAGAAAGGCCCGTGGACGCGAGAAGAGGACCAAATCCTCATAAACTACGTTAATACGTACGGTCATGACAATTGGCGCGCTCTCCCTAAACTAGCTGGTAAGTTTCTGTTTCACTACTTGAAAACTGACTTTTATAGATAAAATTATCGCTGATAGATTGTTCTGGCAATAGCCGAACCATACCATCTGTCAGTGATCCATTAGTGAAATATTCATGAGAGATCTTAATTTTGTAAGTTAATCATAGTTAAGATGTTTTATTGACAGGTTTATTGAGATGCGGAAAAAGTTGTAGGCTCAGATGGATTAATTATCTGCGACCAGATATCAAAAGGGGTAACTTTACTGAAGAAGAAGAACAAACTATCATACAATTGCATTCAGCTTTGGGAAACAGGTTTGTTTTTGTAACTATGTAAATCTTTATGATATTTTGGTGGTACTTTGTGAATTAACATGATCTTTATTGATTGTAACTCTAGATGGTCAGCAATTGCAGCACAATTGCCAGGAAGAACAGATAATGAGATAAAGAATGTTTGGCACACTCATTTAAAAAAACGAGTGAATAATCTTGAAAATCAATGTCGGGTAACGAAATTGAAGGAAGAGAACAATGATGCATCACTATCATCATCGTCATCAAAGGTGTCGGAAATGAATTCTGGTGACGGTTGTCATACGAGTACTAGTCGACTCAATTCTCCTCAGGGTTCTTACAGTGAGACTTCGTCGGTGATGACAGGAGATAAAGGTGACATGCAAGTTTTCGGTAACTTAGAACAAATGGATGATGATTTTTGGTCGGAGATTTTCTCCGGCGAAAGCTCCGGTGAGTTTAAGGAGGTGGATGGAGGGTATAAACACAATACTAGCATGGATGATGACATGCAGTTTTGGTTCTATGCATTAACTAGAGGGGATGAAATGATATAACTTTAAATACAAGAGTTACTTTTTTTTACATTTTGTTTATTAGTTAGTGACTATATCAGTTTTGATTGCAAATATTTTCGACCGTTTAGATTTGCTCACAAATGGGTATAAATTTGGTGGTGGTGTTTTTGGTTTCAACATGTTTGGTTTTCTAGCAATGTATCATTTTATTTGATTTTCGGTTAAAATAAATTATTCATGCATAGATATAAAAAGAAAGAAAGTTCTATGATACAAGGGTGATTAATTATTTGAAAATAAATGTGTAAGATATTTTGATGGTAAATGATGTAGTTTATAATAACGTAGTTATGTTAAATCTTGTAGAGTGTAGGTGGTTATAGGAGTACGTAGGTTTAGAGTACAAAGTATGTGTTAAGGATATCATTATTTTCAAAGTTATATAGAAGAACCGTGGTAAACTTGTGACAAATATGTTTGTTATGGGAAACTTGTGGCAATTTCTTTTAGCAAAATAAATTAAACTCGTGGTAAACTTGTGTCAAATGGACGTATTTTGTTAAAAGTTGACAGAAGTTAGTCAAATATCCTATGATATTATAACTTTTATACCCTCAGCTCTAGTCTCACAATTGTTGTTAAAAAATTAATAGTCAAACTTGTAATTTTCGTTAAACCACACAATGTGAAATTAACTCTAATTAAAGAAATATAGAGTTTAAAAGGATATTAATCAAACATAAAGATTAAAGATACAAAGCTGTCAAAATTCAATGTACTGATACAAATAAATGCAAAGGGAATTTACCTAACTTTCATATTTTAACATTAATTCCGGGTCCCATTTTCGAGTCTGGTAAAAGATTGTGATGAAACTCAGTGTATTTTAATACTTTTAAATCCAACAAATTATTACATATAACGGATCTATTTGGTATTAAATAATATTAAATGGTATTGTGAAAATAGATTATAGAGTAAATTATTATTTTGGCCCCTGTAGTTTTGTCATTTTAACTCTTTTGGCCCAAAAAAATCTTTTGACAAATCAGACCCTAAAGTTGTATCTTATAACAATTTTGGCCCCTAACCACTAACTCTATTAATTTTATCTGTTAAGTACAAGGGTATTTTGGTCTTTCTTATTTCAGGGGTTGTTTTGAAAGTTCTTAAAGTTAGTTAATATTAAATGGTTATTTATGTAATTGCTTAAACTAACAAAAACCAACACTAAGTAAAATAAGTTTTAATTGCATATTTAAAAAATAATAACATTATTTATTTAATTTTTTTGGTTATTTTATTTTTATTGTTTCATTACTTTTTCATTATATTTAATTAAACATATTTTATATATACAAATGAGTATGTTTTTTTTCAAAGAAAATTTTAAAAAAATGGTTTTAAAAAAGAACGACTTAAAAACGAGCGATTTTTCTTAAAACAAAAATATTTTAAAAAGAAAAGTTGTTCATTTATTAAACCTTTCTTTTTATTAAAATAGTTTGTTTTTTTATAAACTGTTCGTTTTCTAAATCTTTTTAATCTTTTATTTTTTAAAAACGTCATTTTTATAAATTTTTTAAAGCTTTCAATTTAAAATAATAATTAAAGCAATAATGATTTTAAAAGAATGATTCAAAAAGAATGAATTTTAAAGAATGATTTAAATAGAACAATATTAAAAAGGACGATTAAAAAAGAACCTTAAACAATGAGCGATTTAAAAACATATGATTTTGAAATGAAAGGTTTAAAAAAGACCGATTTAAAAAAAATAGTTTAAAAACAAATATTTTAAACCGTTCTTTATAATCTTTTCTTTTTGTAAGATTTTAAAATCATTCATTTTTTAAACAGTTCTTTTTATAATTGTTCTTTTTTAAACATTTGTTTTTAATCATTCTTTGAAAAAGACGTATTTATTTGTGCATTTAAAACATGTTTTATTAATATATATTAAAAAAGTAACAAAACTATAAAAATAAAAATAACCAAAAAAATAAAATAATAATGCTAATATTTATTATATATAAAATTAAAAATTATTTAATTTGGTGTTGGTTTTGTTAGTTTAAATAATTACATAAATAATCTATTAATGATAAATAACTTTTTAATTGTCAAAACAACCTTTGGAGTAAAAAAGACCAAAATACCCTTGTACTTAACTAACAAAACTAACGAAGTTAGTTGTTAGGGGCCAAAACAGTTATAAGATGCAACGTTAGGGTCTGATATGTCAAAAGATTTCTTTTGGGGCCAAAAAAGTTAAATTGACCAAACCATAGGGGTCAAAATAGTAATTTACTCTAGATTATATTAACGTGTCTAAAAGTTATCATCAAGAAAAAATGAGCTGAAATCAACAATATTGTTTTAGAAGAATTACAATATATGATATCAAAAAGAAAAATAGAAATCTAAAAAGTGGCTACGTATATGCAAATGACTTTCGTTTTTTGTTTTCTTTTTTATTTTCATTATTTACAGCTGACTCCAAATGAGAGAAGAAGGTGACCCCTTGACTTTTAGCCAGTTTAGGCATTGTTAGTCAAAATCGGTGGACTCAAGTTGACATAAAGACATGACAAATGACAAATGTATAATGTAAATTTTGTAGTGGAGTAAACTTTTTAAGGAAAAAGGACTTCGTATACCAATTGGCTTCTTTATCATATATAATCATCCAAATAACTATATATGTATTTGTTATTTGAATTATGATTTCTACTAATTGTGATTAGGTGAAATAGATGGAATTTTAAACTGTGTTTATTTCTCTCTCCCCTCTCTTCTCGCTTCGGTTCTCTTTGATCGCTCATATTGAACATTTAACACTTCATACTACAATTTTCGACGACATACATATATACATGAGCATACCGGCTGATTATGTAGTGTTGGGTAAAGCTACCTTATTGTAGTCTATTTATATGTTACATATAGTTTTAATTTAGACTGACCGTTAAGATATAACTGTTACAATTTTTTCTCCTTTTTATATTTAGATTTTTGCCTTAATTCTGACACCTGCACTATGTAGAATGCCGTTCCGATGCAAAAAGTTATGACCTTGATGCCTGAAACAGTTTTGTTAAAATTTTTAGCTCATTACAATTTTAGACAGCGACCCATTTTTTTCCCCTGAAATAAAAGAAAATATATTTTATCAATTAAAAGACCATTTTATTAAATATAGTGAGCCCAATATAATTTCACCCTACTTGAAAAGCTAGAAGCCCATTATATTAAATTTAAGAGCCCACTTCCTATAAAGTTATCATCGCCTACCCTGTTACCCATTTACCCTTCCGTAAAAGTTATAATCGGTGAAATATGAACCTAAAAACCAACCTCTTACCACTAAGCTACCAACACCGGTGGGCAGGGATCATTGCATTTCACAACGATAGCCTACGGCGAGCAAAGACTTGCATCAATTATGGTAGGTACAAAGAGAAAGAGGTGGATGCCGAGCCCTTTTAGAGGAGAGGAAAACCGATGGTAATTAGGAGTCGATTTTGTTTCCATCGGTTCTAAGATCTTTACTGAGCCGGGGGTCTAGGTACAGCCTCTCTGTCCTATAATATAAGATAATATTTATCTTATCTTACTATCCTTAAAACCTACTTGTGAGTGAGATTTCACTAGACATGTTTGTTTATTTTTTTGGTCGTGAGCTCTTGTGCTACAACTATTATTTAAATACATGTAAACATATATATACATAGTCAAGTTGTCTTTACAACTTACTTTTCAAACCATAAAACACCAACAAAACAACATAAAAAAACCCAACAAACTCACATCGTTACAATCTCCGAGCCATGATCTCCTGATCCAGGAGATCGGCTCGGAACCTAGAAATAAACTCCTCCGCCCTCTCATTAATCCCATCCATCTGCGACGACCCCATCACCAACGACTCCCACATATCATCCGCCACCCCGCCACCGCCCTTGCCGCTAGTCCCCTCCACCGCATTCTCCCTCACTCTCTCCACCACCACCGGCACCTCCGGCTGCTTCTTCTCCAAAAACAACTGGTCAACATAAACCGCCTTCGTCTTCTTCCTAGGATATCTAATAACATCCTTTCGCTTTCGTTTGAATCTTGATTGAAACGATAACGAGAGCCAACCGCCACCACTTTTCGCGGTGGTGGTGGGATGTTTCTTGATTATCCGGCCGGCGGTTTTGGGTTTTTGGAGCTTGTGTAACCGGAGCTTGGTGGTGACTAATCTTAGGACCTTTTTAGCACCTAAAAGCTTCTTGAAGTTCTTCAAGTAGGCCATTGAAGTACTGAAAATGGAGTTATGATTGAGGTTTTATAGAGGGGGTTTGATCGTTGTGAATGTTAACTTAGTTTTTAAGCTAAAAAACTTTTGAATTTGTTCGATTTGTGTGGTGGGTTTTAGCCAACTGGAGATTCTGATGTGCTTTTTGGGTTCCACTTGCAGCCATGATTCGATTCTTGAGTTAGCTTCGTTATTAAGTTGTAGCCTCTAGGTATCATGTTATATCGGGTGTTTGTTGCTCTTAATTGAACGTGATGAGAAATATTTTTGGTGCACCACGTGTTTAGGAAAAGGGGAAATCATCGAATTGAACATGTTGAACTCGTATTTTTACCGAAATAAACATTGACTTTATCTGTTAATCCACTTTTAATTAGTTTAAACTTGACAGGTATTCAAAGTCGGCTAAGGGTGCTACACTAAAACCAACCGGCTTAGAAATAACGGAAAATTGAATGTGACTAACTCGTCCTCATGGTAAGATGTATTTCTATAATCTCTATCCAAAATGATAGATTTTTAAATCTTATAAGATGCATGTATAGGTGGTTAATAAAAAAAATTAACTAGGAACTGTTTAAAGAAAAACCTATGTAAAAAATAACAGTGATCGAGAGTTCAAGGCGTGTTCCAGTTGGCTACACCACAATCGATAGTGTTGTTCCTAGCTAAACCAAACTTGGCTATACCAGAACCGGCGTTTCTTCCCGCCCGACCACAACACAAACAACCCATCATATTAGCTACCAGCTATTACCCAGTCGATGTATTTTATAGTCGGCTTCTCCACAAAATTAATAACCCTTACCAAAATTATATAGAAGTTATGATGATCTCCGTCAACTTCAATAAACGACTCTGCTCTATCTTGTGGGGAGAAGATGGCGAATACAAATTCTTTGTTGGATATAAAAGAGCAAGGGAGGACCTAAAGGGTGTGGATGGGTGTCACCTTACGTCCATGAATTTTTTTTATATGTGCAATACATATATTTAATCAAAACTCGAGCAACAATAAAAATAATTTTACACGATCCCCATTAAATTTTTCTTAATTGATGCAGTATTAAATTGAGTTAAAAGCAACCATTTTTATGATATTTTCAATTGCGGGTTTAAGGAAAATAAAAAATATAAAAGTGAAGAAGATGAGATAGAGTGTCAAGAGAAATCTTAATTTTAACTTATTATTTTGATTATTTATTAGTTTTGTTGAATTGTTTAGAGTCATCTATCAATTCTTCTGTGTCAATTCATATTCTAAAACTAGTTTGTTTATTTGTTAGTTGTGTTAGGTAATTTGGTTAGTAACACATTTTTGGTTGATGTCAGGAGTTATCTAGTTCGTGGGTCACTTCTGTCAAGACTAGAAGTTAAGGGACTGTGGATGTCAACTACTGAAGCTTGAAGGGACTGTGGATGTCAACTACTGAAGCTTGAAGGGCTGTTGCTGTACAAGTCAAGGTTGTTATAAACATATAGTTCGAGAGAGAGGGTGACGGTTCATTCCCAGTTTTCTCTATCAAATAATCAGAGTCTTCTAGTCTCTTCTCTCAACCCTCTTCTAGGGTTTGTTCATCTTGTTACTGATTCTTGTTCTTGATGATTCGTTTGTACTGGAACTTGTAGAGTCATTTGAGTGATATACTTTTGATTGTAATCATCAGACGAATCACATTTCATATTGTTTTTGTTCAAGTTTGGTTTTAATCAAGTTTATCATGAGTTTTGTTATTGAGATCATTGTTTTCAACATGGTATCAGAGCCATGTGCTCTATGCCTACTCTAAAATACAAACTCGTAAACTTGAAAAACGAAACCCTAGTTAGTCTGTCTGGGCTGAATCCTGGCTGTTGTGGTACTGATTGTTAAAGGCTCGCCCGATTGATCTTGCATCTGTGACCGAAGTCTTCTTCCGGTGTTGCAGATCGATCAAATCACTGAGAATCTCCCTCAGAAAGAGATCGGTGTCTTGGTGCCGGGGTATTCGTCAAGTACTGTAAGGTTTTCTGCTCCTTCCTGACTCGTAGCAAGTCCCTTCACAGGGAGTTTCTGTGGAGAACAGGAATCAACTGCCCCCTGTGTTAACACTTGGACTATGAGCAGGGCCTCTTATATGTGTTAATACTTGTTTGTAGTTGTCACGGTTATACCTTATACATCTGTGCATATCTGTGTGTGTTTGCTTCCGTGTGTGCGTACTTTATATTTCTGTGTGTCACTGCGCCCTTTACCGCTTGGCCAGTCAATAAATTGACCGGGTATCTGGTTGGTTAAAGGGATCTTCGCAGTGTGTGTGTGTCTTCTTGATTGTGGTATTATAGACTCTTGATTACTTAGCTGTTGTGCTGTGAGTGTATTGATTCTTGACTGTAAAATTGTAGATTCTTGATTGTGTAGTTGTGTATTGTGATTATATTGATTCTTTGGGTTGTTGAAATTTACAATGACTGATGATAAAAAACTTGAGGATGACACCCTCTCTAGTGAGAGTGGTGTCCCATATGTTCATGATTCACAGATCAGTAAACTTGATTTCGGTAACCCTCTATATCTTCATGCCAGTGATACAAGTAACATCTCCATTATTTCAATAAAATTGAAAGGGACTGAAAATTACTCTGTATGGGCTAATGCTATGCAACTTGCTCTTAATGTAAAAAATAAAATTGGGTTTGTAGATGGGTCATGTATTAAACCTGAAGGTGATGAGTTAGGTAGGCAATGGGATAGATGCAACTTTGTGGTACTATCTTGGATCCTAAACTCTATATCAGAGGACTTGTATGTTAGTCAAATTTTTTCAAAAGATGCTTCAGCAGTTTGGCAAGAACTAAAAGAGACATATGACAAAGTGGATGGTTCTGTAGTGTTCAAACTATATCAAAACATTAACTCATTAACTCAAAATGGGTCTTCCATATCAGATTACTATCATAAACTAAACTCCATGTGGCGTCAATATGATACTTTAACTAATCTGCCTACTTGTACTTGCCAAGCTGCGAAAGGGTTTTCAAACTTTAATCAAAACCTAAAACTTATGCAATTTCTTATGGGTTTAGATGAAGTATACCAACCTATCAGATCAAATATTCTAACTAAAGATCCTCTTCCGTCTGTCAAAGTTGCATTCTCTATCATCTCTAGTGAAGAATCACATAGGAATTCTTTCTCTAAACAAGGGCCTAAGACTCAGGCAGCAGCCTTTGCTGCTAAAGTCTCAGACCCTAAGAAAAAACCTGGGAAAGGTTCTTCACTAAAGTGTTCTCATTGCAACTTAACTGGACACACAATTGAGAGATGTTATGAACTCATTGGATATCCTGAGAACTATAAAAAGAAATCAAATGTCTCTAGGGCTGCTGGGCTGAGTAATAATGCTGTTACTACTAACAAAACTGTTCCTAATGACTTCCCCTTCACCCCTGATCAGATTTCAAAACTTTTGTCTCTTGTCTCTGAAGGGCCTTCATCTGTCTCTCAGATTAATGCTAATATGTCAGGTAACATTAACCTAAATGAAAATTGCAAGAGTTACTATTCTAACATTATAAGTTCTACTAGTTCTAGTGAGTTTAACCTCACTCAGGGCTGGATCATTGACTCAGGTGCTAATCAGCACATGACTGTGTCTGAGTCAAATATGTTCAACCTTACTGATGTTTCTGATGTTGGTCTATCTGTTGGCCATCCAAATGGAACTAGAGCTAAAATTACAAAAATTGGTAATCTAAAACTTACAAGTGACATAACATTGGTTGATGTTTTGGTTGTACCTGAGTATTATGTAAATTTGATGTCAGTCCATAAACTTTCTAAAGACAATAACCTTAAGTGTTGTTTTGATCAATACTCCTGCTCTGTACAGGATTCACATCAAAACAAGTGTCTGATGAGTGGTAAACAAATTGATGGTTTATACTTTTATAAGGATGTATCTAGAGGTATTCTAATTGGACCTTGTAACATGTTTTCCTGTTCAGATTCCCTGTCCTTGTGGCATGGGAGACTTGGCCACCCATCATACCATGTTCTAAATGTCTTAAAAAAGGATCTTATGATCACTAACCTAAACACAAATGTGCCTTGTGAAGTCTGTCATAGAGCAAAGCAGACAAGACTTCCCTTTCCTGACAGTTCTCATGTGTCTAAAACACTTGGTGAATTAATACATGTTGACCTATGGGGTCCCTTTAAAATAACTACCAGAGAGGGATTCAAATATTTCCTAACTGTGGTTGATGATTTCTCTAGAGCAGTCTGGATTTATTTACTAAAGTCTAAGGATGAAGTAATAAATCATGTTGAAAGTTTTATTAATTTGATTAAAACACAGTTTTCAAAAGTAATTAAGTGTGTCAGATCAGATAATGGGACTGAATTCACTAATCATGCAATTGAAAATCTGTTGTCAAAAAATGGTATTGTACATCAGACATCTTGTGTTTATACTCCACAACAAAATGGTATAGTGGAGAGAAAACACAGACATCTGCTGAATGTGGCCAGATCTCTCATGTTTCAAGGAGGAATTCCCTCACACATGTGGTCAGAATGTGTTCTAACTGCCTGTTACTTGATTAATAGGACTCCTTCTTCTGTGCTCTCTGGTTTGTCTCCTTATGAGTTAGTTTACAATAGCAAGCCTTCTCTTTCTCATCTTAGAATTTTTGGCTGTCTATGCTTTGCTACTGCTTTGCATCCTGAGAACAAATTTGATTCTAGGGCAATAAAATGTGTGTTCATGGGATATTCTAATAATAAAAAAGGATATAAACTTTGGAATTTAGATAAAAAAGAGTTTCTGTTTTCAAGAGATGTCAAGTTTTATGAAAATATATTTCCATTTAAATCTAGTTTTAACAATGGTGAAAGCAGTAATGGTTTAGACAGTGACTCCTTGTTTGATACCCTGCTTATGCCCTATGATGATGAGAAGGCTGATAGTGGTAATAGTCATGAGGACCTTAGAGAAAAGTCTCAGATTCCAGAGGTTACATTAGGTTCCCCTGTTGATAGGAATGGTTCTTCAGAGTTTCAGTCAGGTGGTCAAGTTGCCACTGGTACTCACCTTGGTAATCAGTCTGGCAGCATTTCTGCCACTGAATCTGAATTGGAAACTGTCTCTCAACAGTGTGATGAGTCAAATGAGTTATCTTGTGAGCCTGAGCCCATCTCTGGTCCTGGGAATGATTTAGCCAAATCTGAGGGTGCTCTTAGGAGATCTGCTAGGTTGAGTTCTGTTCCTAAGCACTTTAATGACTTTATTGTTGAAGGAAAAGTAAAATATGGCATTTAAAAGGTTGTAAACTACTCTAGATTGTCTCCTCATGACTATTGTTTTGTATCCATGTTGAATAAAAGCACTGTACCCACTAACTATAAGGATGCTTGTTTGGATAGCAATTGGGTAAGTGCTATGAATGAGGAAATGGAAGCCTTAAATAGGAATGGAACTTGGATCCTAACAGATCTCCCTAAGGATAGGAAAGCAATTGGGTGTAAATGGTTATATAAAATTAAATATAAGTCTTCTGGTGAAATAGAAAGGTATAAGGCTAGGTTGGTTGCAAAAGGTTATAGTCAAAGAGAGGGTCTGGATTTTGATGAGACTTTTTCACCTGTAGTAAAAATGGTAACTGTGAGGTGTCTCATTAGTGTTGCCATTCAAAATGGATGGAATCTATATCAATTAGATGTTAACAATGCTTTTTTATATGGTACTCTAACTGAGGATGTGTATATGCAATTACCAGAAGGATACTATACTGATTCTAAGAATAATAAAGTCTGCAAGCTTGTAAAGTCCCTTTATGGACTTAAACAAGCTCCTAGAAAGTGGAATGAAAAGTTAACCTCTACTTTGATTAATCTAGGTTTTGTGCAAAGTGTTAATGATTACTCTCTGTTTGTTAAAAGCTCTAGTAATATGCTTGTTGCATTGTTGGTTTATGTTGATGACATTGTAATTACTGGTAATAATGAATCTGAGATTGAGAAAATTAAGCATTCCCTGAATCAAAGTTTCTTGATAAAAGATCTTGGGAAGCTTAAGTATTTTCTTGGTATTGAAGTAATTGAGTCCAAACATGGTTTATGCTTGAGTCAAAGAAAATATTGTTTGGAATTGTTGTCTGAGTTTGGTCTTTTGGGTAGTAAACCATCTTCTATACCAATTGAGCAGAACTTGATTGCTACTGATTTGAGTAATTCTGATAAAAAAGATTTCAAGTTAAAAAATGTTACTCAATATCAAAAATTGATTGGGAAGCTGATTTATTTGACCTTGACCAGACCAGATATAGCTTTTGCTGTTCATAGTCTAAGTCAATATATGCATGAGCCACTGAATTCTCATTTGAATATTGCTCTTAGGCTGTTGAGATACTTAAAAGGTTCTCCTGGTCAAGGCATATGTTTTAAAAAATCTGATAAGTTTGTGTTAAAATGTTTTGTTGATGCTGATTGGGGAAAGTGTTTGTCCACTAGAAGGTGTGTCACTGGATACACTGTGTTCTTGGGGGATTCGCTTGTTTCTTGGAAGAGTAAGAAGCAATCCACTGTGTCTAGATCTTCTGCTGAGGCAGAATATCGAGCTATGTGTATTGCTGGATGTGAAGTTATTTGGGTGTTGAAAATTTTAAAAGATCTTCAAGTTCCTCAGGAGCTTCCTGTGAAAATATTTTGTGATAGTAAAGCTGCAATTTTAATTGCAGCAAATCCAGTTTTTCATGATAGAACAAAACATTTTGAGATTGACTTGCATTTTTTGAGAGAAAAGGTTACAGCAGGGGTGCTGCAACCTGTTAAAATTGACACTGAAAATCAAATTGCTGATTTACTCACTAAAGGATTAAGTGTTAAACAACACAAGACCTTATGTGATAAAATGGGTCTTTTTGACTGTTTTAGAATTTGAATTGTGGGGGGGTGTTGAATTGTTTAGAGTCATCTATCAATTCTTCTGTGTCAATTCATATTCTAAAACTAGTTTGTTTATTTGTTAGTTGTGTTAGGTAATTTGGTTAGTAACACATTTTTGGTTGATGTCAGGAGTTATCTAGTTCGTGGGTCACTTCTGTCAAGACTAGAAGTTAAGGGACTGTGGATGTCAACTACTGAAGCTTGAAGGGACTGTGGATGTCAACTACTGAAGCTTGAAGGGCTGTTGCTGTACAAGTCAAGGTTGTTATAAACATATAGTTCGAGAGAGAGGGTGACGGTTCATTCCCAGTTTTCTCTATCAAATAATCAGAGTCTTCTAGTCTCTTCTCTCAACCCTCTTCTAGGGTTTGTTCATCTTGTTACTGATTCTTGTTCTTGATGATTCGTTTGTACTGGAACTTGTAGAGTCATTTGAGTGATATGCTTTTGATTGTAATCATCAGACGAATCACATTTCATATTGTTTTTGTTCAAGTTTGGTTTTAATCAAGTTTATCATGAGTTTTGTTATTGAGATCATTGTTTTCAACAAGTTTTTTGTTATTGAAAAAGCATAGTTGCGGTGTGTCAGTTAAGATTGGTTTACAACACAAGTTACCGTTTCTAATAACTACTGATTAATTTATTTACATTAACATGAATTTTTTTTACTACAAATCACAATGAAATAGACATAGTATGATTGTAACATTACTCAACACAATGAAAAAAGTTCAATGGACCCTACCCGATAACAAGTTATTCTTAATAGATAAACAAAGACTGAAAAAATCTTAATACCATGAAAAAATTTTATATTAGAAAGTGAATCTAAGGTGAATTATTTAACAACCACTCAAACTATAAGTCACTACTCGTTTTATCTTGTACTAATATCTTTTTTACTTCTATATATTTTAACAATTAGTCTTAAAACTTACAAGTTTTTAGACAAACATATCTTCAACAAACAAAATTTTTTAAAAAGCTTGTTAACCAAAAGTAACTTGCTCACCTCGCCTCTTCTAAGTTCTTTTCATACAAACAAAATGAAAATAGATTCATAAAGAAGCTTTGGCCTTGCTAAACATGATACCCTTTTGGGCTACACGAACAATTGGACCCATCTACCCACCACAATGAGGTGTGTTACGCGAAGAATATTATGAGGACGGTTGATCTGGTGATAAAGTATGTGTGATATGATTGTAAAAAAGAATTAAATACTTTGGATGTACATTTTCACAAAGGACGATATTTTGGCTCATTTTGTAGCGTGACATGGGTCTCGGCTCACAAAATCTTCTTGTTCTTTAGTTGTGATTTAATGTATGCATTCTTGTACTTTTTAAACTTATTTACTTATTTGTGTAAAATATTAGATCATGTTATCTTCTAAAATGTGTTAGAGTAAATTTAGTTAAACTTGGTTGTTTATGTAATTCATATATGTAAACTATAGTTGTTTGTATAAAATTATGATTCCATTATGTGTATGCTTGTTGCTTGCGTACGTAGATTGGTAATGTAAGTTTTTTTTCTTCCAGATTAGGATTTGTCAAAAATTAGTGTGTTCGGTTTAAGAATTGCATTAGGGTTGAAGCCTCTTAGAACAATAATCTAGTTTAAAAGGGTCGTGACACGAGAAATTCTCAGAGGGTTACCTATACAGATTTAGGAGTAAAAATGGTCGGATATTGACTAGAGTTTCTTTTCTTAATTGTTGTGTAAGTGTACATTAATTTTCCAACTACGTACCTAATCCACAGGAAAATTATTTTCATATGGTTAGTCAAAATATACATTATTCTCCACTCTCACACATTTTAAAAGATGTCTCAAATGTATACTTGTAAATATAACTATAAAACAATTTATTGAGAAAAATGTATGAATTACAGCATTAGTTCTGAATACATTTGTGATGTTTCGTTGTTAACAATGTTCTTGAGTTATTATGTATTACTAGTTACCCATGTATGATAACCTTTAACATGTCATTCAACTTGTGTGATTCGATATAATTTTTCTCCATAGATAAGTTTAACCTAAGCGACTTGATTCTAATATTTATCAGATATTGAAGTATTAAACCACATAACACAAGTTACTTTCACTTGATGATTTTGATTTTTAAAAGAGAATCAAAACAATTAATTAAAACAATTAATTTTTTAATCGGTTCAGATTTTTTTATTTGTTTTTCTATTCATCTCTAATTATTATAATATTTTTTTTTCATTAACAACTACTAGAGGGATAATAGTGATCATGAGAATGATTCCACTCATTCACATCTCTCTCCTACACATAGTCGTCACGTCAGTGATCTCATTAAACTTTCGTTCAACTCTCATTTAAAAATGAAAATGTTGTTCATTCGCGCTACTTACATTCCTCCCCCATATACCAAACGTATTGCACAATGTATATGTGTGAGTGCAAGTTGAAGTACGGCGCACGTGACCCGAGTCTTAAAGGACCGCGATGTGTCGTTGCCGCAACTACGTAGGGAGTTTCCTACTCTCCCACCTATGACCAGCATCGCCCCGATCTATCATCGACTCCCTCACCCTTATAACCTATAAAAAAACACACATTTACATTAACACATTCATACACACTATTTGTTCAAAATCATGTAATATAAACACTCGATTATCTTTCTATAATCTTCCTATTCTAATAAAAGGGTAAATGGGGTGTCACGTGTCAGCACCACAATCATTGGGGTGACACGTGTCAGCACCACAATCATCCTCATTAAAATTTTCCCGCCTCTCTCTCCTATTAAATAATTACCTTAATTACTAATAATATTATTTTAATACTTTTTAATAATTAATAAATTAAGAAAGAAATCTATTTATTAAGGTTATTTCTAAATAAATTAATATTTTTAAATTATCAAATTTTAGAGTTGTAATAAGAAAACTTTTAAAAATGACATTTTTATAGGTTTGTTTAAAACAAAATATTTATTTTCAATAAAAGAAATTTAAAAACAAAATTCTGAAAAGTTGATATTACCGTTTTTTTATTTCAGTCATATCATATCTTAGAATATCATTGTTTAATTAATAAATTTATTATATTAATATTTTATTTATTTAAACCGTGTAATACACGGGTTTACTAAAGCTAGTTCTATATATTTCCTCTAACTAATCATTACAATGTTATTCGATCCAATTCTTCACTTGGTATATAACAAGCATACAATTAGTAAAAAAGAAAATTCAAAGTTATATCAAAATCAAACTTTAAACAAACTGTAATAATATATGAGTTTTAAAAACAAGAACCTTACACATGCACAGTTGTCCAAACGCATAGACCACCATTGCCAAGTGTACACCCACATCACACCACCATGCACCATGCACCACCACGTTGAACCCACCACCATCCAACACCTTCACCAACCCCCACTGCAAGGTGGCTCAAACACCAGAACCCTTGCGCCACACCCACCTCCCACCACCCTATAAAACCACCACCACCAAACTCATCAATTCACATTCTAACACACACACACACACACACCAACAACAACAACAACCATGGTTGCTAAAGCCCTCATCGGCCTCTTCCTCTGCCTCCTCGGCACCACCGTCACCGCCACCACCCGCTCGCCCCGCCTCTCCGGCCCACAGTTCTGCAACCTGCAGCAACTCACCACCTCACAACCCGTCGAACGCTTCGAGTTCGAAGGCGGTTCGATCGAATCGTTTTGGTATATGAACGATGAGGAGTATCAGTGCCTCGGAGTCTCTCCGTCAAGGATGACGATTCAACCCAACTCCCTCTCGCTCCCGAGCTTCCACTCCTTCCCCCGTCTCATGTTCATCGAACAAGGTCGATATTAAATTTATCATCTCATTCATCTAAAGTATAAACAAAACAAATGATTGGATATTGATTATTAATCTATACTATATAATTTTAATCTATACTATCTAAATAAAAAAGTTTTAAATAAACACGTAGCAACTTTTCATGAAACTTAAACAGTGTCTTATACAAATATTCATTTGTAGACACTTTATTGTTTTTATTTTTTTTCATGTATCTATATCTATCTATAAAAAGAGATAGAAAGAATAAAATAAATTGTGTCGTAACATTCTTATTTTAATATTAAGAATATAAATATTCTTATTTTAATAAATTATTGAAATATACTAAACTATAACATGACTATTGTATCTTATTTTAAAATATAATTTTATAATTTTTTTATTTTTATTTTTGTTATTCATAATTTTCAATATTTATTATTCATTAATTAATAATAATAACATGTAACATACAAATGTTAATAAAACCTAACGATTTTTATATGTCGAATTTTTCTACCATATAATAAATGAGTTTCTAACCTAGTATAATTAAATTACTTAAACAAATATTAATAAAACCTAACGATTTTTATATGTTGAATTTAACTATCCATATAATACATGAGTTTTTAACCTAGTATAATTATATCGTGTTTACAGGTGAGGGAATCATTGGAATACAACTTCCAGGATGTGCCGAGACATTTGACACTGGTGTACAAGAGCAACAACAGCAGCAAATGCAGCAACAACCACGAAGGATGCGTGAACAAGGTTTCGATGTATCAAAAGACTCTCACCAGAAAGTCCACAGGTTCCGACGGGGAGACGTCGTCGCCATCCCCGCCGGCACCGTCCACTGGACTTACAACGACGGCAACCAAGAAGTCGTCGCTATCTTCGTTGACGACATCAACAACCCCTCGAACCAACTCGACATGCACACCGGTGTACGCATTTTAACTTAAACCGTCAGTAACCACCTAATCCGAACTCTAACGAATGTTTGTTTTAATAAACAGATGTTTCACCTGGCTGGAGGAGTTTCAGCCCAACACATGCAACGACAACAAGGACGACAGGGGCAACAAGAGAGAAGAAGATCCTCTGCCCGTGGGCAACAGGGGCAGATGTCGAAAGACAACATCTACTCCGGATTCGACACAGAATTACTAGCGGAGGCGTTCAATACCGACCCTCAGATCGTGAGGGCGTTGCAAGAATCGTCGAGTGAACGCGGGCTAATCGTTAGAGTCCAGCAGCCGATGGAATTCGTCACACCTGAAGAAGAACAATATCAACAAGGAAGAGGAGGACCGTATAATGGTGTTGAAGAGAAAATATGCAGCACTAAGTTGTTCTATAACCTTGATAACCAAAGGGAGGCTGATATCTTTAGCCGACAAGCTGGAAAACTTAATCTTGTGAACGAACACAAGCTACCCATTTTATCTTTGATGGATCTTAGTGCTGAAAAAGGACACCTTCAGCCGGTAATCAATCCATCAAGTTAAAATTGTTACCGGTCACAATTTGCGTCCAAAGTTAAAATGACGCAAATTTTGCGACCGGTTAAAAGTGGTCGCAAATTAGCGACTAAAGTGGTCGTAGAATTTGCGACTGGATTAAATTCAGTCTTGAATTAATGACTACTTTTGGCAAAATTTAATCAATCTATCAAGTTCAAATTGCTACTAGTCTTGCGCCCAAAATTAAAACGAGAACAAATTTAGCGACCGGTTATAATCGGTAGCAAATTAGCGACCAAAGTGGTCGTAGAATTTGCGACTGATTAATTTCAGCCGCGGTAGCAAATTAGCTTTGGTCGTAGAATTATCGACTGGATTAATTTTTTGTCATAAATTAACGACCACTTTTGGCGCAAATTTTGTGGCTAGTTTTGCGACCAGATTAATTTTGGTCGCAAAACTGGTCGCAAAATTTGTCTACTAGCTAATAATCCTTTTTTCCACACTAAAGATGCAAATTTAGTGATATGTTACCTTCATTTTGCTTTATTATGTACAGAATGCTTTATTCTCTCCGCACTGGACGGTGAACAGCCACACCATCATATACGTGCTGAGCGGCGATGCTCAGGTGGAGGTGGTGTCCAACAACGGTGAACCGGTCTTGAACGAGCAAGTGAACCGCGGTGACATCTACGTGGTGCCGCAGTTCTTCGCGACAACGGCTCGTGCTGGACAGAACGGGTTCGAGTGGGTGGCATTCAAGACGAACAAGTCCCCAATGAAGAGCCCGGTTGCAGGGTACACATCGGTGTTCCGAGCCATGCCGCTTGAAGTGATCACGAACGCGTACCAGGTGTCGCCGAGCCAGGCTCAGAACTTGAAGACCAACAGGGAGACCGAGAGCATACTGTTTTCGCCACAGAATACGTACTAGAAAAGAAAATGTATGATGAGGCAGGCCAATAAGTTAAGGTTTCCTATGGTTGTTTGTGTGTAGGGGAATAAAGGTGTATGAATAAGTTTGGATGTTATGGTTTTGTATGTAAAGTTTGGCCTCTTAATAATCGGAGTTTTGCTTTAGAAAATGAACTACAAGTTTGGACCTTTAAAAAGTTGGATTAACCATTTAGTTAACGGGTTAAATGTTTAACCACTAAATAAGGGGTTGTTTGGCAACTTTTGAATGATTAAGTGCTGAACCAATAAAAGGTCTGAACCATTAAGTGCTGAATCATTAAGAGGTCTGAACCATTAAGAGCTAGTATATCGTTTAACTATTCAAATGCAAATAGTTCAGATAAGAGGTCTTAACCATTCAGCATTAGTTTAATGCTTAACCATTTAAAGGCAAATGTATGAACCATTCAGATATTTGCTTGCAAAACAAACAGTTTGAACCATTAAGTGCTAAACCATTCAGACATCTGAACCATTAAGAGGCTGATTAAGAGGCTACCAAACAGCCCTTAAGTCGGTTTAATGTTTAAGCACTAACAAAGTCGACCCACCAGCATGTTTAATGAAACAATTTACTTAGTAGTCTGTTTTAACCTATTTCTTACAACCCACTAATTTTATTAACACGTTTATAACTTCATCATTACCCACAAATCTTATTAATACGTTTATAACTTAATTATTACCTGCTTACCTATTATGACATGTTTAGATAAACTGTTTAGCTAAATCATGTTTGAGTGATCATATAATTTTAAGTGTGCAAGTTAAGAGTTATGTTTTGTGTTTTTTTTTTTTTCAGACGAAGTCTGTTTGACTGTTTGAGTAAAATAATTTTAAGTGTGCTAGGTTAAGATTTAAGTTTTTTTGTTTTATGGACGAACATAAATTATGAGACGTTTTTAACCCGCAACCCGACATGATACCACCTTCCTATATGATGAGGCGTCGCAATATACTATCGTATTGACATAGTGGGCTTTATACAATCTCATTGTAATTCAGTTGAGACCCTAAAGGTTCATTATTTGGACTCTTTGCTTCATGAATGCCCAAATGATAAGCCCATAAAACAAATTTCTATATATATTCTAGAAGACAAGAAATACTTGTTTTTATAGTGAAGTAATGGTCATTATGAGAAACACGTGATGTAAATGGATCAAGTTTTGAGACTGCTTACAATTTATAACATTATATTTTTTCTCCAACGGCGAACGAATAAATTTTAAGCTTGGTCACTCGGGTAAACTTATTGGCTAAACAGGCCCGGCCGCGGGTAAACCCAACGAATTTACAACCTTGGTAACCCGGCTCGCCCACTATTCCAAGGGAAACCCACCACCAAAAGGCTCATCGTGAGAAAACCCTTGGCCCACTTATTAGAGATATTGGCATATTGCATCTAGTGAGACTCCAACTCATGATCTTCATTTTGGAAAGTCATAGGATGCCTTCTCCTAAACCAGTTGATTTAGGACTTATTGGCTATTTATAACATTACATATACAGTGTTCGGGACACCATGCTTAGTTATTTATAGTTATTTCTTAAACATGTCGGTTATTTAGTTAAACATGTTGGTATCAGATTGTATCAAAATGAAACAAGTCATTCTGTCAATTCATTCAAAATCAAAATATAACTTTGAAATATTCGACTTGTTTACGACACATTTAACATTTTTAACAACACATCAACGTTGACATATTTACAAGTTGATTACAATCTATTAACCTGCTAGGGGTGTTTGATGTTTTGGTTAACGGTTTATTTGGTTATGAAATTTTGTTGGGCCTATCCATTAATTAAATTCAACTAATTAAACCTAATTCACAATTCGGATACGGTCAGGAACCAAACAGAAAACCAAATTCACTATTTGTTTTGTTTTTACGGTTACAGATACGATTTGGTTTTCAAGTTTTTTATTTTCTCAACACTCATAAGCATGTCAAGGCCCAAGGGTCCACAAAGATAAAGGTGTTTGGGTTAATGTAATTGTGTATGGCAGATAAACAAATTGATTTTATTCGAGTTTATAGTTTTTAACCTGTCAACCTAACGCAATTACCACCTATGGCTCCATCTGGCTTATGTACATATCCACATATCAAGAGATACCAATAGACTTAAGATATATTGCTTATTACACATTAATGTTAATCAAGCAAATAAAGTTGAGGTTTTTCTCTTTAACTCATGATAATACCCTAAATATGAAGCTGACATGTCCATGATTTTGAGTGTGTAAAAGCGAGATTAGCAACAAGAAATACAAGCCATAAATCACATCAAGATTGAAATTAATTTGCAAAAAAGAATACAATAGATAAATTTATGTATTGGGTTTAACACTTGGGCTTGTTAATTTTGTGATAAATGAGTAATTGGGTTTATCACTTGAGCGTATTTTAATTTTTGAGCCCTCTTATCAAACATTAACATTTAAACAGCTTTTTTAGCTTAGGGTCAAAAAATATTTTAAAAGAGATTATTGTACTTCCTCTGATATCTTAATAGTGGATGCAACCTGAATTATGTATATGTAATAACACAGTCGAAAAAATAAATAACTACATGATTTGAGTTTTCAACCAACTTCACATAATATATATTGCTAATATTTTTCTAGCATTATATATTCATAAGATAAAAGTTATCCACACGGATCATTTCAAGAAGGTAGAGCAATTTCTATGAAAGAGTGAGGAGAGAAAAGGTGATGACAAACATAAGAGTGTTTTCAATTGGCCGATATGAATAAAAGTTTTCAATTGGCTGATGTGAAGAAGAGAAAAATGATAACACACGTAAGAATATAAACTTTTGTGCGGCTATATCATTAAATTTACTTCGTAAATACATGTTTGTCTAACTTCAACTAACAAATGTACTAACATAGAAATTTATCCAACACCCGAACTCCATCAAACCCAAAAGTAACAATCTATATTCTCACATCTACAAAAACTTTACATAAACCGATTCAAAAATAAAATCAATGAAAACTAAAAGCTCTTGTATTCACTTTTATTTTTTAGGTTGTTTGGTAGTTTTTTTATAGTTATTAAAAACTACCAAACAACCCCTAGGCTTCTAATACACCACCGGCAATTGGAACTCCGGCGGACACATTCTCGGCAAAATATGAACACCCACCACTTCTTCCCCCTCCGGCGTCTCCACCACCCACACCCGCGGCGGCGACGCCACCACATCCACCACCACCACCCCACCACCACCACCGCCACCCACCACACACACCCTACCACCACCGGCGGCCATATGCTCCGCCCCTTTCAGCCTCTCATCCTCCACCACATCCACCCACACATCCACCACATCATCATACCTCCTCAACACACCCCTCATTTCATCCACCACATACACCGTCTCCTCCTCCATCGCCGCCGCCGGCCCCCGCCACCCCTCCGCCATCCCCTCCGCCATCGGCCACCACTCATCGGAGTTTACATCATAAACCACCCCTTCTTTACCGCCGTTGACCACATAAAGCTTCCCTCTGCAACCAACAGCATCAATGGCTTCTCTGCTAAACTTCACATCTTTCAAAGATCGCATCTTTCTCCAAACCCCATTTGAATCTTGACGTTTTTCGTCAAAAAGATTGGTTTTTTGAGACACCCATTTGTCGACGGAGCGAGCGACGGTCTGGGTGAAGTGTGAGCCGATCCCACTCGCGACGACGACGGTGGCGCGTGAGACTCCGGCGACGCACCAGCGGCGGGGGGATGAGAGTGGGGGCCCATCGGACCATGTTTGGGATAGTGGGTTGAAGATTAAGGGGTGTGAGAGGGCGGGGTGGAGGTCGACGGTGGTTCCGGCGAGGAAGACGAGGGTTCCGGCGACGGAGAGTGACTGCATGGGGAGGTTGCGGGCGATGAACGACGGGTGGTGGAGGCACACGCGGCGGAGATGCGGTGGCGATGGGGTGACGACGGTCCATTTAGAGGAGATTGGGTCGAATGATTTGAGTTGAAGGGGTGAATTGTGGCCGGAGGAGAGGGTGTAGAGTGAGAGGTGTGGTGGGAAGGTGGAGGTGTAGATCACGCGCCGCCATGAGCGGCAGACGGAGTAGAGGGTGGACGGTGGGACTCGATTGAGACAAAGTTGAGCGATGTGGTCGGGCAGACCTGGTAGCAGCGGCTGGTGGTGGTGGTGGTGGTGGTCTGTAAGCTTCCGGCGTTTGGTGGCGGTGGTGGTGGTGGTAGTTGTGGTGGTGGTGGTGGTGGTGGCGGTGGCGGTGGCGCGTGGGATAAAAGTTGGATGATGAAATGAAGGGGCCATAATGTGGGAAAGGTATGTGGTGGTGGTGGTGGTGGATAGGAGTTAGAAGCTTTAACAAGGAAAGAGTTGTGATATTTATATATGTAAGGTTATAATATTATGTAATATCATGTTCATTTCTCTCTATTATTAAATTGCACTTATCTTTGACTATTTTATTAAAATAAATAGACACTACCAAAAATAATAAGGAAGTAATTAAAGTTTATTGAAATGTTTTCTAAAAATAACAAAGTCATAATACAAAGTGTTAAACAAAAATTATACTTATTCAAAGTATTAAAAAAATAACTATTTGTGCTTCGGAGATGTGTCAGGGTAATCTCGGAAACTCCTCGTAACGTTGTAGTACAGCCCACGAACAACTGTTTTGTCGAGTGAACTCACACCCACCAAAGCAATTTTCTGTGAGATTAGTCAACTTTTTGTGAAGATATTGTATTTGAAAACATTTTGACAATCTACAAATTCATAATTTTTAGTGTATTTACTGACTTGAAGCTTTCATTTAAAATAAAAATATTTATGCTTTTTAATGAATATAATTTTACTTATTAAAAAATGAAACAAGGAATAATGTTAAAAGAAGAAAGCTAGGAAAGGTTAGATGGCAGTTGGAGTAGCTTTGAATAAAAAAGAATATCTTGATGAAAAGGTGTTTAGTTGGAGCATATGACATGATAGAGACAACTATTTAATGCAAAAAGGTGTGCTTGCAAGGAAATTACGTATGGTATGATATCAATGAGTGGTGTTTTTTTTTCTTTTTTTTTTCTTTTTTTTTTGGGAAATCAATGAGTGGTGTTTATTAATAGCCTTCCCTTGTTTTTAGATTTTTCATTTTTTTTTTCTTTTTGGGGAAAGGCTTCCCTGTTTTAAGATTTCAAACCTATCCATATCATCTTTCTTGCCATTTCCAACCAATAAATATATAATCTTGAATTGTGTGTTTCGTGAATTTTGGGAACTATTATATTATAAAATATATAATTTCGAATTTCATTAGTATAATATATTTTTTAAAGGTCAAAGATATATAAAACCATGATTTTCGTTCACAATCACGCGTTTCAACCCTATTTATATATTACAAAAAAAGAAAAATCAATTCTATTATATTAATATGATGTTTAATTACACAAAAAATATTATGTGTACGTCATGATATGCATCAAAAGATATCGACAAATACTATAATGAAAATGGGTGTCGAGCTTATTATTTCATTTGCCAGTGGAAGATGGAAAAGGTTTTTGATAAACTTGTTAGTTTTATGCATAATTAATTATGATTTTAATATATATTTTTATTTTATATCATACATTTGTTAGATGTATTTTCTTTCATTTTAAGTAATGCTCGTTTTAGTGGAATAAAGTTTACTAGGTATGGTTTTGTTGTTTTGTAGGTGCAAAAGGCGGGTTGTGAGAGGTAAATGTCATAATTAGAAAACATTTTTGAAGCATATTGAAGATTAGGGATGAATTCCGACCTATAACCCTTATTTAAAATATGTAAAAACAAATATAATAAAATATAATAAAATAATAAAGTTTTATTATTTGAAGATTTGGGTCGGGTTGTGGATGCTTTTAATATGTAAAAACAAATATAATAAAATATAATTATACAATAAAAAGTAAGGTTATATTCGGGTAATTGGGTACGCATTTTCGGGTAAACGGGTATGCGATGTAATCCCATACCCGACCCATTCCCGCGAAAAAAATAAAAAGTAATCCCAAACCTGGTCCCATACCCGCTAACCCGACCTCATACCCGCCCCAAATTTCTTGGGTTTCGGGTTTTCCCATCGAGTTCGGGCATCGCTACCATCCCTATACCTAGGTGAACAACACCCCATCCCCTAGCGACTGCAATTAATTGATGGTTTGAGGAGTGTGGTGCCGCTTGCGGTACTTGGATTTTATTAATCTTTAAGCAAACTTAATCATTGGTCAAAAGTAATATTAAAAGCGTGTTTAAAGAAGATTCATAAATTGTTTACGAAGAGCGTTTGAAGAACTAGCATATATTGTATTATATTTCTATTAAAGCACATGATTTTAAGTGTGTTTGGGTACAGCTGATGTAATTAACACAAATAAGCATATTGTTCATGAACATGTTCACTTCAATTTATCATGATTGACACCTCTAAATTTACGTCTAATTAGATGGCAACAAGTAATAGGGTGATGATCTATGAATCTTACCCGCAACAAATATCAACGGTTGCACGACACACAATTTTCAAATTAATGAGAAAGACATGAAAAACAAGAAAAGTCAGAAAAAAACAATCGTCTGACACGATACTCACATATGGCTCTTATGTTCTATCATGCTAAACCGGAATGATACGTTAGTGTGACCCCATCAAGATCACTACAGATCTGGACATATATATATATACATAGTAATCAACGATGGAGCTCCATACCCTTTGTTGTTGTTAATCAGCTTTGTGAAACATGAGTTGGGACCAATAAACCATTGTGATTTTTTAAAATTTAAAATTTTGCGTGAGACCATTTGCACCAACGTTTCTATAGATAATAATAATAATAATTTATTGAGTCCAAAACAAACCATGTGGCATTTTTTTATAATTTAAACTACTGAAATCTAAAAAATGGTCCCCTTTGAGTGAATTATTGTAGTTTGCAGACCTTTTCACAATCAAGACGAAAATAGTCCATCACATTAAATAAAAACCATAGATTTATTTATTTTATGATTTCCCTCCAGTTGTAAACACAACTGTTTTCTTGTTTTCAAAAATAAACTATAAATAGCAATAAGAATTTTTGTGCTGATACGTATTTTGTTACATCATATGTTATATTTAGTGTAAAATGGGGCATCAAATTTAGTAAAAATGATACGTGTTGGATCAGAATCATATTTGCCCATTTTGAAGTTTTTTTATGAACCTTATATATCTATAATCTTGAATTAGAATTAGATGGATAGTCTCGAATCAACTAATAAAAGAAAAGGTCTCAACCATAGAGTTACAATGAAGATATGTTGCTTATGATTAAGAGCAATAGAAAATCATGTGATAATTGTTTTTAATTAATATAATTCTAATCCTTATTGGTAGTTGGCAAACTGTTCTGCTGTTTGGGAGGGTCAGCATTAGCGAGGTGACCATTCACACCCAACCATGACATTATGTGATCTTTGGATTGACTAGATGTTCTTTGATGTTTTTGATTCAAACGATGAATTTAGAGAATAGGGAGTCTAGCGAATTGCCAAAGCCATGAAGCAAACGTCAATACTTTTATAGAACTCATCAAGAAACGAAACAAGCAAATCATATGACAATACACAATAGAAAAATGCTTGATAGCCTTAGATCCGATTTGATCAAACATATTTGCAATAATCGTCAAGTATGAAGTTTGTCTTTTTTTATTTTTTGTAAACTCTATAATGGTTAAAAAAAATTAATAGTGATATGAATGTTTTAGTAGCGTTTATTTATATTTTATTATTTAAAATATAAATTTACAGTGCAATGTCTACTAATAAAAATGTATATCAATAAATAATTAATGAGCAAGTAACAAATTAACTAATTACTAAGTAATCATTATAAAATATATATCATTATCACTAACACATTATAATTTTTATAGTGATTACTTAATTACTTATGTAACAACACTTTTTAATCACGGTCAATTATCACTAATAACTAAGTAATCATTATAAAATATATATCATTATCACTAACACATTATAATCTTTTATAGTGATTACTTAATTACTTATGTAACAACACTTTTTAATCACGGTCAATCGTCCGTTTTCTTGTTTAACTTTGAGTGGTGAAGTGTACAAGACTACATGGGTTGGAAAGATTTGAGTTTGTACCCGTAGAACTTCTTTCTATTTCAGAAGTAGGTTTGAATTTACAAACCTTTTCACCATCAAGACGAAAAAGTCCATGAGATTATATAAAAACAACATTTATTTATTTTTATGATTTCGCTCCGGTTGTAAACACAACTGTTTTCTTGTTTTCAAAATTTTTCTATAAATGGCAATACGAATTTTAGTGTTGATACGTATTTTGTTACATCATCTGTTCTTTTTAGTGTATAAAAAGTAGGGCATCAAATTTAGTAAAAATGACGCATGATAGAATCAAAATAGTATTAGCCCATCTCGATGTTTTCGTATGAACCTCATATATCTATAAATCTCAAAATTAGACATATAGTGTTGTATCAACTAACAAAAGAAAAACGCTCAACCGTAAAGTAACAATAAACATATATTGCTTATCATCAACAGCAAAGAAAAAAAAAAACGAGAATAATAAATTTTTAATATTATTAGTGTCTCTTAGACAAGATTTTAGCTCAATAGTCATGATATATGTGAAAAGTTTCTTGTATTCACTCTATATTTAAATGTCAACATAAGTGTACAAACCCAACCTATTTCTTAAGAAACAAAGAGATATGTAAAAATTACATATACGGAAAATAGATACGTAAAAAGGTGAATAGATACTTGAAAAGTATATACTCAAAATCTAGATTCTTAAAAAGATAGATGGTTGAAATAATAGATATTCAATAAAAAATACACATATGATAAATAAAATAAAATAAGAAATAAGTTAGGTCTGTACATCTCAAGACGTTTCTAAAGACATATGTACATAAATAAATAGATACACAAAATAGTTATACGTGTTTCATGACTATAAAGATAATCGTTATCTCATGTAAACACGAAACTGATAAAATAATAATTAATTATTCTCTTGATTTTTTTAATAATAAAATAAACACCAGAATATACTCAACCATGCATTACTTATATTCATTTCATCATTTCATCATACGTCCACGTATGATTTGAACACACACATGACACATGCAAAGATCCAACTGCTCTATTAGTATATATCAATCAAGAAAATCTACATACTTACATCCAAATCTTATATAAAATAAATTGGATACAAATTTTGGTGTGTGTGTGTTTGTAATGGGCAAAATCAAAGTAATGTTTTTGGAAAAATATAAAATCTAATCTTTAATTGGTACAGTGTGCAAGGGTTGAAAGGGTTTGAGTTTGTACCTATAGAACACCTTTCTATTTTTAGAAGTAGGATTAGCAAGTGAAATGAGAATCTTTCCAGGCTCATTGACATGAAATGCATTTGAAGTCATTCTCCCAATTTGCTTCCCTTTTTGAACCAACACATTGTATGACCCTTCATCTTCTGGTACAAATTCTTCCTTATAAGTAACCTCACTTCCAGTTACACTTATATCCCAATATACTGTCATACCCACCTGTTCATTTACCAAAAATTACATTAAAAAATGTTTCTTTATGAGCTTAAACTTGATGTTTGTTTGATTGCTTGACGACACAACAAGATAGCGAAAATCATACCTCTGGTGTGGGTATTTCAATGTTCTCAGTCGCGTATCCTTTGAGCTTTTGTTCTAAAATCTTGTCTTCGGGTGAAAATTCCCCACCTTTCCTTCCTAGACCGCCGTATTGAGCCAGAAGGTGTTGTGGCTCAATGAATCTTCTCATGTTCAAGCAAAGTTTTCGTCATTTTATGTGTTTTACAGATAATGTCAAAAACATTGTACAAACAAACAGTGCTAGTTATAGTTTAAACTAAAACATTATCACCACATCATTATCAGATCATTAAAGATATGATTAGAAAACTAACTTGAGAAGCGTCTCAGTGATCGCCGATGGCTTCACATACATAACCTTGTACTTTCTCGTCATCAATCTCATGTTCAACGTGTAGAACGCGAAAAACCACATAGGAACATTCACAATCACCTGCATTATACACACAAAGAAAAGAAACTTATTAACAATCACAAATCCTTAAGTCCATAACCAAGATTACATCTTTTTGAATAATGAAATCAAAACCTACAAATCTGTAAATGATCCCGGGATAATTCTCCTGCAAGATTGAGAAATACTTCTTACTACCCTGAAAGATCTCATTCAAGAAATGTCTAGGTATGTTCTTCACATCAATGATCTGAATCACAGAATCCGCCCCATCGGGCTTAAAATCAAGCTTCCGAATGCACCCTTCCATCAGCTTAATCCGCCAACGAAGAAACTCCTCACACGATTCCTTCGTCCCCAATCGATTCCTCAACATGTCCTTATCCTTAAACGCCTCATACAACTGATAACACAAAGGGTGTCCCGCTTTATCCTTACCCTCAGTATACCCAATATTATCAAGATCAGGCCCAAACATTTCGTCGAACACCTTGTCTACATTAAAATCCTCCCTCCACATGATCGTGTTTCCGATCATTTCGAGGGCGTTTTGGGCGTTGTAATCTTTGGCTTTCAAGAATTTCTTGAGGATTACATCGGTTCGATCGAGCCCTCGGCTCGGTAACAATGGAACCCCCCAAAGCTCGAGCTCTCTAAGGTGTTCGTTGGCTTTGTATTTGTCTCCGATTAAGGTGTAGTTGATGATTGAATCTTCTAATCGGTTTCGGAGATCGATTAAAGCTTTTCGTTTCTTCTTCTTTAGCTCTGTGCCGATCACGCTTTCGGGTTCTTTTTCGTCGGTTTTGGTGGTGATTTCTCCTTCGATTGTGTCGTGAAAGGTCTCGTTTGGTGATTGGGGTTCTTTGTCTTCTTCCATTTTTGGAGCTCGAGCTCCGGTGGTGCTCCGGTGGTACTCCGGTGGCCGGAATGTTGTCGTTGTAAGAGGTCGAAGGGCTCCGGTGGGAATATTAATTTTCGGTATTTTCTAATTATTTTGTGGCTGATAATTTCTGGGGTCGTTCACTCGTTTGTTTTAACTTCGTTAATTTTTTTTCTAATGTTGATTTCTAATCACTAATTACATTGCTAAAATGAGTTTACTGATATGTGTCACTCTCACCCCAAAACATTAGAGAATGCAATCGACTTAAGGATCAAATCCAAGTCAAGATGTGATGTTTAAATTATTATTTATGTTTGACGATCGAACTACTGTCACATAACTATATATTAAATATGAGAGTATATAATGTTATAATCAACTATGGTTTCTTATTCGTCCTTGAAAAGAATGACAAGTGTTTGATCAACTTGTTTGTTATGATTCCCTAATTTGTTAGCAATTTGTTTTATTACATTAAAATACCATTAAGTTATATCTATTTTGGATACCATCTTTTGGTTTTACTTTATGTTGTTTGTTTCAATATACTACTTACACAGTTTCTAACCATAAATCACTTAAGTTTATTTATTATTCCGTTAATGTTATACCTTTAATAAAAAAATTATTTAAAACTAAATGATTCAAATTAAAATATACAAAACATAATACGATTTAGTGTTTTTAAGCTGGTTTTAATATAACAATTATGGCACGAGATTATAATCGAATAGATTTTATTTCTTCAATATTACTTCCTATTTCTAGTTAAAATAAAACCTTATGTATAAAAGGTGTTTACAATATTAAAACTTGAATGATTTCATAGTTCAGAAAAAATACCTAACTAATCCTAATAAAATACCAAAAATACCTGTTTAAAAAATATTTCATTGACTTATAAATTGTAATATAATAATAGAAAAACGACGCTAAAAGCCGAAAACATAAACAATCTAACGCGTTTTTCTTTGACTGTCTGTCATGTTCTTATATTTGATTTTTTAAATTTTTATGCTTAATGCATGTGGTTATTATAGCAAGACTTTATATCCTAAACAAAGCCCATTTGACCTCAGCATTCAACAACCCAGATTTCCCAAACACCATAAATAAAATATAAAGTCAACTAGCACGAATTAATCACGAATTAATCGTTTCGTTTAAAGTCAACAGTCGGCAGAATTCAAATCAACACGAAACCTAGTAAATCACTAAACCATGCACACAAACCTTTGACTAAGCCTATTGTTGCATGTTTTATCTAGAGATAAGTCAGGCTTATGTACATCCAAATACATACTAAATGTTTTACCTACTACTTTGAACCTTAAATCACCCAAACCCATCTTCAAAGCCGTCAAGACTCGCGATATTGAGTTAAGTCAAATGTCAAAGTTCTTGAACAGCTGCAGGTGAAAGAAGGAAAACTTTAATATGGTGTTATATGTTATACAACATGTTTAATGAGTTGCCATAAAGTGTATAAAATTGAAATTAATAGGATAGGGAAAGATTAACCTTTTTTCAGAGTCCCTGTAAACTCCAACCAGAGCTTCAGCCTTGTCATAAAAGGTATCCTTGAGCGAAATTACGATACTCTGGAAGCCATTTCCTTCTACAACATCCTGACTAGCATGTTGACCACCACATGATTTTGATCTAATGAATCCAGCAACCTTAGCAACATTGAGATTGTCTAGCGCTGCATCCACCTCATCCAGTATGAAAAACGGTGACGGCTTGTAACTGAAATAAAATTAGAAAATAAAAAATACTACATCAAAGGTACTGAAACAGTGCAAGAAAATTAAAATAAATAGGCCTGAGATGTTCATAGGGGCACCTGTGGATGGAGAAAAGTAAAGCAAGTGCTGCAACGGTCTTCTCCCCGCCTGATAATAGCTCCATATCACGAAAACGCTTTGTAGGGGGCATAGTGGAGTACTTGATTCCATGTAAAAACGGTTCATCCACATTTTCCAAGTTTAGATATGCAGTCCCACCAAGTGGATGTGTGTTGCTTTTCGTGAGTTGCTTGTAGATTTTGTCAATATTACCAGAGATGTGATTGAATGCATCCATAAAACATGTCATCCTGTAAACGAACTCCAACATAAACGCAGTTTTACATATTCTGCAAAGTAAAGATAACAAATAGTATGCCAAAAGTTACCTTTTGGCCCTCACAGCTTCAAACTGTTTACGTATTTGATTCTCTTCTTCCCTGGCCTCTTCAAACTCTTTGCTTGCTTCTCTCTCTTTCTCCTGTAAAACAGCATATTGATCCAGGGCTTTTAAGTTTGGGGCAGTTCTGTCGATTTCTGATATTAAGCTTCCAATTTTCTGTTTAAATTCTGCCTCGACTTTTTCCTTTTCAGCAGGTCTCATGTTATGCCTAAGTGATCTATTCAGTTGATCAAAATCAAACACAGGGCCTGATGTTGAATCAATATCCATTGGATCAGCCACTGTTGGAAGGTTGATTTGTTCTAATTCACACTTCTCTAGAATATCTTGTTTCTTTGAATTTAATTGTGTTATTAGATTCTCCTGCAAACCAGAAATGGAGAAACGATAGTTGACCACGTATGCAGATGAAAGAAATCGACATGATTAACAAGTTTCTACAAGAACTAACCTTAGCATCAATCCTGTTTTTATGTTTTGTTATGTTTGTTGTTGCAGCTGAAATCTTTAATTTCCATTCTTTCATCTCCTTCTCACACGCATCTAACTGTGACTTCCACTCTAGAAAGAAACAAGAAAAAAACAATCATGAAGTTTATCAACTACTATATATCCTTTGGTGACCTTATAATAATGGTGAGAAAAAGATAAAACACATGATGTAACTTCAGTTTGGAAGAAAATGGGAGTACCTTGTACTTCTTCCTTCATTGTGTCTATCTCCTCAGTAGCTTTTTCTATAGTCGATTTAAGTTCTTTTTCTCTCTCATCAACTTCAGCCAAAGCACTTCTCAGTTCATTCTGTGATGATTCCAGCTTAGCAATACGGGCTCCCATGTCCCTCTTTTTTTCATATTCCAGCCTGAAGTCAAGGTTTGATCATATACATATTTGAGTGTCAAAACACTGAAAAAGGGTTGGGAAGCTTTCACTTGTTAACTAGCAAGATACTTTGTAATGTAACAACACTATAAGGTTGTCAATCTATTAGAAAATAACAACAAATTGCATACTAATAATAAATAAACATACTGGTATTTCAACTTAGACAGCTGATTACTCAAGCTAAGTCTTTCCTCAGCCAACTCCTGGGCAGCTGCTAGCTGGTTTTCCTCATACTCACGGATATTTTCCACACCGACAGACTCACTGAATCGCTTGTAAATCTTGTCAACGATTTCATTGATCCTTTTCTCCAGTGATAATATTTTACGTTGTCTAGTAAATATGTTTTCTTTTATCTGCAAAATTACAATAATCCGTTCTCTGTCAGCTATATGCATGCTATAAAATCAACACATAATTGAATTTATTGTTGCAACAGCACCTTCTGAAGTTGAGGTTCAATATAACCAATTTCATTTTTTATGACACTGTATTCCACCGCCAATTTCGAAAGTTTCTCCTCCATATTTTTCTGCAGCAGAAATATATAAACAGATGATATTAGGACACTCGCCACCAACATAAATGATATGAAGTATTATTCAACAACCTTCTCAATCTCTGCATACTGAATCTTTTTCTCAAGCCCACTAATCTTCCCGAATGCTTCAGACTCCTTTAACTGCAACTCTCTTATTGACCCGAGCTCTTGCAATTCTGCTTCAAGCCCTTCTTTTTTCCTTTTCAAACCTATAAAGTGCTGCACGTGTAAAGAAAATAGTGCAAAACTATTTAAAAGAATTAGGCTAATTTATCTAAAAACCTTCTATCTTCTTATCATCCCATTTATGTGACCTTGCCTCCATTCCACCACTTGTACCACCGGTCATGGTACCAGCCTTGGTCAATAAAATTCCATCAACAGTGACAACTACATACAACCACATTGGAAATCAATATAAAAAATATATATAATATCATTATTATGAAGAACAATAAAATAACTAATTGTAAGATGGTAAAAGAGTGATTAAATATCATTGATAGATTAGGTTACATTATATAGAGTTTACAATGAAACCCTAAAAATCTAAACGGGTCCGTGGGCTCAACCCTAATAATAATCATTACTAAACCCTAATAATAATATAGTCTAATACTCCCCCGCAGTCAGAGCGGTAGAGAATCGGACTCTCAGACTGGAAACAATAAAAAATAAACATAAAGAACAAGAAGAATAGTCTCGATCTCGGTCATAATCTTCAGCCAAAATTCCATAATCTTGCAATCTTCATCCCAAAACCTTAATTGCAATCCACAATATTAAATGATCATGTAATCCTGCAACGGGCATCCAATGCGGCAGCGACATAGGGCGGCGCGGCAACGGACCGTAGTCCTGAAGGCGGCGCGGCGGCGGACCGTAGTCCAGCAAGCGGCGAGTAAAGAGGGTGGTGTGGCAGTAGCAACATGATCACATGATCGGTATCCTAGTTGAAAAGGTAAAAATAAAAGATGACACTCATCGACCGTGGTCGTGCGGTGGTGTGTCATACCGAAGGCCGGTGACCGTGGCCAAGTGGCGTTTTTCGGTGGCAACGGACCGTGGTCCAACAATAACAAACAAAAGAAAAGAAACATAAAAGATGGGATATGGCAGACGGGTTTTTTTTGGGGAAGAAAGATTTAGGTTAAATGGCTTGGATCTAAAACCGAGACGGATCTTTATTTAGAACGTAAAAGATAAGATAACAAAAGCAAAGAGAATGGACAGGGCGGCGGCGGCGGCACACCGCCCTGTCTAGGGTTTCAACACGATGGCGACGGCTAGGATTTGTATATTTGTGGTGGCACGACGGAGGTGGTAGAGAGCGTAGGGTGGCTCTGATACCATGTAAGATGGTAAAAGAGTGATTAAATATCATTGATAGATTAGGTTACATTATATAGAGTTTACAATGAAACCCTAAAAATCTAAACAGGTCCGTGGGCTCAACCCTAATAATAATCATTACTAAACCCTAATAATAATATAGTCTAATACTAATATGTGATGTTTTACCTTTATATCTCTCTCCAGTCCAACTCAGATGCTTAGCCTCATCAAGATCATCACAGACTAGAGTATTCCCAACAGCAAATAAGATAGCTTTATCCAATACTGGGTCAAATGTGTACTTGTTAAGTAAACAAACAAATTGCTTAATAACTGACATATTTAATGCTTAAACAGAAGTAAAACATGAAGGTATAGAAGGATATTGGATCACATCAAATATAAGTTTTGCAGTTCCTCCTAAAGTACGCAGCTTCTCTATGACAGGCTTCACTCTGACTGAGTGAAGGGGTATAAATGTCAAGGGAGGAAGCCTTTGGTCTTTCAGATACTGCACAACACAGAAACACGTCATAATATTATTTTCATGTCAACTATATTATTATCAATGTGTTTTTACCTTGATACATTCTTTTCCTGTCTGCTCAGTATCAACAACAACAGCATCCATAAATCTGCCCATAGCAACAGTAACAGCAAGATTATATTTCTTCTGTGTTGGCCTGCAAAGCTCAGTCATACGACCATGAACACCTGGAAAAAGACGTCTGAGAGCCTCAACTGCTTGTGACAGCTTTGCATCCCTATCATTTTCATGTTTATCGGCCTTCAATTCCCGCAACTGATTCTCTAATTCACTTATCTTTGTCCTCAACATCTCATACTTTTCTCTGCATTATAATGAACAAGTATCATACTAGCATTAGGGTAAAACCGGGAACATACTGGCATAGAATTCCATGTCACTTACTTTGAATCTCCAAGTTTCTTTCTCGTATCATTTTGTTCTTTTCTGAGTCGTTTGAGCTCTTCATTATGTTTTCCAACAGCCTCAACAATCTTCTTGAGTCTACTTTGCATTTGTTTTTGTTGTGACTCGAGTTCTTGTTTCCTGCTCTCCAGCTGCTGGAGATTCTCTTCTAGATTCTTTTGAGCCTCCACATCAGCATGCTGTTCCCTGTCTTGAACCTCTTTCTCATCCTTTAACTTAGTAGTCTTCATACCAGCTTCTTCTTTACTGCAGCAGATCATCAACTTTGGTAAGTAATTGATCTTCTTCCTTTTTAATTATAATATGTTTTTCTAACTAATACCAGATAAACAAGTGCTTACATGCGATTATATGCATCCAACTGATCATCTGCTAAATGTAGCTTCCCCCCTTCAGATTTACCTTTTGTCTGTAAGTTATCAAGTTGCTTTGTAAGGTCCTCTAAGTCATTTTTAAGTTTTTCAATTTCAACCATGTGTTTCTTCTTCTCTTCTTTCCTTTTGTCAAGCTCTTTCCCTGTGTTTTTGAGTTTTGCCTGTAACCGAGTTTTCTCCTCCTTCAGTTTCAAAAGCTCTGGTTGCTGTTGAAACAGAAAAAAATGTATATAGTAAGCGTAAATGCTTGAATTTTGTTATATGTGCCAGTAAAATATGTCACTATATTTTAAAGTGATAACATTTAAACATATTGGGTGGGAAAAAGACAGACTCACATTTTTATCAATTTTATTTTTCTTCTCTGCAATCTTCTTTTCACGTTTCTCAATTTCTTTTCTGTATTTTGCTAGCTCCTTCTCTTTTTTCCGTGATTCATCCTCATAACCATCCAACTCACTGATGATTTCTTGAAGACTTCTCTGTTCAGCATCAATCTCCTCATTCGCCTTCTCAACATCATTTTCTATATTAAATAACTGCCACAAAAAGTGTTCCTTCTTTTTTGATCTCTGCAAAAAGACATGTAAATATATGAGCAATATGTATGTCTGTTTATATACACGTATATACATGTATGGAGATGCATACCAACTCCTCTTGCAAACGCATATGCCTCTCGGCCTCTTCTTTCTGCTCTTTTTTCTGCTTTCTCTCCATGACAATGGTCTTTTTTTTCTGATAAGCAAGTGTGGCTTTTTCCTCAGCTGCTCCTTTCTTTTCCTCTAATTCTTCATACAATCTCTTATCTTCATCAGACCCAGATATTTGCTCAAGAAGCATAGTAAGTTCTTTAGGATTTTTAGATGCAACAGACTCCACATCACCCTGCATATTGTCAAACGAAAACGATCAAGGATAAATACTTATGTTAGCCGAACCACAAACAGTTTCAACTGATGTCATTCTGCACTCAGACCATGTCGCCAGCATGGGCGATGTTTATCCTCAACTTTATGAGAATCAACTACATTTAAGGCTGTAAGCCTGTAAGTCAACGCTTATTGTTCAGTTATTAGCAAATTTCAAAACCAATTTGTTAAATAACAAGCAGAAACCATGGGGGGTATAAAATCTACTTGTTTGTTATTGTAATTAAAAGATAGAAATACCGCAAGTAGAGCCATTGCGACGCCCATCAAAGGGGTCGTTCCCCACCCAGGAGCTACTTTACCATATTCAGAATTCAAGGGTTTTAATAATCCTTTCCAGTCTGCTTACAGACAACTATTCTCACATATACAAGAAAAATGAATAGTCAGCTTACTTGGCCCTCTCTTTAGGTCTTTAAAACTAAAACATAAAGAAAGATGGACGTGGTAAAATTTCAAATTTCCAGTTCAGCTAGTTGTCTCTACCACTTCCTTTTTCAACCCAAACCAAATAAAAAGTAAAACAAGAACAATCAATGACAACTGAGCAGACATACAACGACGTCCCTGCGCAGCAGAGACGTGAGTATCAAATTACTGAAGGAAAATCCTCCACTTGTTACCCATGCATGAACACTGCTGCATATAGATTAACCAGATAACAACAATGTGCTGAAAGACATATTAATCACATTATATAGGCCGTTATCAATAAGACACTCACAAAAACGACAATAATGCACCCTATAAGACGTCTCCCACACAAACCAAGCACACCCTCTAGTTCTATTTATAATCTTAAAGCCACAACAGTATGCTTGTAATTTGATATAGCTTTTAATACTTGCTCTTTCCATAATTTTGCCACCCAAGCAGCCTAAAACGCGTGTATGGACGCGTTAAACTTACAATTAAGGCAATGTTTTTCTGTTCATATACCATGTCATGAACATTCTTTCATCACTTTCTAAATCAAGACAACAAACCAACTATGCAACATAACTAATCTATGATCAAAGTTACCATAACACAGATAAAAAGTTTACCTGAAAAACCAGAAAATTCCTGGCCTTAACAAGAATCCCAAGAGACTTCAACCTCGCACTATACTCATCCCAATTCACGACTCTATCATCAACACGATACTCACTTCCTCCAGCACTAGTAATAGTACGAGTAAACAACAAGTCCGTACCATTCTCAAGCCGATAAACCAACTTAACATAAGCCCTACGACCCTTCTGCTCCTTCTCCCTATCATCAAACGCGTAAATCAGATCCTTCAACTGCGCACCTCTCAATTGACCCGTTCGAACCCCGAGCACGAAGCTAATAGCGTCCATGAGGTTCGACTTTCCGGACCCATTGGGGCCAATAATGGCAGTGAAGTCGTAAAACGGACCGATGATTTGATGCCCTTTGTAGGATTTGAAGTTCTCGAGTTCGATTTGGTGGATTTTGCCATTGGAAGCCATTGATGGCATGGCTTTGGAACCCTAAACTAGGGTTTTTTTTTTTTGGGGTTGGTGAATTGGTGGTGATGGGGTGTCGGAAAAGTGGGGGTGTTGCCGGAGTTGTTGTGAATTTGGGGGTTTGTTGCCGGAGTTGTGTGGTGGGAGAGTGAGGGTTTACAGATCAGAGTGAAGAAGATGAAGAATGAAATGGGAATTGGGAGGGAAGAGTGTTTACGAGGGTGTATTTCAGGAAATTTAGCAATATATCATGACATGTATCCTGTATTTTCTCAAATAATATCATGTTTACTTTTAGGAAATCGTAAAATTAATAATTACTTTAGTAAATCCAATCTTATGAGATACGATAAAATATATCTTTAATGTTGTTTTATAGAGTTAATTTAAATTCATCGTTGTTGTGGTTTAATGATATAAAGGTGATGGTTAAAGTTTGAGATTTTTAAGTCTCATGTTCAAAACTTAACTCAATAATGTTTTCTCATAGTAATGGTTTTTCTTTTTGGTGATGTTCTTGAGTGAGTTAGGTTTGGAGCGTCAAAATCAGTATAAACAGTTGAAATATTGTCTCGGGAAGGTTCACTTGGGTATCGGGGGTGGTTCCAAACGCCGTTAAAAAATCAATTTTGTTTTATGTGGTTTTAAAAAAGTAACTATTTTCCTTTAAATGTTTTAAAACATCAATTTCAAAATAAAAGTTTTATCATTTGTTTGAATTTCGATCTAGATGTTTTATTATTTTGGATTCAAGTTGAAACAACTAATGTAAGGTAAATTGATGTTTTAATCTTTTGAATAAAAAATAATTATTTTTGTTAAACCTTAGGAAGCAAAACCGAATTTTACTCTGTTTTTTTATAAATTCAGTAAAAGTAATTTGATATTATTTTTTTAGATGAAATAGTTAACATTTTATTTTAATTTAAGATATCTATTAGAGAATAGTTTTAGTATTTAATAATTATATTATTTTTACATACGATTATTATTTAAGAAACTAGCACTTTTACCCGTCGCGTGCTACCGCGACACCGTACGTTGCGTGATAATGTTTAAATTACAATCGATCTGATTCGTTTTCGAACTATATTTACGCCAATATATAGAGTGACTCGAATTTATACCGTTAAATGAAAACGTATTATATTAGACCCAACTTTTTTCCAAACAAAACATATGTTGAAACATTTATATTTGACTCGTGACCATATTAAGTTATATATTATATTTGATCTGACGCGTTCCCAAACAAAACTTACATTGAAACGTTTAAATTTGACTTAACAAATATCTGAACAAAATTTACATCAAAACGTAGGCGTTTGTCGAAAAATAATTAAGTCGAGTCACATCTGATTTGGTCCTAATGATGATGGACTCAAAATTATATTTTACATGAGTAAATCCAGAACTTTAAAAACTTAAGGGGGTAAAAGTGACATTTCTCAAAGTTTTACAAAAAGTTTAGGGCTAAAAAGTGTCAAATAAAGAAATTGGAGGGGGTTTTTTGGCCGGTGTCGCGCGTTGCTGCGGTATTGTACGTGACGTGATAAAATATAGATTACAGCCGACCCGACTCGTTTCGGAACTAACTTTACGTCAATATGTAGAGTAACCGGAATTTATACTATTGAACAAAAACGTTTAATATTTGACCTAACTATTTTCCAGACAAAAATATTGTCGAAATATAGATTTACAATCGCTCCGACAGTTTCCGAACTAAATTTTTGTTCAAACGTATAGTAAGCGTACATAAAAATAAGTACGAAAACATTTTATATTTGACCCAACTCATTTCTGAACAAATATTACGTCAAAACACAGACGTATGTCAAACGTATGCAGTCTTAAAGTGTATAGAGTTAAGCTTGGAAGCATTTTATATTTGTCCCGAGTCATTTCTAATTACGTCTAAATGTAAACAGACCTTTATTTATATAGCATGGGGTAAACTCGAATATTTAGTAACTTAAGTGGGTTAAAAGTGACATTTTATAAAGTTTTTTAAACATTGATTTCTTCAGATGTGTCAATTAATTTATCCATTTGAAATTATATTTATCAATTCAGAGATAATTTTGATTCCATTAGTAATGAGGATCTAGGTTTATTGCCCGTCGCGTGTTGTCGTGACATTGTACTTGACGTGATAAAGTATAGACTACAGTCAACCCGACTCGTTTCCGAACTAATTTTACGTCAATATGTAGAGTAACTCGAATTTATACCGTTGAACAAAAACATTTAATATTTGACCTGACTCGTTTTCAAACAAAATTAATGTCGAAACATAGACTTACAATCGCTCCGACCTTTTTCGAACTAAATTTACGTCCAAACGTATAGTAAATGAAAAAATATTATATTGACCCAACGTGTTTCCAAACAAACCAATGTTTAAACGTAGGTCAACCCAAATCGTATATAAAAATAAGCATTAAAACGTTTTATATTTGACCCAACCCATTTCTGAACAAAGTTAATATCAAAACATAAACGTACGCCGAAACGTAGACAGTCTTAATGTGTATCGAGTTAAACTTAAAAGCATTTTATATTTGGCCCAAGTCGTTTCTAATCACGTCTAAACGTAGACGGACCTGAATTTATATTGCACAGGGGTAAACTCGAAAGTTTGGAAACTTAAAGGGGTTAAAGTGACATCTTACAAAATTTTTAAAAAGTATTAGGGGCTGAAAGTGTAAAGAATGAAAGTTGAAGGGGAAGAAAGTCCGGTGGGGTTTCCCACCGACCTTTCTTTTTAAATATATATACAGTCATGTTAATTCTTGTATAATAATTATGATATATCTTATTTTGTTATTTAATGATGACGGTTTCTATAGTATAAATAATTATTTATAATATACTAATTATCAATTTGCTTATGTTTGGTGGTTGCACCGTGTGCTATATTGGTTGTACTCACCTTTTATTTTTTATTTTATTAATCCTAAATATTTTTATTTTAATCCAATACTTTATATCTTCTACAATTTAGCCCCGATATTCTTTTACTTTCGACTTACTTATTATTTTATATGCTATACGTTTTGCCTGCGTGGTTTAACGTTTTTAGGCCTACTTTTTGTTTGGTTTTTTTTTTTGATTTTTTAGTTTAGTTATCACTAGACGTGGTGTATCAAATACACTACTTGGTACGGTTTACGCCTCCCGCTGCAACGCGGGGGGCTTAATACTAGTTATTATGTAATTTACAAGTATATGCATGTAGAAACAAAGATAAATCACATAATTCATTGACAAATACAATTTTGTTTGTGTATTACGAACATCTTGAAAAAAGGAGAAAAAAACTTTTAGTTGTGTTTCAGGATCTCCATATGTTTGTTTTAAGACCGATCTAAACTGTCTCGTGCGCCAACGTATGTATAAGTCCCTCACTTCTTCACGTGGACTTCAAACTAGTAAGTTTATGAATTATACATGCAATTGATATTTCATTCAACTTATAAATCTCTATTATTTCATTTTACTATATATTTGAATGTGTTGAAATTAATATTAAGATGAATATATATGAGCGACCTACAATGTAAATTAACATCTAATGGATTTATGGTTACATAAAGTGTTCATGAAGATTGTTCGAACTTTAAGCAAACGTCAATCCCTACGAGTACATATCTTAGGCCTTATACTTTAACAATAGTTGATAAAAAAGGGGCTATTAAGAAGGCGAGAGCCTAGATCTCATACACATCTTTAATAGCATTGGGTTGCCCTTAATGGAAGCGACGACAACAATAGTCGTGATGTAAGATCTCGATTTCTTTGGTAGAGTTTTTTCACTATTTTGAAAAACACGTTGAAAATTTTCTCGAAAGAATTTGAAAAATTCATACCGATTACAATTTAACTAAACGGGTAAGAATCAAAAGAGCTCTATAAACTAAATGAGTAATAAACATAATTCAATTTTGAAATTTAATTGTATATTAACTAACTCTAACATGCTAGCATCCAAAAATACCATCAATTTTGTACGCATCTTCGTAAAATGCTTGTGAATCACACATCATGTGTGAACAATCATACCACTTAGTGAATAATCTACCATTGAGCACATCAAAACTTAAAACAGTAACCAGTATCTTACTAAAATTAATTTTTATTTATCTCATAGTCGTAATTCAGCTATACAATTTGATTAATATATGAAAAACAATTTTTTTACATGACATATACACATTATTAGTATATTGCATGTGTGTAAATAATCATTTTTAAAGCATTTTTTATTTTAATAATATATGACCATTTATAAATAGGTTGATAAATAAAAGAGTAAACTAGTATCCTACTACTATAATAAAAAGGTAATTAAGTTGCCACATGTCACTTTTAGACCCATCTAATGGCACATGTCATATTGACATTTAACAATAAATATTTTTCCGCCCAAAAGAATCTACCAATTTTGTATTAATATTTTTAAATACACATTTTGTTTTCAAATATAATTCCATCCAAAATTAATGAGATATAAATTAAAACCTTTCCATTTTAAACTAACAACATATATCTCTTATTTTTACTACTAACAAACTATATTGGTTAATTTTAAAAATTATCTTTTTATCAAATATTTATTTTTTGAAAGACAAATAAGTCATAATTTTTAAAACAAATGTTTATTTTATGATTGTATAGTACCACTTAAAGGCACACCAATTATAATGTTTTATATGTTTTTTTCTATAGAAACTACTATTAGTAAAAATAAAGAATTGTTTTTAGAAATTAAAACAAAAAACTATTAAAAATATATTTAAATTATACATCAATATTTTCAATTGTCTTTTATTTCATTACGGTCTCTTTTTCTTTTTTCTTCTTTTATTTGTTACCATCAACAAAATCATTATTTTTCAAAATTTAAGATGTTTGTAACTAATTTTTGAAACATGTTCTTATTTCGTTTAAAATATTTTACTTTATTTTATAAGTGTTTTTTTTTATTTATTAGATAACATTTTTTTTGTTTTCTTTTTATCCAATTTTTTTATATTATTTTTTATTTAGGTAGAACTTTTTAATCAAGTCTCTTAAGATATAGAGTAGTCATTTTTTAGTGTGGAATTTGGAAGGTTATTTTAGTTGATATTTGCATCGTCCATGCTTAGTAGTATTCTCATGTGAGTGTAAGTTTAATAGTAAACTCAACTAAATATGTATATGATTATGAGTTAAAATTAATACCAAAAGACATCATGGACCCTTCTTTCTATGTGACTCTTTCTTTAGTAAATTTCCAAGCAATTTTTACTTATATCATCATATTTTACGCTTTTGTCATTTACAATTACTCGAGATGAGATTAATCAATATGTTACTTTTTTTGATTGTCACAATTAGGTTATTTATTTAAAATTTTAAACTCATGTACATAACAATTGTTTTCTCATAAAAATTTTGAAAAAATTTTGATATCATTATTTATTACTTATAATTTTTATTCATACGTAATTTTAATCGTATATTTTATAATATCGTTTATAATCAATAAAATTTTAGTTTATTTAATATTTTATTTATTCAACCCATGTAATACACGGGTTTACTAAAGCTAGTTGTTATTAATATTTCGTTGAAGTTATAATTTCAATCCATTTTCCTTTTCATTTTAACTCCATAGTTTGCCGCCATGTAGAGTACATATGTTAGATTCCAACATAATAGCAACCTTAATCAATTGGGCAATGATATCAATTAGAGGTACTCGAACACCAACGTAACCTCAATCGAACAGGTAAATACATTCGAACTTTATTGAAGTCGATGCCATCTCCCCAGTCGCATGTAAAAACATAAGCCTCCTAAGATGGATTAGGGTTAATAGGGTTGCATTTCTAGTCATAGGTAAAAACCCAGGCTTTGATATCATCAAAATGCATTTATCAGTTTTAGTGAATATTAATAGGTTGACTAGTGCGTTGAAAATAAATAAAATACCCTCAATTTTAACAACAATATTATAATAACAAAATATTTTTTTTTTAAATTAAAATGACAAAATCAATGAATATCAAGACAAGAAAAAATATTATACTCTTATAAAAAGATAAATTAGTAAAAAGGTTGTGTTATACAAACATTTCTTTTTTGTTATTTACACATCTTATTGTCTCTATCTCTTCATGTATCTATATGTATGTATAGTAAAAGACAGAGATGATGAAAATAAATAGAATGTATCTATAATATACTCCTAGTAAAACCGTAACCTTCGGGTTATCATTTCCCCTAAAATTAGATAGAAGTAATTACAGTTGCAGCAGCAAGGGTTTAAAGACGAAGACGAAACCACTAAACACACCACAAACACCACGTATCCTCCGACGATCTCCACAACGCCGCCATGGTTTCTCACACCACGTGGTTGCGCTATCTCGCTCGTCGTTTTGAGTACTCACTCGCTCTCAGCTACAAGGTTTCCCCCAATCCCTCACCTAACCTTATCTTTGATTCAGATCTTTCTGCTACCTTTTGGATAAATTTCGAAACTTGCTTGATCGGAATAAGGATTCTCTGTTTCCCGACACGTGTTTTAGTGTTAGAACTGTTAAATTAAGATTAATATGAGGGAAATTGGTGAGGGTTTGTGTTTATGCCATAAATTGCGTTAGGGGAGAAATGCTTGAGCTAATTGGGCGTGTGTTTAGTTTGTATCTTGTTGCATTATGGTGTCAAGCTGCTTATTCACTGTACCCTTGAGTTTTCATCATGGTTGCTGAAGTTTTAACAGTGTGTTGATTTAGTTTGTAATTTATTTCAGAAACTTTAAGTTTATTTTAGCTTTAGTTGGAGGAGTTGAGCTACAATATAAAAAGTAAGTTGTGTGGACTTATGGAGGTTAAACCTAGTTCATTGATTGGGGGTTTGTTACTAAACCTTTTAAACGTTTCTCATTTGTAGTGCTTGTTTTTAGTTACTGTAGCTATACGAAACAATCATGATTCATGAGGTTTAAGCTCCCCAACGAATTGCAGGCTCTTTAATTTAATCTTTAAAGTAAAAAAGGTGTTACTTTTTATTCTTTTATCATATGTTTTCTGTAGAGAACATATTTGTCAAAGGTGCAAGGTGCGCTCAAGGGGGTAAGGGTGAGCCTTAGGCCTAGGACTAGCTGCCTAGGCCAAGGCACAAGGCACTTAAAAAGTGAGGGCATTTTTAAGCGAGGTGCATAGTATTAAAATACAATTTTTAGGACATGCTTTAGGCTGGTGTAATTGTTTTAGTCATGTTCATATGATTTTTGGCCTGAGCGCCTGAAAATGGGGCTTCTGAAGCGATACGACAAGGCTGCACTTGAGGGCCTAGGCGTGCGCCTTGTGGGCTTTTGACAACAGAGTTAGAGGATGCAGTTTAAGTAACTTAACGTGGAACAATTTAAAGGAAACACCAATTCAAGCTGGAAATAACAGCAATTAATATCATATGTCAATAGGTCATACTTTAATTATGAACAGGACTTCATACAATTTTGTATTTGGTGGTTTGCCACATCATTATAAAGTGTATGAACTTAGGAGTTAGCATTTAGCAGAGAGCTAATAAGCAGTTTCTGGGTTCATACGCATGCGATTGCAACTCCTTACATGATTACATCTGACGCAGTTAGAAATTTCTAGTTATACATTGCTTTGTTATTTGCTTTTTAAAGATCAAGGAGATATAAAAGAGACACACAAGATCGTATAATACTACCAGATTTAGCGGGATAAACTCTAACACGCCAATTTGCACAGCGTGAAATGTTGGTGGTATAAAATACAGGCTTTCTGAAAGGATAAGGAACTGAATTACATTGGAAGAATATAAGGGTAGGGTAATGAGCCGGTAAAGAAGGATGCACAAGATCATTTAGACTAAAGTGAATTGCAATCATAGTGAGTTAGTCGGTAAGTTTTGTTTATTTTGGGGGTGTGGCTTAATTTTATCTAAGCTATAGTAATACCTGTTCCATTCCTAAATTGGTCACTGAACTACATTTTCATTAAATTGATCACAGTAATGAAATCTGATCCTAGAGTTTGTTCTTTCAAGAGTCAGTCTAACCCATGGAATGCATTAGACTGTAGAGTTAATTTACCTAGCCATGCAACCTAGATATTGTTTATCTTTGAAAAGGAAAACCATGATCCTTATTTTAACTGTTAAAGACTTCTGCTCTATCAAATACAACATAATGGGTGATGCAACTTCCTTCTTCTACCACCACAATATACAGTAGCGAGTCTTCTATAAACTTCTGCTGCTAATTAAATAGAGTAGTAGATATGCGTTAGTATTAGAATTTAGAAATTAAGAACCTGAGAGAAGTCAGAGAACTCCGAGAAACTCGTTGAAAAAAATGAAAATGAAAAAGAAACGAGTAAGATGACGAGCGTATGCTTTTGCACAGATATCAATTAAAGAGAACATGAATGTTTACAAGTTTTACACAGATATCAATTAAAGAGAACATGAATGTTTACAAGTCCTTACTTGTATTGACGGTGGTTCTTACAAGATCTAGCAAAAAGTCTTGTAATTTTTTTGAACAACAAATCTATGGCTACTACTCATGCTACATTCAAACTTTTCACAATTTATCTCTATATAGTAAGTGCATGTGATACAACATTTTTAAACACAAACTTCTCATTTTACATCATCTCTTGGAAAAAAAGGGTGAAGTTGATTTTATGGTATAATTCAGTTTAATGGTTGCTTGTAGATTCTTCTGAAAGGAAGTTGCTGTAATTCCCTTTAATAATTGCTTGTATATTCACTTCTTCTGAAAGGAAGTTGCTATAATTCCGTTTAATGGTTGCTTGTAGATCCTTGTATGTGCATTGATAAGATTTTTCTTTGTTGCAGAGCTATGAACATGGTAAAATCACTAATAGAGAAGTAGGAGACAATTTTTGGAAAACTTTTTTCCAAGGAAGGCTGACATTTTTGCATTGGAACAAGGGAGAGGAAATGGCTCCAACAATAGCACCAGAAGGGGGAACTCTTCTTGTTAGGAAACTACCAGATGCAGATCCACAGTAATCTCACTAAACTGCCAAGTGCCAACTATCTATTACATGATATTATGCTATATAAAGTTATAAAAGAAATCCTGAAATAGATCTTGAATTTTTTTTTGTCATGCTTTCATTTCTTTTGTTTAATTGTGTGTAAACGCTTTTGTTAGGCGTGTTTTTGTTGGGGATGTTGTGCTTATGAAGGACCCTGAAAAATCAGACAATTATTTGGTTAGAAGATTGGCTGCCACTGAAGGGTATGAAATGGTCTCCAAAGATGAAAAAGATGAACCTTTTGTACTTGAAAAGGATCAGTGTTGGGTGTTAGCTGACAATGACAAATTAAAGCCCAAGGTATTTCACAATAACTGTTACTATGTGCTCAATTGTTGAAAGAAATGTTTTTGTCTATTTGGAAATTCACGTATCTTGCATCTTCTAGTATATAATCCTTGCATGTTATGCAATAGAGTTCTTAAGAGAGAGTCTTCAATGTAACATCTGACTTGGCACATAGTTTAATAAATTTGTTCTACTAATTGATCAAATATCTAAAACATTTCTTAAGAAGAGCAAACTAATGGAAATTTAGTTGACTGCAATAAAGTTATAAACTTTTAGTAATCTATATATAATAAGTAGAAAAAAGTTTGGATTCAAAGAATGATCACATTTATTTGAAGCATCCAGGTCACATTTAGTTGTGGAAAATTCCCCCAATTTTTCTATAAACCCGAGGTGTCTCCAGAATTCAGAAAAGTGTTGAAGATCTGGAAAATGTGTTCAAGTGCTGTTGCATTTTCCAGTTAGGAAATTGGAAAACATGTTTAGATGGACCGGACCTGCGTTCTACATTTTTCTTACCTCAAAATAGAATACAAGAATCAAGTTACAAATAAGGGAACATATGAGTTCCCACTTGAAATTAAAAAGCAATTTAAAAGTTACATTCGTTTTAATGGGCCAAGTGAAAACAACAAAAAAGATTATATGGATTATGGAAATACAAGTCCATTAAATCTGGAAGACACATATAATAAACAGAAATAGCAGATAAAAATGACCCCCAAACCCCCCCAACACAAACACACACCCAACAAACACAAATAATAAAACCAAAAAAAAAATACACTACTTAAACTTTACAACAAAACACTAACACCCAGCAAGGCAGCAACCCAAATAAATCTCACGACCAAAACAGATAATTTAGACCATACCCAACTGCAAGTATAGCTTCCAATAAGTAACGTCAAGTTCAGCCTTATTATTATAAATCAATGACAAAAATGTAAATACAGCTTCGGATACCAGTCACATCCTTGCATTAAGCTCCCAACATCTAGAAACAAACTATTTTCAGATTCAAAATACCCTCATGAAGCTCAGCCTTTTTATTATAAATCAATGAAAAAAAAATTGCTATGTTACTGCATAATACTTAAGATTGCAAATTCTTTAGACTCCATTTACAGATTAACTTATGTCTTAACTTGTGCGTTCATCTCCAGAAAGCAATTACAAACTCAGCATCATAACAATCGATATCTAATACACAACCAGTATCATAAGTTCATAACAATTCAATCATTATAGTGGCCATGAGCATGTTTATATTAAGTCTTGTTATTGCATTAAACTGTGTGGATCATGGTATTATATAATAAGTTCCAATTGAAATCTGAACAAGCAAATCGTAAAGTAAAAGTCCATAATTAGTCACGTTACGTAAATAAGCTACAAGCATACAACTACACAAACAATTTCGGGTTTAGGGCATGAGAATGTATAGCTCAGTTCAATGTAGCAAGTCAAGTGTCCATCAAAGGACTTGCTATGGATTAGGGTACTCGGGGTACAACCAAACTACCCAAATTATATCAACCTTTGACTGCCACCTCATGTTTTCCCAAAACTACCCAAATTGGTAGGGGCACAACCCAAACTACCCAAATTGTTTTCGTTAAAATTTAGGCTTCATGTGCAACGATATACTCCTCGGCTTCTGCCACCTGAAAAACTTGCCCACATCCCCTTTCCGAACACTGGGTGATGGCGTTGCCAAAACACCCAAACTACTCAAGGCCCCTTGCCGGAGGTGCCCCGGGTACCCTTATGATATAGATTTTAGAGTTCACTACTTGAAACAAAAATAAGTATGGAAGCATAAATAAATTATTTATGAATTATATTCTAGTGTCAAATATTAAGCTCACACATAATCAAGCAAAAGAAATCAAAGTGAACAGGAATTCATTCTAAGGTTCGCATTGATGGTTAATATGTTAAATTATGACCTCAAAATCAACTTGTTGGATTCACCTAGTCTGCGCTAACAGTGTCAAAGAGACGAGACGTTACAAGAAGTGTAAATCTCTTAATGCTATTTGGACATTAGGGTTTCAGACACACCAATGTAATTGGTCAGTTACCGAAAAAATATATTGAGGCTTGAAAACGCACAGAATTATACCATGATGAACTGAGAAGTGCCAAGGATATATTTTGGAAAAGTTTAGGAAACAAGCACCCTGGTTTTAACAGAAATTAGTTGCAAACAAATAAACAATGTAACTTGCGTTTTTCTAGTAGCAGTTATAGAATGGATTATAGGGTTTTTACTTTTCTTTGAAAAGTTTTCTGGAACCCATATTTGAACACGTTTTATGTTTTTTTGAGTTTTCCATGAAAACAGCCTCACTCCTGCAACAAAAAAACTCCTTGGTTTTGTAACTTTTTGGGACAGAGGGACCTAGTATGGCTACAATATTGTCAGTCAAGATTTTTTCTCATTTTGCATTCTCGTTTGTGTTAATTACCTTAATGGAGATGTGTGTATAGTTTCCTTACTTATCCTTTACATTTTCTTAAAATTTTTACTTATGTGATATCTCAAATTTCACAGGAAGCTAAAGACAGTCGATTATTTGGTCCTGTTTCCATGAATGACATAATTGGTAGAGTCTTGTATTGCTTGAGAACAGCAGTTGATCACGGCCCCATTCAGAATAGGTACATTCTTGAAGTAAATACAACATGATTGACTTATTTTGAATGCCTAAAAACTTTGAATAATGTATCGGAGGTGGAATTGGATATTATTATAACTTTTGTTTTTGCTGTATTTGCCAGTCAGTTCAGCATGCAGAAGGACTTGCCTGTATTGGAGGTGGAATTGGATGTTGATGAAATGGCCAAAAACCACAAAGCTTAGAAAGCATTTACAACCCAAAAATCCCTTCTCAAATATGTTTGTATGTACTCTGTTTCCACCAAACATTAATATGTTTTCCTCGAGAACTAAGAGTCAATAATTAAAGTTCGGATTTTTTCGAATCTTATGATCATCAAGTCAAGAGAAACATATTTGGGGAGAAGATGGTGTATTCTTATCATGTTCTTTATACTTTCTGACTTCTGTCCAATTTGCTGATAAGGGTTTCATTTGAGCAGTTGATAACCTTGCTTGGATATCTTATATTGATTGCCAGACTCTGGAAGAATTCTGTTCTTGTTTACTTACATGTGATGTCTAAACTCTAAACAATAGCTCATATGATTTGTCCTGTTGATCCTTTGCATTCAGTTTTATCAACAAAAACATTCGTACTTGAGCATGTTTCTAATCGAGTTGAGCTTGAGTCGAGTAAGCAATGGAATAGGTGTTTGAAGTTTTGGTTGAAACAGGCTCAGTGAGAACTTATCGCGGGTTGAGGTTGTGGCTATGAACTTTGACATGATGGATTTAATTGGCAACACAATTGGGTATCATTAATCAAACTGGTGTAAAAAAATTTATCTGTAGTGATGCAAATCGCAAATCAAGCCATCATAGAGCAATTTACACCCATCATCCACGTGTGTGCAGGTTTGAGTGCTTCACAACCTCTAGGGTTTCCACTTGTTTCTTATTGGTAAGGAAATAATACTCAAGAAAAACTCCCACTTATATGCCACTTAAAAGGCTTTTCCAATAAGTCAATAACATACAGGAGACAACTTTTATCTATTTTTCCTTTAAAGTTTTATATCAAATTCACTAAATTGAACATAAATATCGCATTTATCTTAATTTTATTTTGGACACACTCTAGTTTGTTGCAAAGTTCTCTTCATGATGTATACATATACATAAATAATTAATCATATTAACTCATATATAAATAAATTTTTGGTGTTTAAAATTGGTAAAAATATCAAAATTTTCATCATGTATTTCAATCAAACAATGTAGTAGTTATAACACTAGTTATATAGCCAAAGTTAAATAAAACCTTCCATAATAGTATAATTTGATAATCCTTAAATACGTTAGCATGACTTGAATTGATAGCTTAGTGATAATAGTTAACGATTCTTTAAAGAAAATAATAACTTTTGGTAATATTTAAATACATTGTCATCACTTGAGTTGATAACTCAATAATAATCGTTAACAACTCTTTAAAGAAATAAAAAATTTAGATCCTAGTATTAGATAAAATAAGAGCCAGCGTAATTCAGTGTAGTTGAATATAGGAGAAGAAAATCAAAATCTAAATCTTTTGCTGTCTTTCTTAGGTTGTTCCCATCGCGGCGCCCGTGGCCGGCCCGTGGCCAACGTGGACTCCGCCCGCCGCAAGGGCGGCGATGGGGGAGATGACGGGGAGGGCATCCATCCTTCCCCAAGGGCTGCTAAAAATGGTGGTGGTGGGCCCCACCTCTTTAACATTAATTTAAAAATATAAATAATTAAATTAAAATGTTTTTAATTAAAATGTTTTTAATTAAAATATTTAAAAATCTTTTAATTAATATAATAATTTAAATATAAAATTTTAATTAAAATGAGTTAATTAAATAAAAATATATATTGCTTTTTTACATTTACTAGTATTAAAGTAATTAGTTAGAGTTAATTAAATAATAATTTAAAATGAGTTAATTAAATAATAACTTAAGTATAATATTTTAATTTTTTAACATTTATAGTATTAAAATATTTTAAATACTTTTTTACATTCATAACGGCTACTTTATTTTTCATAATGGCAATTTTTTTTTGTTTTATTTCATAACGGCTAGTTTTTTTGTTTTATTCATAACGACTAGTTTTTTTGTTTTATTCATAACGGCTAGATTTTTTGTTTTATTCATAACGGCTAGTTTACCTATTATAAATATGTGGTCTTCACTTGAGAATTTTTCACAAATCACACTTCATCATCTTTCAAACATTGAAACTCTCTTCTAAACACGAATACTTTGAATCCAAAATTCTGAAAATGAGCATCAATGATGATAGAATACCCATGAATATTCCTCAAATGCTCACACAAGAATTTCAAAATCTTATTTCCGATGATATCGAAGAGCTTGCTAATCAATTGTTTGAGCTTGACCAAGAAAAAGAGGGAAGTTCTTCCCGACAACGTAAGAAGCGCAAAGAGATAGATAGAGGTCGTAAGGATGGAGACGCACGATTGTGGAATGATTACTTTGCTCCAGAGCCGGTGTACGATGAGAGTTTTTTCAGACGGCGGTTCAGGATGCGCATTGGTCTTTTTAATCGCATCGTTACAGATTTATCTGAACCAGGTAAATCAGAACACTGGAAATATTTTACACAAAGATATGATGCTGTAGGTAGAAAGGGTCTATCACCAAGACAAAAATGCACAAGTGCCATTCGTCAATTGGCATATGGCACAACAGCTGACCAATGTGATGAATACTTACGCATTGGTGAAAGTACTGCTATGAAATGTCTATAAAAGTTTTGCAGATCTATCGTGGAAATTTATTCATCTGTGTATTTAAGAAGACCAACCCAATATGACGTTGACCGGTTAGTAGCTGAACATGAAGCCCATCATGGGTTTCCTGGAATGCTTGGAAGCATTGATTGTATGCACTGGAGTTGGAGAAACTGTCCAACTGCATGGAAAGGTCAATATACTCGTGGTGATCATGGACATCCCACCATTATGCTAGAAGCGGTTGCATCACATGACCTTTGGATTTGGCATGCATTCTTTGGAGTAGCTGGATCAAACAACGATATCAATGTGCTTAATCAATCCCTAGTTTTTAATCAAATCTTAGAGGGAAATGCACCACAATGTAATTTTACAATGAATGGGCATAACTACACCACAGGATATTATCTTGCAGATGGTATTTATCCAGAATGGACAACACTTGTAAAGAGTTTTACATATCCACCGGAGAATAATCTGAAAATGAAGTGGTACAAAAGGCGTCAAGAGTCTGCAAGAAAGGATGTAGAAAGAGCCTTTGGTGTTCTTCAAGCTAGGTGGGCAATGATACGATCCCCAGCAAGATCCTCGAACTTACCGGTATTAGGTGATATAATGCATGCATGTATTATATTACATAATATGATTGTAGAAGATGAAGGATGTTCCATAACTAATTGGTCGTGTGAAGAGCAAGAACCAGAGCCAGAAAGTTACAAGAACGGGGCACCACCATCATTTCAAACACACCTACAGAGATTTAGAAACTTACGTAACCAAGACGCACACCATGCATTGCGGAACGATCTAACAGAACATCTGTGGGCAAATAGGGGGATTAGAGAGTAGTTTTATTATTGTTTATATATATTAATTTTGTATCATCGTTTTTATTTTATTGTTTTACGTTGTTGTTTTATTTTATTTAATTAAATATATTTACAATAATTTAAATATCTCTATTTAAAGTAAATTAATAAAGAAAATATGATGTGGAAAAATAAAGGTGTTTGTGGGAAGAATAGTGTTGGGGTAAAAAGTGTTTGTGGGAATGATGGATGAAAGTGAGTGAAAAGCTGATTAGGACTGTTTGTGGGAAGGATGAGTTGTAGCGTTGGGAACAGTCTTATTAAAAAGATAAACATAGGTACTAATTTCCAGTTTTACCCCTCAAGAAAGTACATATTACAGAAAAGGTCCTCCTTCCTGACCTCAAAATTGCAAAACCCCACACAGTCCCCCAAAAACCTTCACTCGACGATATGTTGCCGGCGTCTCACCTCATCTCTCACAGCGTCCCCGGTAAGTCTCCCTCATATTCTCAAAACTCTATCCATGAACTCATACTTTCACCCACAAAACAGTAGATTGCTTACACTTGTTCGCCCCTTTTCTTTATCCATGTAATTCACCATTTCACTAGGCCTTAAACCTCTTTTCTTCACCAAATCCTTATCCTTTTTCTATAATTTTTGGTTTTTGAATGTTTGGGGAGTTGTTCCTTTCTGGGTTTTCAAAATGAGTTGCTCTTGTTTATGGTTTTACTGTGGCTACGTGTTCGAACACCATCCGTTCGACGAAATGTCTGAATGGGTGCACAAGTTGAAATTGGGGTTAATTTCAACAACCGGTGATGTCTTTTCTTGCGTGTTTTGTTTGCTTCAGTGCAAGATTCTGAAACCCCCAATCTGAAAGGTTACGCTCTGATTGTTAGATATCACCCAGATACCAAAACCATGAATTTTCAGTCTGTAGCATTTCTGATGGGTGAAAGTGTAAAACAGTCATCATCTTGTGTATTAGTTTTCTCAAAAGGTATAGAATTTGACAATTTGGAGTAATTTTGAAGGTGGAAACTTTTTGCTGAACTATGATGCATCTCTCGTAGTATGTTCTGGTTTTTTTTTTTAAATCTTTTTTATTATCAGAGCTAGTAACACGTAATGCGTAGCGATTTGTTCTTCTGCACCTCTTTTATGGAGTATGCATTCAGCAAGCAATATTGTTTCAGTATGTATGTTTTTTTAATACACACCCTTTTTGGGATAAACTTTAACTGATGTATACCCATTTAGCTATTTGATTAAGTTATCACATCTGTAAAAGATAGAGACTAAGCCTCTTGTTGTCTTGCCCTATCGTCAACATGATTGAAATTTGATGGGTGACTCTTAGGGAACTTAGTTTATATGGATTCAGATATATGTGCTTGTCCATTGAAATACACCTTTTTTCTGACTACACGAGCTCACGTTGTTGATTCTAGGGTATATAAGCGTGAAGAACAAAATGTGCTAAAACTTGCTAAATATCAATGTGAACGTATGCTTGCTAATGTCTCTAATTCTGTCTCCCCTAAGTGCAACATACCCATTAACTTGCAACCATATATTCCTATTAGTATGAACTACATCCGCACAATATAATGACAACACAAATTCAGAATTTCCATGAATATATTGACTATCCCCTAAAGTAGTGGCAGATCCAGGATTACATATCAGGATATATAGTTGTTACAAACTTTTGTCTGTGAATGTACTATATAGCAGTTTTATGTTTTCTACGCCACCTAAATCTTTCTGCAGCGTGTGCGTGCACACAGATCCATCCCTGTTCTATAAGTTGAATTGTTAATCAAATTTCTTCTCCCCATGCAAGACAAATTGAGTAATTGCTTCTTATTTTTTTGTTTTCGTCAGGTCATGGAACCTCAGATGGCAGGTGCCTAAGGGCATCCACCGTATCACCATGTTCCTTTTGTAACAACTATAGAAGGTTCCCACAAGTCAAAATTACACATTCTGGAATTTTGACATGTGGTTCAGGGGGTACCATGTCTTTTACTTGTAATGCAAATTCTAGCGGTCAAAGAAGAAACCCGGATTTTTCAAGACAGAATAGACCAGGGTTTTCAAGAAACAAGAATAGAAATAATGAAGACCGAGATGCCATTGATGGTTTTGAAGATTCTGAAGTGTTCTCTTCAAAAAATGGTCAGTCTTTTCTTTCTGGTTCTCCCCCAAAGTTCCAATCTACTGCTACTCCCGGGCCTCGGGAGAGAGAAATTGTTGAAATTTTCAGAAAGGTTCAGGCCCAGCTAAGAGAACGGGCCGCACAAAAAGAAGAGAAGAAGGTCGAAGATTCACAAGGACACAACAAACAGAATGAAACCGTGGATTCTCTTCTAAAACTCTTGAGAAGACACTCGGTTCAACATGGAAAAAGCACAACTAATAGCAGAAACAATAAAGATTTCATGTTAGACAACCAACCCGAGCAGACCAGTTCATTTATAGAAGATAAAAGTCAAAAGGACGTGAATAGCCAGGTCAAACACGAGGTCCAAACTACTGAAGCCCGATCTACGAGACCTGTGTCAAATTTCCAAAAGAGGTCTCCAGTTTCTAGTTTCAAATACAATCCGGTTTTGACCGGTGAAGAGTCTTTCACCACTGGACCATTAAAAAGGAAAGAAGCAAGTCATGAGCCTGAGTCAACACCTGAGGTCAAAAACAAGAATGGGTCTGAGCCAGAAGCTGAAAGCGAAGCCTTTGTTGAGTTTGACGAAAGTTCAGATGAGAGTTCCGATGATGACGTTGAAGAGGTTGCTGATGAGATTGATGATTCGGAAGAAGCAGACGCGATTGAAGACAAGGATCTGAGCAGCATGAAGTTGGTCGAGTTAAGAGCATTGGCTAAATCGAGAGGCATAAAGGGGTTGTCGAGACTGAAAAAAGCCGAGTTATTGGAGTTGCTGACTAGTTGAGAGGTTAAAATTTATGACCCTTTTCGTTATAATGCACCGTAGAATTCGAGTTGTTCTTTGATGTCTTCTATCTTTATAAATTTATGTGATATCACTATCTTTATGGTATGTATACTGAGTTGGGGTTTGAAAAACTTGATAATTTTGAGTTAATTACCATGGATGTGCCAATAATTTAAGAACTATATATCCACTAAAACCTAAACTAATTAACAGGCCCAAGTACAAATAACTGACTAGTGACTACAAGACTCGATAACCCACTGTTATGTATACCCAAAAGGACCTTACTTTAGCTTTTGTTTTGTGAAGAAAATAATGCATCCTCAACCATAGATATCGGAAAAGAAAGGTTTGGAAACGGAAGCGGCGACATGACCCGACCCTGTTGCAAAATCGTGTTATGTATCACCTTCAGAGCACTGCATAAAATTGCATTATACGATTCTCATTGTTCTCAACATATTTTTTGTTTGGAATAACGCCTCTTTACAGACATATACAAACACAAATTATGGCATAGAACATATATATTCTAAAATATCGCCCCTTAGAAATCAAAAGAAATGGATTAAATGATAAAACCTATTTGAATATTTCACGACTTCACTCCAAAAACGTTTTTAGGGTGAAAAATCCTTCAAAAAAGTGGGCATGTATGTTCCTCGATTGAAAAACCCTATGGGGTAGATATAGGGGTGTTCAAAAAATTCGATATCCGAAACTATCCGAAATCCGATCCGTATCCGAATACGAATAAATCGATCCGATCTTTATTCGGATATTCGGATCGGATCTCATCCGAATCCGAATTCCTTATTCGGATTTCGGATTTCACAATTTTTTTATTCGGATTATTCGGATATCCGAATAATCCGAATAAGACTTCAACTATATTTTTAGTCCAATACTCATTACTCAACTATCTATCATGTTTTCAACTCAATACACAAAAAAATTTACACATTCTAGTCATAATCGTTAAATAATTTTGTAATAATCGACCGTCGTTCTAAATTAGAGATTCTAATCTTCGGGTTCCATATAATTATCTATTATGTTTTAGTTTTGAATTTGCGTACAAGTCAATATTTTCTTAGTTTTATATATTTTATTGTGATTTCCAACTTATAAAATATTAAAAATAAAAATTTAGCAAAAAAAAAAACAACAAACAAAAAAATAGAAAAAAAATTTTATTTGGTTTATTCAGATAAATTCGGATTATTCGGATATATCCGAATCTGATCCGAATTGAATTTGGATAGATTCGGATCGGATAGAAAAATCCTTATTCGGATAGGGTCCTGAAATTTTCAAATCCGAATATCCGTTATCCGATCCGATGAACACCCCTATGTAGATATGTTGTTGGCACATGATCCATCTGGACGACACAATTTTACTTAAACATAAGAGAAGGGGGGGGGGGGGGGTTAGCTAGCTTTACGTAAATTAAACATAATAATAATACACCTATACCGACAACATGCCATCGGTATAGATTAATCCCAAATTTTGTTTTCAGCACATCAGACTATACAATTTTCTTTAAGAAAAATAGGATAGATTGTCCCGACAACATATCATCACAATATATTTTCCCAATGGCGCTATATTTCCCTCCATATACCATCAAACCCTATAGCGATGACAATAAGTTTTAACTAGTTAAAAATCTTGGAGAACCAATAACGAAGACATGTCATCATGACTCTAGGGTCCTTTATCTTGATGAGTGATGACTATTGTTGTCGCTATAGACGTCGTCCCTATAAGATGATTTTCTTGTAGTGACATGTAATTATTTTATCATTCAAATCAGCCAAAGAACTTTGTCACATTATATCATATCCAATTAGAGTGTCAGTCATGTTATGTGTTGACGGGTTTTGGGTTGGGATTGGATCAAAAAACCCATATATGTAACTCATATTTATTCATGTAAATGAAGCACACAAAATCATTTGTTTTAATATGTATCAAAATTAATAAATATTGTTAACTAAATATACGTTGTAACACGTATAAAATAATTAGGGTTGGGCAACAGATGTAAACATATGTAGTTTTTTAATCTAATATAAAGAAAAGTGCAAACCAGATATAATTCAAACACATGCAGTTAACTAAATAAAATTTTAATTATGTATCAAGATAAGTATTTCCTTCTAGTTTTATGTTATTAGCTGATCCAAAATAATGTATCAAAATATAAGTGGGCCGGTTGGGTCAAAATATCAATCAACATATATATTTTATAATTTAATATGTTATATAATTATGTCATATTGTTTGTACATCATGTATGACCTAGCTAGCTATAAGCTAGTACCAAAAAAATAATATAATTTGTTTAAAAGTTAGAAAAGTGTTACAAGGTTCCCGACCAACCAATGTGATATTGCGAAGGTTGATAATATGACTAAGAAAAAAATAGTAACCTTGGTCGACGATGTAAATGCTTCAAAGCAGTAGGCGTAATAATCTACATGTAGCCTTTGTCCTTTTGTACCTAAATAAATATGTGTCAACCTTCGTACAAGACTTCAGACTTTTTGACCCTTAGAATTTCTACCATTAACTTATAAAAATTGATTGATAAGTATAAAATATGCCTTTAAAAGTAGGTTTAATAGATTTAAATATTTTTAACTATTGAGAATTGATCGTTGTCACCCCTAAGTATCATTTTGGCGAATATAACTCTCAAGTAAATACTTCGGTGTTTGTATCACTCGCCGTTTGTTAGTAAACCTAACGACATTAACTATCTGATGATGTGGCACGCATACGTGTACATCATCAAATCGTGTATTTTGTATGTACATCATCAGATGCGTGTATTTTGTATGTATATAACAAACGGCGGGTGATACAGACACCGAAATTTTTATTTGGGAGTTATATTCGCCAAAATGATAATTGAGGGTAACAACGGCCAATTCCCAATAATTGAAAGTATTTAAATCCATTAAGCGTTAAAAGTACGGTTAAGAGTTAGTCGTTTAATTGGTTAGCCTCAAACTCAACCTAATAAGAAGATTAACAAGAGAAGTAATAAAAATACATATGTTAATTAATTATGTTAATTTTTTATTTTAGGGTAATTGGTTAGAGTGATTTGATAATATTGATCAACATAAATAGATCCATCAACTTCTACCATTACTGTCACTAAAATACATTCTTTTTTCTTTAACAGAAACTTGACCTAAAGATAAACATTCATCTTTTTTCTTTGTAGGAACATAAACTTGACCTAAAATACATTCTTTTTTCCTTCAAACACAACCCATATGAATAGGGTATCAATTTTACATCATTTGCTCGATCCAAAATGACACATACATGAGTCTATATAGATCACATGTTGTACGAGTCAATCGGAATCTTGTCAACCAAGAAATTCACGAATCCAAACCTTCTTTCATTTTTAGAAGATTTACCGGTAATAAACATATAACAAACCTTTCCCATTCCTCATACCTCTTCCAACTGTCTAGTTCAATGATCGAAGGATGAAATTTTATATTAAATATCAATAGAGATACATTTTGTAAACTACTAAACTCTGAAAATTATGGTTTATCCCCTAATATTGTTCCTAGTATTTCCATTCATCATGTCCATATCCTTTGATCTTGTACGTGTCTACTTCTACGCTTCACTGGACGATATACTTCCAAAAACCCATTGCCAATCCTCCGGTTATATATGAGGATGTTCAAAGTATGTTAGTGAATTCTTTCCGAGAATTAGAAGAGTACGGAACTAGTTGAACTCATTGTAATGAGTTACACCAACACTTTTGTATAAACGACTTCTTTAGAAAAGCTCATATATGTTGGTATATATAAAATATCAAAAGAATGTACATATCGATATTTAAGGCATTACGTACAATTTGGCATTCGAGTTTTAATTCAAGAGATTTAGGCGTGCCTTGTAGCACACATAAACTTAAACCATAGAAGTGACTGATTTAAGGATATTTATTTGTTAACATTTCATCAATCGTTCATACCATCCTTAGTGCTGAGACCTAAGTGTCTCTACATGTCACATTAGTCGTCTCAACAAACGTTTAATTAACTCTTGGATTTCTATTTTAAACGGGCGTGTAACCATGTTAAACAAGCTTGTAACTTTTTAATATATATACCTCTTTTAAAGTCCGTACGTGTACCATTAAACCTATATGTGGTGCTTGTACAAGATACCATGAATTTAGCTAAAAATAACATATATATAGTATAAGACACCACCTACCAAAGAGACTGACGACTATATCAGTCAACAAATAAAGTTAAAACCGTGCAAAACAAAGAAATAAACAAATAAAAAAGTTAAAGTAAGACTACAGTTATCACAAGTAACTTTTTCCCTCTTATAGGAATCTCAGTTTCAATTCACTCTCACTCTTCTTGTGATTAAAAAGGAAACCCTAGCATAACATTTAAACATATATGATATACCCACAAAAAGAAACACCAAAAAAACCAAACATCATGTCTTAAATAACATCCCAAAAGAATTACAATCTCCATTTTTAGAAACCCCAACATCATATCATATATACACCCTTAGCTTTTTTAAGACCAAAAACCCTAAGTTTCAATGGATCCACACTCCCAAAGCAATAATAAAAGTCATGATCACCAAGATTTCAGCAGCTTGACCACCGTTACATCTGGCGGTTCCTCGAGTTCTCCGGCGGTGGCGCAATCCACCCCGAGCCGCTACGAGAGCCAGAAACGCCGCGACTGGAACACCTTTTGTCAGTACCTAAAGAACCACCATCCACCACTCTTTGTGTCACAATGCAGTGGTGCAAATGTGATTGAATTCCTTTGTTACCTAGACCAGTTTGGAAAGACTAAGGTTCACACCTTAATGTGTCCGTTTTACGGACACCCGGATCCGCCTGCCCCATGTCCTTGTCCACTGAGACAAGCGTGGGGCAGTTTGGATGCACTGATAGGGCGGCTTAGAGCCGCCTATGAAGAGAATGGTGGGGATCCCGAGGCGAACCCTTTCGGAGCACGAGCGGTGAAGCTTTACCTTCGCGAGATACGCGATATGCAATCGAAAGCGAGAGGGATCAGCTATGAAAAGAAGAAACGAAAACGATTGGCGCCACAACAAGATGATAATATATGAGTTCAAGAAACTATTAATGATGCAAATGATTATCATATTGATCTTGGTATGGACTAATCTTTCCTTTGTTTTTTTTTTTTTTATTGTTTATGCATGGATGATCTTGTTATCTTTGATTTTATGTTGAATTAACAAGACTCAATTAAGGGTACTATATATATAAGCATGTTCTTGTTTTAGGATTATTGCTAATTTTGGTTTTCAATTGGGTGTGATCAGTATATTTATATGAAGAATGTAGAGTACTATGAAGGATTCATGTTGTTACTTTGATCTGCTAGTTAATTAAGTCTGATTCACTATTAATAGTTTTTTTGGTTGACATAAGTTGACCCTAGCAACATTTTATGTTAAATATATATGCTATTAATGGCCAAACATCCTCCCTTAATATTAGTTTTAAGAACATATCTATATATAATTAAGTTGTTCTCAACACCTTAAGTTAGTGAGCGGTTTAACAAAATAATATGATCATATCATGGTAGCACAACAACAACTTCAATGCATTAATTACATGTTTTACCAAAACAAATATATAGATGGCTCTGCAATCGTTAATCATCATTAGCTGTTTAAAAAAATCATTAATATTAATGGAAGAAGACTCAACTCATAAACCCTTTACCGTCATGGGTCATAAATTCCTTGTGATAAGATGATACCATTTGGGTACCGAGGGTTGTGCGAATTCAAACAACCCCATTTAAGTACCAAAATGTTATGCCTCGTTCATCATTTTATGTCAGATGACGTCATGACTAGCTCCGTGCCATCTCATTTTGTTTAGCTAAACAAGTTATATATGTTACACTAGTTTAATTATATATATAACGAACTCGATGTGTTTGGATCACTTCAATGGATTAAGGAAAAATGCTTCATATTGACAACATCTCTCCTTCTATTCTCAATATGTCTTTAAATGAGTTTGAAGTTGTAAACAAACTTCATGACTTGAATACACATAGATATATGAAGGAAAAAATATCGATTCGATGCAAAATAAACTTGTGTTTTACTGAATTTTAATCGTATGCAAAACTAACGTTTAACAAATAAATTTAAGGCGATAAATATTTCTTGACGGCTTTTAATGGAATAAAGTGAGATGGATCATAGTAGATTCTTGAAGATGTTGTCGCATAATTAAGTCCTGATTAATTATATGAGTAAAATTGATCTAACATAGTTATTGCGATATGTAACAATTGCAACATGTACGGTTTTGTAATAAACCCATAGAGTTACAATTATTTGAAAACTTATAAATATATTAAGAATTACTATAACCAATGTTATTAGTTCGTATTTTTAAAATTTTATAACTTTAGCACACCTTTGTGTATGTTTATATACATTAATAACCATCAAATTAAGTAACATAAAAAATCATAAAAGTAATGTTTTCATACGTTTTAATTTTTTTGTTTAAATATTATAACCTATATATGATTTACGAATGTGTATATTAAAATTTTGTTCATTATTTTCATTTTTAAATTTCAAGAGATGAGATAAAAGATGATTTTTTATCATTAATTATTGTATAAAACGTAAAGAAATTACATGTTAATAAGAATTGTAAGAGTTTGAACTAAATTATTTTAACAATAATCCCATGTTATTTTTGGTTAGTTAATATGAAAGCTTTTAGCATTCCCAGAAAATATTGCTTTTAAAGAACGTACGAATGTACAGATTTCACTTCAACAAAAATCAAAATGACTGTTTGGGAACAGTCTAACTTGTTTCCATTTATTACTACCTAACTTTATGAATATTTTTGGCAAAAATAAATAAATAAAGGGTCCTAAAAAGGAGACATTCATTAGAATAAATTATCGAAATCCGCTTATACGTCGCGTATAAGGTCAAAAACACTAAAAATAAGGAAAATTCAAGGGGCTGTCAGAGAGCTATACGCCTCATATAGTCCTATACAACCCCGCTATACGACACATATAGGGCTATACGATGCGTATAGCAAATTTCGACACTGACTACGAGATGCGTATAGCAAATTTCGACACTGACTACGAGGAAAAATTCAGGGGGCTGTCAGAGGGGTTATACTATACGACCCCCAATACGACACGTATGGGGTTATACGATCCGTATAGAATTTTGGGGGTGTTGATTTAAAATATTGAGGTATCCAGATAACCAAACTTTAAATAAAATGGAAAATTACTATAGCTACACTTATAGTAAAAATAATACTTAATATAAAAAGTTTAAAAAGTATTGTTCGTTTAACACATGTGTACTTTTATGTTTTAAATAGAATGACATTTTGATCATTGTGTTATATACGTTAGCTCATTGTGTCTTATACGTTAATTATGTAATACATTTCACATCATTGTGTTTTATTTTTATAACATTTTGTGTTATTTTTGTCATTGTTTCTATATATTATATTAACTTGTTATCTATTATTATGTTTTACAATTAAAAGTATACAATTTTATACTTTCACTTATGTGTTTTTCAAAACTAATAGTGTTGAAAATAACAAAATGTGTTTTTTTGTCATTGTTTTTTATAGATTATATAAACTTCTTGCTATCTATCGTTATATTTTACAATTAAAAGTACACAATTATGTTATTTCACCATTATATCTTTTAAAACTTATAGTGTACAAGATAACACAATGACAATAAAAAAAACAATGAGGCGTTTTTGTTATTTTGTCCTTACTTTTAATGTTTAGATTAATTAATTGTTAATTTATTATTATGTTTTACATATTAGAAATACACAACAATGTTATTCCATCATTATATATTATTAAAGTTTATTATTTTAGATAAATACAATAGTATTCTAAAAAAATAACAAACAAAAAGACACAATGAAATATGCAAAATACATAATAACGAGATATGAGCTTCAAAACATAAAAGAGTTTATTAACTTTTTGTATTACTATATTGTACACGTTTTAAAGATAAAAAAAGTTCGTTTTTATGATATAACTTTATAAAAAAATAGTATCATACATAAAAGTTATGAATATTTAAAAAAAAATGAAGGAACTTGCAAAAAGTTAATAAAAATGGCTCTTTTTTAAATAACTCTTTAACTAACTTTTTCATACAATTTAATCTCAACCATTGATTAAGAATTGATAATTAAGATTACTTTTTATATTTTTGTAGTTTTTACATTTATTTTTCTTTACTTTATTATACATTTTTGTCTATTTTATTTTGTCCAAATTCATATACATAAGAATATATAAAAAATAGAACAGTTAACAAGAACGTATATGCAATTAATAGACTACTTTTATTAAAAGAAAATACTTTATACATCTAGAACTACATTTTCAAAATTGGTATGCATGTGCTAGAATTTCTACTTGTATCTTTGTACTACCTAGGTTTTGTTTTCAATAGTTTAATGAAAATAATGTAACCATGGTTACATGTCGTGTTTTGCACCTAATTTATCAATTTTTCATGAGGATTGAACACTTGTAGTTAAACTTGTTTGTGTTAAAACATTCACAACCCGTTCCTTAAATTTATGTGTCACTTCACTCTATTTAATTTTATAAACAAAATAATCCAATGTTTCTCTATACCAACATCGTCCTATGTTTTGAAGGAGGTGACCAACGGCAACTAGTGCACTCGATGGTAGATATTTTGCAAAAAAAATAAAAGGACACAACAAAATGATCATAAGCAAATGATTGAATTAAAAAAAATCCATCTGGGTATTTTTATTTAACAAAATGCTGCCAGATCTTACACAAAAGATAACTTATAATTAGCACCAAGTCAACATTTGCGTGACACATTATTGTTTCAACTCCTAATGATATTAACGACGATATGGTTTTGTATAATGTATTATTTAGATATCCTCTTCCTCTCTATCAATCTATTTATCTATCTCTCTCTATATATATATAAAGAGAGAATGAGAAGGAGAATGTGGTCCAATAACACAAATATGTGTTCAAGTAACCATAATACATTTATCGAATAAAGTAAATATCTTATTAGTTAATCAATTTATGACATTTTTTAAATAAAAGTAATACAAATAATAAGAGCATGATATCTTCTTCTTTTTTTTTTTAACAAAAAACACTACATAACCCCTAAATTACACAAACTATTATATGTTAAGTTTAAGTATGAGTCTATTTTAAAAAGGATTCTACTATTATCACTTGACTACAACCAAATAACGATATCTATTTGAATGTTTGTATCTTTGTATTCCATTGGTTGATTTTAGCAATATTGTGTGCTATATTTAACTGGCGTTTTTTTTTCAAACTACACAAATAAGATGAAGGTTTTGCTAAACGTACTCTACTTAAATTTTTATTGTAGTTTGCAAAACAATAAATCAAGTGAATTGTTTTAAGTTTTAATGTGAAAAGATAAATATAAATTTAACTTCTATCTTAAAATACGTTCACTTTAATTTATGATTTTATAGATGAAATAAAAATTTTAAGAGCAACTTTGACCAACACAAGTTAAATCATGCTACAGAAAGGTCATGGGTTTAAGGATACAAATGTATATTACATAATGTCCCTCTTAAAAGATGAAGGTTTCGTTAGATTCATAAAATTCTCTAGAATTAGAATTAACAATCTTTTTATCTAAAATATTATTTGGTTGCTCAACAAAAACTTAGAAAGTATTGAAATTAAAAAAATTTCATACATTTATTGAAATTTATTTTTATTTTTCTTACTCATGTAATGTTCAACAATCCAATAAAACGTTCAAAATAAAATTTTTAATTTCACCTAAAAATTTATCAAGCAAACACCTAATCAATTTGGAAAATTGGATTCATTAATCCAAATTATTACTTTGGTCAATATTAATCCAACTAACAATTATATCAGTATTAATCCTAAATTTTGAGTTTGTTATTAAAAATAGTTACTGTCTAACTGTTCGTTAACTTCATAGTTTTTTATAACATATCACGTGAAGTGGCTCATGACATGACGTATAACATTGTTACAATTTGAAATGTAAATGTATTACTCAATTATTTATATAAAATATTATCCCTTAAATTATATAATGTAACTCTTTGTCACCAGTCGATAGGTTGGAGACAGAGACACGTGTCATCATTCTAGCATATATATCAAATAACACGTGTTATTATTCTAGCATATAAAAAAAATCATTTTCCCGCATCTCTCTCAAAATAAATACGAAAATTATAAAAACAATCAACTTGACTTTTCTTTTTTTTTTTTAAAAAAATGTTAAAACAAACATGTTAATAATTTATTTGTGTTTGTTGTCTCTCTCATATTAAATGATAAGTATTTTAAATAAGTAAACTAAACTATACATATAAATTATAAATATCCTTATTTTAATAATTTATTAATACATACTAACTTATATGATTTTAGACATATTTTATTTTTAAATATAGATTAATAATTTCTAATTTCATTATTGTTATAACTTTTAAATATTCATTATATTTTTATTTCACCAATAGCTAATAATATCTAGAAAATAAAAAATCATACAACTAAATTTTTGACATGTGGCTCTAACCTAGTAGAATGATAATACAAAAAAAAAAACTTTCTCTAAAAGGAAACTAGAAGAAAGTTGCAAAAGAAATTACATTAGCATACCCCCAAATCAAACTTACGCCACTCCTAACCCTAAAAGATTTAAATTTGTTGTAAACAATAGCGTTGATTTATAAGTAAATTTAGAAGGGTTAGGATATTTAGACACCTAAAATTTTTAAATTAACATCTCAAATTTTTATACGGTCGTATAGCACCATTACGCGTCGTATAGGTGGGTTGTATAGCCCTATACGGGGCGTATAACCCCTCTGACAACCCCCTAAATTTTTGCTCGTAGTCGGTATCGAAATTTACTATACGCGTTGTATCGCCCTATATGTGTAGTATAGAGGATTGTATAGGGATATATGGGGCGTATAACCTGACAACTCAACTGAATTTTTCTCCTTTTCAGTGTATTCGATTTTATATGCTGTGTACGACGTCATACGAAACGTATAAATGAAATGTCGATTTATAAAATGGGTTTTCCTTATATTAGAACCTTTTAGAATCTTCATATCTTCATCGTTAAAAGAATTAAATCATATTTTATTTGTCTCGTGTCAAAGTAAATGATATATCTAATCAAATCAGGTTCCCACCGTACTTACTGTCACGTGTGCTGTCTCACCAAGGGCCTATTGGTCCTCCCAAACAATTACTTTTAGAAAATTTTACCTTCTATTATTGGTTTTACTAAATTTTAAAAAATATCAAAGGTACACATTTGATGTATTATTCTCATTTCTTTATTTCTATTTGTAGCTCTCACACACCTTTTTATAAGATATAGACATAACTAGTATTAAGCCAATCACGTTGTAACGTAGGGTGTATAACTATGTCAAATAGTATCAATAACACATGACCGTCAGTGATCACCAATACCGAAAACGCTCGTATTAAAAAAATAACAAAGGGGAAAAGATAAAAACAAACAAAAAGTAAGCGTAAAAGCGTTGAACAACACATGCGAAACATATAAAAAATAGAAAACAATAAGTAAGTCGATCTAGGACCAATGCGTTGCGACGAGACCGTTAAACGAGGGGAACAAAATCGTAAAAACGTTGAATCACACACGCACGTTGCTGCGTGTTAACTCGAAAAATTTAGACTGAAACGTAAGACGGAAAATTTGTAAAATATGAAAAGTATAGGGGGCCAAAGTTGAAAGTAAAAAATATTAGAGGTAAATTGCAAAAGATGTAAAAGTAATTACTTAAAATAAAAAAGTTTAATATTATTTAAAAAAAGATGAATAGAACCCAATAGCGCATATTGTACAACCCATAATATATAAAAAAGTTGATAATTAGTATTATATATAATTCTAAAGATGCTAAACATGTCATGTTCTTGGGTCCGACCTGACATGAACCCGAAAATTTTACACGGGCCCAAACACGAAAATTGTATCAGAAGTGTCAACCCGTACATGACAAGAAGATTTACGGGTTAACACGAACACAACCCGATTGACCCGAATTTATTAACTTTTAAATTTTTTTCATTATTAATACGTTAAACTTACTATTTTACAACAAAAAAAATACTAACTAATATGAAACAATTATATTTTAGTGATTAAATCTTATGTCAATTTCTATTTTAAATTCTCAAATTTTGAAAGTAAAAATTTAATTAATAACACAAAATATATACAAAAAGATAAAATAAATAAAAAAATTGCTAAATGGTCATGGATTCGCCCCAAACCTAACCTATTTAGCTAAATGGGTTCATGGATTTGTCCCAAATCCGTATAACAAACCCAAACCCGCAAATTTCTTGTAAGATTTCAATCGTGTTTATGGGTCGTGTTAGATTTTCACACCCCAATATAATTCCCTCTAACCAGCCCATCCTCCATTATGTCTCCACCTTAGAACGGGCATCCCGACCACAAAACAGGTTCGTTCAGAACCCACGATGAGCAGTTCTAAAACTACGTGTCTAAATGGGTCGTTATGAAGGTTCGGTGAACTTACGATGGTTCGGACGACCATAAACATGTTTGAACAAACTTACGAAAGTTCGGACAAACATAAATAGGTCCTTCAATTGGTAACAACCCTATTTAGATACGTGTATTCATCCGAGCCGCTCATCTTAAATACAAATGGTCTTGTTTTATGGTCGGAGACGACTTTGTTGGGTGAAGATATTTTTAAAATTTTCTAGGTCAAATGGATTATTTTGCAAGGAAAAATATGATCAAAGACGTTTTCAGAATTTTCTTAATTTTAAAGGTTTATGACCGGCTGGACACACCTTAACATAGCACGGAGTTACAAATGAAATACTTTGAAAAAGCATCCACCTATAAATATGGTTTAAAGTCTATCAACAAAATTCATATTTATAACGTTTTAATTACTTAGTTTGGGATGTTGTTGATATTAATCTAATCAAATCATTTAAACTAATTGAGATTTACTTAATATCAAATGAAAATCTGGTTAAACATCAATATAAGCTATGCGATATGGCTTGCATGCTCGCTCAAGACTAATCAAATTTTCGGCACCAAGAAACCTTGAGGGTTCAAGTGGGTAGCGCTCCACGATAGGCGAAAATTAGTTTTCATACTCGAAATTCTCTTAGGTTGCTCCTAATCTGCCCGATTGATTGATCCTTGGTAACGACAACTATACATTGTGCTATTAAGTAAGTTACTACTTACAATGAGTCGATCAGCAAAACTAACCAAATTACAATTGATGGTTTCCGTTGATGGTATATGAATTAACCATCAACTATTTTAACAACAAAACACATTATTTCACATGAAATTGTGTTATTTAAACTAGACATTGTTATGGTTCCTCAACTATAAGAAGAAAGTCATTGGCATATTTCTTGTACAAAGTTATAAAACATATATATATATATATATATATATATATATATATATATATATATATATATATATATATATATATATATATATATATATATATATATATACATTCTCGTTCTTTATTATATATTTTTCAATATCAAATCAAGATTTCGCAAGAACCATTGAAATACATTAAGACTGTGATTAAACATGATTAAATTACGAACCAGGAAACTTACAAATAATTCTTCCAAATCATTGATGATACCAATAGAACTGAAGCATCGATCACTACAAGATTGTGGAATTTTTTCACACTATGAATCAAATAATAACTTGTAATGCATCAATGTATTTATGAAATGTTTTGAGTTTAAATTAACGACTTAATTAAGATATCATTTTACGGACACTAAGTCACTAAAATCTTTTAACAAAACTCAAACCCACCTCAACTCCTATAACTAATTTAAAACGTTTAGCTTGACATAAAGCTCAAAGCCATTATTATGAATGGATAAACTCTCATCCAAATCCACCCCAAGTACCTTAAACTAAATGCGTGTTTATTCCGGCGAGCGCCAGTGAAGAACACAAGGAAAGCAGGAGCTCGGGCATTGAGATATTCCATCAAACAAAAGGAGGCAGACTTGAAATAAGGCCGACCACATAAGGGGAGAATATATGATAGAAATCATAATGTAAAATCGACATGCAAACATATCCACGAGCTCCTTACTCCTATTACCATAACTAACCCACCTTTTGACTTTGATCAACTTATAGTAGTAGATGTCATGGGTAGTTGTTAGTTATTTCCATTTTGAATTCTCTGTAAAAACAATGGCAACTCAAAAATGAGATCGCAGAGAATTGTAGTGAAAACTTTTTGTTAGTCTCCTGCAAAGTGAGTTCTACTTATGTGTCCTAGCTAACCCGTATGCCAATCGAGTGGTGATCAAAAGATCACTGGGTGGTGTGACTTTAGCTGGAATGCAAGACCGTCACCCAACACTTGGTGTGGTGGTGTGTATGTATCCTTGTTAGCCGTTGTCCCTCCCGAATACTAACGAAACCCACGTAGTTCAGTGTTGCCTCAATACTTTTTATATCAATTTCACTTTAAAATTTATAGAAGTTACAACATATATATGCCAGAATCGTCTATATGTATTTGTAAGTAAGTGTCCAAGTGATTTGCACAAAATTACATATACAAAAATTTTAAATTTTAGGGATAACTTTATTCCCGTCATTATAAAGTTTGAAATTCATATATATATGCCAGAAACATCTATATGTATCTAAAGTTCAAAACCTATAATTTAAGCTTTCTAACTTTTTAAATGTTATATTTAAACACAGATTGCATCAAAATATACCTTTGATCTGATTTGAATCTAAATCATATTCATACAGCAAAGATACAACGCCATCTAATCAAAGTTTTATTAACTTTGATTAGATAACTTTGATTAGATCACATTACCTATTTTGGATCCACCTTTCCTTCTAGAGTGTTGATTAGAAGATTCAATTCACCAATGTCATATCGAAAGAGGAAGAACCTGGAACTCCATGGGCACAGGCATATCTGCTTTGAATGTTCAAGACACGAGTATTTGTCAGGTGAACATGGACAGCCGGCAGCAGAGAGGTACAAGTCATAGAAGCATATGATGCATTCCTTTTTTACTGAACAACCAAAATCTTCGTCCATTTTGCGTGACTGTGAAGCATTGCATAAGAATTCCCTCTTGAAGCTTTCTTGCCTGACACGGGACTGTTACATAGAAACAAACATTAACAAGTGTAAGGTTGATTTGGATTATGTTATTCTCAAACGGGTCAGCGGGTCAAACGAGAAAATCAGCTTATAGGGAAACGGGTCAAACTGATTAACCTTAAGGGCTCTTGTCAGCCAACCATCTTTTCCACACGCATTATGCCACCCTTGCATTCGAAAGTCCCATGATGATTTGGCAGCATGTCTGACACCTTCCATTAATAGTCTGTCATAGGAGATTGTTGTCTTTCTATGTACCTCACTGTAAATTTCTACTGTCAGCTGTCCATGTGGCAACCAATCAAGGGGTGCAAGGTTGACTTTCTCGGATATACTGAAACCAGTATCAAATCCTGAATAATATGCGCCGGGAAAGATAAGGACAAACTGTTTTGGATGTTGAACACAACGGTAGACAGGTATACCCTCAGATTTCAGGGTAGAGGGCGAAAGTTGGGTAACCTGTAGAAGTTGATGGAAACTCATCTGAGTTAATATAATATATCATGGAATATTTTTTATCTAATCCTTGTATTTATATCTCCATATCATGAAAATTGATACTTCTAATTGAGCAGATTATGAAAAGACGTTCATTTATTGGTTACAAGTTACAACCATAATATGGAACTTCAACCCATTTAGTTTAGAACGAGTTGATTCATGCTATGTTTCATCCTCTTAAGGGTCAAAAGATTAAAAGAAAAGTTTTAGCTTGAAGGGAACAGGTCAAATGAGTTGATCGCATTTAATGCACTTATTATTTACAAAAAACAAATAAAAGATTGAACAAAAAGGGTTTCAAGCATTGCCAATAAATTACTTTTTTTGGACTGAAAACCATTTGACATGTTACCCAACCATCTGACCCACCCTTTTCCCCAATTCCTAATAGAATATAACAAAATACGAGAATCTTGCCGATCCAAATCATCGACCAAATTCTTAAAAGAATTAACCAATAGGTCACTGTTTTAAAAAGAATGTAACTGTTGAAATTTTCATGGTAGGAATCATAAGGGATCGTGTAAAGAAGAGAACAAATGTTTTTCCAATCAATGCTAACCGTCTAGTATTGTAAATGTGGAACTCTTTTATTTCACCAAAACTAAACATTTGATGATAAAAAGGTATATAGGTACTCACTAGCTTATGGAACAATTCACGATGTCCTGATAACTCTGGGAAGGTTTTCTTCAGTAGTGCTTCACATTTTAGACGATATTTAGCAGGAACTCCATACAAGATTCTAGAAGCCCCAAGGTGTAAGTAACTAAGAGAGTACAGGTGATGCTCTTCAACTTTCTGGAAAACAAAAAATAAAAAATAAAAATAAAAATAAAAAAACAAAGCAGAATTTAGACATCTATAACTAAGTTGCTAATCACAGAAAAATAGCACATAATATAATAAAAGAAATTCAAATCTTACCCAACATATGGATGAAAAGCACATTCCTACATCTAGACGTGGGGTCAAAAGGGCAGAATTGTCGTAATCAAAAACAAGAAGAGAACCAGGGAGCTTTGGGGTATTATTTAAATTCCAATGTGATTTCATGTATTCTATTTGATTATCATCATCATCATCAAGTGATGAGAAAGGAAATCCACTGCCAAGAACTTTTGCCTCCAAATTATGACCAGATAGCACCTATGATGAGTCAAGATTAAGAATTAAGGTATTGATCTTTCAAGGGGATAGTACAGTATACTCTTTAGGTATGACTATTTGTATATATACCGGAATTTGATCAGTTGGATTCTGAACAATTCGCCAATATTCTCCCTCAACATTCTCCCAATGCTTAAACTCGGTAAAAATATCTTTTTTCAGAAAATACTGGCGTCTAAATTGATCTGCGTTTGCCTTAAATGCTCGCAGAGTTAACTCAGGACCATGTTCAAATTCAAATCCATTAGGCCCGTGATTCAATTCAGTTAATTTTTCTCTTTGAATGATTTCTTTAAGTTTTCTCTTTGAATGTATATCTTTAAGTTCATCAATCTGTTGAACATAGGTACCAATTCTACATTCAAATTTATTCCCTTGTATAATAGGCGGTGGCTTCCAGGAATCAGGAGGTATAATACGACAAATTCCGTATTCCTCAGCTTTTGGTCGTATTTTGGCCACATATTGATAAATGTCTTTAAATTCCTGTCACAAAAGGTCAAAGCTCGGTGATAAATATAAATGAGTGCACAAACATTGGGGAACAATAAAACTTTTCAGAACAGTTACCTCTTCAGATGGTTGAAAGACGAGGGTATATTTTATTTCAGGCCTGCAGGATTCTTCTGGGCGCCAACATGCAACAACCTGTAAAATTTTTAAAATAGGGTTAAATTAAACGAGTGAGAGGATGCTATATATACCAACTGAAATATGTTAGAATGGTACTTAAACTATCACATAATAAATTGAAAGATATGATCTCAAACCTTCTGGCAGTTACTGCAATCTGAACACCCTCGAATCACTCCTTTTGGAAGGCTATTTTCCGTGAAGGTATTCTGCAAGAAAAACAATTACTGACTGCTATAAAGGAAATCACCAAAGTACTGCTAATATTCTAGTAAATTAATAGTTTTCTCAGTTTGGTAATGTATAAACAACATTCGTATTGATTATATAGCATGCGGTTACTGTGTTCTAGTTTAACACTTTTAGTTTTTTAATATTCTCAAAGAAGACCATTCTCACTTGTATTAGCTATTAGGCTAATCAAACATTAATCAAATCCATAAACAGCATTAAAAACTTTTACATCTAAGAGAGTGATGCCAAAGGAGATAGATAACCGTTTTAAGATGTTTAGCATCCGGTTTTTCCAGATTACTGAGTTGATCATCAAGTATCCATGGCCTTTGCTTGACAGACTTCTGCAGCTTTTCAACATCAATGTCACTTTGAGTGCCTGCAAAATTACTAGATTCATAGTTTCGTTTCGTCTTCTTCAGTGTGAAAGATGTGAGCGATGCAAAGCCTGGTGGGGCGGGCCTTTCATCTTCTGCATTCATACTAGATCATATGTCTTTGGCTGTCACTGTTACTGTGTAAAAACAGACAGAAATTAAGCAAATAAATTTGATGCTGTTACTCAAAAGAACATGATAGCACACCAAGAAGAAACTAAAGCAACCTAAGACAGAAAACCACAAAGAATATTGGCAAAATGATCTCAAACAATTAATGAAGATGCTATGAGAAGCTTCACAAATCACAAACACAAACATAAAGAAAACCGTGCTATCACTCCTATTTAGATCACTGAATTTAAAAACAGGCATTTCACTACATTACTATCATACAAACACATTACACACAGCAAATTAATCAAGAAAAAGTATGATTCACCAAAAAAACATTTAGTGATGAAAAGAACACAACCTAATAAACAATATACATATGCGAGAAGACCAATCAAATTACATCAAACCTAAAAAAAATTGCAAATGGCACAAATAAAACCAAGGGGAAAAACTGAGGAAAGGATAGAAGAACAATGCGGAGGTCGAATTGAAGGTCAGTGAGTGATATTAGTCCAAATTATTAAACAAATTACAACAAAAAAATTAAAAAACACATAATGTTTGAAACAAAATAGTGATACCTGAAAGTGAAAGCAGAAGGTGTCACAGTCGTATAAGTAACCCTAGGTGGCGTAAAATATTAACCCATCGGCCCTGTAACACACAATATTAATTCATCAACACTCGAAATTCAAAAATGTTGCTCGTAGATAGCAAAATATACGATTAGATGAGGTGGTGTGAGTACGATCGATACTGTTGGTGGTGTATTAACTATTAAGAGTAGAAAGGTGATTCTTTTTTTTTCATGCTTGAATTATAGAGTATGTATACCGTACGGACGACGCTGCGGAAATGATGTCGGTATCGGTGGCCGTGGTGTAGTTACGTGGGAATAGTGGCTGTGCCGGTGGTGGTGGTGACGACGGTGGCCAGTGAGTTGAGAGAATAAGCTGCTGTTTTATTTTTAAAATTTAGAGTTAAATCAGCTTTTACTCTCTGAGTTTTAATAAAATAATTATTTTTCTCAGCTAATAAAATAATAAGTTTTTAAAGTTTCATTAAATGTTTTGATTTCAGTTCAATTTACTTTCAAACATGAAATTTTTTATTGAAATTAAAATAAATGATAGAACATTTGAATTAAAATTGATGATTTTAAATTTTTTGAGAAACATTATTATATTAGTCAAACTTTAAATAGCAAAATCGAATTTTAACTCTAAAATTTATGAGTATTTAGTACTCGTCCCGTATAGGCTCCATGAAGAACAGGCAAAAATGGTTGCTAGGAATTCCGTATCTTCATCGTAGTTAGTGTTTGGATCATCACTAACAAGGCTTGCGTTTTTTTATTATAGTGTTTGAATTTTGATCTGTGTTTTTTTTTCTGGTCTCACATAACTAGTCGAGTGTAACCGTAAAGATGGATTTTTCACTCCCTATCTCCTCACCCACATCCTCCCTCATCATGCTTACTCTTTCATACTAGTCATAAGTCAGATGACAGACGTTATGTTGGTGATGGTTATATTAATATTCTTTTAGAAATTTGTTAAAGTTAAAAGCAAAATATGAAAATGAAAAAAGTATTAAGGTATCAATAGTTTTAATTATTTTTTTTGATCTACACTTTAATGTTAATTGTATTCAACTTTGATTATAATACAGACTATATAACCAGCTATTAAACTCTCATTCTGAATCTCCTTACATTTATCATATACTACATTGGAAATTATATGATGGTTGTGATTTTGTTCCTAAAATTGTTTCTACTTTTTATTTAATTAAAAATTTACCTTTTCTTAATGTCTATAGCGACTTATATGTAATAATACTCGCATTTATATTAATATGATATGATGATTACAATCTAAAAGGTGATAGCTAAAAGAGTCGGGTAATGCATCATTTATTATACATAGATTATTTATCATCAACTAGATAAGTGTGTTTATTATATTATAACCAATACAAGTTTTAGATGATTAGTTTAGAATATAAGAAATAAAAATGATTTTTAATCATCTTTATTTCTCTCTTCTAGTAAGCATGAGCATAGTTCATACACTACTTACAATTGCTTATACAACAAATGAGCAATGTTCATGCACTTCCTACAATTGTCTATACAGTTCTTATAGTTTTTACCTAAATAAAACTTCTGTACAGAACATGCCCCAAAATTTTCATCTTTAACTATATAATTCTTGAGACCGACATTATCAAAATATTTGGTTAGTTTTAACAGCTAATATTTACAATAATAACTTATTGATAACGAGTATAAACAAAAGAAGTGCATGGAAAACAAGTCCTGATTATCGTCGGAATAACTAGTCCCACACTCCCACCTAAAATACGATTTAATATTAAATAATACTAAAAAAAATGTAAAGAGAGTTAGATGCATTACAAGACCAAACTCAATAGTCAAAACTGAACTCTAATTTTAGGACCCTTTTTTTCTAATTGGAATCATGAGCAAATATCAGTCAACGACTATAAAGTATAATCATGATTCAGCAACAGTGTATCACCATGTCTAATACTTGTATAACTAACAGCATCTAATTGGTGGGTTTTATTCAGGCTGATTTTAGCTTGGCTGATGTTGAAGCAAGGTGGGAAAGAGTTCTGTGTCCCACAAACATCAAGAATATCCCTATAAGCCCCAAAGCTTTCAATGTGGTGAAAAGATCCAACTGTGGCCAGTAAAAAACAAAGATAAAACATGTTAACATTACAGCTGACAAAAAACTAAGATTTGTCAATTGGTTGGAAAAATTAAAAACAGAGGCATACCTTCAACCAGAAGAGCACGTAGAGGAGGAGCACCGCTGCGATGCCACCGTGGAAGAGGATGGCAAATGTGGCAGGAATGGGTGACGTGGGGAAGTTCTTCAAGTTCACACCAAGACGCAATAACTACAATAAAAGAATAAAATAGAGATATTTTTAAAGTGAATGAACAGGTAACACCGTAAGGATAGGTGGTAATTTTGATTATTTTATCGATTAAATAGGTTAAGCTGTAGGATTCGGGATTTTTATATTCTGTATCTTGCTAAGCGCCTTGCTCCTTGGCCAAGACTCACCCTTTGTGCAATGAGTGCACTATGCACCGTCAATAACTATGGCCGAATACTTTTCCACCTGATACAAAGCCCCCCGACCCGCCCGTCTTGACACCTCTGTTTTCCACAATCTCGCTTGTTTTTTTTGTTGCAAAGTAATCATCACACATGTGTAAATGTCAAAATAACACAATAGTTTGCAAGAATGAGTATTTGACATATCGTGGTAATGTTTTTTTAACACAAAACATTGTGTTTGACACTTTTTGACTTTCTGTCCATTGTTGTTTATTCTTGCTAAGCCTAGTTTTTTTTTTCTTTTTTGCATTTTTAGAATACCAGTTATTCCTATTCACTTTAACAAGATTAATAACTTCATTTTTTTATAACAAAAATAATGTTTAAAAATAAGACTTACCCCAACCAAGAATGCCAGGAATGGAACAAGAACCAGACCCAAGAAAGCAAAAGACACCTCTTGAGGAGGGCGTTTTTCTGGAGTCCGGAAGATATGGGCTATCTCTGCTTTGGGCCCATATCTTAAGTAAGGATTAACAGCTTGTGGAGGGGGCTGGGGTGCCTTTTCAGGTGCCTTGGGCAGTTCTAATTCAATAGATCCGAGAGGTTGTAAGAAAGAGTTCTCCTGAGACATATAGATGGGATCAGAATTGACCAACGATATGTGGATGGAAATTTTTGATATATTGAATAATTTACCATGACGGCATCACCCACTGTCAGCTCAATGTCATATTGGCCAGAGAGATAGAAAAACTTCTCAACAAGACCAAGAAAATCCTGAAATGAAAATGTTTTCAAACAGTGAAAAAGTTAAGTGCATTATATGATAGGAACAAAAAGAAAGAGGTTTTACGTTCATATATGCTCAAAATTCTAGAAAAGACTTTTCCCAGCACAAGTGTTTCTAGTCCAATGAAAGTATAAGTGTTACAGTGGTCACATTAGCCTTAGTACTGTTGTCCTGGAAACAGAACCCATTTCTCGTAGATAGTACATAAAACGGGAAGTGAAAAACTACCAATCAATCAATTTTCTTACGAAAAAACCAGTTTAGGTTGTGTAGTCTTCAAGTGGGTCAAATAAAAAAATTAGCAAAAAAGGAATAGTTCAAACAAGTGTAAAATCACCCAAAGTCAATTTTTATGTATCAAGCCTCCCAAATCGTTTTAAAGAGAAACTTATAATATTATTGTAGGAATATTATTTTGGTAATCATAACTACCACATTTAGGGTGAGTGGTGACGTCCCGCCTTCACCTCTTGACATATAAATGGGCTTCCTCCCGCCTTCATCATCCTGGCTTCATCGGGCTTCAACACCCGCCTAATCCACTCTTCTACCTCCCTCACTCTGGCCTCTCACCTGAAGTACCCTCCACCTCACCCTCCCCTCCTTGTTCCCACAATGACACCACCCACCCTAATTACCTATACTAGTACTCAGGCCCATACCCAATAAATAAACAATAAGATGCTGACGGATCCGATTTGACCCGTTTTGACATGTTACCCAACTCATTCAACCCACCTGTCTGCAATAACATAAAAAAAGAAAGAAAAGAAACGTTACCAGAGTTATCTCAAAGTGCCTTTTAGAGTATTCCACAACAAAATTATGCTCAACTCCAGTTTCATGCCTCAACTTTAATAAGGCCTGCAAGTCAATAGAAAATAAGTTAAGCACAAAAAAGGACTGATAAAATGCAAATAGTCGAGAAGCTGGTCAAAGACCTGATGAGGCTTGAATGGTTTGCCAAGTGGGGTTGTCAAGAGAAATGATAAGTGCAACTTTTGAAGGTGGTTTGCTGAAAGTGCCAAATCATTCTTTCCAGGTAAATCTAGCCTAAAAAAACAAAGATTCAGATGACGCAGATACAAAAAAAATGTTAGATTCCATATGCAACAATGATGATCAGATTAAAAATATTTTTTTGTATTATTTTAATTCAAGTGAAGTAGCATACTTCTTTTCAGATTCAACAATATCGCCCTCAAGCACTGCAGCTTTTGCGTCATCAACTTTAACGACTCCTGTAACATGAATGGGCACTTTTGTTCGGCCTCCTGTTGCAAATTTTCTTTTATGTTCTGGATCTGAAAGCACAACCTATAAGAAAAGAAATTGATTTTGATGACAAATACACATATGTTTGGAGAACATTATGGTAAATCTGAAGCATGAAAGGTAACAGTTTTTGGATTAAAATGTAGTACCTCAAAAGCAAAAACATACTCCCCGATATCTACACCTTCTGGTAAAGCATCTAAAGTATGAATTGCTTCTTTTGGATCAAAATGAAGTTCCTAAAGTTAAAAAAACCATAGCAATTAAAGCTAAGAACTCAAGTTTAAAGATATATAGCAAATGTTGATTCTTAGAAGACCTGTCTAAGAACTGAAGCATCTTTTGAACCAGAGCTGAAAACTTGCATCAGTTTTACTGACAAAGGAGGAGCAGTAGATCCCAGCACCGTGTTCACTTTCACCTGTTAGCAAAGTTTAGAATTAATGATCTGAAACATTAAATGAAAATTTGTATTGGAAATTTTATTCAGATGATCGTCAAGAATGACTTCATTATCTGTTCCAAATCTCATTATACTGCTGGAAGTTCAGAATATAGGTGCTTAAATAGTCACAAGTTGGAAACAAACAGCATAGAGGAAAAAACACACACCTTGAGTTTATCTTTACTGGTCAATGAAAGCACGGTAGCAGGAAGTGATAAAATTAGAGGAACTGATACCCTGCAACAATAGATGATTTGATATTATTTGACTGAACAAAATGAAAAATTCAGTAAGTGACTAGATTCGACTTGCCTATTGTTTTCCAAGTGAGATAGAGCATCAATTTGGTAATAAAGGTCCTTGCTATTTCCAGGAACTCCAACTCCAAGAAAAAATCTAGCCAGGCCCAAAATCTTGTCCTCAGGTATCTGCAAAATTTGAGCAGCATTAGGAATAAATATTATTAAAAGAAAAATGAAGTTGCCTGTAGCAAAAGAAAAGCAAAAATAAAATAAAACATGAGTGTGTCGCACGTTTAAACTTTCAGAAGCAGATGCAAATGCTGTCAGCCCTCGAACAATGGCAGAGGTGGCAGAAAGCGGGCCCTGATGTCCACTAGCATCAATGTGTTTGTCATCAAAGTAATAAGACCCATCATCTGGAAAACCATATTGAAATCATGAATCATCAAGACAACAATTTTTCAGTAGATTCAGGCTGCATGGAATAATAACCTCATAATGTAAGTGAAACTTTGCCCTCATGATGACAAAATCCATGGCACTCTTAGCAAGTACTCCAAACCACACTAGACTCTCATATTCTTTTTGTTGTGTATCAACAAAATTATTTCGGTACATATACATAGAATCAAAGTCACAATACACTCCTATTTATTCCTATTTAAACATTATACTCACTAAAGTTGATCACCAAAATCCATACACGTTAAATCATGTTAATTAACATTTCATATACATGTGACTTCATTACCAAGTTACCAACTATTAAGCCAATACAAAAAAGGTCATTTCTATCAGTTAGCCATCACTTCTTTGATGACTTGAGCAAGTAGACCTAAACGAGTTTCAAACATACACGCAACTCGTTGAACTTAATTAACTTCACAAACATATATTCAAATAAGCCTAATAACCTACATCTAATCTATGTAAAAGCATCAACGAGTTGCAAACATACACACAACTCGTTGAACTTGTAAGCTAGCAACTAGTTGTATCCAAGTTCAGTAACTCCAGCAGGTTGGAATGGCATACATCGTATGGTCTCAGTTTTCTCAAAAAGAAGCCACATCTCAAAAGAAAATATTAAATTGAAATTACAAATATTGTATGGGCAACTGTAGTTATGCCACTTAGTGTCCAAACGTAAGCACAGAGACAATTGATGAATGTATTATTAGGTGGAAGAAAAGATGAAAAACACCCTAAAATATTAAGCATAGACAAATTTTAACTTAAAAATTGGTTCAGGACTATGTGACAATAAATGTACTAACCATATTTCTCAATACTGTCAAAGAGCTTCACGATATCTTTTTTCAGGGTACCAATCTGCAAAAAAGGTGCTTAATAGTTAGATAAGAGCATGAGCCTTGCATGCTATAGTCAGTAAAAGAAAGAGAACAAACATCACAAGTATGTGTTTACTTTACAAGAAGATGAGTAGGTACAATAAGCATCAAGTTCAATGGCTAAAAAAAGTCCTACAAAACCACAGATCTTTTACTGAAGACAGACCAACTACCAGATCATTTACTTATATGTGCATGTGAGAAATAAGAATAACATAAATAGCTAAAAATGAATTATTGTTATCTACTCCTCACAACAGTAACCATAGTATGACAATAACAACAGAACTAGTTTATTTTAACATCAGCAGCTGAAGTTCTATTTAAATGACTAAAATATAGTATCTCTGACAACCCATTCAACTATCCATCAGAACACCCAGATAACAATTAACAAATAGAAGTACAAGGAATGACTTGGATGATACACATCTGCATAGCTACACTAATACATAAGAAGGTACAATGGTACAAAGAGACATCACATTACTCAGAGAGAGATTTATAGCTAAGTTGCATAAAAGTAAGTGATTTCAAACAGACCATCAGGCAGAATGCAAAATTAACTCACCAGATTTTCATCGATCGCAGAAGCTGCTAATGATATGACTCCAGAAATGGTTTCAAAAGCTAATCCTGAGTCATGTTATTATATGTAGTGAGTAATCAAGCAAATAAACTACTTTTGATGCTTAACCAGGTTGACCATCACCAGTCTTCAGAGGTAAAAGAGAACACAGACGTAAAAGAGAACACAGAGAACACAAATCTTGTAAATGATATTGTACCAATACCATTTTTATTGATCTCATCGAGAGTAAAAGGCCTACCTGCAGCATAGGTACTAGACTCAGGATTGTTAGAACTATAACGCCATCTTCCATCACTTTGGCTAAGAGCCTGAAAATAGATACGAGGACATCTAAAGGTTAAGGCACATTGCAAGTAATAGTAAAATAGTGAGAAATCTGCTTTAGAAAAAAAACATTGCCCTTTACTATAACAATATAGGTAAGACCTTTATGGAGCGTAAAATCCCATCAGCATTTTCAAGAAGTACATCTACTTCAGAACTTTGATCCTGCATGAGATATAAAAGAGAAATCAAGCTATAAGAAAAAGGTAAATGCAAAGCTAATATTTATACAACAGAGGGTAAATTTTTAGATAAACTGCCCCATAATTTTCCTAATAGACGGTAAAACAGATATTTGTAGACATAACAAAATCATAAATAACATAGGCAAAATTAAGCACTGATCTTTTCCAAGTTACCTTAATGAGTAGCAAACCTCCTACTGAATGATAATAATCTAGAAGAGATGTTGCATCTTTGACAGCATCTTTAAGTCTTGATATAATGCCCTGAAGAAGTAAACAAATAGTATATGGAGCACGTAAAAGATAAAACAAAGAGAATTAAAAGTTATGAGTAAACCAGGTGCATGATTAAGCATACCGTTAAAGCTTCCTTATTGATCTTGCATTTTAGTAGTCCATTAACTCGTAATGCATGATACAAGTCCCTTGAGTTTGAAGACACCGAAGAAAGAGTATCCACCACAGAATTACAAGTGTGGTCCTTTACATCAGGTTTCTTTTCTATTCCAAGGACCTCGAATGTCCTTAATGCTTCATAGGCTTCTTCTAAGCTGAAATGGACAGCACTTAATCAGATGTCTAAATAGCATTGCAGCAAATATAATTTCATTCTTTAAGCACTTAGGTACACATCTAATTTCCAGATCAAAGACAGAAAACACATTTGAAAAAAAAATGAGAATGATATTTTAAAGGAGTAATATCAAGTCCTTGATAGAAACAATAAGATAGACAAAAGATTGGGTGGCATCTGATCTATTGAAACAATAACAAACTCACAAAGAAGAAGCGTAACTTATCCAGAGAGAGTGTGATCAGTAATGTCAGGCACTTGTATGGCCATAGAAATAAATAAAAAAAAGGAAAGGATTAAGGAAAAACCCCAAAAAAGAGACAAAGACCATAATACTGTAACATTTAGCACAATGATAAATCTCTTATTATTTCATAATATTAATAAAACTATTAGTCCTACAAAAGTATAACACTGTCGTCCACCAACATCTCCAAAATGAGATTTATAAAAAGACAGCCAAACCATAAAGTTATAACGATTATAAACTTACTTGTAGTTGATCATGTAGACGACAAACAACAAAAAAATCCTCTCAACAAATGCCCTCGGAGAGTCTCTAATACTTTTTTTGACTTCTTATATTGACCAATATTATTTTTCTAATGCAAAAGAATTATGTCATACTCCGCTTTAAGCTCAAGAATTGTACAGATAAATATATATACAATTAACCTCAATCATTCACAGCCAATTTAAGTGTTTGTAGATTCTAACTTTTGTCTGGTAAAATAGCTATCAAACCAGCTGCTACATATATTAACACTTTTGTTTACTAACCAATTCACAGGTAATGTAGTTGCATAATAACGAAACCACTAAACCTAATCTATCTTCAACAAATCATTTCAAAGCAAATAATGACATTAACGTTTCCACTTTTCAGTTCCTCGGCCAAAACACTATCCGTAAGAAGTGCAATGACTTCGTGTGTGTATTAGTGTATAATTACTTCATATCCACCAAATCCTAAATCGACAGATCCATGTACTTATTCAATGCATACATACAACAACAAACTTGATGAAGAAGTTTAAATACAAATCAAGCAAACCTCGAAAACGATCCATCAACGGGAGAAAACAACTCTAACGCAGCGGACCGGTGAGATTCAGAGATCGGGTGAAATACCGCCGCCGCTTCACAGATCGACGCTACTGCCAGCAGTACAACAATAATCCCTACGGTTCTCAACATTGCCTGTGCTAATTACAAAACAATAAAATTAAAGCAATTACAACAATCGAAGAACTACAAATTTGATCAATTGATCGGAGCTAATAAATTGAAATTGAAACAAGATCTTACGAATTTGATCGGCCGTCGTAGATGCACGAGTTATCGAGATCGTTAGAGCATGCGACACCAGTTCGAGAGGGTGAGTGTTACTGTAATGGTCTTCGGCCGGACTAATTTCAACGCCTGACTGCAGCTTAGGTATTATACGGGCAATATTTTTCGGTTTTTTCACTCTTGCCCTTAAACTCTTTTTTTCCTCTAAAACCAGTCCTCGAGACACTTGGACTCTCGAATTAACTAGAAATTAAAATCGCGCGTTTAGAAAGCAAGCCTCACTAGGTATGGAAGAAAAAGTTTTGTTTACAATATCATACATATTATTATATAATATATACTATAAAGACCAAGATAACAGGGCACCGAACCAATTTAACGATGTCCTGTATGAATTAACGTTGACTACATGCTCCCATGTGTGCACATTTTCATCCTCCCACGTGTCTCTTGATTCTTCCTAAACCATCGCCTTCTCTCTTTCCTTCCGTCTATCTCGCCTTTTTTCTAATATTCTTGAACCGCCTTATGCTTCGTTGTTTTCTTCAACCGCTTATATGCTTCTCGCACATTATCCTTTATTCTTTTGATTTCTCCTTGCACCTGTCAAGAGTGATGCACTGTTAGGCCTGTTCACGGTTGCTACATGAAAGTGGTATGCAGTCTTTACTCTGTTCTTGGTTCAAATAGTTTACTTTTATTGACAGATTGTGAATAATCGTTGTTGTTATCCAACTTTTGAATTTATGTGTCTCTTACGAGAAATTTAAAGAAACTAAATTTATTTTCATGTTATATGTTCAAGTACTATCTTTAAACGCTTAAATAATCAAACGTATTGGGTTTGTTTAAAGTGGGGATTGTTGTGCTTGATTTTCGAATTGTATCTTTAGATGATTCACTAATCAAATGTATTGGGTTTGTCTTAATTGGGGATTGCGTAGAGAATTAGGGTTAAGAATCGGTAAGCCAGAGTCGTTATGCATATATCAATCAAGCTATTTATTCCCTATTCAAGTCTATGTTCATATAACTGTGGTGTTTGATTCATTTTTCGACTAATTACGTTGTAATACGCGATAAACTGATCAATAATACTGTATTTTCATCCTAAAATTCAAATGAAATCTATTGATAACTTGAAAATGATCTTGCCTCGTCCCACAAGTAATTCAAACTTAAATTGCAACTGTTATAAAATTGTATCATTTTAACTTTATTTAAAGTTTTATGAAGTTTACTGTGCCAAAGATCAACTTTAAAGTACAATTTATGAATAACATAGACGGGTAAAGGGGCAGGCAATGAAAACAAGAAATACATACAATTATAATCAAAATTGTCAACTAAGTTTTCACAAAAAGCAACAGTAATGAACCTTTGCTATGTGCTTTTTCTAAATTCCATCTATTATCGTTGTTGATGAAATCATACTGCATATTTTGGTTTCTTACTGTTATTTATTTTTATATGGAATTATATAGGATGTGGAAAAAAACTACTTAATTACAAATTTGATGATGACTTTGTAGCATTCTCAGAACATACGTCTATCTTCATGCTTGCCAAAGGGATGAATTTAGTGAGAAAAAGTATTTAAGTAACTATTTAAACCATGCAAACTTATAGAAATTAAAAGGCCTGAAACATTTTTATGTACATCTGAAAATTCGCATTCGTTCTTTTTACTCTTTTCGTAGTTGCATGTGCTATTAATATACAACTTCAATAATCAAAAAGAAAAATATCGGAACATTATTGCTTTTGAACCATTGTGCAGGAGGCCTGCAATTTTGTTTGTGTTTTTTGACAACAAAGCCTACCCTTTTGGGATTGTTGTTCTGCTATTATAGCCATTGGATAAGCGCCCCGTTGGATCTGTCGAATCTGCATCGTTGATTTCTTATGTCTGGTTGCAAAACAGTCCGGTGTTAGGGCTACTACTATCGAGTACGTTAGGCAGCAAACTACCCACTGGGAATTAGATACAATGACGTTTTAAATACAAAGTGGTCAAACAAAATCGGCATTTTTTCATGATAGTCGCGAATCTGTTGTTATGTTGATCTCTGCTAGCAATCTTTGTTGCCTTCGAAACAAAGTACTGTAAATTGGAGACTGTTGGTAGCATTTAGTGTAAATGAATTCATATATTCATATAATGTCCATTTGATAAAATATCTTCATAAAATGTTTTATGTTTGTAGGTTGGTAGTATTTGTTTATTTTTGGCATGTTTGTCAAGAATACGAAAAAAGGTCTTCATGGATATCTTATGGTTATCAATTTTATTTTAAACGCAAACGCTCACAAAATTATACCTCCAACTCTTACAACACTTCTTTAAACATAAGTTTCTAACTAGCTGTGTAACTTACATTCAATGTAATGTCCCTTATTTTTATTATTTTTCTTACCTAATACACAAAATATTAAGTAAATGACATTTAACAATGCTAGAGTACCCGTCGCAACGCACGACAACGACAACTCGTAATTATGCAAATGGCATGTTCAAGCTGTCAAAAAAATAAAGTTGTCTTGCGCCTAGGAAACCATCGGTGTTGCATTGATGATGCCTTCTTGCAAGTCTCGTTAATTTGCTAGATCTATGGAGAAAAAACTTGTTCATTCTTTGGTGCATTTTATCATCATGCGTCAATAAAAGTGAAGAATTGTCAAATAGTTCAATCAACTCATGTAAAAGTATAGTGTAAAAGTACTAAGACCACGAGTAAATGGTTAATGCTTTTTAAAATGTATTTTTTGTCACATCAGCGTCAGCTCATCATTATTTTTTTAATTAAAAACATGAGTAATGGTTAATGCTCCTTAAGTTCATTCAATCTTTATTCAATTAATTTTATTGTATCATTTTTTAAATAAAATAAGAGATAAAAAAACTTGATGCCATATTATATTAATACTTAAAGGGAATACATGATATTAATCAACAATAAAAGTATATAGATTAATCATCTTCAATTGTACGTCTCATCCAAGCATGCTCAATCAAATCCGTGGTTAGACAATTATGTGCTTCTTTGCTATGCATTGACGTCACATTTTCTAATATTTGTTTCATACTTGTCACCGTTTGTGGTTGTGTTTCTATATGTAATGGATCATAATTCTGACAAATGGCTTTTTCCTCATCCTCCAAAATTATATTACGTATGATGATACATGCATATATAACGTCTTTTATTTTATCCTTAGTCCATAATCGACATGGATGTTTCACAATATGCCATTGTACTTGAAGAAAATTGAAAGCCCTTGCGACATCTTTTCTTGCGGATTCTTGTACTTTTTTAAAGTAAATTCTTTTTCGTCAATGGACTGTCTAAACGATTTTACGATAATCAAATACTCTAGATAAATACCATCGGCTCAAAAGTTGTGTGGGTATGCATTTCAATTAGCAAGAAATGAAGCCAGTGGTGTGTTACCGGATATGTGATTTTCCGAGATTAGCGACTGTTTAAAAACATTGATGCCATTGTTTGATCTGGCGACCCCAAAAAAACACACGCCATATCCAGATATCGTATGACGCAACGACTTGAAGAATAATTGACGATCCTTTCTGGTCTCCTCGTGTAAATACCAATGCATGCAATCTGTGCTACCAATCATGCTACGTAAATCGTGCACCTCTTCATGCACATCATATGCGTTGTAGATGATTTCATGTCGGCTTCTTTAAATAACGTTTACCGTATAGCTCAACTATACTTTTAAATGACAAGTAAAAATAATAATAAATACAAATATATATAGATGTAAAAGATATTTATTAAAACTAGTTGATGATGATGAATAACTTTTCATTTTCTTAAACACTTGAAAAGAAACTCTTGGAATAAATTGTTGTAAATTTGACAAGTATAGATTGAGTTTGTGTTTACTTTTATAGAGAAAAAAAAATTTAATGCTCCAACGTTCACTAGCAAGGGCTAGTTTCTAGAAACTCGGAATCTTGTGGCGTTTTTACATTAACGCCAGAGAGATTTAACGCATCAATAATGCTGGAGGGGACGGTGTGACAACATGATGTGGCGTGATGTGGGGCCTTAACGCCCCACTACGGCAGGTCTAATGAGTTAACAGTTTATTCGTTAAAATATTTATCATACTAAACGATGTAAACCTGAAGTTAACAATCTCAAATGTAAAGCAATACATTTCATTTTACATTGCAATGCATATGAGTGATCAGATTGCAAAAGAACAACGCATTAAAGAGAGATTTATTACTCATAGTATAAAAAATAATAAGAAAGCTACAGTCGTATATGGTTCACATTTGGTCATTAAGTGACACGTTAATGTTTGTTATGATGTGAAGGTATAAAATGTATAACAACATAGGAAAACTATGCTAACATATATTTGATACCAACTTGTAAGACCTTGATCCAAGTTAAGCAATACAATCAATGACTCAACACCATCACTAACAAAACACATAAGCAAAATAAACACCGAAAGCCAAAAAGTGAAAAGAGAAAAACTCAAACACACACCATAATCGAATGCAGAGAGGGGGCGGATAGAAAATCATTGTTGTCAGGCCGACATGACGCTACTCATACTAAATAACAATAAGGTAATAAGATACAAAAAACCAAATGTGAGTCAGTTTATATAACAAACCCGGAAACAATTGGTCAAAACGATAAAAATAAAAAGTCACTATTACTCATCTTTTAAAAAAATAATAGTAATAATTAAAATAATAATAATAATAGTTTGTAACAAATAGATTTTACCAAACAATATATTGTACGCACCAACAAATTGCAGGACCACCACGTCGTTAAGACGTGCTTGTGCCGGCCAGGCTTTGTAATTTTCTATAGAATTGCCTCAATATAATAAGATATCATTTAAGAAGAAATGGAATATTATCATGTCTATTAACCCAACATATATAAACACGTAATCATTAATAATATATTTTTATTGAAATGCATATCAAATCAAACTAATATCTTATTTCTCATGAAAAGCATTACTGAAGGTATATATAGATGTGCATCGAGAATCATTGGAGACGAGTTGAAAGGGAGAGAAACAAACCACGAAAATGGCGGATTAATGCAGGTATTCATACGTTAATTACATCCACTGATTTCTATTTTCACATATCTAATCTTATAATCTTCTGTTCTCCAACAATTTCTTCATCGATCGATGTAATTTTGCGTATTCATCCCTCTGGTACATGAATTTCGCAGTGTCTTTGGATTCACATTTTTGATTTCTCTATCGTTCTCCTTCTGATTCTTCCGTTTGATTCTATTTCGTCAATGTAAGTTGAAGATATCGAGGAGAAATCCTTATGTCATCCGTGTTGTTTCAAACTTTTAATAGCTTTATTTCAACGAATATCGATGTTTATCTCGTGAAATCTCAGTTTCTTTGTTGTGATTACAAAACATTGTTGTGTTGTGTTGTGTTGTGTTGTTGAGATGTTGTTGGATCATGAAATGATATGTGGATTGGAAGGTTTGAATCTATTGTGTAATGGTAATTGAAATTTGACATATGAGCAGTTATGGAACTTCGTTTATGATAACAGATTCATGAATTGTGTTATGTTGTGATCCTTATATATCATGCATTCATGCTTATAGATTAATGGTCTGATGTTGCTTTCTGTTCAAGTATTGATTAAAATTTGTTCCTGTAAACTTTACTGCAGAAGTCTGTTATGTGATCAACTGCATATTTGGGATTCTAGGGCAAAGATTTGTGGTTGGCCATGAATACCTTGGGCTGAGGGAAATTGATGGATTCAGCGAGGAGTTGGTTACATAAGTTTCATCCAAGAGATCGGTTGAGGTCAAATCTCAGAAGGAGGGAGTCAATGGCTGACGGTGAAGATTCAAGTAGCCCAGTGACGGATGAAGAGGTCTCAAATATAACAAAGCAGAAGGCTGCTGCAGCTAAGAAGTATATCGAAAACCATTACAAGGAACAAATGAAGAATTTGCAAGAGAGGAGAGAACGGTAAGCTTTGTGCTTCATAAATTCATGTGGATTTAGGACAATAGCAGACTGCACTAAACAAAGATATGCAGGACACGGTATTTACATGGTTGAATGTATGATGCGTGCTATTGTTATTAATATTTTAGTTGCGGCGTTTGACCTTTTACTGAGAAGCCTTAAATTAAGTATTATTTTATAAAGTTTGCATGAATGCAAAATAATAATTTATGGGATCTTGTAGAAACATATTAACTTGGATTTTTACTAAATAGGCGAATCCTCCTTGAGAAGAAATTGGCTGATGGTGATGTTTCAGAGGAAGATCAAAACAACTTGCTTAGATTTCTAGAGAAGAAAGAAACCGAATACATGCGCCTTCAAAGGCACAAAATGGGGGTTGATGATTTTGAGCTACTCACTATGATTGGAAAGGGAGCATTTGGTGAGGTAATGGTTTCTCTCCTTTTTATCCCCTTTCTTTTCAAGTTTTGTACTTCTTGTCATGTTTTGTTACTCTAGATATTTCTAAGTAGCCATTCATAATAATATATGACGACAATGATTGAAAGTGAATATTATTGTAAATCTGCAAACTCAAGTACTCTTATCTAACACTACTGTTTTCTCTTTGACACTCTTCTTCATTTCTATTATATATCTGATTGAACTTTGTATAGGTTGCAAGCATTTGATATTCTATATTTAGTGTGTACATTGAAAAAAAAAACTTGCCTCCCAACCTTCATTAAGCCGAAGATCCTTGCTGCAAAAGGGTTCTACCTTCTGTAAATGAAAGCATTGAGTATTTACCTATAAATTCTTTGTTACCATAAACAGTGCACTATTTTTTCTTGATTGAGAAGGTTTGGCAGATGGTAACTTTCCAATTGATATTGTGGATATATCAGTAAATGTAGACTCTTGATGCTTGTACAGCTATTTGGGATACATCATTGATTAGATTTCTAAGTATCATTGTTTCGTACTCCTTTTAATTTGAATTTATGAATCCTAATATACTTGAATCTAGAGTTTAAGAATTCATGATTTTATATTGCCATCACATATGTCCCATGTATATATAATGGAAAGTATTTAACGAATATCATATGTTGTAGGTCAGAATCTGCAGGGAGAAGACAACAGGCACTGTATATGCCATGAAAAAGCTTAAGAAATCAGAAATGTTACGTAGAGGGCAAGTATGTGATTTTGTAACATAAAATGATAATCTTGCTTCATTTAGTCTTATTACCAAATTAACTTTTAAGTACATTTTAGGTTGAGCATGTGAAAGCCGAAAGGAATCTTCTTGCTGAGGTGGACAGCAATTGCATTGTTAAGCTATATTGCTCTTTCCAAGATAATGAATATCTATATCTCATAATGGAATGGAAAATCTACCTGGTGGAGACATGATGACTTTGCTTATGAGAAAAGATACATTGACTGATGATGAAGCCAGATTTTATGTTGCTGAAACAGTTTTAGCAATTGAATCCATCCATAAACATAATTATGTGCACAGGTATGTTATTATTAATCTACTTTATTTAAGTTTAATCATGTTATAATAAATCTGACTTATATTGCTATATTGGATTGCAACAGAGATATCAAGCCTGATAATTTGCTACTTGATAGATATGGGCATTTGAGATTATCAGATTTTGGACTGTGTAAACCTTTGGATTGTAGCACACTGGAAGAGAAGGATTTTACTACAGTGGATAATGTCTCCAATTCAACAGACGAGGGGAATTCTGGGGCTCCAAAACGCACACAACAAGAACAGTTGCAGCATTGGCAGAAAAATAGGAGGACACTTGTAAGCAACGATCCTTATTATTACTACTTTCTACGAATTACAAATGGTAGATAGTTTATTATGCCTAAATTCTTCTTTTATGTTCTAAATTGGGGGCATTGCAGGCTTATTCAACAGTTGGCACTCCTGATTACATTGCTCCAGAGGTTCTATTGAAGAAGGGTTATTCGTTGGAATGTGATTGGTTAGTAGTTTATCAGTATTCCATTATGGGGTCGTTACGTCCTTTAGAAATGTTTTATTATTCATAAATTGTGCCAACAATATAGTCATTAGTTTTCATATAAATTGATTAGGTTATGCTTAAAACATATTACTTTCTTCTAATGATCACGTGAGTGTTATTCTTCTTCAGGTGGTCTCTTGGTGCTATCATGTATGAAATGCTTGTGGGATATCCACCTTTCTACTCTGATGATCCGATGTCAACTTGTAGGAAGGTAGTCATTCGTTTTAATTACATAATATAAATCCTTTTGAATTTTAAGCGATATTGGCATGAGTTTTTTTACAACCCATACTAGTATGTTTTTTCCTCACTAACCAACTAGTTTTATGCATTGTGCCCCTCGTCCCATATTGAATGAGTCAGATGAGTTCCATGTTTGGATCCAATTGGCTTTCTAACCTTTTCGAAAATAATTGCTTGTTTTTCATTTAAGAAAGATACATCGTGTGCTTTCTTAAGAAATTCAATGCACATTTTGTAAAATTCGTCTCCAAATCGCCAAGGTTTTTGTTGTTTCCAGCAATTGTAGTGTAATGTTCTATTAAAGATAAAATCAAAATACGCTACAATCATTACAAGGGATTATCAAATATATATGATTTGTTGTAAAGTTAGTTTTGATTATCCTTAACGATCAAGTTAGTTTTCATCATTGCAGTTTAATGTTTATGTTTTATGTGGGTTTGAGAACTTCATGAAGTTAGATCATGTTCTCTGACAAACATACACATAGTCTTATGGGTTATAGTTTTGTTACATTTGTAGATAGTACATTGGAAATCACATTTGAAGTTTCCACAAGAAGCACAACTTTCTATGGAAGCAAAAGATCTTATCAGCAAACTGCTCTGTAATGTCAATCACAGGCTGGGTTCAAAAGGCGCAGATGAAATAAAGGTGTTGTATGGCGTGTCTTATTCTCGGTTCATAAAAATTAACCAGAGAGAAAATTTCACATAACATGACTCTGATTTTTTTAATTATGTTTCAGGCTCATCCCTGGTTTAACGGCATTGATTGGGAAAGAATATATCAAATGGAAGCTGCATTCATTCCAGAAGTTAATGACGAATTGGATACTCAAAATTTTGAAAAATTTGAAGAGGTATTACTGTTTTATTGTTTCTTTCTATCTAATTTGTTTACATGCATGATGGTTATCTTACTATACTTTGTCTTTATTGGCCTTCTCTAAATATTTCAGTCAGAACACCAAAGCAAGAGTTCATCAAGATCCGGACCATGGAGAAGGGTAAATTTTCTATCCTAACCATTGCAAATATTTTCTCTATCATATTAACTCTAAATTTTATGGGCCATAAATAGTGAAAACCTATGCATTAACTGCTTCCAATGATTTCCACATGTAACATTGTTAATCAATATAAACTGTCTAATCTGGACATGTACTTCAGTTTATGACTTACTATATCAATATATACGTGCGAGATTTTGTGCTTTTCCGATTATGTATATTTGGGTCGTCATCATGAAAAAGGATATTTCTTACCTTGGAACTTTTTAAGTTTTTTCTTTATGCTAATTTCGGGTGTTAATTTGCAGATGCTTTCATCTAAGGATATTAACTTTGTTGGCTACACATACAAGAACTTTGAGATTGTTAATGATTATCAAGTCCCTGGAATGAGTATCTCTCTTTCCCTCTCTGACGCACACACATTTGTATACTATCACATAGATCAACGTCTGGTTTTTGCGTAATATTATTGTTCAAGTATTTAGTGCTGGTAAAGGTGGCCCTTTCAACACGTTTACATATGAATGGTGGTATTATGCTGTGTTTTAACTATATTGTCAAACTACTAAATAAAATACTTTAAGCTTAAAAGGAAACATGCTAAAAGTCTTCCAAAGAGTATTTTTTATGCATAAAACCATTCAATATACTTTATTGAAAATTAGGCTATTATTGGAATATTTTAATTTTTGTAATCGTATTCCACAAATTGTTTGTGCAAGAATTACTTCTGAAAAAATAAAATTGTTGAAAACTTCATGAAACAGAAGGAAGTTTTTAGATTATTATACAGACAGACTTAACTTGATGACGAAATTGGACATGCATAAATGCATTCTAAGAACTGAAACAGTTTTTGAAGTGTTATAACCTATTAGTTAAATGTTTGAAATTCCCTTCAATAGTTAGAAATGGATAAACTTTGGAGAACCAAACCATTACTCTCAATAGTCTCAATGATGAAAACGACAATTAGGCAATTTTTGGCTTTAAACTGCAACTTAGATAGAATAAATGAAAGACAATACATTTCTAAGTAATATTGCTATTTGATCATCTTCCTAGGTTTGTCGCAACTCTTTTTTAATTGCTTTTTTCCAAATCAAATCCTGGTGCCTAATCGTGTGTATGTTCATGGTTGCAGCTGAACTGAAAAAGAAGAAAACCAAACCGAAAAGACCAACAATCAAGTCACTGTTTGGTAGACTACTATTTCTATCTTTTATAATTCTCCTTAATAGAGTATGGTTCCTAACACAAACCTCAAAATGGCCAACCAAATAAGACCGATCAATGTGGCCTAGATTTTGAGTTGTAAATAAGCTGAGCCTATCCAGAGCTCGCCTTAGCTCAAGCTTGGCTCGTGAGTAAATTTTCAAGCTTGAGCTTTGCTTTGGCTCAACTTGTTAATTTAGTTTTAATTGTTTAATTGTTTTATTTATATACATATATAGTTATTTTAATGCATGTTTATACACATAACATAATATATATTATTGAGTTATTTTTTCATAATTATATATGTGTATATATATATGATTATATCATTTACTTGTATATTTATTTTATCAAACAAAGGTATATGAATAACAAGCAATCAAACTAGTCTGAAATTTTGGGTCAGGCTCGTTTGTTAAATTAGCTCAAGTTTAGGCTTGAGCTTGTTTAAGCTTGCTTGCTTCGAGCCTTTAGCAAGCCGAGCTCAAGTAGCTTGCGAGTTGTTCGCTCATTACATCCCTATGCCTTTCATGGATTAGCATGGTTTGGGAATGATCCAACTAAATGAAATAGTTTGGTAACCAAATAGAACTAAATTGAACCACTTTTTGCTTAAGTGAACTATTTATTTAGTTAAGTAAGTCGTAAATACTGCTAATCTTGTTATCTTGCTTAATTGTACAGAGGAAGAACCGAGCAAAGAATCATCATAAAGGCACTTTTGGAACCGCTTCTCGCACCATTAAAACCATTCTTGTTGCTTGGTTACATCTGAAGGGGCGAAAACTCGTTATGATGACCAAATTTGGTTATGATGACCAAATTTGGTTAAAGAGTTACATAATATTTTGTGAGATTAATTTTCTTTTTGTTTTGCTATAAAACTTAAATTTAGAGGTCGTTGACTAGTTATTTGCTGCAAATGTTGGGAGATCAGTTTTCTTGCTCTTCTTGAGCCTGTAGAAAGCATGTGTACAGAAAGCCAAAGTCTTGTATCTTGATTTACCATAGTTAAATTGCTAGCCAAATGTGCATTTTCATTGGTTTAAAACTGCACAATTTATTTTATTTTCTAGAATAAATGTAAGTTTGTACACAGTTTTAGTCATTGATTCTTTAAATTTATATTGATCTGCCAGTGGGTACAAACTTGGCTTTGTGCCTTGGATTTTGACTTTTGAGTTTTCTACAGTCATTGACCTTTTTTGTCTTGTAATAGTTATTCGTAGAAAACATAAATTGTAAATTTATTAAAGATTTATAGTTTAAATATACATTAAGAAGTGTAATGAGTCATGATGATTTAAATTATAAAATTAGTTTTTAAGGATTTTGATTTGTGGTGATGATTTCTTGAAGACGAATAACTTCATGTGTTTTGTCTCACTATTAAGGAATAAAGTCATGATTAAATAAAGATCATAATAACCATTATGATTAAGCCAATCCATTTATACCAAAATTCTCATATAAAAGTCTTTATATATGGAAAATTAATGTTATTGAAATTTGTGATGATAATTGAGACGCAAAAGCAACGTTGCTTGATATCTAAACTAAAGTTGTTGCTTTTATCTTTTAAAAATTAATATTATTGTGCTTCCTCTATTTTTTGGGGGGTTTTCTAAATTGTGTTGTCCTAAAAATATTAACTTTCTTTTATATATATATATATATATATATATATATATATATATATATATATATATATATATATATATATATATATATATATATATATATATAAGGTTTTAGTTTTAATTATTCTGTTCACTTGTTACTTAATTTTTAGTTGTCTGCTGGTGATTTAAATTGTATTTTTTCTCAACTGGTAGGATCTAAATCCATAGGTTTGGTGTCGGTAAGAAGTTAACATATACTTATTTCTTGAAAAGTATTAACATTTTGTTTTTACTTATTGAAATTAGATATTTATTTAATATTCAGAAATCAACTAAAACTGTTTAAAATATCATAAATGGAGCAGATGTGGGTGAAATATTGAAATATAAGTATTTATAGTCACATCTAATATTATTCTTGGTCTCCTTTCCAACAGCAAAATTGCAATATCATTAATCATTAATAATAGATATATCGAAAAGCCTTATACAAAAAGTAAAAAGCTAGAAAGTAATCCAGTTTTGCTAGATATTTTTTTAAAAATTTGGGCACGTGTTTTTATTGAGATCATATATTGCTTTACAAAGAAATGTTGATATAAAACGTTGCCTAGAAGAAAAGGCGTCAATAAATACAAAATTGGCTATGAACAAAAATACATGTAAAAAAATAAATAATAATCCCTTCCTTACCTAACCGACTAACTTGTAAAGTAATTTTGTTGTAATTTCTACGAAATAATACATAATTTTTTTGTATATATGATCTAACTTCTTTTACTTTAATGTTTATATATATTTACAGCTTTTATATATTTATTATTTTTTTATAATTGCAATTTTCACACTTATTTTATCTCACTGAGTTTACATATATCTAATTTACATCAATGTGCATAGACATGTGTCGGATTTATGACATCAAGGAGATTTTCACCTCTTTAACTACAAAAGGTTTTACTATTGGACTCTATCTCTTTATAAGTTTATCATATTTATTTAATTATTTAAATATTATTAAATGTGTTAGAAGTTATATGTTGCATCAAATATCATGATTTGATGTCTTCATGAAGATGATTATTTGTACCGAAAATATCAAATTTAATGTTTTGGTAGATTGACGGGGATGTTTAAGAAATTCATTATTGACGTATTAGATTATAAAACTTTAATTTTGATATATATAATTTTTTTTAAAATTTTTCATCGTTTTACTATTTAAGAGCATTCACAATGGAATCCTTAAAAATATGTGAGTGTGTTTGGTATATTACATGGAATGGTTTTGGTGTGGTTGTGAGTGAAGAGAGAGAAAATGTTATTGTTGATTGATATATTTGAAAAATTACTGTTCAATCCCTATAAATTTTTTAATATTTTTAAAAGTGGTTGTGAGTGGATGAAAGAGAAAAAAGTAATGATAAAAGTATAAAAAATATTATTTAATTGAAAAGGAGAGATAATATATAATAGTTTTTAATGTAATTATAGAATAAAGATAAGGAATCCACTGTGAATGCTCTAACAGTAAAATACATCTAGTGCACATCAACAACCAAAAATTTTAGTTTGACACACAATTTTTATTTTATAAACACAAGTGTTGACATCAAGCCGTGATATCTCTACCACAACTTTTCTATCTTATGAGACGACGATAAAAGTCACACTTATTTTATCTTCTTCAAATCCTACTATCAGAACCTTATTTTTATCAGTTTTGTTTTAGACATTATAACTTATAGCGTAACACTCGTAGTTTGGTAGTTTTGATAATCAAAGTTTAGATCTTAGAAATGAATTATTAGAAGTCTCTGTAGTTTAAAAGTAAGAGAAAACTAACGTGTGAATCACTGTTTATATATATATTTTTTTCAATTTTCAATAATAATAGTAACTTGTAAAAATTTATAAATAATAAAAACACAAGAAGAATATAACTTACGGAGACAGAGAAACAAAACAAAAGACATCTGCCTCTCTTTATTTTCTTCATTCTCCCTCTCACAATATCCTCTCATCCCCCTTCTCTCTCTCTCATCGGATTTCGTTTTCTCATAGCACAAATTCAACGCAATCATCTGCCTATTTCTCATCTCCTTCGTCAATCAATTTCTCCTCATTCGATCACACAACACAAAAAGCCTGAATCTTGCATGCATATGATTCAATTTCTCAATCAACGACCCTCGATCACGCGTTTCAATTTCATTCTCCGTTGAAGATTTGCCTTCGCATTACCGTCAATTGATCATGTTTCTGTCAATAGATTGCCTTTTGGTGGTTGGAATTAGGGTTTGTCGGGTTATGTGAAAAAAGTTTTGATTTTTGTTCAGGAAAGTTTTAATCTTGTATAGTGTGTGTGTTGGGTGCCCGGACCGGAATCGATTGTTAATTTGGATCGTTTTTGGTGGGAATCGGGGGTTGATTTGGTTATTATTCAAGTGGGTTGAGTTTTTACAAACCCTAATCGAGGAATAATTACGTATATATAGATCTGGGTGTTGGTTAGCAGTTTATGTTGACCTTGGGGGTTAATTGAAGCGATAATTATGGATCGTGTTGTTGGTGGTAAGTTTAAGCTCGGGAGGAAGATTGGGAGTGGATCTTTTGGGGAGCTTTATTTAGGTATGGTTTTGATTGTTTCTATTGTGCTTCATTTTGGGTGTTGTATATATGTTTTTGGTAGTTAATTTCCCTTTTGTTTGATGGTATGCAGGTGTTAATATTCAAACTGGGGAAGAAGTTGCTGTTAAGTTGGTATTGATCTCCTTTCCTGATGATGATTCTTTTGATGTTGAATTGTTTGGTTAATCTATTGGCCGGTTGATTGATATAGGGGATGTTTGGATGTATTCTTGAAAGTTATCATCCAATATTAAATATTTAAATAACCATAATGAGATAAATAGTTCCAACAAAATATGTTGGAAGATACAAAGTTTGGACATGCTTTATTAAAGTTGGGATAATCACTTTTGATGGTGTTCATGTTTTTACAAATCATGATTGTTTAAGTAGGTATTATGTAAAGTAAAAGCATATATGTTATCTATGCCATTCATAATGAGTTTGTTGCAACGTGTATTAAACTGATTAGTTAACCCCTAATTGCTAAAAACTGGTGATAATTCCAGAATGCACATCCACACACCCGCACTCTGTATCTTCTAATAGGATTTTATGCACGTGATTGTTTTGTGTTGTTTTACTAGTAGACGAATGTGACTATAATAGTTGTAGTTCACATTTCTGTCATATTCATGACCATGGTCCATTAGTTGCCTTATTCTTGTAATTTGTTCATTGTAAAAGCTGCATGGTTTGTAAGTTTACTTACTGCATCATTTGACATTTTGGCTACTCTAGGTAAAATACGTGTTCATAATTAGAGCTGAAACCTGGGGTACCACCCAATTAGATCCACGTATATGAGACTGTCCACTAATTGTATGAAAGCCTTCGTTTTAGAACCAATGCAATGTGATGGTTTCTCTGTGGGCTTATGCAGTTGATTCACTCATGTATACTTTATAAAGTGTCAACTATCAATGGCTCTTAACATACCATTATATAATCCCTTCAATCTGTACCATGTGTCTATGTATATTCTTTTTGTCTGTTTTTTGTTTGAGTATGTCTATCAGGACATCAAGTTTCATGTAAGTGAGCTTTTATTCTTTCTTTTTGTATATATAATTAAACCAAGTTTGTAGCCTGACAGCTTACTACTTGACCTTTCAACACTCTAGTCACAAATTCAAACAACTTGTAAGGTTGTTGATTGAATTATGCATAAAGAGTTGATCTGTGAATTGCAGTGTACATAGGTAAACAGTTATTTGATTTCCCCCCCTTGTTAAAAGAATAGAAAATCTTGTGCTGACACTTGTTCTCTCCATCTAGGAGCTATTTTTCATCAACATATTTACTACAGACATTGTCGCTAATTGAAAATTTTTTTTCTTGAACTTTTTAAATCCCAATATAAAATCTATTCTTCTGTTACTGCTATGTACAGGAACCCACCAAAACAAAGCATCCTCAGCTGCATTATGAATCAAAAGTATATATGCTTCTTCAGGGCGGAAGTGAGTCTCTCTCTATCTTAATCTGGGTTTTTGTTTAGAGTTGTGTCATTGTTAGATTAGTTTACCTTTAAACCCTAAAGCATGGTCGTGTTCCAATAGCTCATTAAACTATTACTAAAGAAGAAAGCATTTCAAATGGTTAAATTCATATCACTCTTCTTTCTAGAAAAACAAGTGCAATGTTGATTTGGAAAATCAATATACATTTCCAAATTCAAGTATCCAACAATTTTTATGTATGGAACTCCAGTCTTTTTTTTTAACATGGATAAGTCTTCAATAGTTTAAGTAGTTAGCTGACCATTTTCCTTTGATTCATTCTAACATCAGTAACTAATGAGTTTGAAAAATGTAATACAACGGAGTACATAGTTGAGTTCAAACAATTAGCAACTTTATGGTTGAATATTTACCTTCTTATTGCACCTTATTTGTGTAATATATCTTATTATATAATATCTTATTTGTGTAATTATATAATCGTAGTTCTAGCTTGTAAGTTCCTAGTCATTGATTCAAATTGACATAATATGTTAAGATAACATGAGCATTTGTTTATTGTTTTTAATAATGAAGCGGGAGTACCTAGCCTTAAGTGGTTTGGAGTCGAGGGCGAGTACAATGTCATGGCAATTGACCTACTTGGACCAAGCCTTGAAGACCTTTTTAACTATTGCAATAGAAAGTTTTCCTTGAAGACGGTTTTAATGCTTGCAGATCAATTAGTAAGTGCTAGTGACCCCATCTTTTTTTATAGATTGTTCTTAGTTCAAAATCACCAACTATTTATGTAACCTTGCAGATAAATAGAGTTGAGTACATGCATGCAAGAAGCTTTCTTCACCGTGACCTAAAGCCTGATAATTTTTTAATGGGCCTGGGCCGCAAGGCGAATCAGGTAAATATCCACTTCCTTTTTTTTCCTTCCAGTGCCTTCTTTTTTGTTGCAACAATGATAATGACATTTTAAAATAATCCAACTTTTGGATTTGGAAATCCACCATTAAAACTTAGGGATTAAGTTACCTTTTTGATATCCTATTATGGTCCTTGTTGTGACAGGTGTACATCATTGATTTTGGTCTTGCAAAAAAGTACAGGGATCTTCAAACTCATAGACACATACCATACAGGTAACATGGCTACCCATGGAGATTTTTTGCTATCATTATCAGTTTTCTTTATTTTATCTTGTCTGTTTTTCATTGTTCTCGTATACGTGGACCATTACACAATATTTCTCATTAGGGAAAACAAGAATCTTACGGGCACGGCTCGTTATGCTAGTGTCAACACACATCTTGGAGTTGGTGAGTGGTTCATCATGTCAGTGATTTATTTTGGTCTGATGAATATAATGCATTTTAAATCTCAATATTTTTATTATTCAGAACAAAGTAGACGGGATGATTTGGAATCACTTGGTTACGTTCTTATGTATTTCCTAAGAGGAAGGTGAGAATTTTTCTTAATTTATGTCTACCACTCTATGACAACCACTGGGTTTTTATTTAAAATTTATTTGTGCTTTTGTATTAGCCTTCCCTGGCAGGGACTGAGAGCAGGAACCAAGAAGCAGAAATATGACAGGATAAGTGAAAAAAAGATGTTAACTCCAATTGAGGTATATTTTGACTTCCAATTTCTTTTTATGTGACTAAACATTTGTTTAATTTCACATGACAACAAATTTATTCAACAGGTTTTATGCAAATCATATCCATCAGAGTTCATGTCATACTTCCACTATTGTCGATCATTGAAATTTGAAGACAAACCCGACTATTCATACTTAAAGAGGCTTTTTCGAGACTTATTTATTCGCGAAGGTGTCAAATGCTAGATATTTATATATACTTACTGTCATTGTTCATTACTATGCTGAATGTGTCTCTGTCTATTAACATGTATGGCCCTGATTTTTGTTCACAGGCTATCAGTTTGACTATGTCTTTGATTGGACCATATTGAAGTATCCACAAATTGGTGCCAGCTCCAGAACACGGGTGAGTGAAAATGCTGCATTGGTGGTAGATTTAAGTCATTATTTACGAGAATATATTAATATTTCTCCTATTTGCAGGTTCAAAGTGGAAATGCTACTCCAAATGCTGGGACATCTGCAGAAAAACCAGGAAGAACCTCAGGTATCTTTTAAAAGTAGAGGTGGCATTTTCAAGCCATTTATTTATGATCAGGTTGGTTCGGGGTACGTTTTAACGGCCAACGGGTCTAACTGAAAATTAGCTTAAAGGGAACAAGTTAAACCTGTTGAAACTCAAAAGTCACGCACTTCATAAAGCCCTCCTAAATTATTACAAATAAAATAGGTTGTTGCTGAAATACTTCTATTTTTTAACCATAGCTGACAGCCTGACACTATTTATTTATAAAAAGAAGTTGAAATTCTTGGGACCAAAGTGTTCCAGGCCAATCCAACTTGGCACAACCCGTTCTGATCAGTAGCAATGATTATTTATTTTTACTCATTTACTTAGAATTTTAAATTCAGGTTATGCTTATCTAACAGTGCAAAAGGTAAAATAAAAAAAAGAAATAGCTTAGAAGGAAATGAGCCAAAGGAATTGAAAGTAGTTTTAAGGTTATTTTAGTGCTTAAAACCTCCAAATCATTATACTTCTAAAAAATAGATAATAACAGAAGTAATATAATTCTCATAGTAGTCAAAATTGCAAGGTGTATAAGGCCAAATGCATGCTTGAGACAAAAAAACCCAATAATAGGAACACTTAATTAGAGGCATAGAAAATTTTAAAAATATAAGCATATATTATCTCAGTTGCATACGACTACCCTTTGATTCTATAAATATACATAGAACTTAACTCTCTGCATAAAATGATACAAATCTGAAACAAAAATATAAGCAAAAATTTAGAGCAATAGTAATTAGTAGCACTATAATGCATGTGATTAATGGTTGAAGCATCCTTGATCCGCTGACACATGCCTGAGTTTTATCTTATAGAGGCGGTCCAGTAGATCCCAACACTTTAGTCACCTTAACCAGCAAAATAGAAGATAGTGAATCTAGAACCATAACCCTAAAACAGGACTAAAAAATAACAAATTTAAAAACATGATATAAGATGAAATAAATAAATGATCACGCATTAAGATTGTACACTAGCTGGAGTGATAAAATGAGCGGAACCAATACCCCGCACCCTGAAGTTTTACCTGGCTTGTTAGAAACAGAATGTGAACAAGAATAAACGCAGTGCTTTTGAACTTTTTAGCATCTAGCAAAACTCATGAAAGGTTTCATGTTTCCATATTCGACCTACTTGGTATAATTTTTTTGTAACCTCTACAACCCCAACTACCCCTCGCCTATGCCTGGCCAGAGTTGTGCACTTCCGTCGCAAATCAGTAATTACCCATTTTGACCAGAACTTGCGTGGACCATAACCCATCCCGTCTTACACACATTTTGCCGCTTCTACTTAGAAGTATGATTTCAAAAAAGTTAATCGACATCCATAATGGAATTACATATCCGTTTCTTAATGCTTACAACTGTGGTCTCCTTATTTCTTGTAGCTGTACAAGATGTTCGCGAGACATTCTCTAGAAGAAATCCTCCAGGTGGCAGCCGCCTTGAACTTTCAAGAAATAGGCTTTCAGAAGATGTACCTTCGTCAAAAGACGTGGTAAGTTTTGTGTTTTAATATCTCGTCCCACTTACTTTTGTTGCTTTAAAAGGCTATAAAAAGTATGTTACATGTATTGCTAAAAAGTGAATGGTACATTGCATTTTCTTGAGGCTCCCTTTGCCCATATAAACAGTCCAATTTAAAACCTGTAGGAAATTTAATTACATATCTGCTGACAACACTAGACATGATTAAAACACTTGTATATAATTTAACTATGGTATTACCATGCACAGCAACTCGACTCAGAAAAGGTGCGATCTTCTAGAAACGGGAGCTCGTCAAAACGTTCCTCCTTTTTAACCAGCAGCAACAAACCAAGTTCTTCAGCAGAGGCAACAGATGGCCGATCAAGCCGACTCATGTCGAGTAGTGGGGCGCGCTTATCTACTACTCAAAGAGGATACGACACCAAACCATTAACATCTGGTCCTTCAAAAGGTGGGCGTGAAGATCCTCTTAGGAGCTTTGAGTTCTTACAAATCAGGAAGTAACACGATATAATTGTGTGGTAAAATAAAACTAAAATGCTGCAATGAACTTTTTTTTAAGTTATGTAAAAATGGGAAAATTCATGTTTTAGTATGAGTTTTCTTGTAAGGGAATTTTTGATTTTATGTAATACTGCAAGTAGGCTGTGATGTTGTATGTGCTTTAGAACAAATGATTTCCTTTATATTTTCGGGTTGAGATTTTTAAAAAAACTTTCGTTGCCTGATATGTCATATGTATATGTATTACTTATAATGTATATAGTTACATGTGTGGACATCAAAAACCGTTGGTGAGCTATTTATGCGGAGATTCAGATTCTAGACGGCCCGTTGGTGAGCTATTTATGCGAAGATTCAGGTTCTAGACGACCTGTTGGTGAGCTATTTATGCGGAGATTCAGGTTCTAGGCGACCCGTTGGTACCGTGGTAGGGGTGTCATTTGCGTTTTTTAGATGAGTTTTTGGTTCCTTATGTTGGGTTTCCAGATGTAAGAAATTAGCTCGAAGAATGAACCCAATGAGTAATGATAATCAATATTCGAGTTTTGTTATTTTGGTCAAGTTAGACGGTAATCGCAATTATTTGCTATCTCAAATGTTTATATAAGCATTATTTAAGTGATCAAAATGCATGTATAACGTTAAGTATATGTTTATTATCTTGATCTGATACCATCTGGATATTTACCTTCAGTTTATTATAATTTATAACATAACGTATGAAAAACGATGGCAATCTCAAATCATATAACCGATCGTATCAAATAAAAAAGGTTTAAGTAGAAACTTTATTTCAAACTAAAACGTATCATTAAAAAAGACGATAAAATAAACTGGTTAAAAGTCTTCACTTTTGTTTTTGCTCGTCCGTTTTTAATATTATATTAAAAAAATCAAATAAAATAAGCATTAAAATGATTATGTATATATATCATGAATAAAACATTAGAAATGATTAATAATAAAAAACACCCTAATCAATTTCTTGAATTGTGTACGAATCTTCTTATGTTGCTTGAAGCCGGTCTTTGGCGCATATTAAACGCTCAACAATCATAGGAGTCAAAAGAACTCCTAAGCTAGTCAAAAACCCTCTCGCGTGTTAAAATTTGATTTACAAGTCATCATTGACACGAAAATAATAAATAAGTCTCTATCCATTAAGGATGGACTGGAAATCTTAGACTATTAACTTTCCAACATTCGAAAACATTAAAGATCTTTGAATCTTTTTCTAACATTTTCTTTCAATTAATTATTTAATTTCATCAACAAATTCAACATTATGTGTTCTCATCTTTTCATTTAGTTTGTTTCAAAATATGGTTTTGATGTCATATCTTATCGGTTGGTGTTTTCTTAATATTGATGAAGTTGAAGACTAAAATGTACAAGAGATTGAGGAATGAATTTTGATATATTCGTTGTATAATTCAAATAAAAAGTCCATAATTCTTTTTAGGATTATTTTCATATATACTTCTACAAACTTTTAAAATACTATATATACCCAAACAAAATTTAAAATATCATATATGTTCTTATAAAACTTCTCAAATATCATATATACCCTTGAAAACATTTCAAATGTCATATATATCCTTAAAAAAAATTTCAAATATCGTATATACCTCTAGAAAACTATTTGAATATAATATGTATCTCTAGAAAATCTCAAATATCAAAATATCCAAACTAAATTCAAAATAAATTTACCCTGAGAAGCTTGCTAATATCATATATACCCAACTAAAATTGAAATATCATATATAACCTAGATTAATAATTAAAATAACATTAATTAGTTTTAGTTTATTCACTGAAAAATTCAAAATATAATAATTTAATTTATTTTTCTCAAAACATCAAATTTCAATTTTCTAATTTTATTTTGTTATTATTTATTATTATTGTTAATACTATATTTGTTAATTATGATGAATGTATTTACTAAAAATCATTTACTTTTGTACTAGACTATAATGTTTTATCTTGAAATTTTACTAGATTTTTGTAATTTAATTATAATTAAATTATATTTGAGAAACTTAAGAAACCCGATACGTTAAAATCTCATATACCTACTTGAAACCTAAAAAATATAAGCAATTTAAGATTGTTTAAATAAACTTTGGTTCTTCCTCGACCGCATTAATATATAAGTTTTTTAGAAAAATAAGAAAAAATGCTAAATATAAATTTTAAAGTTAGAAAATTATGAGTAACACAGGAATATTTTAAAGTCTTTTTAACGAAATAAATTAATGTGAGATAATATGATATTTTACTTATAAAAATGAATTCTTATTCAAAATGATTATAAATATGAGTATATATGATATTTTAAATTTGGTTGGGCATATATAATATTTAAAAAGTTTTGTAAAGGTAAACATGATATTTACGAAGTTTTTAAGGGTGTGTGTGTATATATATATATATATGATATTTTAAATTAAATTTCTTATTTTAGTTACTTATTAGAACTTATTAAATAATAAGAAGATTTCAGTGTATTCCATTTTAATAAATATACGCCGGCCAAACATAAAAAGAAATTACAGTTACATGTACTAAAATATGTAATTTTAAATCATATATTTATTGCCTCTATAAGACAATCTTTTACATTAGATCATATAGAAACCTTCAAATGTTTAAAGTAAGATAACAAGACAATAAAAAATGAAAGAGCTTTTCAATTCAAGTCTCACTCTGAATAAAATTGTTCAGGATTGAGCCAAAAGATTTTTCCAGTAGTGTGTTTTTTTCTAAGGGTGAGGCCCTGGTTGAAAAACGGATAGGTGAGTCACGATTAAGATAACACATATCATTCGAAACAGTGTCGTACATTTATTGTTAAAACAAAAAAACCCTATGGAAACCTACTAGTGACGGTTAAGGTGAGAGTGAGAATAAGTGATTAATAAGGCTGTCAATAGCATGAGAAGTGCAATAATGCAGAAACTATAATAAGCACATTTTAGGCTTATGTAGAGGCGATGTGACAATCTTCGGTTAGAGGAGTTTGAGTCGTGTAAACCTTCATATTTCCAAGACAAAAAGACAATTATAATAATAGATAATGCATAAGAAACACCAGAGGTAATGAGAAATGGATTTGTAGGTGAAATACGATTGAATTGTCTCCCTACAAAACATATTGTCAAAAACGTTGGATATAGCACAAGCATATAAGCAACCTCCTTAGGGTCTGAGTAATCTTGTGACCTGATAACATAACAACATATTAAAACTAAATTATTTCATACTTTAGAAAAATATACAAATATTTGTTTAAAGATGAAAATATATATATGTTAATTTTAAAAGGTGATCAATATACATATCTACACCATGAGGCGCAAATTTGCTTAGTAACAAATGTTGAGTTTTAAAATTAATAAGTGTGAATCGTGAACTATCTCGGATCAAACGAAGAGAAAGCTGTTACAAATATCACCAAATTCAAATTAGCTTGTTATATTATTTTATTTTATAATAAAAAGGGATAATATATAGGGAACCATATGCATATTCAACTAAATGTAAAGAATAAAACAAATTAAACTCCCTTTGAACACCAATACATGTCTCAAAAACACTAAAAACTAGGTTTATTATTTTAAAACGGCTTGAGTAATTCAAAAGGCACAAGAAAATGCAATAGTACTTACTGTGCATTGTTATTTTGTATATTTGCCATGCTTTTTGATTATACCTCAGATGTATTGAGTTCGATCTATATAAATAGAACGTAAATTGAGCTTCTATCAATTTATTTTCTTAATAACGTTTAGATTTTTATAATTAAAAGATTTAATAAAAGAATATTCTTATCACTAAAACTCATAAATTTATTTGATAACACAATATTTCTTGAAGTTCTTATTGTAAGTACTAACTACTAACTACTAACTACCAAATCATACGTGCATTTTACATACTCAAACCAGGTTAGATACCTTTTGAACATCAACATCAATCTTTGTAGGGGCACCACCAACATATCCAAAATCTTCATTAGCCATCTCCCCTGGTCCATTTACTAAGCAACCTATAATTGCAATCTCCCAAATGTTATTAGAGAGATTTAATTACAACAAAAAATTAATATAAAAATAATCAAATCAAATCCTTTCGAGATAATTGAATAATAAAGTAAATTATTGTTATGTGAATTAATTAATTGAGTAATAATGTGTGATTTAAGAAATTACTTTGTAAGTGAAGAAAAATGCCAAATTTATCATCTTTTTGTAAAGTTAGCTGGCTTTTACCCAAAAAATGTTTTCAAGTAGTAGTAGACAAGTAAGAATAGATAGTATATAAAGATTAATAGCATTTTGAGGGATTTATGGGACAGGTCAAAGTGACCCATATGTAATTACATGTGTTATTCGAGTTTATAATGCTATGATTTATAATGTAGCATGTTTGTTGAAAAGAACCACTCATTCTGAGTGTATTTTTGTTTGCTTTCAATTTTTACTTTTGAAAATTACGTATCTATATTATATTATAATACATTATCTTTTTAGGAATCGGTTATTAAACAAAGTGTAATTTTCGTGCGAAGCGTACGAAGTCACCAGAGTGTGACACGTGTTTCTTGGCGGATGGTAGTTCCTTCCGTGCTACAATTACGCATATATGGTACATAATTATGAAAGTTATATGTATTATTACGCAAAGAAAAATTACCCACGTTATAAAAAATAATTACACAAGTTATATTTATTATTATGCAAGTTATATGATAATTACGCAAGTTATGTTTGTAATCACGCAAGTTATATGCACAACACGTAGACGTTTAAAAAAAGGTTGATTTAAAAATAACTATAGCAATACTATACTCATATTAAAGAGAACAAAATGCTCGATTTTATGGTTTTATATTTAAAAAAATAATGTCATATAAAAGTTATATAAGTTTAAAAAAACTAGGGGAATTTGAAAAAAATCAACAATTGTAGATCAATGCTTGTTATCACTTCGTATTGCATCTAGTGGCGGATCTAGAAGAAAAGTTGAGGGGTAACGTAATTTTTTTTACCATATATTTATATGAATGAAAGAAAAAACAAGATAATAAAGGGGTGCAGAGGAAGATAATTCAAAACAAATCCGAAGGAATTAAACTCGAAAGAATTGAACTTGAAGGAGTTGTTGACTTGATATCAGAATCAGCTGGTTGCATATCATTATTATTATTAGAACCGATACCTCCTCTTGAATTTTATTAAACAAATTATCAAATAAAATTTGATTTTTTTCATCTTTCAACTCTCTAATTTTATAACAAATAACACAATAAGATTACAAATTGCACTAAAAATAATACAATTCAAATCCTTAATTTCAATATCAAATCTCTAATTCATCTACAAATCTCTACTTCATAGTTTATATAACTAATTGCATAAACCCTAAATATTAGAAATTGTTGTTTGGTATAAAATGTTTTTATAAAATGTTATTTGGTATTTTGGGTTTGTTAGTTGTTTAGTTATTTATATTTTTGGCTTATTATAATTTTAGTCATGTTATTTGTTTAGTTATTAACTTATTAAGTTATTAATGTTATTTGGTATTTTAGAGTTGTTAGTTGTTTAGTTAGTTATTAATCAAATAACACAATTCAAATTTATAAAATTTTAAATCAAATACATCTCCAAATCCCTAATTTCATCTTCCAAATAACATTACAAATTCATTAATTATTAATCAATCTCCTAATTGTCAATAAAACCTAACAATCAAATCAAATTCACAATAACATTACAAATCCCTAATTTCAATACAAATCCCTAATTGTCAATAAAACCTAAAAATTAAATCAAATAACCATTAATCAATCTCCTACTCTTCAAATCTTGCAAAAAAACTTACAAATTGCAATACAAATAACACAATTCAAATTCATAAAATCCCTAATTTCAAATCCCTAATCTATAATTCATATAACACAATTTAAATCCCTAATTTCAATACAAGTCTCTAATTATCAATAAAACCTAAAAATTAAATCAAACAACAAATAATCAATCTTCTAGTATAAAAAATCTTGCAAATAACACTTAAACCTAGAATGTAGAAAGAATACCTTAAAACTTCAAAGATTCAAGGCTTCAAATGGGTAAATGGGCAGGCGACAACAACCAGCAGTGGTGGAGTCACGGGCGGAATCGGAGCAGCAGGATCGCAGGCGGTGCACAGGGAAGGGGAGAACTGAGCAGGCGAGCAACGGATTTTTTTTTGGGGGGAGGGGGGTGGTGGGTTCCGATTTTGTTAATTAAATGGGTTTTATAATAATTGGGCTTTTAAAGATTAATTGGGTTTTAAAATAAGTTGGGCTTTAAATTAATTAGGTTTTTAATAAATTGGGCTCTCAATGTTAATTGGGTAATTGAGTTTATAATGTTTTTATAAAAGGTAATACTTTTTTATAAAATATTAGACTAATTTTTATAAAATTTATAATTTTCTATAAAGTTTTGAGTTTAAATTTTTTTAGAGGTAACGTAAAATTTTCTCAGGGGTAGTGTAAAACCGTAAAAAACAAATTTTTACATTAAAAACGTAAACTTTTTATTTTTTTACACTACGCGTAAAAAGTTGAGGGGTGACGAAGGCTACCCCTCAACTCTATATAAGTCCGCCCCTAATTGCATCTATAATCTGAACCGTACTTCAAATTAAATCAATTATCACTTCGTTTACTTGGCACGAATTATATATTTTATAGCGTAAACTTTCCATACGAGCCATATTGAATATCGAAATAAAAGCCCAGCTCAATTTGTAACTATTCAAAAGACGTATGGGCCATACTGAATATCAAAATAAAAGCCCAGCCCAACTTATAGTTGCAATAAAAAACCACCTGTGTTTAAAACCCTAATTTTCACTACCTTCATCACCACCATCACGACCTTTCTTCTCGGCGATCCACAGGACTCTCAAAATGGTAAACCAAAACTCAAATTTTCACTGTTTTAACGAATATTATATCGTCAATCTCATCAAAATTGCATATAATTTCGATTATTGTAGCCGTTCAAGAGGTACGTTGAGATCGGAAGAGTCGCCCTTGTAAATTACGGAAAGGATTACGGAAAGCTCGTTGTCATCGTTGATGTCATTGATCAAAATAGGGTATTTACACTCTTTCCAATTTGAATCCTCATTTCTTACTAGTAATTAACGTGGTTCGGTTAATTAAAGTTTAATTAGGTGTTAATTCAGCTGAAATGTAGCTTGGTTATGTATTAGATTGAGTTTTGTGCTATCTTAGGGTTTATAAAACAGTAAATTTCTACCTTAGGAGATTATAGTTTTACCTAATTGTAGTGTTCCAACTGTATTTATAGTTTTATACTGTTAATGTTATGTAGAAACATTCAGAGCTCTTGCAGTAAATGTTATTATCTTGAAATTCTCAATCTTATTTGCAGGCTCTTGTTGATGCACCTGACATGGTGAGGGGCCAAATGAACTTTAAAAGGCTAACACTTACAGACATCAAGATTGACATTAAAAGAGTCCCAAATAAGAAGACTTTGGTTGCTGCTTTAGAGGCTGCTGGTGGGTGTCTTTTGTGGTGGTTTGTTATACCATGTGTTTTATGCTTTTGTGGCTTGTTAGATCAAGTGATGAACTTTTGGTTGTTTGCAGATGTGAAGAACAAGTGGGACAGCAGTTCTTGGGGAAGAAAGCTTATCGTGCAGAAGAAGAGAGCGTCGCTTAATGACTTTGATAGGTTCAAGATCATGTTGGCCAAGATCAAGGTAACAGAATCCTCAAGTTCTATTATGAAAGATTTTAATGTTTTAGTTGGTTGGTATGATTCTTTTGTTTATTTTCATTTTAAGACTTTAAAGAATTAAGAAAAAAGGGGCAAAAAGATGATCTTGCTACCTGCTTTTATACATTTTGACCTTTTTTTATGGTGTCTCTGTTGCAATTTGTGATATTGCAGAAGGCTGGAGTTGTAAGGCAAGAACTTGCAAAGCTGAAGAAGGAAACCACAAGCTAGTATCATATTTTGTGTTTATTATCAAAGTTTTTTTTCAACTATGAGGAACCATATGCGGGTTGCTTAGAAGATTTACATTGCTTCCATCCCCATCTTGTATCAAATTGGGAGGTTTTGAAACTTATGACTTGGTTACATTTGCTGTTAGAATGCTCTTCGGTACGATACGGTACCCGTTAAGTCAAGTATGGTACACATGAGTTTTAAACTTATGATTTCGTATTTGTGACAACTATCCTAGTTGAGAGAATGATTAATATGTAAATAGTTATACAAGTATTATAAATAATTAATTAACTTATAAATCCTTACTACTCTAGTAGATAGATCAATAGTCACTCCTTATAGCATTCTCAACCCAGCTTCTAATCTCATTCTCATATTTTCAAAAAATAACTAAAAAACTCCTAAATCCTTACTACTCTAGTAGATAGATCAAATAGTCACTCCTTGTAGTACTCCATATATTACACTCTTATATAATTAAAATACTAAATAATTGAAAACAAACATTTATAGATTATAAATCGATATTTTGAGACAAGATAGGATTTAAATTAAGTATGAGTAAAGACTTTAAGAAACAAAATGTCGTTATTATATTTAAAACTTTTTTTAGTTTTTCTTGTTTTTTCAATAAAAGTTTTTAAACAATTTGTTTCAAAACCAACAAACTGATTTTGAAAAAGTGTCATTATTTAAAAATTTCCTTATTATAACTTCGAATTCTAATTATTTTTGTTTCATTAATAAATATGTTTCAAAATGTAGATTTAAAATATTTTGTATATTTAAAAAGTTTGATCTTTTCGAAAAAATTTTCCTTTATAAAAATTTTCTCTTTAAAAATTATATTTATAGAAAGATTTTTTTTGTTTTATTAAAGTATATTTTTTAATACGAAAAATATAAAAATATATCATTAATTAGTTATTTAATTGGAAAAAGAAACAATAAAAAGTAGATTCAGAGGGTCTAAAAATAAGGTGAGATTGTTATAAAAAGAGATAAAAAAAAAAAAGGTGAGAATGATTATTATCAATTAAATCTTAAATACAAGGGCTCATAAAATCCGGTGACATAATAGTAAATAGTTAAAACTTTAAATAATGGGCCAATTATATTTTAGTTTTAACTACATTTTAAAGTTCTACCTTTTTAATAAAAGGTTTGTAATTTTTACATACAACGTTAGTTTTAAAAAAAAATACACCATAAATCCAGCGTTTTATAATTTTTAAAACATGTATAATTTTGATACATAAAAAACAAAGTTTTTTTTTCATGTTTTTTCAGCTCATTGTGTAATGTTAATCAACTCATTGTGTAATATCAGGTTATTGTGTAATTTTAATCAAACCATTATGGCTAATGTTGACCATTTTGTTATGTAAAATAATGATTTGCAAGTAACATAATGCTAAAAATGTAACTTATACGTTTTTTATTAGTTAATTATGTAATCATGATTAGGTCATTGTGTAATTATCATCAAGCAGTTTATTGTAAATCATCGAGTCTAGTGCTAGTCATTATGTTATACATTGTGTCTAATGTTAACTATTGTGTTTATAAACATAGTGATTTTAAAATAACACAATGCTAAACATGTATTTTTTTTTTGTTTTTTTAGTTAATTGTGTTATCCTAATCAGATAATTGTGTAATCCTTATCAAGCAGCTAATTGTGTCTACTGATAATTATTAAGTCTAATATTGGTCATTATGTTACTCATTGTGTCCGATGTTGACTATTATGTTATGTATTGTGTAATCTTTTTTTATTTATTCAGTTAAGTTTTCGTGAATACTATGATACCCAAATCTATAGTTGCACGATTTTAATTAAAATACAAGTATATCTTATTTACTTAATCGTGTTACCGTGATTTGACTTCTTTTTCATCGATCACACATTAGTTTCTTGTTTAAATTGGTTTACTTTCATTACGTCAGTGTAATTTGATAATCAATTCTTTTTTAGTGTATACGAGTAGTTTCTTGTTTCTTTACACCTGGTTTGCTTGCCTATATGGTAATAAATTATTCATTGAATCCGCAGTAGTCATTTTGATTGATTCGATGGATTTTTGAGGTAGTGGTGTTCAAAGTTGGTTGTGGAATGTTTTCGATTAGTTTTGGGCACGAGTGTATTGATTTTAGGGCTCATTCGTGTGGTTTCGTGTCCGGGTTTGGTTTCGATTTGTACAATAGATATTATGTTTCATTTATTGGTTTCGATTGATTCAATGATGCTTATAATCATATATGATTAGATTGGTTCACAAGTGTGTTCAGAAGGTCTTGAGAATCAAAACTTCATAGCATTAGAGGTTGTTACGAATAGCAAAAAACATTCCATGCGAGAATTATTGTTGTTTAATATCTTTGTGTAACTAGTTCCATTTCTATTTATTCAGTTAAGCTTTCGTGAATACTATGATACCAGAATCTGTAGTTGCACGATTTTAATTAAAATACAAGTATATCTAAGGGTATTATCATCTTTATTAAAATATTTAACGACGACGTTGGATGGAGTTAACGGTTTGGACTTGATTGTGACATATCTCAAACCATAGTGTTTAAATCGAGCGTTTTTAAACTATTAGATAAAATTAGTTATGACCATCAAACCAAAGAGACTAAAAGTGTAATTTACTCTATTTAATACAATATATTTGAAAAGCTAGTGGTCGAAAAAGACAGAACATATTTTCATTAACTGTACCAAACTATCAAATCTAAAAACATCCCCACGTGACATTTCGAAACCAAAAGTTATTTTTTGTCCCTTTAGAAACATGTACTTTTTTGCCGTTAAAGAGGAGATAAAGAAACATATGCTACTTTTCACCGGTCGTTTGACTATTTTGTCTAAACTAGAAACAAACATATATATGTGCCCAAACACATGTTATTCTCTGTAATTGTACTTATATATTTTTTCAGTTTTGATTTTTCAATGTTAACTCAAAAGTTTTTAATTTTTATAATGTAACTTCTCAAATTTATATATATTTTTTACTTTTAACCAAAAACTATTCATATTTTACAATTTAATATTAAATCTTTTATATTTTTAGCTTTGTTCCCCTATACTTTTCATCTTTTTCAATTTTTTTACGTTTAGTTTTAAGTTTTGCAAGTTAACGTGACACAACATACATGTTCGGTTCAACATTTTTATGTTTCGCTTTATGTTTCGTTCTAAATTTTACGTTTTGGTCTAAGTTCTTCGTATTAACAAACCACAACTTCAGTGTTGGTGATCGTTAGCGGCGGTCTGACAATTTGTGTTATTGGACATAGTTTTATGCCCCTGCCGCAACGCAGAAAACTTAATTCTAGTTATTACTAGAACGTCAACTCATCAAGACAATGGAGAACAAATATTTATAGCCAATCATTAATTTTAAAACATGTGTTCAAATACCCCTATAACTCTATTACAAAAAAGTTAAAAGATCCCCCTTTGACATTACGAAACAAAAATGAAATTTTCTAATACAATATTTTAAAAAGCTAGACAGCTAGTGATTGAAAAAGACGGGATAGACTTTCATAAATTATATATATACTAATTATCAACTTGGTTATGCAACATGAGTTGTACCATATGCATGGTAAATTGTACACACCTTTTGTTTTTTTTTTTAATCTAACCCAATGCTTTTACATCTTTTACAATTTAGCTCTAATATTTTTTGACTTTCAACCTTGGTCCCCTATAGTTTTAAAATTTTGAAAATTTTTCGTTTTACGTTGCAGTCTATATTTTGCGAGTTAACACGCCGCAACATGCGTATGTAGTTTAACGTTTTTTACGTTTATTTACCGTTTAAAGATCCAATCGCAAGGTGTTGGCCCGAGATCGATTTAGTTATTGCTTTACATGTTTTACGTTTCGACTGTGTGTTTCAACGTTCTTATCTCTACTTTTCATTCGGTTTTATTTTTTTCGTTTTTTTATTTTTTTTAATACGAGCTTTTTCGGTATTGGTGGTCACTGACGGTGGTGTGTCATTGGTGATACTAGACATGGCTTTCGCTCCCCGCTACAACGCGGGGGGCTTAGTACTAGTTGTATCAAATCTTAAAAGTTAAAAGATCCCCCTTTTACATTACGAAACAAAAAGTTATTTTTTGTCCCATTAGAAACATGTATTTTCACCTGTCGTATGACTATTTTGTCTAAACTAGAACAAACATATGTGCCCAAACACCCTTTGAAATTATACTTATATTTTTCTGTTTTTTCCCTAGTTATTATTAAAACGTCAACTCATCAGAGACAATAGAGAGCATGTATGTATAGCCTATCATCAATTCTAAAACATGTGTCCAAACACCTCTAAAACTCTTACAAAAATTCTCTTTCAATAACATATCACGTATAACATGAATAAATTAAAAATTACACATAATTCTAATACGAAGTTTCCAAAAAGATACAATAATTTTTCATAAACAAATACAACAATGATAGTAGTTACATGTACGTACAAAGTGTTTCTTGTTGCTCATATATGCCAACTGTGTAATTTCTCTCATATGAGAATCTCCTAGACTCTTACTGGTGGTGCAGGCGGGCTTGAGGGTTGGGTTCTAGGGCGGGGGTTAGGGTTGGAGGTTAGAAACACCGGCAAAAGCAAGAGAAGTGCAAGAATGCAAAAGATATAACAAATATATTTTAGGATCTTGTATTGTCTGGGGGACAACTTTTTCTCTGATGTGTTTGAATTCTCCAGACGCTCATATATCCCACACAAAATTATGTGGATTATATAAGCCATGGCAAAAAAAGCAGCAGAAATTTTCAAAATTAAATCGGCAAGAGGATTGTGCTTTTCCGGTATAAACTTCATGGCCATGAATACCAAAAGTACTTCATACAGATGAAGCAAATATTTAACATCTTTAGGATCCGAGTAATCATGTACCCTAGTAAACAAAAACAAAGATATAATCAAAATGTAAATTCATCGTATATGAACATCTTAAAAGCAAGTATCATCTCAAACCCTAGTAACAACCCATCCCTTTCTCACCACTTCTCATATGATACATATCTCAAAAGCTTTTTGAGTAACTGAAACTTTTAGAAAAGATATCGAGTACGAAACAAGTATAACATAATCGAATTTACCTTGTGGTATAATGTTCATCTTTTGTTAGAATACTTGGATCGTGGTCTGTGATATGTATAGTTAAGGAGGCCAATTCATGCTCGTTTTGAGTGTAGGGAGATTCAGACCTTAAAAATAAAAAAGAAAAAAAAACATTTGTCATCATTTCTTAAAGCAACAACCAAAATTTATTAAACAAGGGGTCTCGGGAACTATAAAAAATAATGTTGCGTCTAAAACAAGCTAGTCTTCTAAAACTAAATGAAAATATAAGAAGAAACATGTAACATAATTACTCTATAGGAGGGTGATGCTGGACGAGGTCTTCTTCTCCATTGGTTGTGGATTCAAGCAAGTTTTCACCAACTTGACCTATAAAACTTTATACAAAAACTTGACATAAATCAAAAGGAACAAAAACTCTAGTACCAACTAGTCTTTATATATAGCTTGCTGGTAAATTGTATAGTCATCCATCAATTGTTGTGAGTTCAAATTCAATAATGTCAAGATTTAACGATTACTTATCTGGTCATAAAAATTGTTATAAAAGAAATAGAAAACAAAAGATTAAAAACAAAATCAAAATCAACACCCTATCTAAATTCCAAACCATCTTAAAGACAACATAAATAGAATGTTAACATAATTAGAATCCAAGTAACCATGTACCCTAGTTAACAAAAACAAAGATATTATAATCAAAGTGTAAATTCACCATATATGAACATCTTAAAAGAGAGTATCATCTCAAACCCTAGTATCAACCATGCCTTTCTCAACACTTCCCATATGATACACATCTTAAAAGCTCTATGAGTAAATGAAACATTTACAAAAGATATTGGGTAACTTGGATAGGTCAACATAATCGAATTTACCTTGTGGCGTGCTGTTCATCGTCTATGATATGTATAGCTAGGGTGGCCAATTCACGCTCGTTTTGGTTGTAGGGAGATTCAGACCTTAAAATAAAGAAGAAAAAGAAAAACATTTGTCGACACATCATCATAAATATATAGACACTTCACCTATCATTTCTTAAAGCAACAACCAAAACATAAAAAAAACAGGAGATCTTGGGAATTTCAAAAGGAAGTGATGTATTTTAAACAATCTAGTCTTCTAAAATGAAGCAAAAATGTAAGAAGAAACATGTAACATAATTACTCTATAGAAGGATGATTTTCGACAAATTCTTCTTCTCCATTGGTAGTGAATTCAGGCAAATTTTCACCGATGTGACATATAATACTGTATAAAAAGAACATAACATAAATCAAAAGGAACATATAACACTAGTATCAATCCGTCCCCGTAGAGATAGCTTGTTGGTAAATAGTATAGTCCTCGACCAATTGCTACGAGTTCAAATCCAGCACTCTCTATGTTTAACGATTACGTACTTACCGGGAAATAAAAATTGCTGTAGAGAAAAAAAAAACAACTAATCAACACCCTATCAAAACCATCTTTAAGAAAATAGTAACCAAACCCACTGTTACGTCTATATAGTTAACAACCTTAATATCAAAGAATAAACTTACCCTGTAGTCACTTGTTCATCTCCTGTTAAGCTGCTCGGATCACGATCTGAATTATCGGTTGCAACCGATGTCGATTCAAGCTCGTTTTGTATGTCGGAAGACTCAAACGTTTCGAAAACACGTCTAGCGATCCACGAATTGATAATCCAGCCCCAATTCTTAACACACCAAGCCCGAAAAGATACGGGGGATGCAGGGATCCTTACAGAACAGAAATACATTTAAAATAGGGTTTCATAAAACAACTGATCATACGAAAAAACGAAAAGAGTAATCGAAACTTACTCAGTAGTGGTGTCATCATCAGTTTCGACATGAACGGCAACCTGCACACCTGAATTGTTGTAGGGAACCTCTATGTCTATCGCTGTGACATGTTCATGAAGCACCGGAGCTGATGGTGCGGTGTGGATGCTTGAGTCTTCAGTGTTCTCCATGATCTCTGTGTTGTTTAGCTTCCTCTGTGACGGTACCTGCTGAATATATAGCGATTCCAAAATATGACGTGGTCCCTAAGTTTCCTACAAAATCATCTTTTTAGTTACTAACGGTGAAGTTCTATACTCGTAGTGAAACTTGAACTTAAACAATTTAGATGTTTCTAGAGACTTTGCTTCTGTCATTAGACCACAAACCCCAATACACCGCACTGTTGAATAAGTCAACCATCAACCGGGTCCGGTTTAGTGGTCCTGACCCGTTTTTTATTGATCCGGCCGGTTTTGGTTGAATTGGTGAACCGGGTATGCGATCGGACCAGATATGAGGAGAACTTGATGGTGTTAAGCTTCCATTTTGCCGGAGCTGCATCAGAATGGATGAATTCAGGTCTATTTTGCTGAATCTGGTGTAGATCTGAGATAACTTTGTGGATCTGGAAGGAAGATTGAGTTGTGGAGGAATTGAAGGAGCTTAAACAATGGAAGGCTGAATCTTGAAAGTTGAAAGTTGAAATTTGAAAGCTAGTGTTCTTTCAAGTTTTGACTTTTTTTCTTTGCAGTATATATATCTGAAATATCTGTGTGGATCTGGTAGAATGATTGATTTGTGATGATGTTGTGGAGGTCTGCTGGAGAAAATAGATCCCCGAGAGATCAGAGACTGAGGAGGAGAACTTCTATTAGACTTTGAACAATGAAAACTTGAATCTTGAAAAATGAAAATGAAAGCTAGTGATAAGATATATGTTCTTGTGTTTTTCTTCATGATTTATTTTTATTTTTTATCTGTTATTTTATAACATTATATGCTATTATTATTATTTTTAATTTTTACCTCAATTGTTATTTGATCACTTATTGAATGAGAAATAACCGGTTAGTGTTAGGTGTTTTAATTTGTTGTAACTATGAATTGAACTGAAGAAGAGTACGTTCCTAGAATGACGAAACTGGAGCGTCGTAACAAAAATGACAATCAAAGACAACGATCCCACAGTGAGTGCGTGAAATGCGGTTGAGCCTCTTTTTATCTGATATTAATGTGTCATATGATACAAAAATGTTAACGTACCATCAATATGATATTTATGTATACTATAGGCAGTTAAATAAATCATTATGGATCACATGGTTTGTTTACCTTTGTCGATTTATATTTTAATGTATTGCGTTGAAAATCTAGAATCCCTAAAGAATATCCACACGTCATCACTCATATATCACAAATTACCCAAAATGACCAATTGACTAGCCAAATTTTATTGAATAACTTTTACCAACGTGTTTTTCAATTTAGCATGTTGCCAACTCATATCTCCATGTGAAGTAACCAAAGCATGTTGTATTGCTCACATGGCATAAGTTTATTTTATTTTTAAATATCGTCAGGAAGAGATATAAGTTAGAGATATCATGTCTTATCCGCATTGCCAATACAATTTAAGAAAGGGAAAATCACCAAAAAGACCCACCAACCAGACACTTCCATGCGATAACTTATCTTTCATCAACGATAACAAGTCATGTCGTATCTTCAGGTAAAGATTTTGGCAAACCCTTGTACGCACTATGGCGTGAGATCTTCGTAACAACCCCAACCCCATCTAAAACGAATATACGGCAACCAAGATACGGATGCCTGAAGTTATGTGTTTGAGCTTTGTAAATTGTGGTCTTTAAAAACATTAAACGTAAAGATGACTTTTCTCAAACTTTGAAAGAAAATGGTTAGACTTAACAGTAGCCTGTAGAGGTTTTGACAAACTTGTAAACACGTTATTTCTTGAGGTCTTTCTAATGACCCCAGGTGTGTCCAAACAGACAAATGACGACCAAGATATAGAGATCAGAAGTAGTTGTTTGTACGTGCTTTGTAAATTGTTCTCAATTTCTTCTCACCAATCCTCTGGGTTTGCATTTCACTTTGTGTATCTTTTGTTGCTACGATTCGAGTTCTTTTGTTCGCTGCTCTTGCTAACAGTTTAGATATATATGTGCTACTTCGGATTAATATTATACATGAAAAAACCACGTACATTAGATCGAGAAACGATCTGAACCCTCCCTGACCTCTGCGTAAAACGAGAGTTAAGTCACGCACCGGATACTTCTAGATACGTTAAACACCTGCCATTGTAATAAATGGGTTGGCCGGACATAAAAGTGTTAAAAGGTCAACAACTTTAGATAAATGAATTGATGAGTCGATTCATTTAATTACATAAGTCAACATGGACATATTTCTTTTTTCTTTTAAAATGACAACTCATACACTCATGTATTTTAACTCATGTACGACATCAATTCCTAATCTACTCAATTTAGGTTTGGAACCATGATTTGATTCAAAGAGTTTTTTTTACTTTTAATCTAAGCGATCCAATGGGCACATAGTTCTTATGCTTAAACATGCATATCCGATTTATAGGCCCATCCTATTTAACAAAATAAAAGATGAGAAACATTCGCTTTCTCTTCTTGTGGTTTGACAAAAATAATATTTTTCTTCAAAAGTTTTAATTTCAAATTTTTTCTTGTGATTTGTAATCCGGCTCAATTATATATAATACTAATTACCAAGTGGTTTATGCATTGTGGGTTGTACTTAAGTTTTAATGGGTTGTACTCATTTTGTTTTTGACTTTTAACTCATACTAATTTTACATCTTTTACAACTTAACCTCTATAATTTTTCACTTTCAACTTTGTTTCCTTATACTTTTTATTTATTACAAATTTTTCGTTTTATGTTTCGGTTTAAATTTTACGAGTTAACACGCTGCAACGTGCACGTATCGTTTAATGTTTTTACGCCTATTTTTTCCCGTTTGATTACCCTTTCACGATGGTTCGTCGCTAGTGCTACTTAACATGTTTTTACACCCCCCGCTGCAACGCGGGGGGCTTAATACTAGTTAAATCTAATCTTTAACAATGTTATCTTTCTTTGTTAAATAAAAAAGCACTTTACTAGTTCATTGATAAGGACTAATAATGTAATTTACTCAAACTTATGTTTTATTTTGAAGGTACTATTTCAGCAAATTACTTAACTAATTATTCAAAATAATTAAAACACAACCCCCTACCATTACCATCCCTTAATCATTGGCATCCCTCACCCTATCGCCACCATCCATCCACCATCGGCTTCCCGAAGCGGGAATGCTATAATTTTTTTGGATTAAAAGACTAAATTCTTTATAAGAAAAGATAAAATGTGTTAAAACGAGCGATTGAAACGGTAAAACAAATGCAAACTCATGGAATAATATGTCAAAAGATACCTTTTGAATTAAAGTGATTAAACCATCTCAATCTAAACATCAGGGACTAAAAACAAAGTTACACATAACTTTAATATGAGGTTTCACGTAATGTACATTTATCACAAATAAATACAACAATGATAGGAGTAACGTATATATAACTTCAAATATTACATATATAAATTTTTCTTATTGCTTATACATGCTTACCTTGTAATGCCTCTCATATGAAAACCTCTTACGTCGGATTCCCAATAACACCCATGTGACATGAACTTCACCCAGTGTAGCTAGTGGTGCTGAAGACGGAAATGGAATGGGGGCGGGGGCGGGGAGTGAGGATTTGAGTTGATGTCAGAGATAAAAAACACTGGCAAAAGCAAGAGAAGTGCAAGAATGCACAAGATGTAACAAACATATTTTAGGATCCTGTACTCATTGGAGGATAAGTTTTGAGTGGATGAATTTGGGTTCTTCGAACGCTCATACATCCAAGATAAAATTATGTGAATTATAAAAGCCATGACATATAAAGTAACAGAGATCTTCAAAAAGGAACTGGCAAGCGGATCGTGCTTCCCCCCAAGAAACTTCAAGACAACAGGTACAAAAAATGATGGATACGGAAGAAGCCAAAATCCAACACCTTTAGGATCGGAGTAATGATGTAACCTAGTATACAAAAAATATTACATATTATCAAAGTGTAAAACAACTTAATACAATGTATCATACACTTCACATTCATCAACTAATCAAAACAAAATTGTGTATCTCACCAATATCAAACTTATCCCACAATCCTTTGGATTACCTGATAGTTTGTTCTTCATCTCTTGATAGGATACTCGGATCATGGTCTATAACATTCATGGCCAAGGATGTTAACTCACACTGGTTTTGGTTGTTGGGAGATTCAAACCTTCAAAAAAACATATCACGTAGTTATAAAGATTTTAAAGTAGGGGATCTCGAAATTTATAAAATAAAAAAGAAGAAAAGAAAGCGTACACATATATTGAAATGAAACAATATATATATATATGAGGTAACTAGATTACTCTGTAGGGGGTTTATTTTGTGCGAGTTCTTCATCTCCAGTGGTTGTGGATTCAGACACGCTTTCCGTTATTGGAACTATAAACCTTGAAAAACAACTTGACATAAGTTAAAAGGAACATAATTGTAGGTTTGGCAATAGCTTAAACGAAACAAAACCACTTCAAGCATAAAAATGAGAATTATAATTGAAAATTCTAACAAACTAAAAACCATCTTACAAAAAGCATAACAACATGCAGATTTTGGCTAAATCAATCTTTCAAATGGAAATGAAACTTACTCGGTTGGAGTAAGATTTGGAGTTGAAGGTAGATTAATGGTGTCGTCCTCTTCAGTTCCATACAATTTGACAACACGTAGATTTTGATTGATGCGACCTAAAGCTCTTCAAAACACAAGGAAAATGAATTATAAACCAAGTTTCATGTATACAAGATTATCAAACCAGGTCGCATAAATAAGACATTCAAGTGGAAACTCGTCTATTTAAGATCTTTAGGATCGGAGTAACAATGTAACCTGGTAAACAAAAAAGAATAGATCTAATCAAAGTGCAAATTTATTCATGAACATCCTTAAACAAAGTATCATATACTTTAAATTCATCCAACAATCAAAAGAAAAGTGTATATCACATCAATATCAACACACACCAAAGTCTTGGTTGAATATACCTGGTTGTGTATTGGTCTTCTCTTGTTAGGATACTTGGATCATGGTCTATAGCATCTATGGCCAGAGACGTCATTTCAGGTTGGTTTTGGTCGTTGGGAGATTCAAACCTTCAAAAAAAATACATTGACCAATAATAAAGATACAAAAGCATGGGACCTCACACACACACACACACACACACACACACACACATATATATATATATATATATATATATATATATATATATATATATATATATATATATATATATATATATATATATATATATATATATATATATATATATATATATATATATATATATATATATATATATATATATATATATATATATATATATATATATATATATATAGGGGAGGGATCAAATGAGAACTCCCTTTTTTTGTGAGAATTTTAGGAACCAATGTGAACCACTAGTTATCAATGACAAAATTGTAATTAATAACAATATAATCAAAAAAATCATAAAATAAAAAATAATAAAAAAATAAAAAAAGTAAAAACACAGAAGTGTTTCTCTCGTTTCCCTCTACCATAAAAAAAATAAAAAAATATTATAAAAAATAAAAAAAAATCTCGTTTTTTTTACGAACGTCATTTTACACATATGTAATTTTTGGAATTACACATGTGTAAAACAGAATTTACACATATGTAATGACTAATTTACACATGTGTAAATAACGGGTGGACGAATTTTTTTAAAAAAATATATCAATATGGTAGGTGTTGGAAAGATAAAAAATAATGAAATTAATGGTGAAATTTTTATGAAAAATAATGTCATGAAAAAAAGTTATGAACGTTTTAAAAAAAAGGTGGAAGTGGCATGTGACTTGCATGTGACTAAAATGTGTGGTTGATATTGGTTCCTAGAGTTCTCACTAAAAAGGGTGGTTCTCAAGATAACCCTACCCTATATATATATATATATATATATATATATATATATATATATATATATATACATATATACACATATATATACATACATATATACACATATATATATATACATATATATATATATATATATATATATATATATATATATATATATATATATATATATATATATATATATATATATATATATATATATATGTATCAAATGTTAACTCTTGTTTATTGCGACAACCCCTTTAACCTAACTATTGGTTTACAATATGCTATGTTGCCATTGTAAGTTAAATTTACAGTGGTTAAACTAGTGGTTAAAAAGGGTCTATTTAATGGTGTAAATTGTATAAGAAAATTAACATCATACAAAAAAGTTAAAAAGATTTAAAAAATAAAGGGTGAAGTTTCTTTAAAAGGAGAGGGAAAATTTAAAAATGGAGGGAAATTCATTACATCAGTGGCGTAACACGGTAAAATTAGTTACACTTTATAATTATGGTACAAGTGTTTGTTACATCAGGGTTAACGAGTTATCATAATAAACAAAGGTTAACAAAGGAACTTTACCCAATATATAAAAGGGAACAAATGTTAACCATCTTTTATTACAATAACTATATTAACTTTATTAAGATCAAGCAAAATCATTATTATTTTTTGTTTGAATGACACATATAAAACGTTATGTTCGTTTTTGTATATGTGTAAATTCATAAGTGAAAAATGTAAGAGTAAATTGATATTTACATCCTTAAGGTTTGGTGCATTTTGTCATTTTCATCCAAAAACAAATTTTCTCTCATGTGCGTCTTGACATTTAAAAAACTTGCAATTTTCATCCATTTTCGTTAACCCCGTTTATTTACTTGTTAACTAGTCATCACGTGCATATCATGTGAGGGACGTTTAGGTACTTTTGTACCTCACATTGTTCAATTTCTTTGAATATTCAAATATTATTTGATTGCTTTTAATATTCAAAGCTGATGTACACTTAATGTGTAAAACAAACAAAGTTAACGAAGTGGATGAAAATGACAAGTTTTAGAATGTAAGGGACACAAAAGGGAAAAATAAAATTTTTGAATGAAAATGACAAACATCAAATCTCAGGGACGAAAATGACAATTAACTCAAAAAGTAATAATAGATGTAAGTTACACTTACACCTCTAAATATTTGTCAGTGTAAGTTACTTACACCTACAATTATGAATTTAAAAATATAAATAAAAGAAAATAATATTGTATATACGTAATGATATTATTCAAACAAGAAAAATAATGATTTTGATTGATTTTGATGAGTTAACACGGTTATCACAATAAATGAGCATTAAAATTCGTTCCCTAAGTAACTTGAAAAATGATTAAAAAAACCCGCATGACACCCATGCCATGAACAACCATGAATTTCTATAAACTTATCTAAAAGAAATATAAGTTTGTAAAAGTTTTTTAGCGTACTCCAATCAAGTTTTTAACATGTTTTGACGATTAAAACTTATGGTATAAAGAGCTTTTGGTTTAAGACTTAGAACTAAAAAACAATATAACCTAATTATTTGTCCTTGCACATTATAAGTTATAGTAACTTTGGGCAATTTCATGTTAGAGAGATAGTATGCAATTGTATGATTAATCGAGTGAGTATATACTTCATGAAGAACCGGTATCATGTTCAAAAATAAAATTCTACAGGTTTAAGCACATAGAGCTTATATTGTTTGGTATGGTTTGAAATCACCTCATTGTGAGTAGATTTTAAGGCCTCAAGAGATGATAGCATATTGAATTGCAACAAAAATCAAATTCTTTGTTTCCTTAAGGATATCGAAGCTTATTTGCATTTAGCAGTTAGAAATCATTAAATTGATAAGGTTCCACTCTGATCTCATTATCTTATATATAGGGAGGTGAACGAATATTATTTTGTTGGAATAAAATCATCACACATATAAAATGTTATGTTTTTTTATATATATGTAAATTCACAAGTATAAAAAATTTATGATAAGCGTAAGTTGTGTAAGTTATGTAAGTTACAGTTACACCTCTAAATATTTTACAAGTGTAACACCTCTCAACTTACACTTACAATTGTGAATTTACACATAGACATAAAAACATAATGTTTTATATGTGTAATGATATTATTTAAAAAAAAATAAAAATAATGATTTTATTGATACTGATAAGTTAATACGGTTATCATAATAATTAAGAGTTAACATTCGTTCGAACCCTATATATAGAGAAGGGAACAAATGTTAACTCTCATTTATTACGATAACCGTGTTAACTTCATCAAAATCAATCAATCATTATTTCTTTTATTGAAATAACATCATTACACATATACAATATTATATTCTTTTATTTATACGTATACATTCACAAAAACCACCAACACACATTTGGAAATGAAGCATAAAGAAAAGAAGAGAAAAGGTAACATAATTACTCTATAGGGGGATGATTCTGTGTGAGTTCATCCTCATCTCCATTGCTTGTGGATTCGGGCATGTTTTCGGTGATTGGAACTATAAACCTTCAACAACAACTTTGACATAAATTAAAAGAAACATAATCGTAGGTTTGCTAAGCAAAAGCCTGAAAGGAACACGCAAAACTCTTAATTTGTCAACTGTTTTTATTCACCATAAAAAAATAGAGAATGTTAATTGTGGAATTTAGGATGTACAAAACAAGGACCAAACTAAAGAAAACGAATATTATATTTTTTTCCTTTAAACATCATATTTTAAACAAAGATTTGACATATCTTAATTTGTCAACTGTAGGTTTGACATCAATTTTTAATTCTTTTTGGTGAAACACGAACCGAACCAGTTTCAAACCCGATCCAACCCGAACTGGTTTCCAACCTGTTGTCTACACGTCAATGATGTGATGCATGTTGTATAGTTATACATGCAGTTGATGGCCAAAATATAGTAAAGTCATAATTATCATTATTAGATAAAACAAAAGATGATAAAAAAATTGGTAATAGAAGTCAAACATATTACAAAACAAAAACCCTAAAGATTGCAAGCGGCTTTTGCAACAGCACAAGCACTGGGTGGCCACATGATGATGTTCACTTATATTAGGAAACTCATGTCGTGATTTAATTAACTGGAAATTGGTCTGTTTGTTTTACAAAAATAAGACCACCATGAAGAAGCTCTCGTTGGGCACAAACACGTAAAGCTAATTATGAACTTACCCTGTGGTCTGATGCTCATCTCTTGTTGGGATACTTGGATCACAACCCGGACTCTCGGATGCTGCTTCGAGCTCGTTTCGGCTGTTGGGAGATTCAAACCATTGTGCGATTCGGGAAACGAGCGAAAACTGAACGCACCACGCCCACAAGGATATAAAAGAACGGGATACCGTAATTCTGGAAAAAAAACAAATAAAGAGACACAGGTAATGCAAGTTATATTGTGAATTAGAAGGAAAGGTTAACGAAATGGATGAAATTTACTCAGCAGAGGAGGAATTAGTGGTTGGGTGTTGTTGGATTGCAAGGGAAATGGATGATGGTGGTGTGGTGAGAGAGCTTGAATTCTCTTCTATGCTCTCCATCTTTTCCTAGCGTTGTCTGCTGCGCTGATCATTGGTCTGTGTGTGTGTGTGTGTGTATTTGTATATATACAATTTGAGAATGTAGGGAAATGGGTGGTTTCAAAAGAGTTTACCTCACATGAATAGATTATTAATTATTGAATTTGATCGGTATATTTTTATGTCTTACTTTCTAAACTATTATTTGTTTAAGTATTTAAAGTGAATATTTTAATCCTTATTCTTATAATTATATTAAAAATTATTATTATTATTTTAATGTTATTTTCAATTAAATAATATTTTCTATACCATTATTATTATTTTTTCTCTCTACTTCACTCACAATAACTTTTAAAAATAATAAAAAAATTATAGAGATTGAACAATGATTACCAAAATATACCGATAAATGATAATATTTTCTCTCTACTTGACTTACAACCACTCAAATCATTCCCCATAATATAGAAAAAACACACATATTTTTTAAGATTCCATATGAATGCTCTTAGAGAACATTTATGATCCCCCCTCAACAAAAGCTTTAGGGTCGTTTTGAATTTTTGATCATCTCATTTTAGCAGTATAAAAGAAAAAAGAGCGAGTTGTTGTTTTTCTTCATGTGGGTTGGATTTGTAATTTTCATCAAAAAATATTTTTTTGGCGATTGCCTCCTAAAGTTATAAAAAATTGTCATTTTCATCAAAAAACGTTAACTTCGCAAATTTAAAATGTTAAACACGTAAATTGACAAAATTACCCATTAAATATACATAACAAATCCTTCAATTACATAACCATACTAAAGTGAAATTGAATCATGATATAGTGATATACAAGAAATGGGGTTAATGTTTTTAATGAAAATGATAAAAAAATTTAAAACCTTGGGGAAAAAATATAATTTTTTTTAAAAAAAAATCTTTTTTGAATGAAAATAAAAAATGTAAGCAGACCACAGGAAACAAAACAACAATTCAAATATGTAAAATCATATTAAGACCCATCCCTACTCCCCACCCTCACCCTCTTATCTGAAGAGATGAAAACACATTAAGAATTACCAAACCATCACTTCTCATTTCTCCATGATAATACCACCGCCACCTTGGTTCCACGACAGATGATAGTGATGAATAGTCGGGGGTAAAACTACCCTTTGGAGAATGGGGTCATGTGACCCTCATTGATTTTTGAGCTAATAATGGACCGTATAATACTAAAAATTCAGATGAATCCATAGTAATGGACCGTATATGGTGTTGGTTTATTGGTTTTCTATGTGATGTGCACATCTAGCACCATTGGAGGTCATGATTTCAATTCTTGTTAGGTGTTTTTTACACTTATCATTAAATTTATGAAATTGCTTGCATACCCTTATTTTTTTAAACTTTTCAAATTTCAACCCTAACCCAAAACCCTCCTTCCCTTCGTTGTTAGACTGAAACTTCACACCAACGACCATATCGCTAGGATCTTGCGACCAGAACTCCAACAACCATTCAAGGTTTGTTTCTTTGGCGTATAAGTTTATGTAAATCCTGTATTTTGTTTGGAATTCAATTTGAAGTAATTCGGTCTCATATGTTCTTGTTAAACATGTTGAAACATTTAGATGAATTTTATATTATTGAAGTTCGTGCAGTTTCTATGGTTTTTTCCAATCAAATTAGATGCTTTAATCTTATCAAATATAATAAGGAAAAAAACATGTGTAATTTATTTTTAATCATTTAGGGGGTTTCTGGATTGAGGATTTGAGATTAAGAGAATAGAAAATGATAGATTTTTGGCTGTATTTATGAGTTTTCAATTTTAGAAATGCGGTCCCCCGTAGATTCCTTGTGCAAGCTGATTTTATTACGATTTAGGAAGAAAATTGAAGGTAATTCGCGATTTCTTTCTCACTATTAGGAGGGTCTTTTTATACTTGATTTTCTTTATAAGTTTATAACTTGATTATATGATATTTGATTATAAGATCTCGATTTTGAAATTTAAAATTCATTGATTTAAACGACCCCCATTGTTTTATTTCTCATCCTATTGATGCCGCACCAGGTTTGTATAATTGATTTCTTCATCCATATGGTTATTTCATGTTTACTGGAAATAATGTTATTATTGTGTGTTTGTGTGTGTGTTTTTTTAAGGTTTTTGATTCACTACAACAAAATCAAGCTAATGCAACTCTTCCAATATGTTGTATTAAACCTTGAAAATTTTGCATCAGGCTTAAAAAGGTTGCATAACCTAAAGCAATATTTTAATCAAAAGTTGCATTAGATGATGTTACATTAGATCTAAAACAACTTTTTTGTTAGATAATACAACATTTTTTCTAAGCTAATGTAACTTTTTTTGAAAGGCTGCTTCGAAGTGGTTATTAGGGTTATTTTTCTAGTGGTGATTGTTGGATTTAGTTTACTCTTCTTTTTCATAAAACTTAGCTATGATTTTAGGGTTCTTGTAATTTTAGGGTTGGACCAGGTCCATTCAGCAAACCCATTTAAAGATGTAAGTGAAACTAGCTAAGTGCAATTTTCTTAATTATTACTTGATGTGATTAGGGTTAGATATGATAATACATAGGGGTCATGTAATAATGATTCAAAGATATTTACCTTTTATTTGTTTCAAGTTTCAAAAGGTTTCTCATCCTCACATATGACTATGTCTAAAAGATTTTATTCTAAAATATTTGCTTTAACTGGTTCAATATTTGATTGCCATTAGTAGCCGCATAAAAAATAAAGAAATGTAAAAAAAGCTAGACCATCCCATATTTCTATATTATCTAATTTTTCAATCAAAATTCCGAATAACAAAGCTAAGTGATTTTAGTAGATACTATAGTGATTATAGTTGTTAATTTTGGTTATTAATTCTAGTGGTTCTAGTTGAAGTTTGGACCGATCCTACTCAACTTGAAAATTGGTTCAATCTATCAAAAGGTTTCACATCCTTAGATATGCATGATGATGTTTAATGGTGTGATAATGACTTGAAGATTGGTTTAATCTATTCCGACCGACCCGAAAATCTTTTTGTTGTTTCATTAAAAATCTAATCATCAAACCGATTAAATAATTTCTGGTTCCACAACTATGAATAGCAGTTCTAGAATCACATGTCGTTGGGATCAAATTTTTGGGTCCACGGAGTTTTCTCGTTTGTTTCAAAAAAGTTTTGGTTTTCTACTGATCAACAAACACAATATACTACAATTTTGTGAGCGCAAATGGCTCTTGTGATGAAAGCAACCGTATCACAAAGAGCAAACCACTCATTCAACAAACTAACTTATTATGAAAATAGTGTTATATAAATTGCAAAGTGTACATAGAATACTTAACCTCGTTGACCAAGACATGGATTTGGTTCATCATCGATGTGGTCAATTCAACCTCATTTATTGCTTGCTTAGCATCATCCTTCACAACGGTCACGAAGATCCTCATCGATCCTTGCTTGACTCGATCTCGTTTGTCTATTACAACAGAACAATTGATCGACTCACCCCGGGACTAAGATGAAAGCAAATTGATAGTTGAACTATATCTATAAATTACCAGGCGAGTATAATTCATTTGTGGGTGCTCCGAGCATTAAATTTTTCTAAAAAAGCTAGTAGTATAACAACAAATTGAATTTAAAAGTTGTTACGAAAAATAACATTAAAACACACCAAACTGAATTTATAAAAAAGCAGAAATAGGCTGTGACCATATCAAAGCATAGACAAATAATCATATCTTAATGGATAAAAAAACATTGTTACGAAACCGAGTGTTATTGAACACGTTGAATATAAGAAAAAGGTTAATATATATTTTTTGTTTGACGTAACTTGATTTGCAATGAATTTTACATGATGAAGATTCGAGATTTGATGAAAAACTATATTTTAAAAGTTATAAAAAGAAAGATCTAATGTGAAAACAGGGGTGGGGAAGTCGCCGTTTAAGAAATTAATCAAGAAGAAAGTAACGCAACCCACTAATACGTTTATTTAATGTAGGTATGTAAACGAGTTGAGCCGAGCTCGAGCTCAGCTCGTTTTAGTTTTAGAAAGTTCTAGTTGAAGTTTTATTTCTAAAGCTCGAGCTCGGCTCGTCAAATAATTATCAGGCTCGAGCTCGGCTCGCTTATTGTTAATTTATTAAAATTTTATTTTTTATATATACTTTTATATTTTTAATAATGAAACTTTTTATATTTAACATAATATATATTATTTAATTAATTTTATCATAATAATATGATTTATGTAATATATATTTATATATATTTAATATGTAAATAAAAAATTATATAAACAAAAAGCTAATTAGGCTCGCGAGCCGGCTCGAGCTCGATATCTGAAGCTTGGGCTCGAGCTCGTTTAAGCTCTGCTCGATTCGAGCTTTTGTCGAACCGATCCCGAGTAGCTTGCGAGTCGGCTTGGCTCGTTTACACTTTACACCCTTAATTTACTGTACTTAACAACTTTAACAAACAAATAACAACTTTAACAAACAAATAATAAATATTAGGGAAACTTCAAACTTACCCTGTAGTTTCTCTTGTTAGGCTGCTCGGATTATGATCTAAATTATCGGTGGTAACAGATTTCAATTCAAGCTCGTTTAGGCTGTCGTAACAGATCATAATAATCTGTTAAACTTCGGCCCTGCAGAAAAATGCGTAAACAATGGGGATTAAATTTTTTCAAAGGAAGTGAAAAGAAAACAAAAGCCATATGTAATGTAATGTAAAGTAATGTAATGTAGGTTTACTCTGCAATGGTCGGATCATGGGCTGAGCCTTAATTCTTTGTTCTCAAACGGGTTGAGTGCTCCTGACCCGTTTTTGATTGGTCGGGCCGCATTTGGTTGAATGGGTGAACCGGGCATGCGATCCGACCCGATATGAAGAGAAGTTGATGGTGTTAAGGCTCCCTTTTGCCGGAGTAAATCTCAGATGTGTTTGTGGATCTGGAAGAAAGATTGAGTTTTGGAGGAAGGTGCTTAATTAAACAATGGAACGAAGTATAAATCTTGAAAGTTGAATATTGGAAGCTACTGTTGCAGAGAGATGCTCTTTCCAGTTTTGACTTTTTGTTTGCTAAGTTTTTTTAATCAAGATTTATTTTTTAATTTGTTATTTTTATTATGTTATATGCCTTTTATTATAAAATTGTTTCCTTAAATTGTTATTTGTTTATTTATTGAAAGATAAATGACCGGTTAGTGTGTTTATAAATATCGCTTGAGAGAGATACAGACCAGAGATAATATATGATACAATTTATGAAAGGAAAAATTATTTTAAAACCCATCGGCCAAACGCTTTCACGTGGTGATTTATTTCTCACCGTTAGATACCAAGACATGCCCTATCATCAAATAGAGATATTAGTAAATGTTTGCACACTAGTCCATGAGGTCTTCGTGACGACCCTAGAGTGTCCGAAACGGACCTACGACGAGCGAGATATGAATGCTAGAAGTTGTATGACCATTAGAAACATTTACGCGTAAAAATGATTTTTCTCAAACTTTAAAAAATATAAATTGTACTTAACACTACCCGGTAGAGGTCTTGAAAAACTGGTATACACACTCTTCCCTAAGGTCTTTATAATGACCTCAACCATTTAAAACGGACATACAAGACCAAAATAGGAACGCTAGAAGTTCTCTGTATGAGCTTTGTAAATTATTTTATAATTAATATGAAAGATTAAAAAGAAAATACAACTTCAAATATGACCAGTTTTTGTTATTGCTATTTCGAGTAAATTTTATCCAACTTTTACATACATTTGATATTATATTTTTTCATAAAGAAAATCTTATTAGATAAAGAATAGATAATGGATAAAAAGTAATATCTCGTTTTAAACATTTGAACAATAGATTTTTTTACATCTAACTATAACAATGATCAACTTTTAAATGACATTTCCGTAAAAATGTACTTTGATATCAAATTACGTATTTGTAAAAATATATGGAAAGAAAAGGATATGGGGTATTAAAAACTACCATTAGAGAAATCTTCTTTTATTAGAAATTCAACAAAGATTTTGCTGTACCACAACTAAATAAGTCTTAAATTAACAAAAATATAACAATGGATTTGACTTAAAAAAGGGACTTATTAGTTAGTACTAAAGTTAATATAAATTTAGTAAAAAATTTAATTTAGTTACTTGTAAAGGGAAGTAAATTATATATATGTGAGTTAAATGAAAATCTAAAAACTGAAGCTGCTGGTTGACCCTGCGCCATTTAGGTGGTGTTTGTTTTTTGGAAAAAGCTCTTCCCCACCTCTTCATCTGCGCGCACGCAGACGCGGGAAGAGCTTTTAAGTTCGCAGACTGTTTGATTTTTGGAAGACGTTTCATTAAAAAACGTCTTCCTGACGTCTGCACGGAGAAGATGTGGTGCTACCACTTCTGATGTCTTCACAACCTCTTCTCATTTTCTTCTCTTCTTCCAGAGATTGCTTTCTTTCATTTGAACCATCCAACCCCCACCACACCACTCATCTCTGGTCACCGCCTCCGATCCCGCCTCCACGCTACTGCCTTCCGACCGCCGACGTCCGTCTCCACATCACCGCCCTCCGACCCCATCCTCACCGTCTCCACCGGCGCCACCCACAGCCACCACCCCTCCACCATCATCCTCACCTTCTCCACCGTCAGGGTCTACGCCATCTAACCCACCACCCCCACCGTCTCCGGCCAACACTCCACCGTCTCCTCCGGCGCCACCTACTCCGACCAACACTCAACCGTCTCCTCCGGGACGAACTACACCATCTCCGCCGCCGCTCAGGGGCAATTCTTCCAGTCCTCCGGCAGCTCCGTCGTCTGATAGTTCATCGGGAATTTCCGCCAGCGCCGTCGTCGGGATCGCCGTCGGCGGTGTTCTGCGTATTTTGTTCATTTGCTGTAAAAAGAAGAAAAAAAGATCACCTGCTGAATTTTATATTCCTCCACCACCTCCCCCTAAAGGTATGATCTTTCGGAAGATTTTTTTGTGTAATGACTTGGGGCCATTATACCTGTTAATTAGTGCCATTAACTAATGTACGGTATAGTTATAACAAATTTATTGGTTTGTGATTTGATATAGTATTTGGTTTGATTTGTGATTTGTATAGTATGATTTGTTATTTTAATTTGTATGATTAGTGATTAGTGATTTATATTGTAATGTATTTGTATGACTTTTATTTATATATTAATGTTAAGGTTATTTTTAAAGTTTAAAAAATAGATTTAGTTTAATTACACAGAATATTTCAGCATTCTGCAGATGTTAAAAAAAACAAACAGTCTTTTTCTTACAGACTGCAGACATTTGGTCCACCTCTTCTGCTGCAGATGTCTGCAGATGTGGTCCGCAGACTGCAGACGTTTTCCTGCAGAAAAAACAAACAACACCTTAGTTGATAATGGATATACTACAACAAAAATGGCCATCCCATCTAAATGCACTTTAGTGCAAGCTTCCATAGTATTTGTATATAAGTGAATGAAAAACAAAATAAAAAACAAAATAAAATTACTGGGAACATCGACATACTATTTTAATATAATATATACTTATGAGTAAATATATATTTCTAATTTAATAAAAGTTTAACTAATGGTGACACGTGTTATTGTCACGTTCCTTCACACTAAATTTTATTTTATTAAATATTTTAATTATTTATCTCGTATAATATACAAGCTAACTAAAACTAATATTATTTTTTGACGGCTAATTGGATCACTAACAAGCCACTAGCTCACCCCGATTATCTTCATTACTCAAGTGGAAAACCCGAGACCACCATCAGAAGAAAACTCATATTACGTGTGAAAACCCTCTGCCCCACCTGGACCCCCCTTTATTTTTAGTCACAATTTAATACCAATACCTCCATCTAGTATTATAAAATGGCAATAAGTTCTAGATCAATTGGTTCAGGAGGCACCCTATGATTTTTCAAAGTGAAGGTCATGGGTTGGAGTTTCACTAGGTGCAATTTACTTTAAGTGGGTCAAGGGTTTTATCACAGTGGGCCTTTGAGTGTTCGTGGGCGTGGATGACTTTTCGCCAATGGGTTTACCCGGGTGACCGGACTTAAAAATTGTTTGTTGGCCGTTTAAAAGAACTTGTATTATAAGATTTTGAGTAACTAACCTTAACCACTTGAGATAATAATTATTGTTTATAAAGCTAGTTTAATTATAAAATGTTCAAATGAATTGAATAATAACACTAGTTCATTATGTTCACTTGAATCTATGCAGGTCAGGCGTGGAGTTTATAGTTTGATATTTTGAATTGGTCAAAGAAAAAAGCCCACATGTTTAGGCCATGACACAAAGAGTAGAGATGCCCAAATCAGGTATAAGGCCGTACCCGGAACCATGTATATGCTTACTGTTTTTTTGGAACTGGAACACACTTGGGAACTGGGTAGGAACCTGTCCGGGTATGGGCACTCGACCCAACCCTACGTGGTGTGCTCATTTAAGGTCGGGCCGGGTCTGGTTCAGGTATAAAACTGGGTACAAAGTGGTATTGTGCATTTTTTAAATATTTTCGAACGTTTGGCAACAGCTATAAACTAAACCATAGGCAATGACTATAAATTAGACCGTCATGGGTTTTTTTGAACTATAAATACAACTAAATAACTTCATATTTCTTTAGTTACAAGTCTTATAGTCTTACTATGTTCCTATGTTGTTTTTTATAATATTATGTTTTATAAGATAAACATGTTAATAAATAAAGTAACACAATAATCGGATCTCACCTCGGTTCGAAGAACACCGGGTCTAATATTGCGAATACAACTTGATATGTATTGCTGCATTTGTTTTAAAAAGCGATTAAGAAAAAGATATTATATATTTTCCAAGTATTCTCAATTTGATAATATTATAAGTAGTTTTGAAACATTTTAAGATTCAAAAATTATAATGAATTCATACATCACGAATTAAACATGCATGTTTTTTACATATTTTATTATACGTATAATTAGTTGATAAATTTAATGATTGTTATAGATCACTATGTTAATATATTTTAGTGTATATATATGGTTATGATGTTTATATTAAAAAGATAACTTCTATAATTATGAAATAAGTGAAAATCTTTAAGTATTCGCCAATTAACACAAATGTCTTAAAATGTATGTATGTGACTTGGTGATGTATGCTTTTAGAAAAATCTACTTGACGAGAACTTAACGTACTATAAGAATAATTGAATGAACTAGATGTTATTTGTACACTAAAATATTAACTTTTTCATCGAAAAGATGAAAGGTTTAATTGAACAAAAGATAGATAGTTAATAAAAGAAATTGTAATAATAATAAAAGAAATTGTAAAATTATTTTCAAATTGAATAAACATAAATGTATAAAAATGTAATTTCAATTTTATGTCGGAACCGGGTAAGAACGGGTTCGGGTACATACCCTAGTACATTATTACGAAATAGAAGAATAAAAAATCTATGCACATGCTATTTATATAAACTGTGAACTCAAGACCTCTAACGTCGACCACTATAGCATGAAAATACACTCATGTCCTTGTGGCCTAGTATTATTGATGTTGCTCCCCGGTCCCCACAAAATAATGTGGATTCAAATCATTGCAAGTGCAAGATTTGGTGGAATATATATATATATATATATATATATATATATATATATATATATATATATATATATATATATATATATATATATATATTATAATAAATGATTACATAAGTGGACATATGTCATTACCACATTCATTCTTCTATCCATTTTTCCGCCTAAATCATTTATCCATTTTTAGAAAGTCAAAGCAATTAATTTCCTATTTTCTCTCTTTGATTTTAAAAAACAAACCTAATTTTTTCTAAAATCAATATATTTTAAAAGCATATTTTTTTATTAAATAGAAATGACATATTTTTAAAAAAGTACTCTTTTTCATAAACAAAATTATAAAAACTACAGATTTTTTTAAAACAACAAACCTTTTTTAAAATATAAAATATTTTAAAAACGATCTTTTTAAGAAAATAAAAGTTATATATTAAACCACTTTTTAAACAAAAGTTTTATATATATATATATATATATATATATATATATATATATATATATATATAATATATATATATATATATATATATATATATATATATTTCCACTACACCACTTTTTTAAACAAAAGTTATATATATTAAAAAAGTGGTTTAATAGATACATATATATACATATATATACATATATATACATATATATACATAGATACATATATATACATACATATATATATATATATATATATATATATATATATATATATATATATATATATATATATATATATATATATATATATATATATATATATATATATATATATATATATATATATATATATATATATATATATATATATATATGCATATAGGCATGAAAAGTATACAAGATAATTCACGTATTACTACCACTCTATTTCCGTCACACCAGCGCCAATATTCCCCATCATCCAATCCTTGCACAATAAACCTAGCTTCAATTATGTTTTCTTTTCTTTAAAAGGTGTTGTCATGACCGTTGATATTGAAGATGATAGCTATTTCACCTTCTACGCCTTTGTTGACATGTAAATATGTAATTAATTAGATGATTCATCTATATACGTTGTAATTCACCACCACTTCTTAAGGTTTGCTGGAGTTGTTCTTTAGACTTTAATATCATACAAGTTGAAGGTCATGGTGGACCTTTGGTTGAAGGGGGAGGGCATTAAGGCACAAATTTGTCAATTTAATTTTTTAGTAAATTTTATGGTTGGTCCGTATAGTTTTATCTAAATTTTGAATTTGGTCTCTAATTCATAGAATTTCTAGAAATAATCCCCAATATTGAGTTTCTCTTTCTTTTCAATCCAAGAGATTAACTTTTATTAGATCTAAAAGTTAACAAATGTGTATTTTTATCTTTTTTAATCCAAGACCCTTGCATCTCTTTTGTGTTTGTTTATAGCTTGTGCTTGCACAAAAGATTTGGTTTTGCTTATGTTTGGTTTGGATTTGGTCTTGCTCACGCGTGTATCAAAAGCTTCTCTTTGTTTTTATTTCCTGCTGACACATGCATTCAAAGTTTAGATTATTTTATGATGTTAGGTTATTTTTTTATGATGTTTTAAACAACAACTAAAAACAAAAACACAATTTTATAAAATGATATTTTTATTGTTTTTACTTGAATTACTTATTTATTCGTAACTCAATCGTATCTAGTTTAAAATTATCATTTTATAATTTCAAAATTTTATCATAACTATTTAATATTTTACTTATATAACCTGTGTAATACACAAAGTACTATTCTAGTATAAATACAAAAAGAAAACTTCTTTTTTAATAAATTAGTTAAAAATCACTCATTTTGATAAATATATTTTTCGCCAACATTTTTTATTAAAAAAAACTATCTGCTAAGTGCAGTTCCCTGATTAAATTAAATAGAGAAATACAAAATTGTCAAAGTTGTGATTTTGATTTGATATGTAAAGATGATGGAAGATTGAGGGTCCATTAATCAAATGTTTATAAAGATAAGTCACAACTCACAAGTATCGGCTGGGTGATGCGGATCCACGCCAGGCACGTACCTTGAAGCTTAAGTACTTATAACAATGTTACAGAATGTCGACATTGTAGCAACTTCTAATTACAATTACAACTTCTGATATTATCATACTTACATCACATGTAATTGTTTAATCTAACGAATTTATTAGATAAGAACGAAAGATGATTAAACGTTTATGACCTTGTGGTATCATTACATGTGTTTTTTCAACAATAATCAATTATTAAAACATAACTTTAAATAAATGTGTTTACGTAAACCACTAAATACTTTATATTCAAAGTTATGTTTTTACTAAAACGAAAAGTAGACGTAGGGCGCTTATAAACCTGAATCCAAGACACTTAAAAGAAATTCCGACCCGTGAATCACAAACAACACCCGACCTATAGCGGACCATGGACACGTGTCCCACATTCCTGAATTACAATTATCATCAATCTTGACCGTAGATATAACACACGCTTGATCACATGAAGGGTAGGACCTAATTACATAAAAAAAGTCTTTTGAAATCACTCCTATTATGATACATGTGACTAATTACACATACATCATGCAACACTATAAATCTAGGTAAGGAGGAACAATATCTTCATACTTAAATGCTACCTAAACTCTCTGTTTCTCTCCCAAACCTTTGCATACTAATCTCGATTACTTATTCTCATGTCGGAGAGTTGTTACAAGGAGACTTCTATCTCTATGACGTCTTTAACTAGTGGTGTTTAATTGTGTGTAGGTTTGGATCGATGAAGGTTGATTCGGTAAATTGGAATTCAAGAGGAGCAATCAGGATCCGGCTGAAGCTTGCATTTACAACTTAGAATTATTCGGTAAATTGGTATTCTAGGTGACTTCTTGATCATCTCCTATGATTGTGACTTGAGGCTAGTTTTCACTAACGAGAAGTATAAGCCTTCAACAACATGTTAAAAAATAACTTAAAACCATTAAAACTAGTTTTATATCCCTCCGGTGGGCGGGTATTTTAATTTTATAATGATGGAACTATTTTTTCTAGCATTCTACAAAAAAAAATCTACTTAAGAGTAAGATACAACTCATTTAGTTCATGCCTATAAAAGATGTGTAACAGTGGATGTATGTTTGTAAAACGGGATAATGGTTTACTATGTAACACCCCATGAAATAATATTCAAATATTTACTCTTCATCTTTATTGTCCAATGTTGATTGCAAGTCTGTTTTGGTCTTCCTTTCTTCATGCGGTTTGGTCCCAACACACCTAATATACAAACAAAGTAAATCACTAACTTGTACTTTCAATCTAATATCACTACAATAGATTACTAAGTTTGATGGTGGCAATGAAATAAGAAGGAAGATGGGGGTGAACAGAAGATACAAACTAAGCATACTAATCACACATAATAATCTAGAAATACAATCTAAATGGTTTTCGCCTCTGTTTTTCTTTTTTGTCTAACTTCACAACTACAATATTTGTAAATAAAGAATATCCACATAAAGATCTATGCTAAAATCAATATGAGATGCTACAAATCACTTTGATTTCATAATCATTCAAGATTTCAAGAACATGAAAATCTGAATATTTAAACTTTATCTTTAAAAATAAATTAAAAACATCTATTTTAACTATGAGCCCTAAAAGTAATAATAACCTAAAATAGAAGTTAACAAAAAAATATATATAATTAAAGAATACTCACATGAAGATCTATGCATCGGCACCAAAATCATTCAAATCAAGGAGGAATGGAGAATTGTAACTTCTCTCTTTGCTTGTGTGCCTATTAAATAAGAAGGATGTTGGAGGTGGTTGTAAGAGGAAGGTTTCCGATTTACAAGCGACGTGGGGAGGTTGGCGGAAGCTTCTATTGTAACTGTCAAAAACCGTCGATAACCATATGGTAACCGTCAATAACCATATGGTAACCGTCGAGTTTAAATGGTCAAGATTTGATTTCAGGATCTTTTAACGGCCCAGATCATTTACACCCGCGGTTACACTCACCGCTGGTAATATAATATATAATTGTGGGTGTCAAATGTCAATCATGTGAGGCTAGATTGTTGGCACGTGGAATTGTTGAAAGCCAACATTACTCGTATATACATGTAAAACACATTAGCTCTAGTCCAAACAAACTTAAATAAAATTATTTAACTTAAAACGCGATTTCAATCTATTTATCTACATGAGTCATACGAATTGATGGGTTGTAAATATGTTAAATGGGCAAGATTGAGTAGATCAAACCGTAAAATGATCTGAACCATTATCAGGTCCCGCGTAATTACATAAAATGAGATCTGAATCAAGTATGTTACACGGATTGAACATTGTAATAAATGGGTTAATAAAAATAAGACAACCTGGACATAGTTTTTTCAAATAAACAAGGCAATCCGATTGATAGGGTCACCCTATTTAATGAAACAAAGAAATATTCTTTCTTGAAGGGGGCACAACAATTAAAAGAGGCACACGTATAAGGTAATTATACCAGCCGCTATTCAACTTGTAAAATACTATTCATTACTTTCACAAATTAATAGATAGATAATAAAGAATATATGATTATTTTAATATACCTAAAAATAAAGCAAATGGTTGAAAATGACGTAAACAAATTACACCCCCTTTGACTTTTCTATCAAAACCAAAAGTCTTCTTTGTCCGAACAACCTAATTCCCTAAAATTATCAATAAAGGCTCAGCATCATCAATTCGACATGTGTCCAGACACACATAAGACTATTACAACAATTTTTTTCTAATAACATATAAAGTATAACATGAATAAATTACAGTTATATAAAACTTAGATATGAAGTTTTGAATACAGTACATTTATCATAAACAAATACAACAATAGTAGTCATGCATGTTTTTAAGATATTACACGTATAAATTGTTTTGTCTTGCAAACATATGCTTATCTTAAAAAGTCTCTCGTAGAAATCTCCAAACTCCTAGTGATGGTGAAGATGGATTTAAGGGTTGGGACTAGGGTGGGGGTTAGGGTTGGAGGCTAAGAACACAGGCAAAAGTAAGAGAAGTGCAAGAATGCACAAGATGTAACAAACATATTTTAGGATCTTGTATCGGCCAGGGGAGAAGATGTGACTAGATGAGTTTGTGTTTTCTAAACGGTCATATATCCAAGACAATATTATATGACTAATAAAAGCCATGGCAAAAAAAGCAACCGAGATCTTCAAAAATAACTCAACCAGACGATTTTGTTTTTCGTGTATAAACTTGAAGGCAACGAGTACCAAAAGTGCTTCATACAAACGGAGCCAATATCTAACATCTTCAGGATCTGAGTAATCATATAACCTAGTAAACAGAAAAAAGAATATATATAATTAAAAATTGTAAATTTACTATATATGAACTTCTTAACCAAGCGTATTATATCATGCCAGTATTAACCTAATCATTTCTCACTTCCCTATATTATACATGTCCTAAAAAGTCTTTTGAGTAAATAAACCTTCAAAAAAGTCATTGCGTATGAAAAAGTTAGGGAAACCCAAACCTTGAAGAAGCACAAGTAGAAGGTAATCATACTTACCTCATAGTGTGTTGTTCATCGCTTGTTAACATACTTGGATCATGGTCTAATATATCCATTGCCAAGGAGGTCGATTCAAGCTCGTTTTGGCTGGTGAGAGGTTCAAACCTTCAAAAGATAAACATAGACAATACACTTCATCTTAAAGACTAATACTCCACCACCAATTCTTAAAGAACTATAGCTAAAAGAATATAAAGCCATGGGATCTTGGTATTTATAAACATTCCAAACAAACTTAAATAAAGTTATTTAACTTAGAACGGGATTTCATTCTATTTATCTACATAAGGCATACGAATTGATCTGTTGTAAAGATGTTAAATGGGCAAGATTGAGTAGATCAAACCGTAAAATGATTCGAACCATTATCAAGTCCCGCATAATAACATATAAAATGTAAGCTGAATCAAGTATGTTATACGGATTGAAAATTATAATAAATGATTTAATAAAAATAAAACAACCTGGACATAGTTTTTTCAATTAGACAAGGCAATCCGATTGATAGGGTCACCCTATTTAATGAAACAAAGAATTATTCTTTCTTGTAGGGGGCACAACAGGTAAAAGAAACACACGCATAGCGTAGTTGTACTAGCCGCTACTCAACTTGTATAATACAATTCATTACTTTCACAAATTAATAGATAGATAATGAAAGATGTATGGTTATTTTACGGCTTGATTTAGAATCGTTTATTGTTAAAATTTTAAGATATATGATAATGTTAAAAAAAAAAACATAGTTTAGAAAACCGTTTTAAAATGATATTAAACATTGATTTCATTTTAAATATGAAAACTGATGTCAATTTTTGGTGGAGGTGGTCAGGTGAATTTGGGGATTTGATTGAAAAAAGCGGAAAGAATCTCGTTTCTTTCCAAAGGTATTTTCTTCTCCTAATATAATAGAATAACCGTACATCAGATCACTTTAACAATTATTGATTTGTTTACGGTCAACCTTATACCTTTTATCAATCAATGTACATGCTCTCTCTTTTCTTTTTCTACTTTTAGCTATAGAAATAATAACAATAACAATATTAATAATAAACAGATATATCCTTGTCATCCAATTATTTAAACATTTCATACATTGCCAACTATCAACTTTGTGCGTGATGACGTCCTCTTTTAGGATGCGAACGGATCAAACCGAGTCAAGCTGGAGCTCGTATAGGCTCAAACTCGACTTGTTTTGCCTTGAGAAAGGTCAAGCTTAAGCTCGGCTCCTTTAGTATTTAGTTATTGTCTTTAAATATTGTATATTTAATTTTATATATTACATAACATTATACATACTATATAATTTTTTTATCAAAATTGTATATATAACAAACTCTTTATATAGACATATTTAATAAATTAAATAAAAAATATATAAGTTAAAAGTTCGTTTAGTCTTGAGAGCCAACTTGAGCTCGATATTTGAAGCTTGGGCTTGGACTCGATAACTAAATGAGTTTTTTTGAAGCTCAGGCTCGATAAAACTGAGCTTGGCTGCTTCGAGCTATTTATCGATCCGATATCGAGTAGCTTACGAGCAGTTTGGCTCGTTTGTACCCCTACCCTCCCCTTTCATACCCCATCAAAATCAAATTTAATCAAATCAAAACCGTCTTAAGAAACTAGAAAATATTCATAGAATAAGATGAATTACGAACAGTAACCATGGTTACTAATATAAAACTATTATATTATTCCAACTATCAAGTATGGATCATATACGAAACAAACTATATTATTCCAATTAACTGGAGTTAAACGAAGAGAAATCTTTGTATGTATAAAACACAACTCAAAGATTGTTAATTAAATAAAAGGAAACCTTCATTCAAGAACCGACCACAAGTAAAACGTAATCGGACTTACCCTGTACTCTGCTGTTCAATTCCTGTTAAGATACCTGGATCATAATCTGAATTATCGATGGTCTTGGATGTCAATTCAAGCTCGTTTACGATGTCGGGAGATCCAAACCTTCAACAAAAAGCATTGTAAACTTCTTAAAACACCGTCCCAAAGAGGATACAAAAACAGGGGACCTTCAAAAATCTTGAAAAAACAGAGTCTAGAGACATCTAATATATGCTATATGTATCGAAACAAAAAAAGAAGAAAAAAAGGTTAACTTCCGTCGTCGGACTTACTCTGTAGGAGGTGATATAGTGGTGCTTTGAAGGTTTAATGTGTAAAAACAGGGGGGTTCTTCATCAATTGCAACGGGGATGACAATCTGCCCTACGCATATGGCCGGTTCGCTGAGGTTTCGGCCCACGAGATTTAAAATCCTTACAAAAATAGTAACAAGTGCGATTAATCAAAGGTTTAAAAGATGATAAAAAGAATAAACGAAAGTGAATGAAGGGTTACTGTGAAAGAGTTGGATGATGGGTGGGGTATTGGACGGAAATGGGAAGCATTGGAGCTGATGGTGGTGTGTTTGGATCAGTGATTGAATCGTCTTCTTTCTTCTCCATGATCTTCGTCGATACCCTTAGGGTGTTGTATGTGTTTATATATATAGAATTTGAAATTTGAGATGACGTATAGGGCATTAAGGGCATGGAGAATCAACAATTATGTGTCATGTATCAAAGTATGAATGTATCATGTATGTGATGTTAATTGTCACGGTTCACTTGGGACCCTGAACTATGAAGAATATAGATGACTCTAGTTCAGATGTTTCATTAGTTATAATCTCAACCCAAAAAAGTTAGTATAATAAATCTTATCTGTAGTTGTTGGAGATATAGAAAAGAAAAATGACCGGTTATTGGGTTTTTAAATGCTTTTTTTTCTTGCTTTACTTTGTCTTTGTATTCATGAATCATATATTTTTACTAGATGTGGCAATGTTGGCCCAACTCCTTAAATTTGGGTTGATATGGTCACTAAATAAAAACTCATGGGCTAGTATGGGTTAAGGAATTTATTCTCATGGGTCAGAATGGTAAATATAAAATTAAGAAAAGATTTATCGGGTCAGGATGGGTCCAAAGAAATAGAAAAGAACGGGTTTTCTTAACCCTACGTCATCTTCCACCACAAAATTCTTCTTCACTTTTGTTTTTGAAATTTCAACGCCCCTTCTCAATTTGATTTTCTTTTCATACATACCAATCAAATCCATCAAATTTCATTAAGAAAACAAAGGATTGACAAAAAATCACTTTTGGTTTGTAGCGATCTATTCAAAATCAAGCATTTTGGTTCATCAAGCTATTGAAATAAACTGTTTTTTTATCTGGGTTTGTATGATATGAGGGATAAAATGAAAGGATTCATGAAAAAAATTCAACACATCTTCGTCTTCTGGTAAATATAAGGGCCAAGGTAGAGTTTTGGGCTCATCGTCTTCTTTATTCCATTGGGTCATGTACATTCAATCCCTACTTTACCTGCAACCCGAATTCACGAGCCGAAACTCGTTCTTTCGTCTCGACCCTCTTCATCAACTCCCAATGTTTTGCCTTAAAAACATGTGATATTAACCTGCAAAGTCAACAAATGGACCCGTTTGATGCATTGTGCCCAACTGGTAAAAGGAACAAAAACGGGTATGATTTGAATGTGTTTTAAATGTCTAGTTTGTTGTCGGGCATTGAGGTCTGAACAAGAGGTGGGTGATCATGTTGAAAGTCGTTTGTCTAATAATGAATCACAATCACAATAAGAATTGATGATTGTAACTTCTGATTTTTGCCTTAAAGTTTCAAGCAATGGGTCTACTTGATGCTTTGATGGATAATATACATAAATGACTATAGATCACAGTATGATATCATGAACTCATCACTGTCAATTTTCAAAAAAAGAAATATATTTAAATAATTAATTCTAATATTTAGAATCAAAATAACCTGCAAATTTCTTCACAAGAAAATGAATTCTTGCTTAAAATGTTAATTTATATTTGTTTGATGGGTGAGGAATAGTAATGCCAAGCAACATCGACGGTTGTGAGTAACCTGTAACCATGTTTAAAACATCCTTCATTTGAATCCTACAAAGTTTTCTTTATGATTTTTGTTGGAAAAAGGGAGAATTCTAGCAAAATTTTAGAGTTGACCCATCCTGACCCATATCCATTCTTCTAAACCCATCTTGATTCATGCCCATCCCAACCTGTTTTTTAAACTGACTTGTCTTGATCCGAACTCATTTTGACCCGAACCTGTCCTGACCCGACCCTCTTGCCCGACCCGACCCGCCCATTTTGCCAGGTATAATTTTTACCAACGAAGAAGAGTTACTAGAGTGAAAAAATAGCGTGGAAATAAATATAATGATGCAAACCAACAATCCTCTATGCTAACATGTCATTATCATTATCACAATATATTGGCACTAAGCCCTAAACAAATTGGTTTGAGAGGAGCCACCTCATGGCTTTTCACAAGTGTAGGTGTTCGAGTCTTATGTGGGTGGGCGGGGTCAAAACTTTGTTTGTAAATTTGTTTGGGAGGAAACACCTCATGGCTTTTCACAAGTGTAGGTTATGAGTTCGAATCTCATGTGAGCGGGCGGGGTCAACAACTTTGTTTGTGTTCGCGAACGTGATTAGCATTTCGTCATTGGATTACAAAACGTAGCTAGATGATTATTATGATAGTGGATATATTGGTGGAAAGTAAATGTACTAGTTTTTATTCATTGTGCGCGTTGCGCACATGATGGATAAATTAAAACAACTTGGAACAGAATAATTGTCACGTTCAGGCTCAGAATCGATGTTTAGTTGCGGCTGCTAACCGCAATCGATAGCCACACCAAAGCAACCAACACTACTTTGGTTTTATCATCACCGCCCTCGGATTTTAACAGATCTAAATAGGGAAACAATAACATACTCAACCGAACCATTTGGCCACAATGTATCTAATATCGATATAATCATCTGTCTCAAATAACTCGTCGTCATTGACATTCTTAGCATCAAGGAAAAAATACACCCAACGGTCACCAAAAAAGAGAACCATGAACACAGTGATGAGCATTGAACAAGCAACAAATCTAAGATGAAGAGGTCCTCATCATTATCGACAAAAGCAGTTATATACATGGTACCAATAGCAAGCCTCAAATGTGTTTTTCATCATCAAACCAACGGTAGCGACAACGGTGTTCGCATACCTCGTATTAGAACGGGTATATCGAAGACATACAATAGGAAAGGGGTAACAATGGTACCACCGTTGCCACCCTTCTGACTCTACCTCAACTCCAAAGAGGAGGCCGAGTGACACCCACCGCTGGCGAAGTCGAGTAGATCGGCACTCGTCACTTTCTCTCTCTAAAAAAATGGTAACAAGTGTCGTCGACATAGAGATCTACTCTAATATCACCCCACGAACCCGAATGTACCATAAACGACAGCATCGACAACCATGGTGACCGCCAGCGGAGATAAATCGCCGAAAACATCCACCGGTTGCGATGGCAGACAGTGAGAACAATGAGGCCAAGTTAGAGCAACATGTCAAATAAAGGGGGGAGGCTAAAGAACGAAGGTAGTACACTATGCATAAGCAACATTACACAATTATAACTGTTCATCCATATACGCACATTAATAATAAGGTAAATGTTACATGGTTTAAAACTAATAGTAATACACTATGTTTAATTTCGTTCAAAACTTTTATCAATTGTTTAATTTTAGTCCAATCTATCATTATATAATAAAATTTCCGAATTGAAATTGAAAAAAGTAATAAAAACTTTAGACCGTAAGTGATGTTCTCAAACTTTTAAGTGAAAATGATTATTTTTGTTATAAGCTCTGTGAATATTATCAAACATACAGGATAAAAACTAAAAATCAATATCAAACATACAGGATACAAACTAAAAAAGAAGTTATTATTTGTAAATACTAGTTTTGAAAAGTAATTGTAACGTAGAGGATACGATGAAACGTTATATGCATACTATAAGGTAGTTAAATGAATCATTTCACTTCGCCGTCTTTGATTACCGGTTTAAACGGTGAAGTTGGCAAAATGTTTCAATCCTTGCGGCAACTTCCCTGTCACGATAATAAAAATATTACATAAATTCCATCCACATAAACATATATATGATGTAGCACAAGTAAATGCGATGAAATCTCATCTCTATCTTTCTACATTAATAAAAAAAAAAAAAATTGTGATGACACGTGTTAACACTACAATAATTCTCACCATCATTTTTCTATCTTATTAAATAATTACCTTAAATACTAATAATATTATTTAATATTTTTTAAGATTTAATAAATTAAGAAAAAGATCTATTCATCAATGTTATTTCTAAATAAATGATTTTTTTATAAAATAATATTTTTTCTAAAGCATAAAAAATTTTAAAAATACAAAATATTTTAAAATTGGTATTTTTAAAAAATCAATTTTTTAAAACCAAAGTTAATTAAATTTGGGAGTTACAAAAAAGAAATTTTTAAAATTTTTTTATACGGTTTGTTTTAAAACAAAATGTTTATTTTTTGAAAAAAATTTAAAAAAAATTTAAAAAAAATCGATATCACTGTTTTATTACTTATCATTTTTCATATATAAATTCAGTCAGTTATATTATAACTTAAAATATATTTTATAATTAATGAACTTTATTATATTAATATTTATTTATTCAAACTTGTGTAATACGAGTTAATTAAAGCCAGACATGTTTGGTTTGAAGTGTTGCGTGACCACTGATCAAACCGATGAGGTCTTTGGAGGCAAGCAAAATAATAAGCACGAGTGGGATAAGGATTACCACCACCATATACATAAAATATTCATACGCCATTTCTACACGGATTGCATCTATCCTAGTTTTTTCAAATTATTACAACACTATTATGAAACCCTTTTACTATTTCTTTTAAAAATAATTAATTAAAAGATGATGACATTTTTATGGACTTCGAGGTTTAATTAATTGTCAACGAGATCGCCGGCGTTATAGTGTAAGACAGTATTTCACATAAAAATGTATTATATAATATTTATATGGTTGGGCTATACATACCTTGTTTTTTACTTGTTATACTCTTCTCATAAAAAATTAATTATAAAATTTTTCATATTTCTTGCAAAATCATTATTTTTTAAGAAACTTTTTATTACCTATTCTATCTCTACATTAAAATTAGATTAAAAGTTTTAACTTAAGGGGCAGATCTGAAGAGACTCTCTGTTTGTTCTCATGATACCCAAATGTCTATTTAGTTGATAAGCTTAGCGAAGTGTTATTTACGGAAACACTCAAACTACATTTGGTCTTGGGGTTTCTCTAAACATACAACCGGTCAAGTGAGTTCATGGCATATTGTTATGGTTGTGTGCGAGGTATCACATTGTTGCTTTTGTACGCTTCAATCTAGGGTTTCATATCATCAAACCATAGAAATAAAATTTTAAGGTTAACTGCATTTCACATCGATGCATTGGATGGCTTGAATATACTTTCAGTGTGGTCTAAATATCGGCACATGTGATGTTACTCTTAGTGTGCACTAAATCCGTTTAGATCTTATCATATAATCTTTACAGTTCATATTGTCTCACGTTTAGTTCAAGGCGTAACCTTTTTCCTGTGCTTGCTTAAATAAATGGGCTTGTTAAAATAAACAATGGGTTTGTTTATTAATTGAAGTCTAAAGATTGATGTTTTAATGCATAAGTATCTTTAATTCTATGATCTTTTGTATGTGTTTAATACTCATGCAACAAATTGGGTATCATTGTTTGTTTGGCTGTATTATCATAGCTACTTATTCTTCACTCTTCACTTAAACAAGTTTTTTTTATATATTTCAAACTAATGCTAATCTTCTCCAGAATACAAAAAAGATGGTTAATTATCACAACTCCAATAACTGTTTGTCCAAATTTTTATAAATGTTTAATGTCTACAAATGAGGCACAAATATAGAATTATTTTAGCAGTAACTCAATTTTAAATAAAATACATTTCTCATTATTTTCAGTTCTTCTGCCCGTGTCAAGTTAAATTTAGTCTCTTATTTAACAATCCTTTAAATCAATCACAGTAAATAATCCCTCCTTAAAAAATGACTAAATAGGCACGATGCTAACAAAGTGCATGCGGTTTTTGTCTTATTAGGTGTGATTACACACTGAATTTCAGAAATTGTAAAGAAAAACAGTTTTGTCATAGTTACGTTAACTATAAAACTAGTTATAAAAGCCATGACATAATAACAAAAAGAGGTATTCAAAAAGGAACTTCTAAGATGATTGTGTTTTCCCCAACAAGCTTCAAGATTGCGGGTACAAAAATGATGGATGTGGAAGAAGCCAAAATTTAACATCTTTAGTATCCGAGCAATGATGTAACTTAGTAAACAAAAAAGATTACATATTATCAAAGTGTAAAACAACTTAATACAATGTATCATACACTTTAAATTCATCGAGCTGAGTAATCAAAACAAAAGTGTGTATCACACTTATATCAAACCTATCCCACAATCCTATTGAATTACCTGGTAGTTTGTTGTTCATCTCTTGTTAGGATACTTGGATCACGGTCTATAGCATTCATGGACATGGAAGTTAATTCATGCTGATTTTGATTGTTGGAAGATTCAAACCTTCAAAAAACACATTGCGTAATGATAAATATTTAAAAGTAGGGGATCTCATTATTTATAGAAAAAAAGAGGACATGTCTTCTGAAATGTAATAAAAAGAAAAAAAGAAATAAGGTAACCGGATTACTCTATAGGGGGGTGATTTTGCACGCGTTCTTCATCTCCAATGCTTATGGATTTAGGCACGTCTTCCATTATAAACCTTCAAAAAACAACTTGACATAAATTATAAGGAACATCATTGTAGGTTTGGTAAGCAAAAGGTTAAAAGAAACTCAACCTCTTGAACAAATGGAAATGTTAGTTCGAAACTTTAACGAGCTAAAAAACCCATCTTACAGAAAACATGACAGCATACAAATTTGGCTAAATCAAATTTTCAAATGGAAATGAAACTTACTCGGTAGGAGTAGGATTGGGAGTCAAACACGTATATTTTGGCAGACGTGACCTAAAGCGATGATCCACAACCAATTCCTAAAGCGCCACGACCAGGATCTCGGAATTCTGAAAAAATATTAATAGAAAGTTATCATCTGAATTTGAACGTAAAGAAGCAACGGTGGTAACCAAACTTACTCGGTAGAAGAAGACGAAGAACTAGTGGTTCTTTCTTGTTCGGGAACGTGAGGAACGTTTGAAGTGCTGGTGTGGGCTAGAATCCCTGTAGTCTGTTGTTCATCTCTTGTTAAGATACTTGGATCATAATATGTACTATCGGTGGTCTTGGATGTCAATTCAAGCTCGTTTCTAATGTTGGGAGATCCAAACCTTGAACAAAAAACATTGGAAAATTCTTAAAGCACCGTCCCAAAGAGGATACAAAAACATGAGATCTTCAGAATCTTAAAAAAAACAGACATCTAATATGTGTATTGTAAGGAAAAGAAGAAAAAAGGTTACTGTCGAACTTACTCGGTAGGAGGTGGTTATAATAACTAACTAAATGATTCATACTATATAAATTGAAATCCTTTTTTTTAGCATATCATGCACTTTCTTTATATTTAAATACCCAAAAGTAATATTTACCCTTCACTCATGAACGATTGCATTTTTTAATATAAAAACAGTTATTGAATATATTCTTATCATAATTATAAAATCACTATGTAACACTTTCTTTTTTTTTCAATTTAAGATGATTAGTTTATTTTAAATGTTCTTTTTTATAAATCCTATAATATCATGCTACTTTTAAGCCTGGAGCTAAGGTTTGAACCCTTTGAACAATCACAACTAGTTTGAATTAATACCTTTCATTACATCAACAATGATCCAAATACCGTGGCAAGAGATGAACAACATAATTCAGGGTAACGTCAGTTACATTTTATTTGTGTTGAAGGTTGGATTTTGTCAAAAAACAACAATTCTCACTTTTTGAAGGTTTATATCTCTCAACTTAGACAAAATAGAATTGACATCCTTTAACACGGATTGTGATCAAAGTATCCTAACAAGAGATGAACAACACACAATATTGTAAGTTTGATTACATTTTACAAAAATTCAATAAGGTTTATTGTATTTTGGCAAAACCTTCAAGAACTACATGTAAAATGCAACTTAACTTAGAGTATAATGTGTTGTTCATCCATTGTTGGAACTTTGATAACAATCAATATATTTTTTTGTGACAAAGTCTAACCATCAAGAAGCACAAGTAAATGCGCAAAATGACATTGTACCCTGTTGTTTATTCTTGTCGCTACACTTAGATCTTGGTTGAGGCAATGGATGATGTTAATTCTATATGGTTTTGATTGTTGGGAGATTCAAACCTTAAAGTTACCAGCTAGAAAGAAACATGGGATCTTAGGACTGATAAAAAGACAGTTAAAATAAATTAATCTTTTGAAATGACACGAAAAGAAGAAAATAATAAGAATAAGAATAACAATAACAGTAACGGTAACAGTAATAATAATAGTAGTAGTAGTAGTAGTAGTAATAATAATAATAATAATAATAATAATAATAATAATAATAATAATAATAATAATAATAATAATAATAATAATAATACTAGTAATAATAATAATATAAATATAAATATAAATATAAATATAAATATAAATATAAATATAAATATAAATATAAATATAAATAAAATCTAAATATAAATATAAATATAAATATAAATATAAATATAAATATAAATATAAATATAAATATAAATATAAATATAATAATACAAAGTATTATATTATATAAAAAAGTTGCAGCTGTTCATTTATGAACAAGAAAATGTTACTTTTGAGTTTTGTTTGTCTAGAAAATGCATAGCACATCTTTTATCTAATCTTAAAATTATTAATGGATTCCTACTTATATAGAATGAATCATCTGTTACTCAATTACATTTCAATGAAAGTGTATAAGGTAGACAATAAAGAAAAGGTAAAAAGAAATTACTCAAAAGAATGTGAAGTAGTTGTGGTCTTCTTCAATTTCAACGACCATGACAACACCTTCCATAAAATACAAAAAGAAAACATAATTAAAGCTACGTTTAGTGTGCAAGGGTTGGATTATAGGGGGGTTTCGGTGTCGAAAATAAGAGTGGTAACAATGCATGAATTATCTTGTATGTTCTTCACGCTTTTAGTGATGGTTGTTAGATGTCTGGGGTTCATATTCTATATAAATAGAATGTGAAATTGCATTCATTTATTTTCTTAATAAATGTTTAGATTTTCGTAGTTAAAAGATTTAATAATGAATATTTGTGTCATTTAAAACTTGTAAATGTAATTAGTAGCCTAAAATTAGTGCCATAATATTCTTGAAGTTCTTAAATTATATTCTTCAAGTTATTAGAATAAATACTAAGTGATTAAAATTTAAAGTAAATTACATTTTTTGTCTTTTAGGTTTATAACAATTTTTAGGTTTCATCCTTAAACTAAAGAAATTACAGTAAACTTTCTTTACGTTTAAAAAAGCTTGCACGTTTCGTACTTTCCTTTAACGGCCGTCTATTTTATAAGTTAAATCAGTCATGTGCTTGTCATGTGAGTGTAAAATGATCATTTTAACCTATTAACCTGCAACTTAAAATTAATATTAAAAAAACTAAAAAAATATATAAATTCCACAACCTAACACTCATTCTCACAACTCTCTCTCTCTCCACCATTCTGAAACAAATGTCTCCGACGACCACAACTAGTGATGTCTCCAACGACCACCACGGCAATGTCTCTGGCACCATCATCACTCACCATTTTGATGCCTCTCTCACTCCTCTCTCTCTCTCTCTCTCCATATTTCCTTATCTCATGGCTAAAGAAGTCTATATTTGAAATTATTTTTGATTTCATAAACCCAGATTTGATAGAGGGATGGTATTTATGGTGATGGAGGTGACGACGGAGGTGGTAGGCTAGTTGTAGGTTGGGGTTGATTAGGGCTGTACAAAAAGTTCGTAGCTCGAAGCTCGCTCGAAGTTCGCTCGAAGTTCGCTCGAAAAAAGCTCGGCTCGAAAAAAGCTCGAATCTAAACGAGCCGGCTCGGCTCGGCTCGAATTCTAAACGAGCCGAACTCGAGCCAGGGTTAGCTCGGTTCGAGCTCGGCTCGTGGCTCGGTTCGTTGGCTCGGCTCGTGGCTCGGTGCATATAATATATGTATATATATTTATATAGTATAATTATTATTATTATTATTACTACTACTACTATTATTATGATTATTATTTTTATATTAGGATTTTAATATTGTTTTCTTAAAAATAAAAATGGATTCTTTTTTAAAACATTAAGTATTTTGTTTAAAAATATATATTTTGATAGTAAATTGTTTATATTCAAAATAATAATCTTTGTTTCCATAAGTACGGAGTACCCAACAAAATGTAAACACCCTAATATATATTTTTTGTGTTTTCATATAAATTAATGTGAAAAATTTAAAAAAAAAATATTCAAATCGAGCCGGCTCGAACGAGCCACGAGCTGGCTCGAGCTTTTCACGAGCCGAACTCGAGCCGGTGTTTTGAGCTCGTTAAAAATTTTCGAGCCGGCTCGGCTCGGCTCGATAAGCTTCGAGCTCGAGCTCGAACCCATCCTGGCTCGGCTCGGCTCGGCTCGTTTACAGCCCTAGGGTTGATGGAGGTACGATGGTGGTGGTCAGGTGATTGCAGGTTGGGGTTGATGGAGGTGACAATAGTGGTGGTTGGGTAGTTGATTGATGTCGTATGGTTGGTCAAAAGTATTAATTAAAAAGTCCTTAACCACCCTTAATAGTAAAGGGTAAGAAGAATGTCGAATCCACAGAGAATCACAGGAAAATACCAGTAAGGATTAACCTAAAAACACTAAACATTGAAAAGTAAATTGCTTGATTAATTGAATTGAGAAATAATCAAATTAACAAAATAAAAATTAGGTTTTTAACAATCTTGGGGAAAAGCAATTCACTTCGGGATTCTGGTTTGGCAAAGTTAAGAACCACTGTTTTGTAGCATCCTTCAATGTAAATTGAAACAATACTAACTTGACTTAATCCGTTGTAAACCCTTTGTAACATCCTGTATTTTTACGTTATTTTTCGTTAACGTCGTTTATTCTTGAATGGGCCATTATGGTCAATCATTAAATTCATGGGTTACTTATGTCTATTTTCTTAATTTGTCTTTAATTCTTGAATAATTTGAAAGTTAATAATGTTAATTATACTTAATAAATAAATTATAATAATAATAATAATAATAATAATAATAATAATAATAATAATGCATTAATAATGAAGGCTTTATAATAATTTGTGAAAATATTAAACTTGTAAGAGTTGAAAACTTAAAGTAATTAAGTTAGGGGGGGTTAAGTGGTTAATTTTGAAACTTTAAATGTAAGTTTTAGCATGGAATAATAACATTTGAAAGTTGAGGGACCATTTGTGTAATTTCTAAATCCCAAACCCCACCCCCCTTTCCCAGTCGCGTTTTTCCGGCCGGCCCGCCGGCCACCGCCGGCTGTGGCTCCGGCGACCTCTAAAGCCACTCGAAACTATTCGAATTTAATACCAAAAGATCCCAAACGATTGACTAACGCATTTCGAACTCAATAATGGTCTTCAATTGAGTTTAAACAACCGTTATGAGCCTCAATCTACCGTAAAACCGTCGACATGAACACCATAACCGTCCTACCATTTAATCGCAATTATAATCTAATTAAACCAAACTCAACAATCGTCTAACCATCTATATTCAATTGCTACATCCAATTACACCTGAGAAACACACGAAATACGGATTTCATCGTCATCTTCAACGTGAACCTACACCATACTCGAGCACCATCATCCGGACTTCAAGGTTCGAAATTGATAGAGGGCTTTTGCTCACCAAGACCTATGAAAGCCGTCTGCAACACGAATTTGATTATCATCAACGTTTGAACCTCGAACCAACATTGTCTTTGTCGCGGCTATTATTATCACCATCGTCATCGAATCGAACTCAATAACGTAAGTTTTACAGGTCTACATACTCGAAATTACATGGGGAATAAAAGCCCCATGATCTTCAGTGTTAACAACAATGATTTGGTGGTCAATTTTGGTTCAAACAGATTTAGGGTTTATGGGTTTGGGGGAAGTTCATAGGGGTTGTCTTCTTAAGATTTGAAAACCGGGTGATACCGCGGCTGTATGCCTTGGTTCACCGGTTAAGTCTTCTCATGTCATCTTGGAGGTCCCGGGTTCGAACCCCGGGCACCCCCATATTTTTTAAAATGGCTTTTTAAGCCTTAAACCAACTTTAGAAAATTTCTAATAAATATAAAAAAATATTTTATAACCTTTAAATGTATTTTAAGTTGTCAAATAATTTTCAGTGATATTTTAAAATATTAAACAATTAAAAAAAACACCTTTGTAATAAAACATTTTAAAGGTTATTTTTGAATTATTAACATAGATTTTAAATAATTAACAAAATAGTAGTGATCCGAACTTTCCTTAGATTTTATCGTTTAAATCACGATATTTTAAATGGAGTTTTATTTTAAAAAGTTATAAATTCTTTTGTGTAATAAAACTTATTATGGTTCAAATTTTATTAAAACATTATAAATCTAAATGATAAATAATTATTCAAGTAGTTGTTAAAATGACTATTTGAATAATTTATTATTCATCAAATCATTTGAGCATGTTATACCATTTAATGAATTTAATCGTTAACTTTTGTTTAAATTCTTGAAAATTATAAAATAATATAATTTGCTTTATTTTAAGGTTTTAAAAACCTTTATAATAAATCATTTTAATAAGCTTAAAACTTTATAATATGATTTTAATATGTAATATCCTTATCAACTTTTAAATAGTTAATTTTTAAATTAATTATATCTTTTCACATATTATTGGTTTAATTGATTTAAATCATCTTTATTAAACCTAAATGATTTATTATTTTACTTAATTACTTATTTAAACTTCCAAGTTCTATTGGAAACCCTAGTTCATGTCTAAAAATTGTAATCTTATTATTAAACCTAATCTTGAAATCTATACGTTTAAACAACTTGTAAAAGAAACCATTTGGAACCTCGTTTAAATTATTATCATCATCATTATAAACATAATTACTCATCAAAACCCTAAAACTATTGAAACCCTAATTCTTATTTAAACATTAATCAATATATTAACCTTAATCTTCATCTTGTAAATTATATATTTAGGTGCTTGTAATGGACACTTGGGATTTATCTTGTAATCTTTTATATCATCTTGAAATGCTTATTTCCATGTGAGTTTTCTTGTCCCCTTTTTTACATTTTTCACACTATTTTGGGGTGAAACATGATTGCTTATACATGATACACTTATACACGTTTGAGACTTGTAAATCACATGCAATTCAACTTATTATTTGTCATGGTTATTTGTGTATTGTAAGTGTTTATATGAGATACATAGTTTGTTTACAATCATTAACTATTGCTAGCCTGGCGACGTCTTAGATCTTTGGGCCTGACAAGCCTATTTGGTGCTAAAGTCGAGGTATTGCCGACTCCTAGGGGCCGTACGCTTGTGCACTAGGGAACCAAATACACTTAGCCAATCTTTTATACTTGTAATCAAGTCGAGGTTTGGTTGTAACGATATGTGTTCTATAACCTTACTAGCTTATAACCTATGACATGAATTGCTACTTGTAACCTTTTCATATTATGTATGAAAACCTTGGAAACTCACCAACTATTTATAGTTGACCTTTTATTTTTATCATGTTTCAGAAAACCCCCAAGTTTGAAGTGAACTTATGTTGCTGGCATATTCTAGGACTTGGACCTAGTTAATAAACAAAATGATTATGTTTGTTATTTCACGTTGAAACTTATTTCACTATTGAGACTTATGCTTGTAATGTAATTTTGAAATTTATGAATAATATATTTGGATTTAATAATAGCGTTATGTGGCTGTGAACAATCGTAACTCTCACATCTCGACGTTTCCGCCGTCAAGGTTGGGGTGTGACAGATTGGTATCAGAGCCCATAACTATAGGGATTTAGGTTGTTAGAAATGGTGACCTAGACTATAGTTGCATGAACCTCATAGAAAGAACCTTATACTTTGTGCTTACATGTTGTTTGCATGCTACATAATGCTATGTCTTTTGTGCAACTTGATGCCTTAGCATAGGATTGCCTTATGTATGTTTAAACTTAGTTACTTGTCTCCCTAAACTTAACTTTGATTCTTTGACCCTCCCCGACAAATGAACTTCCTAAACTTATTCTCAACGACATGTGGAATCTACACTTATCGTCGTGGGTTCAATTCCTTAGACTCTATGTCTAATCTATGAAAATCTCATCAAGGTTTTGATTTCATAAACCAAAGAAATTTGTGTGACACATAGACACCTGTATTCTGGATTTCCTGGCAAAAGGCCTTCGGGCTAAGGCAAGCATATCGTATAAATCTCATTGCGAGACCAGTTATGCTTACCTGGGGATTTCTGGGATGAGTGATAAACTATGGTCAACATACACAAGTCTCTATGGCAAATGGGTCAATTTACCTTGACGTGTCAACGATTCCAAATGGTAATGCGTTACCAAATGGAACCATCCTCTTTGTATCTTAAAAATCTTTGATTCCTTGAACTGGTATCTCTTCATTCTTATCATACATAATGTTCTTGTTAATACTGAACCTATCCTACATTTCAACTCTTACGTTTAAACACCGTTACACGTTGAGAGTTCCACGTAACAATTTCTATATCTTGACCAACGTGAACATGGATCTTAATATACCCAAAGATATTGGGAATCTAAACCGAATGGTCATCAAAAACTTTAAACCGTTACTTATGGTTCTCAAGTCTTCCTAAGGATGTGTCCTATAACTAAAGACATGCAATGCTATAGGTGGAATTCTTACATCTCGGGATACTTTGTCTAGGCAAAGTGTAAATGGTGATTTGATTCGATCATTGAATCCATTTACTTGACTCGAAACCCTTGAGATGAGTGATCACTTATAAGTACGCGTGTCTTCAATAAAGCTAGGGTTGACCTCATATCTTGAGAAGTCCGTGTATTCCTTTCGATTGTGAATCAAACGTTCACATCTAGTTGTGGTGTTGAAAAATCATCTGCCCTTAATTTCGTCTTCCCGATTGAAACCATCCAAGATTTGAACACCACAACAACTTCTGTTATTTTGAACTTTGATCATAAGCTTGTAAGCATGATTTTACCCTTTTGTTACATTGATGTAACCTGCAATTTTCTGAATTTCTAATCGATATTATTTTCCTTTCGTCGTTAAGTCAAACTCCTTACCGTCTGCACCGTGAGAGATGTAAGTGTTTGCAAGTCAACCTATGACTAAGAACACCCGTATCTCCTAAATGATTCTAACTCATCAAAACAGGGGTGATTCCTTTACTTTGATGATTCTCTATTCGTTCGATAAATGGTTTTCAATTGTGTGTTTTATGAAATTTCATCCTCTGGATTAGAGTGATTTCCTTATCTTGAGGATTGACCTCAATTATTCTCATTGGAACTTGCATTTCACAAATGACATGATCTCATCAAAATAGGATTGAAACCCGTACTTTGGTGACAAATGTCAATCTTCGATTGTTTTCTTGCTATGAAATTCAATCATCAAGATAGGCGTGAATTCCATACCTTGATGATAATATCATCATTATGAATTGTATTTGTTCAAATGAGACGACTTCATCAAAGTAGGAGTGAATTCTGGATTTTGATGAAGAAGTTCATCTCGTTATATTTTGTTTTTTTTGTAAAACTTCACCGTTAAGATAGGAGTGACTTCCCTAACCTCAATGGTGAGCTACCTCGTCTTATTTCTGTGGATCCTCAACAAGGAGTTGGGATCGAAATTTTTTTTTATTGGTAAGTTAGCGGTCATACCTTGGGAATGCACCATCAAGTTAGGAGTGAAAACCGCACCTTGATGACTATTCTCATTTCTTAATCTCCAACTTACCAAGGTTTTAATCAAGTGACAAAAACAGGTAGTAACTTGAAGGGTGAACCAATATTAGTGTTTGGACCTATCAAGTCAAAGCATGATTTCTGAACTTGAAAGGAAACCCGATCACTCTAGGTTGATTTTGATTCCGAGCTTGGAGCATTTAAATTCTTAAATAGATTTCTTTCCCTTTATCCCTATGTTTTGATTTGATCTAGCTATATCAAACCATTTATTCCCTACTTATCAACTTTCATTTTGAGATATCATCAACACATGCTTGTGTGATGGTAGTCTTCTTAAACTTTCTACTAAATCAAGACATTATCAACTTGTGGTTATGTCTTTCTAGTCATACGAATGTTCTTGACTGCACTTACGGGTTTGATGAATTACGTATGCAATCTATATTTGGAAATTTGTTACCTTGCAAATGCATGTCTTATTGTTTGCGTTACTTATTGAATCATTTTTGAACCCTTAATCTTGGAAATCTTTAAAACTCTATCTCGATTTCGATCAACGAGACTCGTTATTACTTACATTGTGACGCGGATATAAAGGTTCATAAACCTTCGTAACTTGTAGTTATGGGTTTGGCATAAAGGAAAAGACGTAACTTGGTATGTATCCAAGTGTCTTACCTTCACATATGACAAGACCTAACATTCATGATCCTATGGATCTCCTGTTTAACTTTTCATTCACTAAGTGTCTCTTATCTTAGCTGTCATGATGACAATTGGTGCATTATAGACCGATCGGTTAATTGCATATCAACTCATGTGGGATAACGGGTCGAGAAATTGGCTTGTATCTATCTCAAATAGTCATATACCGTGGTATGTCGTTAAACATCGATCATTAATGTGGATGATCAATTTATTTTCTGCTTTTAATAATGTTCCTAACCATCGTTGTGAACTTATTCCAAAATCTTCACGTATCGTATTATTCTTAGGCCGATGATTGGTCAAAGGAGAGATACATATTCTCAAGATATGCGTTAAGATCGTTTCATATGGTGACGTTTGGGATTCTTAAATCCTGACGGTTAACTTTCCTTATAAATTGTTGGACTTTTATTGATTTCTAAACATCATTATATTCTAGAAGTTGTGACTTATAAATCTAAGGTACCACGGTAACTCGTCATCGTTTTCTAACGTTTCATCTCAAAACATCTCGCGTTTATTATGCTGAGAATCTTGTAAGATTCCATAAGTTGAAGCGTTCCACCTGTAATCAAACGTCAAACCACTGTTCGTTGTACACTTATCTTTCATTATAACTCTTTTTGTTCATTTAAGTTCATTCTTAATTTCGGGACGAAATTCTTTTAAGTTGGGGAGACTGTAACATCCTGTATTTTTACGTTATTTTTCGTTAACGTCGTTTATTCTTGAATGGGCCATTATGGTCAATCATTAAATTCATGGGTTACTTATGTCTATTTTCTTAATTTGTCTTTAATTCTTGAATAAGTTGAAAGTTAATAATGTTAATTATACTTAATAAATAAATTATAATAATAATAATAATAATAATAAAAATAATAATGCATTAATAATGAAGGCTTTATAATAATTTGTGAAAACATTAAACTTGTAAGAGTTGAAAACTTAAAGTAATTAAGTTAGGGGGGTTAAGTGGTTAATTTGAAGCTTTAAATGTAAGTTTTAGCATGGAATAATAACATTTGAAAGTTGAGGGACCATTTGTGTAATTTCTAAATCCCAAACCCCACCCCCCTTTCCCAGTCGCGTTTTTCCGGCCGGCCCGCCGGCCACCGACGGCTGTGGCTCCGGCGACCTCTAAAGCCACTCGAAACTATTCGAATTTAATACCAAAAGATCCCAAACGATTGACTAACGCATTTTGAACTCAATAATGGTCTTCAATGGAGTTTAAACAACCGTTATGAGCCTCAATCTACCGTAAAACCGTCGACATGAACACCATAACCGTCCTACCATTTAATCGCAATTATAATCTAATTAAACCAAACTCAACAATCGTCTAACCATCTATATTCAATTGCTACATCCAATTACACCTGAGAAACACACGAAATACGGATTTAATCGTCATCTTCAACGTGAACCTACACCATACTCGAGCACCATCATCCGGACTTCAAGGTTCGAAATTGATAGAGGGCTTTTGCTCACCAAGACCTATGAAAGCCGTCTGCAACACGAATTTGATTATCATCAACGTTTGAACCTCGAACTAACATTGTCTTTGTCGCGGCTATTATTATCACCATCGTCATCGAATCGAACTCAATAACGTAAGTTTCACACGTCTACATACTCGAAATTACATGGGGAATAAAAGCCCCATGATCTTCAGTGTTAACAACAATGATTTGATGGTCAATTTTGGTTCAAACAGATTTAGGGTTTATGGGTTTGGGGGAAGTTCATAGGGGTTGTCTTCTTAAGATTTGAAAACCGGGTGATACCGCGGCTGTATGCCTTTGTTCACCGGTTAAGTCTTCTCATGTCATCTTGGAGGTCCCGGGTTCGAACCCCGGGCACCCCCATATTTTTTAAAATGGCTTTTTAAGCCTTAAACCAACTTTAGAAAATTTCTAATAAATATAAAAATATTTTATAACCTTTAAATGTATTTTAAGTTGTCAAATAATTTTCAGTGATATTTTAAAATATTAAACAATTAAAAAAACACCTTTGTAATAAAACATTTTAAAGGTTATTTTTGAATTATTATTATAGATTTTAAATAATTAACAAAATAGTAGTGATCCGAACTTTCCTTAGATTTTATCGTTTAAATCACGATATTTTAAATGGAGTTTTATTTTAAAAAGTTATAAATTCTTTTGTGTAATAAAACTTATTATGGTTCAAATTTTATTAAAACATTATAAATCTAAATGATAAATAATTATTCAAGTAGTTGTTAAAATGACTATTTGAATAATTTATTATTCATCAAATCATTTGAGCATGTTATACCATTTAATGAATTTAATCGTTAACTTTTGTTTAAATTCTTGAAAATTATAAAACAATATAATTTGCTTTATTTTAAGGTTTTAAAAACCTTTATAATAAATCATTTTAATAAGCTTAAAACTTTATAATATGATTTTAATATGTAATATCCTTATCAACTTTTAAATAGTTAATTTTTAAATTAATTATATCTTTTCACATATTATTGGTTTAATTGATTTAAATCATCTTTATTAAACCTAAATGATTTATTATTTTACTTAATTACTTATTTAAACTTCCAAGTTCTATTGGAAACCCTAGTTCATGTCTAAAAATTGTAATCTTATTATTAAACCTAATCTTGAAATCTATACGTTTAAACAACTTGTAAAAGAAACCATTTGGAACCTCGTTTAAATTATTATCATCATCATTATAAACATAATTACTCATCAAAACCCTAAAACTATTGAAACTCTAATTCTTATTTAAACATTAATCAATATATTAACCTTAATCTTCATCTTGTAAATTATATATTTAGGTGCTTGTAATGGACACTTGGGATTTATCTTGTAATCTTTTATATCATCTAGAAATGCTTATTTCCATGTGAGTTTTCCTTGTCCCCTTTTTTACATTTTTCACACTATTTTGGGGTGAAACATGATTGCTTATACATGATACACTTATACACGTTTGAGACTTGTAAATCACATGTAATTCAACTTATTATTTGTCATGGTTATTTGTGTATTGTAAGTGTTTATATGAGATACATAGTTTGTTTACAATCATTAACTATTGCTAGCCTGGCGACGTCTTAGATCTTTGGGCCTGACAAGCCTATTTGGTGCTAAAGTCGAGGTATTGCCGACTCCTAGGGGCCGTACGCTTGTGCACTAGGGAACCAAATACACTTAGCCAATCTTTTATACTTGTAATCAAGTCGAGGTTTGGTTGTAACGATATGTGTTCTATAACCTTACTAGCTTATAACCTATGACATGAATTGCTACTTGTAACCTTTTCATATTATGTATGAAAACCTTGGAAACTCACCAACTATTTATAGTTGACCTTTTATTTTTATCATGTTTCAGGAAAACCCCCAAGTTTGAAGTGAACTTATGTTGCTGGCATATTCTAGGACTTGGACCTAGTTAATAAACAAAATGATTATGTTTGTTATTTCACGTTGAAACTTATTTCACTATTGAGACTTATGCTTGTAATGTAATTTTGAAATTTATGAATAATATATTTGGATTTAATAATAGCGTTATGTGGCTGTGAACAATCGTAACTCTCACATCTCGACGTTTCCGCCGTCAAGGTTGGGGTGTGACAGATTGGTATCAGAGCCCATAACTATAGGGATTTAGGTTATTAGAAATGGTGACCTAGACTATAGTTGCATGAACCTCATAGAAAGAACCTTATACTTTGTGCTTACATGTTGTTTGCATGCTACATAATGCTATGTCTTTTGTGCAACTTGATGCCTTAGCATAGGATTGCCTTATGTATGTTTAAACTTAGTTACTTGTCTCCCTAAACTTAACTTTGATTCTTTGACCCTCCCCGACAAATGAACTTCCTAAACTTATTCTCAACGACATGTGGAATCTACACTTATCGTCGTGGGTTCAATTCCTTAGACTCTATGTCTAATCTATGAAAATCTCATCAAGGTTTTGATTTCATAAACCAAAGAAATTTGTGTGACACATAGACACCTGTATTCTGGATTTCCTGGCAAAAGGCCTTCGGGCTAAGGCAAGCATATCGTATAAATCTCATTGCGAGACCAGTTATGCTTACCTGGGGATTTCTGGGATGAGTGATAAACTATGGTCAACATACACAAGTCTCTATGGCAAATGGGTCAATTTACCTTGACGTGTCAACGATTCCAAATGGTAATGCGTTACCAAATGGAACCATCCTCTTTGTATCTTAAAAATCTTTGATTCCTTGAACTGGTATCTCTTCATTCTTATCATACATAATGTTCTTGTTAATATTGAACCTATCCTACATTTCAACTCTTACGTTTAAACACCGTTACACGTTGAGAGTTCCACGTAACAATTTCTATATCTTGACCAACGTGAACATGGATCTTAATATACCCAAAGATATTGGAAATCTAAACCGAATGGTCATCAAAAACTTTAAACCGTTACTTATGGTTCTCAAGTCTTCCTAAGGATGTGTCCTATAACTAAAGACATGCAATGCTATAGGTGGAATTCTTACATCTCGGGATACTTTGTCTAGGCAAAGTGTAAATGGTGATTTGATTTGATCATTGAATCCATTTACTTGACTCGAAACCCTTGAGATGAGTGATCACTTATAAGTACGCGTGTCTTCAATAAAGCTAGGGTTGACCTCATATCTTGAGAAGTCCGTGTATTCCTTTCGATTGTGAATCGAACGTTCACATCTAGTTGTGGTGTTGAAAAATCATCTGCCCTTAATTTCGTCTTCCCGATTGAAACCATCCAAGATTTGAACACCACAACAACTTCTGTTATTTTGAACTTTGATCATAAGCTTGTAAGCAAGATTTTACCCTTTTGTTACATTGATGTAACCTGCAATTTTCCGAATTTCTAATCGATATTATTTTCCTTTCGTCGTTAAGTCAAACTCCTTACCGTCTGCACCGTGAGAGATGCAAGTGTTTGCAAGTCAACCTATGACTAAGAACACCCGTATCTCCTAAATGATTCTAACTCATCAAAACAGGGGTGATTCCTTTACTTTGATGATTCTCTATTCGTTCGATAAATGGTTTTCAATTGTGTGTTTTATGAAATTTCATCCTCTGGATTAGAGTGATTTCCTTATCTTGAGGATTGACCTCAATTATTCTCATTGGAACTGGCACTTCACAAATGACATGATCTTATCAAAATAGGATTGAAACCCGTACTTTGGTGACAAATGTCAATCTTCGATTGTTTTCTTGCTATGAAATTCAATCATCAAGATAGGCGTGAATTCCATACCTTGATGATAATATCATCATTAAGAATTGTATTTGTTCAAATGAGACGACTTTATCAAAGTAGGAGTGAATTCTGGATTTTGATGAAGAAGTTCATCTCGTTATATTTTGTTTTTTTTGTAAAACTTCACCGTTAAGATAGGAGTGACTTCCCTTACCTCAATGGTGAGCTACCTCGTCTTATTTCTGTGGATCCTCAACAAGGAGTTGGGATCGAAATTTTTTTTTATTGGTAAGTTAGCGGTCATACCTTGGGAATGCACCATCAAGTTAGGAGTGAAAACCGCACCTTGATGACTATTCTCATTTCTTAATCTCCAACTTACCAAGGTTTTAATCAAGTGACAAAAACAGGTAGTAACTTGAAGGGTGAACCAATATTAGTGTTTGGACCTATCAAGTCAAAGCATGATTTCTGAACTTGAAAGGAAACCCGATCACTCTAGGTTGATTTTGATTCCGAGCTTGGAGCATTTAAATTCTTAAATAGATTTCTTTCCCTTTATCCCTATGTTTTGATTTGATCTAGCTATATCGAACCATTTATTCCCTACTTATCAACTTTCATTTTGAGATATCATCAACACATGCTTGTGTGATGGTAGTCTTCTTAAACTTTCTACTAAATCAAGACATTATCAACTTGTGGTTATGTCTTCCTAGTCATACGAATGTTCTCGACTGCACTTACGGGTTTGATGAATTACGTATGCAATCTATATTTGGAAATTTGTTACCTTGCAAATGCATGTCTTATTGTTTGCGTTACTTATTGAATCATTTTTGAACCCTTAATCTTGGAAATCTTTAAAACTCTATCTCGATTTCGATGAACGAGACTCGTTATTACTTACATTGTGACGCGGATATAAAGGTTCATAAACCTTCGTAACTTGTAGTTATGGGTTTGGCATAAAGGAAAAGACGTAACTTGGTATTTATCCAAGTGTCTTACCTTCACATATGACAAGACCTAACATTCATGATCCTATGGATCTCCTGTTTAACTTTTCATTCACTAAGTGTCTCTTATCTTAGCTGTCATGATGACAATTGGTGCATTATAGACCGATCGGTTAATTGCATATCAACTCATGTGGGATAACGGGTCGAGAAATTGGCTTGTATCTATCTCAAATAGTCATATACCGTGGTATGTCGTTAAACATCGATCATTAATGTGGATGATCAATTTATTTTCTGCTTTTAATAATGTTCCTAACCATCGTTGTGAACTTATTCCAAAATCTTCACGTATCGTATTATTCTTAGGCCGATGATTGGTCAAAGGAGAGATACATATTCTCAAGATATGCGTTAAGATCGTTTCATATGGTGACGTTTGGGATTCTTAAATCCTGACGGTTAACTTTCCTTATAAATTGTTGGACTTTTATTGATTTCTAAACATCATTATATTCTAGAAGTTGTGACTTATAAATCTAAGGTACCACGGTAACTCGTCATCGTTTTCTAACGTTTCATCTCAAAACATCTCGCGTTTATTATGCTGAGAATCTTGTAAGATTCCATAAGTTGAAGCGTTCCACCTGTAATCAAACGTCAAACCACTGTTCGTTGTACACTTATCTTTCATTATAACTCCTTTTGTTCATTTAAGTTCATTCTTAATTTCGGGACGAAATTCTTTTAAGTTGGGGAGACTGTAACATCCTGTATTTTTACGTTATTTTTCGTTAACGTCGTTTATTCTTGAATGGGCCATTATGGTCAATCATTAAATTCATGGGTTACTTATGTCTATTTTCTTAATTTGTCTTTAATTCTTGAATAAGTTGAAAGTTAATAATGTTAATTATACTTAATAAATAAATAATAATAATAATAATAATAATAATAATAATAATAAAAATAATAATGCATTAATAATGAAGGCTTTATAATAGTTTGTTAAAATATTTAACTTGTAAGAGTTGAAAACTTAAATTAATTAAGTTAGGGGGGTTAAGTGGTTAATTTTGAAGCTTTAAATGTAAGTTTTAGCATGGAATAATAACATTTGAAAGTTGAGGGACCATTTGTGTAATTTCTAAATCCCAAACCCCACCCCCCTTTCCCAGCCGCGTTTTTCCGGCCGGCCCGCCGGCCACCGACGGCTGTGGCTCCGGCGACCTCTAAAGCCACTCGAAACTATTCGAATTTAATACCAAAAGATCCCAAACGATTGACTAACGCATTTCGAACTCAATAATGGTCTTCAATGGAGTTTAAACAACCGTTATGAGCCTCAATCTACCGTAAAACCGTCGACATGAACACCATAACCGTCCTACCATTTAATCGCAATTATAATCTAATTAAACCAAACTCAACAATCGTCTAACCATCTATATTCAATTGCTACATCCAATTACACCTGAGAAACATTCGAAATACGGATTTAATCGTCATCTTCAACGTGAACCTACACCATACTCGAGCACCATCATCCGGACTTCAAGGTTCGAAATTGATAGAGGGCTTTTGCTCACCAAGACCTATGAAAGCCGTATGCAACACGAATTTGATTATCATCAACGTTTGAACCTCGAACCAACATTGTCTTTGTCGCGGCTATTATTATCACCATCGTCATCGAATCGAACTCAATAACGTAAGTTTCACACGTCTACATACTCGAAATTACATGGGGAATAAAAGCCCCATGATCTTCAGTGTTAACAACAATGATTTGGTGGTCAATTTTGGTTCAAACAGATTTAGGGTTTATGGGTTTGGGGGAAGTTCATAGGGGTTGTCTTCTTAAGATTTGAAAACCGGGTGATACCGCGGCTGTATGCCTTGGTTCACCGGTTAAGTCTTCTCATGTCATCTTGGAGGTCCCGGGTTCGAACCCCGGGCACCCCCATATTTTTTAAAATGGCTTTTTAAGCCTTAAACCAACTTTAGAAAATTTCTAATAAATATAAAAAATATTTTATAACCTTTAAATGTATTTTAAGTTGTCAAATAATTTTCAGTGATATTTTAAAATATTAAACAATTAAAAAAAAACACCTTTGTAATAAAACATTTTAAAGGTTATTTTTGAATTATTAACATAGATTTTAAATAATTAACAAAATAGTAGTGATCCGAACTTTCCTTAGATTTTATCGTTTAAATCACGATATTTTAAATGGAGTTTTATTTTAAAAAGTTATAAATTCTTTTGTGTAATAAAACTTATTATGGTTCAAATTTTATTAAAACATTATAAATCTAAATGATAAATAATTATTCAAGTAGTTGTTAAAATGACTATTTGAATAATTTATTATTCATCAAATCATTTGAGCATGTTATACCAGTTAATGAATTTAATCGTTAACTTTTGTTTAAATTCTTGAAAATTATAAAACAATATAATTTGCTTTATTTTAAGGTTTTAAAAACCTTTATAATAAATCATTTTAATAAGCTTAAAACTTTATAATATGATTTTAATATGTAATATCCTTATCAACTTTTAAATAGTTAATTTTTAAATTAATTATATCTTTTCACATATTATTGGTTTAATTGATTTAAATCATCTTTATTAAACCTAAATGATTTATTATTTTACTTAATTACTTATTTAAACTTCCAAGTTCTATTGGAAACCCTAGTTCATGTCTAAAAATTGTAATCTTATTATTAAACCTAATCTTGAAATCTATACGTTTAAACAACTTGTAAAAGAAACCATTTGGAACCTCGTTTAAATTATTATCATCATCATTATAAACATAATTACTCATCAAAACCCTAAAACTATCGAAACCCTAATTCTTATTTAAACATTAATCAATATATTAACCTTAATCTTCATCTTGTAAATTATATATTTAGGTGCTTGTAATGGACACTTGGGATTTATCTTGTAATCTTTTATATCATCTTGAAATGCTTATTTCCATATGAGTTTTCCTTGTCCCCTTTTTTACATTTTTCACACTATTTTGGGGTGAAACATGATTGCTTATACATGATACACTTATACACGTTTGAGACTTGTAAATCACATGTAATTCAACTTATTATTTGTCATGGTTATTTGTGTATTGTAAGCGTTTATATGAGATACATAGTTTGTTTACAATCATTAACTATTGCTAGCCTGGCGACGTCTTAGATCTTTGGGCCTGACAAGCCTATTTGGTGCTAAAGTCGAGGTATTGCCGACTCCTAGGGGCCGTACGCTTGTGCACTAGGGAACCAAATACACTTAGCCAATCTTTTATACTTGTAATCAAGTCGAGGTTTGGTTGTAACGATATGTGTTCTATAACCTTACTAGCTTATAACCTATGACATGAATTGCTACTTGTAACCTTTTCATATTATGTATGAAAACCTTGGAAACTCACCAACTATTTATAGTTGACCTTTTATTTTATCATGTTTCAGGAAAACCCCCAAGTTTGAAGTGAACTTATGTTGCTGGCATATTCTAGGACTTGGACCTAGTTAATAAACAAAATGATTATGTTTGTTATTTCACGTTGAAACTTATTTCACTATTGAGACTTATGCTTGTAATGTAATTTTGAAATTTATGAATAATATATTTGGATTTAATAATAGCGTTATGTGGCTATGAACAATCGTAACTCTCACATCTCGACGTTTCCGCCGTCAAGGTTGGGGTGTGACACCCTTGTCCTCCAATTGTTCCATGTATCACTTTAAATTCATAAATACAAATGTAAGGTTCCTCGATTCTTTTATCATAGAAAGATGGCAATATGTTTAAGCCTTATGGTCTCACTTCAAAGGATCTACTATATGCAACCAGACTTACTATTGGAGATGATTTAACTGCATTTCAAGGTCTGAAATGGCTTTCATTATCTTGGATTGGGGCACGATAATGGACTTGTGGAATACCATCATGATGTTAAGGAAAACCTGGTTGAGGATATTGATTCATTGGTTGCCTCATGCCTCTTGGTGGACCTTGATTAGCCATTTGAAATATTATGTTGAAGTGTTGATTATATCCTCCCATATATTGATAACCTTAGTTAAAACCAAATCCATCTTCATCTCCCCCTCCATATTCAGCATTCAGATTTCCGTGCTCAATTTTATCATCTCAATTCGATAACCGATCCCTTGTGAAGGATTCCTTGGAGCCTTATAGTTAACATTTCTTACTGGTTCTTACTGAATGGGTTGATTAGGTTGTGGATATACACGAGGATTTTCAACTAATTGAAACTGTGATGGTCGAGGCATAGGGTTTCCTTGAACTGGATTAAATGGAGGGGCTTGTTGCTATGGTGGTAGAATATTCCATTGTGGGAACAGTAGGGGAGGAATATCACCCAAAGGTTGTTCTCTTTGTGGAGGAGGTTGATTGGGTGGAACACCTTGATTACCTGAGTTATTCATGTTGCTAAACGCATTACTTTCCGGTGTTTTGGAAAGCCTACGTAAGATCTGACTAGCCTTAGCTGATGAAGTTCCTTCTTTGGACCGTGTACCTCCTCGTGGAATAGGAGTTGTTGAAGTGTTTACTTGTAAAAGACTCGGTTGTCTCATGTTATTTTTTCAATCTCAGGATCAAAGAGCAATGGTGAAGTCCTTCCGGATCTCGTATGCATAAGGTTCTTAAACTACCTGCAAACAAGACACAAATTCCCGTATAATTCCGAACAATAAAATAACAAATAAACTAAAAACAAGAAAAAGAAACTATTTTTGGTTTTTTATGAATTTTTAAGAAAACAAATAACTATTACTAATACTAAGCGCAACGATTTCCTAGCAACGACACCATTTTGATTGATGTCGTGTGGTCGGTCAAAAGTATTAATTAAAGAGTCCTTAATCATCCTTAATAGTAATGGATAAGAAGGTGTCTAATACACATGAAATCACAGGAAAGTGACAGTAATATTCAACCTAAAAATGCTAAACATTAAAAAGTAAATTGCTTGATTAATTGAATTAAGAAATAATCAAATTAATAAAATAAAAGATAGTTTTTATAAATCTTGGGGAAAAAGAAATCCACTTCGGGATATCAGTTTGGAAAAGTTATGTTTTCTAGTGAAATCTATTGAGAAGTCATTAATTGTGACTTATACATGATAAGATCAAAGTGACAATCATGGATTAAAGCTTAAAGGACTTCATTCACACAATCACCTATTTGAATTATGTAACCCTAATTCTAACAATCAATCAAACCAAGGTTAAAGGAAACCAATGTTATAAAAAACTAAACTTAGGTTTAACATAATCAAATCGTTTAAATAATCAAACCATGATTTGAATCCAATAGAACTTAAAAGGTTCAAAATCCAATCTCAAATATAATTTACAAACTAAGAATTTAAAAACTTGCACAAACTCATCCCCCAAAGTGAATCACAATTGATTTAGCCTTGCATCATGATAGATTCTTTAACATAATTATAATTGATCATGTGAATTCGGATTATCTTGATGTTGGAATGCTTTGGGATGGTGAAAGATAGGAGCTTTTTCGTCCAAGAATGTTGTGTAAAGAGGCAATTTTCGTAATAGGGTTAATCCTCCTTTAAAACCCCTCTAATAAGGTTAAATTGCACTAAAACACGGCGCCCAACGTCTGTGGCGCCTATAGAGGCGTCGGTGACGCCACCCTTGTACAGCCTTGATTATCATGTGTAACTTTTTGAGATTTTTCCATAGACAGGTTGTGGGTCTCGTAACTCTTTTCCTAGCTCACATTATGCCCGTTTTTAAGTTACCATTGTCTTGCAACTTCGCTTTAGTATTTCTTCACCTCTCGAGCTCTAATTTTCGCCAGTTTCTTCCAACTTTTCGTATACTTCATGTTTAACCTACAAACACAAGAATATCTCAAAAGTAACTATATATCTCATGAATTGATATGTGAAATACAAAAATAAAGCATCTAAACTTTCACCATCCGATCAATGGTCGTGGGTTGGGGTTTGATGGGTGGTGACGATGGTGGTGGTCGGGTTTTCACAAGTTAGTTTAGTGGTACTTATTGAATCTATATAATTGCTTTTGAGTATCAAGTCATAATTTGAGGGTAGATGATAATGATGATGTGATGATGTGATGATGATGATGATTATGAGATGATGATGATGACGATGACGATTATGACGATGACGATGATGATGATGAAGTGAGAGCATCAGCAATGCAGATGATGATGGGGGCGGGGGCGGTGGTTGTGGTGGTGGTGGAGTTGGAGGTGGTGGAGGTGAAGGTGGAGGTGGTGGATGGTGAAGATGATGATTATGTGGATTATCATGGAATAATTATAATTTTTTTATGTATTAAGTGAGTCTTATTTAATTTTATGGTTTAAATATTTGTATGGGTTAATATGACTAAATTGTCCTCATGTGCAAAACACATGACCTGATTTAACGGACAGAATTAACGTTCGTTAGAGGAAAGGACGAAACGTGTAAGCTTTTTTAAACGTAAAGGACGTTTATTGTAATTTTCTTAGTTTTAAAATAAAACCTAAAATTTACTATATTTCTAAAGGACAAAAAATGTAATTTACTCTAAAATTTATTTGAGATTTACAATGTCACTAGAAAAATAATATAACAATTTAGCTAATATGTTGATTAAAAAAGATCTGTTAAAAGAACTTGATTAAGAATGTGTAATTAAACAATTTCTATCACATAAAACTAGAAAGTAAGTTTATTCCAAATGTATTTATACATTTATACATAATATATAGCTTAATACCTTTCATCTGATATTTAGTATAATGAAAATTTATTCATTATTAAATGATATTCTAATATAAGATATTATTTTTATAAATTTTCTTATTATAACTCTTAATTTTAATTATTTTTTATTTATAAAAAGTTTACTTTTTAAAAATTTCAATTGTAAAATATTTTGTAATTTTAAAAAAGTTTAAAATTTTAATTTGTAATTTTACAAAATTTCTTTCATTAGATAAAACACTAATGAAAAGATCTTTTCTTAAACTATTAAAACCTATTTATAAATCAAAAAATAAATTAAATAATATTATTAGTAAATAATATAATTATTTAATATAAGATAAAAGCGAGAACATATGTGTTATTTTATTTGTGCCCATTTATTCATTTTCATGTTTTAACCGCACCCCAACCCCTCAAAAGGCAATCCATAACTTAGAAAAACCCCTAGCTCAACCCTAAGTATTTTTGTTAGAGTGAGACTTGAACTTATGACCTCACTGTATTTACATGTTTTGAATAACTCATCTTAACAAATGATCATTAGCCCAACTGGTTAAGAGTAGGTACTCATGACATGTAAATATTGAGAGATTATAGGTTCAAGTCTCAATCTGAGCAAAATGCTTAGAGTTAAGCCAGAGGATTTTATCAGCAAAATGCTTAGGGGTGCGATCCCGACAAGGAAATGAATAGGCGGGCCCGATCAAGATAACACATATAATTCAAAGTAGGGTCGTACATTTGTCGTTAAATAAAAAATAATTCACTTTAACCACTTGAATTAATAATCATTACTAACATAATGCAGGTAGTTGAATGAATCATTGCGAAAAGGTTCGTTTACCTTTGCCAATGCATGTTTCAATGTCTTGCGTTGGAATTCATAATTCGTAAGCAAACATACATGCAACATTACTAATCACACATGTTCCATTAAGAGAATAGAAAGTTTTACCAAATGACATATTGAACTATCAAATTTCTTAAATACCCTTTGACCAATATGTTTTTCAATTTAGACTGTGACAAAAAGCGAGGGTACGATTTTGTTGAAATAATCCTAACCCATTCTGATAAAACCCTATAAACAAGATGTTGATTACAAGAACAAAAGAGAACAATAAAGCAAACTGGTAGCACTCAACCAAGACAGAATCGGATCATCACTGTGGTGATCTGTTAGATACATAACACAGATCATGAGAACACTGTCAATCACCTTCATCTACTTGATAAAACTCTAAGGGGACGTTTGTTGGAAGGAATGGAATGAAATGAAATGACTTTGAGAAACTAGTATAATTTTCAAGTAAAATTATGTTTGAGTGGGTAATGAAATGTAAAACCCAAGGAAATGTTTCACCTCAAATTTCCTTGGTTGTGGGATTTCAAATTCCCTCTCTAGGTGGAAGGATTTTGAAATCCCACAACCAATGGAATTTGAGGTGAAACATTCCCTTTGGTTTTATATTTTATTACCCACTCAAACATAATTTTACTTGAAAGTTATACTAGTTTCTCAATTTCATTCCATTTTATTCCATTCCTTTCAACCAAACGTCCCCTAAAGAATGTTCGAGGGAATAACAATGTTAAGAGAGTTGAGAATTGTGTTTAATCACAACTCTCACCCATTCTCCCAATATATATAGAACCATAATTGGCTGACCCGGATCTTCTTCTCTCTACCCGAACCAAGACTAAGGCCCAGCAACAACTTCGAGCCCAACAACAACACTCGAGAAGCAGCCCAAAAACATGAAACAAACCACATAAATCCAACATTAGAATTAATAAGATGAAATTATATTAACCGGATAGAAATGTACCTTCTATTAACAGAATGTCGCCCGACTCATCTGGTCATGTGACACTATCGAAGCATGTTGGCCCACATGGCATAATTTGTTTTTTTTAAGTTTCATCAAAGAGTGATACTTGTCAGAGATATTATGTCTTCTACGTATCGCTAATACAATTTAAGACGGGGAAAATCTCTCACCAGTGATACTAAGGCATGTTGTATCATCGGGTAGAGATTTAGATAACCATGTACACATATATTTCATGAGGTTTTCGTAATGACCCTAGGCATATCTGAAACGGACCTACAACGACAGAGATACGGACGCTAGAAGTTGTATGTTTGACCTTCGTAACTTGTGGCCTTTAAAAACATTAAGAGTAAAACTAACTTTTATCAAACTTTGGAAAATAATAATTGTACTTAACGATAACTGGTAGAGGTCTTGGCAAACTCGTATACCCACTATTTCATTTTTGTAAAGATTGATGTGTTGCAAAAACTAAAAAGTGATGCGTTCTAAATTATATATAAAGTATATAAATTTTTCCTACAATTTAAATAGTTTTTTGTTAGTTTTCCTTTGATTTACATATAAATGGCTCCTATTTAAATTTTAAATATTTCAAGAGATCGGGAGTCAAAATGATGCGTTTTAACTAAAGCTAAGACCAATTAGTGAGTTTGATTTTTATGATTTTCAATCTTCTTTGGAGTTAATTTAATTTACTAACTGTTAAAATCATTTATCTAAATTATATATAAATAAATTTAACTAGGTTTAGGGGCTGTTTGATTTTGGCTGACCGGGCTGACTGGCTGACTCGGTCAGCCGGTCAGCGTGTTTGATGTGCATGTGTGGTGGGCTGACCGGGTCCGTGGGTTCTGACCAAGACCCTCAACTGAAACATGCTTACCCGGAAAAGGGTGTTGCCCCTCCCTGCGCGACCCCATCTCCTCGGCCGACCCCCACCTGCGCGACCCCATCTCCTCGGCCGACACCCACCTGCGCGACCCCATCTCCTCGGCCAACCCCCACCTGCGCGACCCATCTCCTCGGCCGACCCCCACCTGCGCGACCCCCATCTGCGCAACCCATCTCCTCGGCCGATCTCCCACCTGTGGTCCCCTCTCGGTCTCCCCGCCTGCGCGACGGTGGTGAAGGTGGTGGCGGTGGTGAAGGTGGTGGCAGTGGTGGTGAAGGAGACATTTGGGGATTTTGGGAAAGTCAAAATTGTTGACCGGTGGAAGTGTGATTGTGATGGTGGTGGTGGATGTTATAAATTTTATATTTTTATCGTTCAGCAGAGTCAGTCAATACTGAATCAAACAGCCAAGTTTCAGTCAGATGCAATATTTACCCTTAACTCGAGATAAGTTTGTAAACAGTTATTGGCTTTACGAAGCAATATTTACCCTCAACTCGAGATAAGTTTGTAAACAGTTATTGGCTTTTTAATTTAATTTTTTGTTTTTTTTATTTTGAAAAAAGTTACATAGATGGTCACTATGGTTTGATCATATGACAAGTTTAGTCCTCATATCGTTAAATACTAACGCACACTAACGATGATGACTAAATTCAAAACAATCTAACAAATGTTTGGACTAAGTTTGTAATTTTTAAAATTCAAGAACCAAACTTGCAATATAATCAAACTATGGGAACCATTTATATAATTTTCTCTAATTCCAGTACTATATATTAAAAAGTGATCAACTATCCCTATTTCTTATGTGAAATTATATATCGAAAAGTTTATCACCCTTTTACATCTATTAGCGTTGGCGGTGTTGTCCCGCCTTCAACGTTTGGCACACACCCGAGTTCAATGCTTGGCTCCCTCACTCTTACAAGTAGTTAGGAACAGGGGATAAAGATAAGATGCAATATATGTATCCCGGTTTGTAACCTCAAAGTAGAGTATTACCGAAACAAATAACTATTACGTCCTTTTTAATATAGAAAATGAGTGTAAACGACGAAAAGAATGTTTCTCATGAATAGTAATTAGTTGTATCAAATCCCCTTTGACGTTTCAAACCCAAACAACGAAAGTTGTGGAGAAATATATATGTACCTTTTACAAGTTTATCTAATCTAGATACAACCATGTGTCCAAACACCCCTAGTTAATAAAGCTGTCTATAATCAATTCCAACATAAATATGTGCTCAAACGCTACTAAAAGTCAATTATATAAATTCTCTTTCAATATCAGATCAACTCTATTACATACCACATTAATATGAAGTCTCCAATTATGTACATTTGTCAAGAACAAATATAAAATCGATAATAGTCATGTTTATATAACTTAAGCTTTTATATATATGATATATAAATTGACTCCCATATGAAAATCTCCTAGGTTGGGTTTTAAAGCAACACCCAAGTGACATACCACTACACCCAATTATCTAGAGGCGATGAAGATGGGGACGGGATGGGGGCGAGCGGCTAGGATGAAGGTCGATGTAGGGGATTAGGATCACTGGTATAAGCAACAGATATGCAACAATGCACAAGATGCAGCAAAGGCATTTTAGGGTCTTGTATAGGTGTGGGGACAAGCTTTGTTGACATGTATTTGAGTTCTTCAAATGGTCATAAATCATGTTAAATATAGAAGCCATGATGATTAAAACAACAGAGATCTTGAAACAATACCAGGTAAGAGGATTGTCTTTTCCACCAAAAGACGTCGTAACAATGGGTACAACGCTTGATAGAAATAGCAAAATCCAAAACTTAGGATCTTTAGAATCCGAGTGAGAAGGTAACCTGGTAAGCAAAAAAGACTAGATATTATTCAAAGTGTAAATTTATTAGTGAATTTCTTAAAAGAGAGTATGGAAGATTGAAACCTAAAAAGAAAACAATGGAATACAATATCCATGAAAGTATAATAAAATAAAAACAGAACATTTTAGAAATTATAACAAAAATAATAATAAAGACACGTCTTTTTAAATGACACAAAAAGAAAAGAAGAGAAAAGGTGATCGAATTACTCTGGAGGAGAATTCTCTGCTAGTTCTTCATCATCATCTATGATGCTTGTGGATTCACAAACGATTTCACCGTCTGAAGGTATAAACCTGCAACAATAACTTGACATAAATCAAAAGGAACATAATTGTATGTTTGTTAAAAAGAGAAAACAAATTATAAACTAAGTTTCATTGGTACAAGATGATCAAACCGGGTCGCAAAAATAAGTCATTTAATTGGAAAGTCGTCTACATAACTAAAAGACTTGATAGAACAAACAACTATCAAATTTAAAAATCTGTTAAACAAATTGTATTGTAGCTATAACATTCACACCCATCAACATCACCAATGTAAAACCCAAACCTTCAAGAACCACAAGTAAAATGTAATGGAACTACCTTGAAGTGTGTTGTGCATCTATTATTAGGACACTTGAATCATTAGAGCCCATCATGGATAACAATTCAAGCTGAATTTCAGTGTGAAACTTTTTTGAAATGGGTACATTTTAGGATTTGTGATCGTTTATGGATAAAATTTGAAAAGCTTTTGATTTATTGGGGCTTCGTAAATGGGATTTATGAACCCATCCATGTGGCACCTTCAATGATTGTTGTTGAATCCGTAAATGGCAATTACGGACTTTAATCCAGAACCACCTTTTACGGAATTACAGAGATATAAAAACTAACGTCTATAATGTGGAGCATGTTTCAGGGAAGGACGAACAATTAGAAAAACAGATATCCGTAGCCACCATCACTATAATTTACTAGTTATTAGATTTTAGATTTTCTCAAGCCAAATTTATAAATCTCCTCTCCAGCCATGACCGGAATTTATAGTATCTTATTTTTTAATCTAAATTTTCTTTAAATAAAAAATAAACAAAATTGAGCCTCATGTATATAAATCACTATTTAATTTAATATATTAAAATATAAAGAATAAAACATTGACTGTATATCGTCATCATAAAAAATTATTGATTTGATAATTTCTAATATTAATAATCTAATTTTTGTTATATAAAATGGCTATGTGGCATGGGGCTTGACCATCAGTGGTCGCATCCCACCAACAATGACATGCTCGGTGTGTGTGGCAGGGGCTTGACGCAAAGAAAGTGATCATAGTCATGGCGTGAGAGAGAGACTTTATTTCTAAATTTCACCAATAACAATAATCGGCACTGCCATTCTCATTTCCACTCATCCACTTCATAGTGGCTGAACTTTGACATTTCCATAGAGAGGAAGGTTGGCGAAATCAACTTTTTAGAGGCAACAAATTCGTTATATTTATATATAAAATTTAGACTCCCATACTTTGCCCTCACATTTGGTGGTCAAGCTACATAGTACATCTTTTTTACTCACACTACGTGTCACCGACATGGCATGTAATCAGGGGCGAAGGATAGTGAGGGCCGGGGGGAGTCGCCGCCCCCCCTTTTTTTTCGCCGGTAGTGTTAATTTTTAGTCCGTTAGTGTAAATTTTTGGCACGGTAGTGTAAATTTTTATATAAATATCAAGTTCGCCCCCCCTAAAAAAATTTAATTTTACCCCCGCCCCCCCTACGGAGATGTTCAAGCTCCGTCACTGTATGTAATCAAAGCTCCAAACAAGCTATTTTTTTTGTAAGTGATTGTAACACATAACCTCAGAATATAACATATTTTTATTGTATAACAAAAACTCCAACAAATATTTGACACGGGTACAGAATTAAAAGATTAAAGTGGACTAAACCTTTTAAAGAATTGAAGATATACCAATCATTGGTGGCATGAGGTGGAGATGGTTTCGTAAAACTCATGTACTAAACCTCATAAATCAAAACCTTTTCAAATTTTACTAAGCAAAGCTATCACAAATCTCAAAAACCACCCCCATATGAGTGTTGGGAGATTCAATCCTTCAAAAGGAAAAAAATTTGAAATGAAGATTCCATATCGTTTTAAGAAAGAATAAACCCACTGGCACTTGTTAAACACCAATTATTAAAATAAATAAATAAATAAATAAAAACAGAGAGTCTATCAAAGGATTCTTAAAAAGAATATAGAATAATATATATACACTGTATGGGGCAAAATCTCTGGCGGCTCTTCTTCATCACCAATCGTAGCTGATTCAGCTCCGCTTTCCCTCACTGGAACTATAAACCTTCAAACAAAAACATAAAGACCAGGTATGAAGGGATATAAAAACAGGGGATACAATACAGGTATGAACCAAAAAAGCACAATACATAAATCTTGAGAAGAATATACATATACATATACATATATATAATCAAACCAGCAGATGAAATATCCAAGAGAAAAGATGGAATCAAAAGTGATTGAACAGAAGGCCAGCTTACTGTGAAAGGGTTGGATCAGTGCTTGCAATGTCTTCTATGTTCGCCATGAAATGGGAGAGGATGATGGAGTGACTACCTTATACTACTGAATATGATTTCAGTGTTCATACAAATTTACAAATTATATTAATTGTATTCAGAATTAAGCCGGCTTTAATTATTATAGAGTGTGACGCTAGATAAAAATGTACGCGGTTATGTAACTTCACCCCCAAGTCACTTCTTAACATAAAAAACAATTCAGTAAAAAAAATAATAATTGTCAATGAGTTCTAGATTAACTGGTTTAAGAGGAGACATATTATGACTTTCCAAAGTGAAGGCCATGGATTGGAGTCTCATTAGGTGCAATATGCTCCTAGTAGGTCAAGGGTTTTACCACAGTGGGCCTTTAGGTGGTGGGTTTCCCTTGGAATGATGGGCGAGCCGGGTCACCAGCGCTGTCTGTGTTCGCGGGCGTGGGTGGCCTTTCGTCATTGGGTTTACCCGGGTGACCGGACTTAAAATTTATTCGTTGGCCGTTCAAAAAATAGTAAAAAAGATAATTCAAATTAATACACATATTATTATATTATTATTAGAGTTAATTACATTAATGGTTCCTGTGGTTTATTCAAAATAACAAGTTTGGGTACTAAGGGTTTTTTGTAACAGATTAAGGTATTATGTTTTACTTTTTGTAACGAGTTAAAGTAATAAGACTAACAGACGTTAGTTAAATTTAAATGAAATGACTAAAATACTCTTAGAGGGATTACTTTTGTAATCTTATATCTTTCTCTTATTTAGGGACTATTATTGTAATTAATATAACTTAAACAAACCCAACCCCCTTTCCCCATTAGCCACCACCACCATTGTTTACCCATCGTGTCTATCCACCACCACCTATCCCCGTCAACCACCATCGCCGTTATATCACCACCATCACCACTACATATCCCTGTCGACCACCATCGCCGCTATCTCACCACACCACCCTCATTTCTCTCACGTCCCACCACCACCCTTATTTCCCTCACGTCCTATGTCACACCCCAACCTTGACGGCGGAAACGTCGAGGAGTGAGAGTTAAGATCGTTCATAGCCACATAACGCTATTAATAAACCAAATATAGTTTAAACATAAGTTCCATTTGTCACGTTACAAATATAAGTCTCAAAGGAAATAAAAGCATTACATAGAATGTAACAAATCATTCTAGTTTATTTATTAATCTAGGTCCATTCCTAGATGTGCAAGCTTCAAAGTGTAGATATCAAACTTGGGCATTTCCTGAAACATGTTAAAAATAAAAGGTCAACAATAATGTTGGTGAGCATTCCATAGTTTTTAATACATAGATTATATAAAAGATGGCAATTCAAGTCATAAGTTAGTGAATAAAGTGATTAGGGATGTTATGAACAATGCAACAATCAAACCTCGACAAAGTTTTACAAGTCTCAAACGTTAAAAGTATATACGATCAGCTAAGTGTACTTGGATCAACCAAGCAGGCTTGTCTTACCCATAGATCTATGACTTCGCTGGGCTAGCAATAGTTAATGATTGTACATATAATGCCATAACATGGTAACCACCACAAAGTTCAACTAACCACAACTTAACATGATGGATTGCCATAAAGTTTACAAGTCTCAAATAAGTTTACAAGTGCAAAGTATAAGTTAACATGTTTCACCCCAAAGTATGAAAATAAACAAAAAGGGGGTATGGAATACTCACATGATCAATAAGTATAAATTGGATGATTAATAAGAAATAATAACAAGCGTCGATTCAACGTAGCCCTTCACGATGTACCTATAATATATATATTTATAAGATTTTTAAGTTTGATTATATTAAGTTTAACGAGTTAACGGGGACTAGGGTTTTAGGTGGAATTTGGTATTTAGAGGTTTTATTAATTACATTAAATAATAGAAGAAAAGATATATACAAGTTAAGCATTTTAGTTTAATAAAAATGTAGGAAACCATTGTAACACAACTTAGTTACAAAGTTCAGTAACATGTATAACTTTTAAAATTACCCTCATTTATACAACAATATATGTTTATTATTTAGATAAACAACAACTTTTAAAATCTATTTTATTATGAAAAATATTTTATATAACTTATTTGTCTACAATAATTTAGCAAAACAATATTTTAAGTCTAACTTATAATAAAATAACTGATTTGTACAAATAATGATTCTATAAGTTAAACAATATTTAAGGTCTAATTTATAAGAAATAAATTAATTATATTGTTTGTCTATAACATATAATAAAATGTAAAGACATCTTATGAAATAAATTAACAGAAAATAGTAGAGTGTCTAAAAAAAATAACAAGTTTACAACTTGATTTTTATAGATTTTTAGAAAAAAATCTAAATTAAAATAAAGGCTAAAAAGCCTTAAAATTAAAACAGGAGGTCCCCCGGGTTCGAACCGGGGACCTCTTGTTCAGAAGCCCACGATGTTACCAACTGAACCAGGCCTCAGCCGCGTTTAGAACTTGCGTTAAAAACTTATATTTATTAGACACAAGACCCACAGAAATTCCCCAATTACCATGAACCCTAGTTTTGATTGATCCCAAATTGAATCCCCAATCGATGATATTAACCCAATTGTTGTTAGGGCTTTCGTTCCTCAGATAAAATCGAACATATATGTATATTTAATTACCCGAATTGAAAACGAATTGATGAGGAACGATCAAAGAATCAGTCGCGACCAAGCTTGATTCAGTTTGATGCACAAATGGCGATGATAACCCAATTAACTTCGTGTGGAGCTTCGGATGATGTTCACGACCCTAAGCCCTCTATCAATTTCGGTTTAAAGTGTTCGGTTGGTGGATTTCGATTGCGGTGCAGGTTGTGGTGATAGTGGGTGCTCGAATTTGATGTTGGTGTTTGTTTCAGGAGGAATTGAGGGTTGTAATGATTTAGGAACTGATAGACGTTCGATTAGGTTGAGTTAATTTGGTTATTATTGATCTTAAATGTTCAAACGGTCCTTTTGTGTTTAATGGTCTCTGTTACTCGCTCAATTGAGGCTGTAACCGGTGTTTCAATGCGTTTAAAGTCCATTAATGTGTTCGAATCGTGCTCACGAAGCGTTTGGAACGGTTTGGTATCAAAAATTTCGAGTTTTTGATGAGCTTTAGGGGCGGCCGGAGCTCGGCCGGAGTATGGCCGGAGCTCCGCCGGAAAATCGGGGTGAAGGGTGGAGGGGAAGTTGGGTTTGTTAAATTTACATAGATGGTCCCTGGGGTTTTGAAAGTTATTATTTTAGGCTTAAACTCTCTTTAAGGTTTCAACATTGACAATAAAGCCCCCTAACTTCCTATAAACCCTTTTAAGTTTAACATATTCTACAAGTTATTATTATGGATGATAATATTATTATTTCTCTTAGTTATTATTAGTGTTATTATTTTGTTAGTTATTATTATTATTGTTATTATTATTATTATTATTATTAACTTTATTATGATTATGATTATGATTATTATTATTATTATTATTATTATTATTATTATTATTATTATTATTATTATTATTATTATTATTATTATTATTATACAATTTATTACTTTAATTATTAACTTTTATAAATTAAAATTTAATAATGACAAAAGAACAAACATAGGTAACCCCTAAGTTTCATAAATGCCAACAATAACCCTTACAAGAATTAACGACGATAACATTTAATTAACCCAAAAGTACACGATGTTACAGTCTCCCCAACTTAAAAGAATTTCGTCCCGAAATTAAGAATAAAGCTAAGAGAACAAATGCGGGTATCTCTCCTTCATATGATCCTCACGCTCCCAAGTGAACTCCGCTCCACGTTTGTTTTCCCAACGGACTTTAACGATAGGTGTGGTAGTTGTTCGGGTCTTCTTCAGGGTGCGATCCATAATCTCAACAGGCTTCTCAATAAAGTGCAATGACTCATCAATTTGAATTTCCTCTAGTGGAACATGCAAATTTTCATCAGCCAGGCACTTCCTCAAGTTTGAGACATGAAAGACAGGATGAACTCCGCTAAGTTCAGAAGGTAGCTCCAGTTTGTAAGCCACTTTCCCAATTCTTTTCAGAATCTTGAAAGGTCCTACAAAGCATGGGGCTAACTTACCCTTCTTCCCAAAACGTACAACACCCTTCCATGGAGAGACTTTAAGAAGAACCATGTCGTCGACTTGAAACTCCAACGGTTTGCGTCTTTTATCGGCATAACTCTTTTGGCGACTTCTAGCCACCTCAAGGTTATTTCGAATCTTGGAAACTTTGTCAGTCGTTTCTTGAATAAGTTCCGGACGGTGATAAGATTTTCCCTAATGTCAGTCCAACAGATCGGAGAACGACATTTACGACCATACAAAGCCTCGAATGGTGCCATCTTGATACTTGAGTGATAACTATTGTTATACGAAAATTCCGCGAGCGGTAAATGCGTATCCCAATCACCACCAAAATCAAGGACACAAAGACGCAGCAGATCCTCGAGGGTTTGGATTGTTCGTTCGGTTTGACCATCGGTTTGAGGATGGTAAGCCGTACTTAAATCCAATTGAGTACCCAAGAGTTCTTGCATCGAAGACCAAAAGTGCGAAGTGAAACGAGCATCTCGATCGGAAATAATGTGTAAGGGCACGCCATGACGACTCACAATTTCGTCAATATAGATTCGAGCTAGCCTTGACACCTTGTACGTATCTCGTATGGGTATGAAATGTACTGTCTTGGTCAAACGGTCAACGATGACCCAAATACTATCATGACCACGAGGTGTACGAGGTAACTTGGTTATGAAATCCATGGATATATGTTCCCATTTCCACATAGGGATTTCAGGTTGCTCAAGTAAACCACTTGGTCGTTGATGCTCGGCTTTGACCCTTGCACATGTGAGACACTTGGAAACATAAGACGCGATATCTTTCTTCATTCCAGGCCACCAATATTGACCACGCAAGTCCATGTACATCTTATCGGAGCCAGGATGAATGGAATATCGGGTTTGATGAGCTTCGTTCATAATGAAGTGTCGAAGATTATCACGATTTGGGATCCAAAGTCGATTCAAGAAGTACCACATGCCATTCGGTTTTGTCTCCAGTTGTGACGAACGTTAGACATCAAATCTTCATCCTTCCCTTCGTCGGTTAATGCCGCTTGTTGAGCCTCGCGAATGCATAACTCGAGGTCACTATCGATCCTTAGGTTTTGGAGCATGATAGTAGCCTCGTTGACATCCACATGGATCTCGGTATCAAATTCTCCTAGCGTATCAAACCATTGCCTTCGATCTCGAATCTTGAAGCGAGACGGTCTTATTGTGAACCTTGCGACTTAGCGCGTCGGCTACAACATTCGCCTTTCCAGGATGGTAGCGAATGTCGCAGTCGTAGTCGCTAATTAACTCGATCCATCGTCTTTGTCTCATGTTGAGATCCTTTTGGTTAAACACGTGTTGGAGACTCTTATGATCGGTGTAGACTATGCATTGCGTTCCATATAAATAGTGTCGCCAAATCTTCAATGCGAAAACCACAGCACCAAGTTCAAGATCATGAGTTGTGTAGTTCACTTCATGAACCTTCAATTGCCTCGACGCGTATGCTATAACTTTGTTTCGTTGCATGAGAACACAACCAAGACCTTGATTAATGGCATCGCAATATACGGTAAAGTCGTCGTTTCCATCGGGAAGTGTGAGAATAGGAGCGTTACACAACTTGCGTTTCAATGTCTCGAAAGCCTCTTCTTGCTCGGGTCCCCATTCAAAGAGTCGATTCTTTTGGGTTAGCGCCGTTAATGGTTTAGCAATCTTCGATAAATTTGCTATGAACCTACGGTAATAACCCGCTAAACCCAGAAAAGAACGAACCTCGGTTGGGGTTGTGGGAACGCACCAATTCTTCACGGCTTCAATTTTAGCAGGATCAACGTGAATTCCTTGGCTATTCACCACATGCCCTAGGAATTGAACTTCCTCCAACCAAAATTCACACTTGGAAAACTTAGCGTACAATTGCTCTTTCTTCAAAAGTTCAAGAACTTGTCGCAAGTGTGTCTCGTGATCGACTTTCGTCTTGGAATAGATAAGAATGTCATCAATGAACACGATTACGAACTTATCCAAATACGGTTTACATACTCGATTCATGAGATCCATGAACACGGCAGGTGCATTGGTCAAACCAAAAGGCATAACCATGAACTCGTAGTGCCCATATCGAGTACGAAAAGCGGTCTTTGGAATGTCATCATCGTGAACACGTAGTTGATGATACCCAGAACGTAGATCGATCTTTGAGAATTGAGTTGCTCCTTGAAGTTGGTCGAAGAGATCATCGATTCGAGGAAGAGGGTATCGGTTTTTGATAGTAAGCTTGTTGAGTTCCCGGTAGTCGATGCACATACGAAATGAACCATCCTTCTTCTTCACAAACAGTACAGGTGCACCCCACGGTGATGAGCTAGGACGAATGAAACCCTTATCGGTCAACTCTTGCAGTTGACTAGCTAGTTCTTGCATTTCAGACGGTGCAAGACGATAAGGTGATTTAGCCACAGGGTTTGCACCAGGGATTAAGTCAATCTTGAACTCAACTTCTCGCACGGGAGGTAACCCTTTAAGATCCTCGGGAAAAACTTCGGGAAAGTCTCGCACAACAGGAATGTCTTTCAACTCCTTACCCTTGGCTTTCGTATTAACTACATATGCCATGAAAGCCATGTAGTTTTTACTTAAGCACTTGCGAGCCTTGATACAAGACATGAGTTTGAGTCTTTGGGATGATTTCTCCCCAAAGACCTTCAAAGTATCTCCAGTCGGTAAAGGAATTCGGATACACTTCTCGAAACATAGAATTTCCGCACGATGTTGGCTAACCAATCCATACCAATAATAACATCAAAGCTTCCCAATTGCATAGGAATAAGGTCGACGAAGAACTCGTGTTCGTTAAGGCTTAAAGTGCAGTCACGTATTACGACGTCCACAACAATAGATTTTCCATCGGCGACTTCGACCGTGAAAGATCTTTCTAAGTTGACGCGCGGTTTAGAAAGTAAAGACTCGAATTCCAAGGACACGAAACTCCTATCGGCACCCGAATCAAACAATACAGATGCATAACGATTATTTACAAGATACATACCTGTTTGGTAATAACCTATTATTGGTATGATGAACATAGATAGGAAATTTCACAAGACAAGAAAGGACTAATAGAAATTCAACGGCGTACCATTCACCACGTCGTTGTTGGCTTGTGCTTGGTTGGCGTTGATGTTGAAAGCCCTTCCACGAGCCGGTGGCACGGTTCCCGCATTGCGAGGACATTGAGGACGAATATGGCCAACCTCGCCACAGTTATAGCAGGTTCGGTTGGTAAGCATGGCAATGTTGTTTGGCGCACGAAGACAGGTAGCCACCAAATGACCATACTTTCCACACAGCGAGCAGACTCGGCATGGAATGTTGCTTGCATGATGGTACTTGCACGTGTTACACATAGGTGTGGGTCAGCATAAACTTTAGCCATGGGAGCTTGATTCGCAACCACCATTTGTTTTTGAGGAGCATTAGGGGCGGTCACGGCGTAGTTGCGTGTCGGGATGAACTTACGCTTCTTGTTTTGAGAAGATGACTCGGCCCTTACCTCCTTTGTTGCCTCAGGTATCACCTTCGTAACAGACTTGGAACCCTTTGCCGACATAGTGCCAGCTCTTATATGATTCTCGGTGAGCTGTGCAGTGATGGTAATTGCTTCCTCCAAAGTTGTGGGCCTACTACCCACCACGGCATCTTGAATTTGAGGTGGCACCCCCTTGATAAATTTCTCGATGTTACAGGGCACGGTGTCCACCATGTGTGGTAGGAGCATACTCAACTCATGATGTCGGGTGGAATAAGCCAAATGATTCCCACCATCCTGTTTGAGGTTCCAGAACTCCTCCTCTAACTTTTGCAACTCGCTCCTCGGACAAAACTTTTGGATCATGATCTCCTTAAATTCCTCCCAAGGTAAGGCCAAAGCAATCTCGGTTCCACGGTTTCTTTTTTCACTATTCCACCATGTGAGTGCTCGTTGTTGAAGAACACTTGTGGCATAGCGAACCTTGAACTCGTTGGGGCACTCACTAACAATGAACGTGTTCTCCATACTTTCAAACCACTCGAGAAGTCCAGTGGCTCCTTCTTTTCCACTAAAACTAGTGGGTTTGCACGAGTTGAAGTGTTTGAAGGTGCAAGTACGGTTGTTCCCTTGTTGATTGTTCCCATTTTGATTGTTGCTATTGTCTCCATTAGCACCACTATTGTTCCCATTGGTGTTGTTGTTGTTGCTATTAGCCATTAGTGTGCTATTAAGTTCAGCAACCATAGTCGGAAGAACGGCAGCCATTTGTCGGGCAATCATGGCAGCCAGCTTACGGTCGGAACTTCCACGCTTTCCATGGTGACGAGACATGCTGGATATACAAAAATGAGTTCGTTACAGGAGTGAGGATAACAAAGGATAGTAGTTTAACAAAGATGAGCTAAGGGTTATAAGGTACACGGAATGATTCCATTTGGTAACGCATTACCATTTGAAACGTTGACACGTCAAGGTGAATTGACCCATTTACCTTAGAAACTTGTGTATTATGACCATAGTTTATCACTCATCCCAGAAATCCCCAGGTAAGCATAACTAGTCCCGTAGGATTTATGCGATATGCTTGCCTTAGCCCGAGGGCCTTTTGCCAGGAAAACCAAGATACAGGTGTCTATGTGTCACACAATATTTCTTAGGTTCATAGAATCAAAACCTTGATGAGATTTATATAGATTAGACATAACGTCTAAAGATCCAAGTCATAACATAAGCATAAGATTCCACGTGTCGACGAGAATAAGATTAAGAGAGTTCATGTTCGGGGAGAGTCAAAGAGTCAAAGTTAAGTTTAGGGAGACAAGTAACAATGTTTAGGCAATCCTATGCTAAGGCATCAAATTGCACATAAGAGGCATAGCATTATGTAGCATGAAAAGTATATAATTTACAAGATAGAAATATAATTCTATAAGGTTCATGCATACTATAGCCTAGGTCACCATTTCTAATAACCTAGATCCCTATAGTTATGGGCTCTGATACCAATCTGTCACACCCCAACCTTGACGGCGGAAACGTTGAGGAGTGAGAGTTAAGATCGTTCATAGCCACATAACGCTATTAATAAACCAAATATAGTTTAAACATAAGTTCCATTTGTCACGTTATAAATATAAGTCTCAAAGGAAATAAAAGCATTACATAGAATGTAACAAATCATTCTAGTTTATTTATTAATCTAGGTCCATTCCTAGATGTGCAAGCTTCAAAGTGTAGATATCAAACTTGGGCATTTCCTGAAACATGTTAAAAATAAAAGGTCAACAATAATGTTGGTGAGCATTCCATAGTTTTTAATACATAGATTATATAAAAGATGGCAATTCAAGTCATAAGTTAGTGAATAAAGTGATTAGGGATGTTATGAACAATGCAACAATCAAACCTCGACAAAGTTTTACAAGTCTCAAACGTTAAAAGTATATACGATCAGCTAAGTGTACTTGGATCAACCAAGCAGGCTTGTCTTACCCATAGATCTATGACTTCGCTGGGCTAGCAATAGTTAATGATTGTACATATAACGCCATAACATGGTAACCACAAAAGTTCAACTAACCACAACTTAACATGATGGATTGCCATAAAGTTCACAAGTCTCAAATAAGTTTACAAGTGCAAAGTATAAGTTAACATGTTTCACCCCAAAGTGTGAAAATAAACAAAAGGGGTATGGAATACTCACATGATCAATAAGTATAAATTGGATGATTAATAAGAAATAATAACAAGCGTCGATTCAACGTAGCCCTTCACGATGTACCTATAAATATATATTTATAAGATTTTTAAGTTTGATTATATTAAGTTTAACGAGTTAACGGGGACTAGGGTTTTAGGTGGAATTTGGTATTTAGAGGTTTTATTAATTACATTAAATAATAGAAGAAAAGATATATACAAGTTAAGCATTTTAGTTTAATAAAAATGTAGGAAACCATTGTAACACAACTTAGTTACAAAGTTCAGTAACATGTATAACTTTTAAAATTACCCTCATTTTATACAACAATATATGTTTATTATTTAGATAAACAACAACTTTTAAAATCTATTTTATTATGAAAAATATTTTATATAACTTATTTGTCTACAATAATTTAGCAAAACAATATTTTAAGTCTAACTTATAATAAAATAACTGATTTGTACAAATAATGATTCTATAAGTTAAACAATATTTAAGGTCTAATTTATAAGAAATAAATTAATTATATTGTTTGTCTATAACATATAATAAAATGTAAAGACATCTTATGAAATAAATTAACAGAAAATAGTAGAGTGTCTAAAAAATATAACAAGTTTACAACTTGATTTTTATAGATTTTTAGAGAAAAAAAAAATCTGAATTAAAATAAAGGCTAAAAAGCCCTAAAATTAAAACAGGAGGTCCCCCGGGTTCGAACCGGGGACCTCTTGTTCAGAAGCCCACGATGTTACCAACTGAACCAGGCCTCAGCCGCGTTTAGAACTTGCGTTAAAAACTTATATTTATTAGACACAAGACCCACAGAAATTCCCCAATTACCATGAACCCTAGTTTTGATTGATCCCAAATTGAATCCCCAATCGATGATATTAACCCAATTGTTGTTAGGGCTTTCGTTCCTCAGATAAAATCGAACATATATGTATATTTAATTACCCGAATTGAAAACGAATTGATGATGAACGATCAAGAATCAGTCGCGACCAAGCTTGATTCAGTTTGATGCACAAATGGCGATGATAACCCAATTAACTTCGTGTGGAGCTTCGGATGATGTTCACGACCCTAAGCCCTCTATCAATTTCGGTTTAAAGTGTTCGGTTGGTGGATTTCGATTGCGGTGCAGGTTGTGGTGATAGTGGGTGCTCGAATTTGATGTTGGTGTTTGTTTCAGGAGGAATTGAGGGTTGTAATGATTTAGGAACTGATAGACGTTCGATTAGGTTGAGTTAATTTGGTTATTATTGATCTTAAATGTTCAAACGGTCCTTTTGTGTTTAATGGTCTCGGTTACTCGCTCAATTGAGGCTGTAACAGGTGTTTCAATGCGTTTAAAGTCCATTAATGTGTTCGAATCGTGCTCACGAAGCGTTTGGAACGGTTTGGTATCAAAATTTCGAGTTTTTGATGAGCTTTAGGGGCGGCCGGAGCTCGGCCGGAGTATGGCCGGAGCTCCGCCGGAAAATCGGGGTGAAGGGTGGAGGGGAAGTTGGGTTTGTTAAATTTACATAGATGGTCCCTGGGGTTTTGGAAGTTATTATTTTAGTCTTAAACTCTCTTTTAAGGTTTCAACATTGACAATAAAGCCCCCTAACTTCCTATAAACCCTTTTAAGTTTAACATATTCTACAAGTTATTATTATGGATGATAATATTATTATTTCTCTTAGTTATTACTAGTGTTATTATTTTTGTTAGTTATTATTATTATTGTTATTATTATTATTATTATTAACTTTATTATGATTATGATTATTATTATTATTATATTATTATTATTATTATTATTATTATTATTATTATTATTATTATTATACAATTTATTACTTTAATTATTAACTTTTATAAATTAAAATTTAATAATGATAAAAGAACAAACATAGGTAACCCCTAAGTTTCATAAATGCCAACAATAACCCTTACAAGAATTAACGACGATAACATTTAATTAACCCAAAAGTACACGATGTTACATCCTACCACCACCCTTATTTCCCTCATGTCCGACCACCACCCCAACCATTTCTCCACCGCCCCTTTCTTCTCTTCCTACCTCCACCATCGCCACCCATACACCTTGGTCAAACGAAGCCACAAATACAATCGATTTATCCGACCTCACATATGTTTTATCAAAAACCCTAAAACCCAAATTGGGGATTCTTGTCTTTTAGGGCTTGTAGATAGAGCTTTGAGCCCAAGGTGGTGACCTAATGATGATGATGATAAGATGTGGTGATGGCACGATGGTGGTGAGATGGTGGTGATGGCGTGATGGTGGGCTTGTAGATAGAGCTTTGAGCCCAAGGTGGTGACCTAACTCGTTACAATTTGAAAACGTAATACCCCAACTTGTTACAAAAAAACTTTAGTACCCAAACATGTTATTTTCTATAAATCACAGGGACCATTTGCGTAATTAACTCTTATTATTATTATTACTCTTTAATAAAATCTCCTCCAGCCACTCATTAAGAGATTGTCATACCACTATGATGTTTGTCTACTTCAATCCTTGTTTGGGTCCTATGTCACACCCCAACCTTGACGGCGGAAACGTCGAGGAGTGAGAGTTAATATCGTTCATAGCCACATAACGCTATTAATAAACCAAATATAGTTTAAACATAAGTTCCATTTGTCACGTTACAAATATAAGTCTCAAAGGAAATAAAAGCATTACATAGAATGTAACAAATCATTCTAGTTTATTTATTAATCTAGGTCCATTCCTAGATGTGCAAGCTTCAAAGTGTAGATATCAAACTTGGGCATTTCCTGAAACATGTTAAAAATAAAATGTCAACAATAATGTTGGTGAGCATTCCATAGTTTTTAATACATAGATTATATAAAAGATGGCAATTCAAGTCATAAGTTAGTGAATAAAGTGATTAGGGATGTTATGAACAATGCAACAATCAAACCTCGACAAAGTTTTACAAGTCTCAAACGTTAAAAGTATATACGATCAGCTAAGTGTACTTGGATCAACCAAGCAGGCTTGTCTTACCCATAGATCTATGACTTCGCTGGGCTAGCAATAGTTAATGATTGTACATATAACGCCATAACATGGTAACCACAAAAGTTCAACTAACCACAACTTAACATGATGAATTGCCATAAAGTTTACAAGTCTCAAATAAGTTTACAAGTGCAAAGTATAAGTTAACATGTTTCACCCCAAAGTGTGAAAATAAACAAAAAGGGGGTATGGAATACTCACATGATCAATAAGTATAAATTGGATGATTAATAAGAAATAATAACAAGCGTCGATTCAACGTAGCCCTTCACGATGTACCTATAATATATATATTTATAAGATTTTTAAGTTTGATTATATTAAGTTTAACGAGTTAACGGGGACTAGGGTTTTAGGTGGAATTTGGTATTTAGAGGTTTTATTAATTACATTAAATAATAGAAGAAAAGATATATACAAGTTAAGCATTTTAGTTTAATAAAAATGTAGGAAACCATTGTAACACAACTTAGTTACAAAGTTCAGTAACATGTATAACTTTTAAAATTACCCTCATTTTATACAACAATATATGTTTATTATTTAGATAAACAACAACTTTTAAAGTCTATTTTATTATGAAAAATATTTTATATAACTTATTTGTCTACAATAATTTAGCAAAACAATATTTTAAGTCTAACTTATAATAAAATAACTGATTTGTACAAATAATGATTCTATAAGTTAAACAATATTTAAGGTCTAATTTATAAGAAATAAATTAATTATATTGTTTGTCTATAACATATAATAAAATGTAAAGACATCTTATGAAATAAATTAACAGAAAATAGTAGAGTGTCTAAAAATATAACAAGTTTACAACTTGATTTTTATAGATTTTTAGAGAAAAAAAAATCTGAATTAAAATAAAGGCTAAAAAGCCCTAAAATTAAAACAGGAGGTCCCCCGGGTTCGAACTGGGGACCTCTTGTTCAGAAGCCCACGATGTTACCAACTGAACCAGGCCTCAGCCGCGTTTAGAACTTGCGTTAAAAACTTATATTTATTAGACACAAGACCCACAGAAATTCCCCAATTACCATGAACCCTAGTTTTGATTGATCCCAAATTGAATCCCCAATCGATGATATTAACCCAATTGTTGTTAGGGCTTTCGTTCCTCAGATAAAATCGAACATATATGTATATTTAATTACCCGAATTGAAAACGAATTGATGATGAACGATCAAAGAATCAGTCGCGACCAAGCTTGATTCAGTTTGATGCACAAATGGCGATGATAACCCAATTAACTTCGTGTGGAGCTTCGGATGATGTTCACGACCCTAAGCCCTCTATCAATTTCGGTTTAAAGTGTTCGGTTGGTGGATTTCGATTGCGGTGCAGGTTGTGGTGATAGTGGGTGCTCGAATTTGATGTTGGTGTTTGTTTCAGGAGGAATTGAGGGTTGTAATGATTTAGGAACTGATAGACGTTCGATTAGGTTGAGTTAATTTGGTTATTATTGATCTTAAATGTTCAAACGGTCCTTTTGTGTTTAATGGTCTCGGTTACTCGCTCAATTGAGGCTGTAACAGGTGTTTCAATGCGTTTAAAGTCCATTAATGTGTTCGAATCGTGCTCACGAAGCGTTTGGAACGGTTTGGTATCAAAAATTTCGAGTTTTTGATGAGCTTTAGGGGCGGCCGGAGCTCGGCCGGAGTATGGCCGGAGCTCCGCCGGAAAATCGGGGTGAAGGGTGGAGGGGAAGTTGGGTTTGTTAAATTTACATAGATGGTCCCTGGGGTTTTAGAAGTTATTATTTTAGGCTTAAACTCTCTTTTAAGGTTTCAACATTGACAATAAAGCCCCCTAACTTCCTATAAACCCTTTTAAGTTTAACATATTCTACAAGTTATTATTATGGATGATAATATTATTATTTCTCTTAGTTATTACTAGTGTTATTATTTTTGTTAGTTATTATTATTATTGTTATTATTATTATTATTATTAACTTTATTATGATTATGATTATTATTATTATTATTATTATTATTATTATTATTATTATTATTATTATTATTATTATTATTATTATTATTATTATTATTATTATACAATTTATTACTTTAATTATTAACTTTTATAAATTAAAATTTAATAATGATAAAAGAACAAACATAGGTAACCCCTAAGTTTCATAAATGCCAACAATAACCCTTACAAGAATTAACGACGATAACATTTAATTAACCCAAAAGTACACGATGTTACATCCTACCACCACCCTTATTTCCCTCATGTCCGACCACCACCCCAACCATTTCTCCACCGCCCCTTTCTTCTCTTCCTACCTCCACCATCGCCACCCATACACCTTGGTCAAACGAAGCCACAAATACAATCGATTTATCCGACCTCACATATGTTTTATCAAAAACCATAAAACCCAAATTGGGGATTCTTGTCTTTTAGGCTTGTAGATAGAGCTTTGAGCCCAAGGTGGTGACCTAATGATGATGATGATAAGATGTGGTGATGGCACGATGGTGGTGATGGCGCGATGGTGGGCTTGTAGATAGAGCTTTGAGCCCAAGGTGGTGACCTAACTCGTTACAATTTGAAAACGTAATACCCCAACTTGTTACAAAAAAACTTTAGTACCCAAACTTGTTATTTTCTATAAACCACAGGGACCATTTGCGTAATTAACTCTTATTATTATTATTACTCTTTAATAAAATCTCCTCCAGCCACTCATTAAGAGATTGTCATACCACTATGATGTTTGTCTACTTCAATCCTTGTTTGGGTCCGTATTGATGGCTTCACACACCCTCTCGTACCGAAAAAAGTCATCTCGAAAATGAACGTTGTTAAGATATTTGTTGCTTGCAATCGAGTATCCACATACACCATCTTGATCTCTCTTCTTAATTAAAACCTTAATTTATTCATACAAAGTGGTAGTACACCTCAATGCATGTGTACGATTAGTTCAAACATCGAACGTTGGTTTTCAGATAGCAGCTGGCTTGTTATACATATATAGCAGCTTCACTTTACAGTATACTTGTTGGTTTAGTTCTTTTATTAACCGATCTAACCATACCAACTCTTGGGGTTGCAATGGCTAATGCTTGATACTCGACCTTATTATAATAATCACTAGATTCTTACAAAGTAAGTTGATTAAAAATTGTTTGTTTAAAATATATAAATGAGCTATACATAGATCTTTATTGATTTACATGATTTATAATGTAAAGGAGTTATGATATATGTCTTTAACACGTATAAATGGTTGTATTAGGGTTAATCAATTTAAATCCACTAATTCAAAAACCGGTCACGTTTTGTAATACTCTACATATTAAGTTAATATAAGTAACTAGTATTATTACTTTAAATCAATCAAATATTGATTGTAAGAATTAAACTAGAATCCACCATAAAATTACTATATTGACCCTATAGGTTTTTCTTAGCTCTTAAGTATCTTAAAATAGAGATGAAATTACCATCTTGCCCTACTCAAATGTTTTTTAAAATTATAAATAAAAAAAGTTATAATTAAATTTTATAAGTGTTTATTTTTTCAGTTAATCTTTTTATTTATGAATAAAAGGATGGACTTTTATTGTGTATTAACGTTGTTTTAATATATTATCATATCACCAACCGTTCAGTCCTTTTTTTTCTCTCTAAATTTAAAAGGTGTCATGAAATAAAAATAACGACTTAAAATAGATCATGATGACCAGTGGCGGAGCTTGAATATATCCGTAGGGGGAGGGGGCAAAATTAATTTATTTTAGGGGGGGCGAACTCGAGTTTTATATAAAAATTTACACTACCCTACCAAAAATTTACACTACCGGACTAAAATTTAACACTACCGACAAAAAAAAGAGGGCCCCCCCCCCCCCGGATTCTTCAATTTCAACTTTGGTTGCATATAATTTTTATCTTTTACAAATTTTTCGTTTTATGTTTCGGTTCAAATTTTACAATTTAAAACGCCGCAAACGTGCGTGTGTGGTTCAACGTTTATACGTCTGTTTTTTCCTGTTCAACGGCTCCGCACAACACAATATTTTTAGATCGACTTAGTTGGTTTTAATATTTTACAATCACGTGTGGGGTTTAACGTTTGTAAGTCTACTAGCTTTCCATTCCGTTTTAATTTATTTTTTAATACAAGTTTTTCCAGTGTTAATGATTGCTAATGATGGTGTGAAATTGATGTTACTTAACATGATTTTACGACCCCCGCTGCAACGCGCGCGGAGGGAGCTTAGTTCTAGTTATATACTAAATAATTAATTTTTTAACTTATATTGCTTGAAAAAGTAATCACCATCTTACGACCAGCCAATTCGTTCTCCTTGCACAAGCTATAATGAAAACCAAAAAGCTTAACGAACATTCTAATGACACAAAAAAATTTTAAATTACAAAACAAACATGATAATGCTTTTACAAAAAGCTAGTCTGATGATATGATAACACATTCGATAGCATCTGAATCAGCAATTTAATGGTTCAGATGTCTAAATGACTCAACATTTAATGGTTCAGACTGTTTGTTTCGCGAGCAAATGTCTGAATGGTTCAAACATTTGCTTCTGAATGATTAAGAATTATACTAATCTTGAAGGGTTAAGAGGTCTAATACTGAATGATTAAGGCCTCTTATCTGACTAGTATGATTTTTTCATGGTTTAACACTTAGAGGCTGTTTGGCAGCCTCTTAATCAGCCTCTTAATGGTTCAGATGTCTGAATGGTTCAGCACTTAATGGTTCAGACTGTTTGTTTCGCGAACACATGTCTGAATGGTTAAGAGATTTACATCTGAATGGTTAAGCATCATACTGATGCTGAATGATTAAGAGGTCTAATACTGAATGGTTAAAACATATTATCTAAATTGGTCAGACATTTGTTTTTGAATAGTTAAATTATATACCAGCTCTTAATGGTTCAGATCTTTTAATGATTCAGCACTTAATGATTCAAACCTCTTATTGGTTCAGCACTTAATCATTCAGAAGTTGACAAACAGCCCCTTAATGGTTCAGACATCTTATTGGCTCAACATTTAATAATTTAAAAATTGTCAAACAGCCCCTTAGTCTATAAAACTCACATTTGTAGCACACAAAGTTAGACTTACTTAGTAGGAAGAATTTTTTTTCTATACGTAATGTATCTTAACAGTTTTTTAATTCGACTCGTTTTTTTGGTTGACGACCCTTATAAAAACTTTACAATTCGTAAAATCAATTTTTTTCAATAATATTTAACCCCCTAAGAATTAAATTAAGAGTTTGTTTTTTTGTTAAAGTTATAAACCCAAAATCTACACCTATCAAGTTTATTTTGTATTAAATCTACTAAGCTTTTTTTTAATTTAACTAAAAGCCCAATATATTTTTCATTAACCTATTACTAATCTTTTATTTCATAACTATCTTTATAAGTTTACTAAAAAGTTTCTCCTAATTAAAGAGACACCATTTATGAATTTTCGTTTATGAAGAAAATATTAGCAATTTTAGCTGAAGATTAGCAAATTGCAATACCTGCTTCGGTGATTCGTGCAACAACGAATCATACGATCAAGTTTTCCTTTTACTTTTCTAAATGAATCATAAAAATGATTGATTGAATATATATTATAATAATTTAATTTATTTTAATTTTAAGATCTCGTGAGAGATTATAAGAAAGAATGTTAGTCATGCCATCATCGTCAAGTGGTATTCATGAAAATTTTGATCTACAACATCTTTTATGAGATCCTTTCTAACATAAACTAATTAACTTTCTTTATGTGTCCCGAACTATAACGCCCAGAATAATGTCTAAGCGAGCCAAATAATAATAATAGGCTTAGACGAGACCATTTAATGAAAATAAGATGGATATGGGTTATAGACCGAGTTAACTCTTCGGGTTATGAGTTTGACGAGTTTAAGGTCCCAGGAACGCCTGGTATATATAAACGGATCAGCTTGAGCAGCTCTCATTTGCAACTCAACACTCTAGTTCTAGAGAGAAAGAGAGTAGAGAGAGAAAGTAGAGAGAATTGAAGATTCAAGGCTCGGTTGATCTCAGAATTGAAGATCGGTGTTCGTGGGCATCCAAACAACAAGAAAAGACCAAGAATCCAGGTAAGAAACATCATTTAATCGTTCATTTTGATGTAAACCCGGATTCTAGGGCTTGGGTTTTTGAAAGTGGCAAAGATTCGCCCAAAACTCACGTTTTTGTGTAAGAAAACATGTAAAGGCTTAGATATAGCTTCATGGATGATAAACCAAGGTTTTGGGTGTAAAATATTGAAGTTTTGGGTCAAACTGGGGTGGTTCGTAAATTTTGCGAAACTGGGTGTTCATCCAACGAAATTATGTATTCGTCTAGCGAAACTATGGGTCTTCCTGCGACACTATAGTTTCGCAGGTAGTTTCGCAGACATGGTTATCCAACGAAAGTTGGCGAAACTGGCAGTGAAACTGGCAGCGAAGATGCCAACGAAACTAGCAGCGAAATTGCTTGCGAAACTAGCAACGAAACTGCTGATCTTGTAGCGAAATTTGCAGCGAAAATAGGCAGAAATTAACTCCTTTGAGTGTTAACTTATCTGCAAGCTGTGTAGTGTAACCCCTGCTTTGAAAGCTTGATTGAGAAGCTACTCATCGAGTACAGGTGAGTTCTAGATCCCCTATTTTAAAGGTTCTGAACTAGTTTGGGGCTGGAAATGCATACTAAATATACGTTTTAAACGACCAAGATTTTAAGAGGTTTTAAACGACCAGGTCAGCGCGACCCCAGCCAGGGGCGTTGCCCCTTGGACCCTACTAGGGGCTGCCGCCCCTAGGACCCCGCTGTTAGGGGCTGCCGCCCCCGAACCCCCGCTGTCCCGTGGAGGGTCGGTTATGTTCTATGATGACTTGTACTTATTGTGCATATGTATGTGTATGTGAATGGATGATGCAAGATGTTTATGATGATGTGTGATGGGGTATGTAATGTTTATGTGATGTTATGTATGAGTGTGTTATGTTGATTTTACGTTCCTATTAAGTATTAATACGTGACTTACGTGTTATGATTATGAAATGAATGAAAAGTAGAATGTAACGTAAAGCGGAAGTTAATGATAATGTTAAGTGGAACATATAGAAAGATGAATACATGCATTAATGAATGAAAGAAGGTAAGAAAAGTCTTGCAAGCAATGTATGGAGGTTCACACCCAATGAAGGGTGTTAGCTCAACTGTGTGTAGGTTAGCTACCCCGGAAGAATGCACACTGGGTCTAATCCGTGCGATTGACCATACTTATGAGATCCTTGCCGCTTACCCCGATACTGTGGTCAGGCCACCAGGCACAATGTATGGGAGTCTATTTATAGACTTCGGCCCAGTACCCGCTTTATGCATGACGGTAGGGTGAAGCACATGGTATTGGTCCGAATGAAAGTAAAGATTAATGATGTATGTACGGAATGAACGATACGAATGAAAATGAATGAATGATGATAATGAATGATAACGAGTAACGTGCGATGAACGATGATGAAGATAATAATAAGATTATCTGATTGTACGTATGATGTATGAGCACACATGGAAGTAAAGAACGGTTTTAAATGGAAAGTAAAGTATTTTAATTATAACGTAGAACTCACTCAGCAACGCTGACTTTTTATGCATTTTCTAGTTGGTAGGTGATGGTTGCTGAGGATGGCACGGGACGGCTACTTGGCTCATTTTGGATGGCATTCTTTTGCATAATGTTTTTGCATTATAATGCGAACAAACGATGTTTTGTAACGTATGTTGTATTAACTTGCAGAAGCATTTATATTGAAATGAAAAGTTATTTTAATGTTTCCCCTGTAATGTTTATTAAAGATAATGTAATTATATGTTTTATGTGCGATGATTGACGAGCTGTGAGCGTCCCGGAAACGGGGCCTTACACGAACTGACATGAATCAAAATTTTCAACATCAAATTGAGGTACACTCAAGAACCTAAAAAACGAGGTTCACCTTTTGTTATACATAAAAATGATGCGAGACAAGTCTCATGCACGCCTAATGTAAGCTTTATAAAATTGAAACACTTAATAAAGTCTTTCTCTTATATATAAGGTTTGAACGACTGTGATAGAAAACTTAGAATTTGTGATAGAACACTTAGAATTTAGCATCTACATAAATCAGAGTTAAAAACAAGCCACGCTAAGCTGAGCCGAGTTGGGCTCAAGCTCAACGTGTTTACAAAACGGATTGAGTCGAGCTAAGTCATTAATCTTAACGAGCTAATATGGTGGACTCGGGCTTGGGCATGACTCATTTACAAATGATCTAAAACCACCCTGGAGCCAGTTTTTTTTTTTTAAAAATAAGGCATAATGACGGGGTTTGTTATTGGTACACCCACTCTGTTTTTTTCTCTCTCTCTTTCTATACATACATACAGATACATAGCGAAAGATAAAAGAGATGTGAATTGTCCTAATAATAATATTAGATGTTTATATAACTCAAGACTCGATGAAAATTCAAAAATATTAGATATGATCAGAAAACAAACATACTAAAAAACTAAAGTAATACTAAAGATAAAACTTTGATGAGAATTTGATGACGGGATGTGTATTAAAAGTCGTTTATGAAAATTTATGAGAAAGTCTTGAGAATAAGTTTAAGGTAAACGAAAGTCCGTTAGTATAATAATAAAATAAAATTTTAAGACAAATGACTGAATGAGTGGATGGTAACAACAAAAGAATAAAAAATTATCAATTTAATTGACGAGTTTGATTAAATAAACACCCCAATATTTTAAATCAACATCCCAAAATTTTTATACGTGTCGTATAGCCCCATACGCGTCGTATAGAAGGGGGTCGTATAGGGTCGTATGTGTCGTATAAGGCTATATGTGTCGTATAGCCCTCTAACATCCCCCTAAATTTTTCCTCATAGTCAGTGTCGAAATTCGCTATACGCATAGTATAGCCCTATATGTGTCGTATAGGAGGGTCGTATAGGGCTATATGGGGCGTATAGCTCTCTGACAACCCCCAAGAATTTTCCTCGTTTTCAGTGTATTCGACCCTATACGCTGCATATGGACCCATACGTGACGTATAGAAGGGTATCGATTTATATGAGTGGATGTCTTTATATTAGGACCCTAATTAAAATAGGGTCCTAATAAAGAGACACCCCCATTATAAATCGACACCCACCTATATGCCGCGTATGGGTCCATACGCGGCGTATAAGTATGCCTCATAAATGCCAAACATTCCACGTCACATCAATGAGCCTATACGCCGCGTATAGGCCCATACGCGGCGTATAGGCTTTTCAAAAGACAAAACTGGCGAAGTCAAACCACTCATTCAGCGGGCCTATACGCCGCGCATGGACCCATACGCTGCGTATAGGCCTGGGTCGTATGAGTGCGGGACGCATCTCCACCGACACCTATACGAAGCGTATGGAGATTTACGAGTATAACTATAACCTTCTTTACGAACGACTAGTTGAAGCGAAGCGAGAAAGTAAGTTTTTCATTACATACATATATACAATAATGTTAAATATAACAGTTAATTTAATTTTGTTTTAATATATTTTCAAAAGTATTGTCAAATATAAACAAAAACTGGTTAGAGAGTTACAAGAAAATGTTTGTATTAGCCTGGACTAACTCAAACCGCAATTTTGGCCAACACACAACAAACAGAGTCGAGAGTTAACATGCAAATTTAAAAAGATATCTTAAATCAACAAATAGCTCACTGGATAGACTTGTGGAATTTGTAGATTAATTGGTAAATGCACAAGAGGTAAATTTAAAAAGAAAGCTTTAAGACAAGCAAAATTAGAATTATGAATCATCATAATCTCCCGTTGTTTGATTACCTACGAGGCAAAGTGTCACACAAAGCTCTTGATTTATTAGTAGCCAAAAACACTAAATTGCATGTGATGCGCTCAGCAAATGCAACGTGTGGTTGTCAACTTTTTACTAGTTGTGGGTTGCCTTGTGCTTGTCGGCTGGAAAAATATGAACATTTTGGTAATAGTCGTTCCATATTTATCATTTTTCTGTTACAATAATGATTTTATATTAATTTATAATTTATAATGCAGGAACTAAAATTCCATTAGATGCAATTGACGTATTTTGGACGAAGCTTGATAAAATTAAACCATCATTTATGGAGCATGAAGAAGTCGATGTTAAAGAAGAGATGAAATGCGTGTAACAACAAATAATGACACAATCCGCCCCTGTAAAATTTAGTTTGGTGGAAAAAATAAAAAAAATTGTGTATCCATGGAAAAATAACAAAAAAACGTCTGTTATTCAAATAGATATTCGCGGTCGTCCAACGTTAAAGCTTCAACAACAAAAGCTAGACACTCAACATAGTACGTGTGACATACCAAGACATAGCTCATTTACCGGAAGAACAACTTCAGCAGTAAAGTCTTAGAAGCCCGTCATACAACGTAGTCGTTCCACATCTTCTAAGGTGTCACAAAGTACTAATGACTTTCCATCGATTGTCGGAGATCAGCAATTACACAATATAAACAAGTTAAAAATTTGGATTCCTTCAATCTTTCATCAGTATATTTCAAATATACGAGATGTTCGACCCGATGGTAATTATGGTTTTTGATCTATAGCTTTAGGGTTGGGGTTTAATGAAAATAAGTAGATGTATGTGCGTCAATAGCTTTTAGAGGAGTTGGACACATATGAATTGAATTACAGAGAAGTTTTCGATACCTTGTACGCCGGACAATATAATGAATTGCGTCACACAATAGATTGGCAACATGTGGAACCTGCGCCAGATAATGCCGTATACGGGAATAGTAATTGCTCAAAGGTTTGGTGTTATTCTTCATCTGTTAAGCAATAACGGTTGTCAAACATTTTTCCCCTTATGGGTTGATCCGAATAGTATGATGCCTCATTATGTCGTTTCGATTGTTCATGTCAACAATAATCATTTCGTCCACGTTAAATTAGATGGAGATTATCCGATGCCTACATTAACTAATCTTTGGATTCTTAACCGAAACGTACGTGCTGCAGAATGAGAGATTATGTATAGGAGACGTATCTAGGAATACAACACAATAATAGAAGTTAACCGAGATCCCCCGGCTTATATAAATTTATTTTAATTTAATACGTTTGTATTATATTTTATTATGTATTGTATTATATTTGGATTCTAACGTTGATATTATTGTTCAACCTACCACATACTTTCAAATTTCAAAAAATAAAATAAAATAAATAAAAAAGGAAGTTATACGCCGCGTATAGACCCATACGCGGCGTATAGCTTTACGGACCCATTAAAGGGACATCTCCTCACTTTTGACCCTACCAAATTTTTCAAACCAAAAGTTTGGTATGTATAACTGTCTCGTATAGATCGATACTACACGTATTGTTCGTCGATTTCTCTACATTCACTAGTTCAGGTATGTATTATTGTTCTTATACCTTTATTATGTTAATCGTAAGCTAATTTAAACGTTAAAGTGGTGTTTTATGCGTTAAAAACGTGGATTTGAAAACTGGTTTATGAACTATACGTGGCGTATAGGCCTATATGCAGCGCATAGTTCATAGGTTGAAGATGACCATACGGGGGGTCCTATACGCGGTGTATAGGTCTATACGCGGCGTATAGGGGCCCATACGAGGCACACAACCCATATGTGGGTTCCTATATGCGGCGTATAGGGCCCATACGAGGCACACATCCCATACGTGGGTTCCTATACGCGGCGTATAGGCCTATACGCGGCGTATAGGGCCCATACGAGGCACACACCCCATAAGTGGGTTCCTACACGCAGCGTATAGGTCTATACGCGGTGTATAGGGGCCTATACGAGGCACACAACCCCATACGTGGGGTCCTATACGCGGCGTATAGGCCTATACGTGCCGTATAAGCCTATACGCGGCGTATAGGTGCTCTATACGCAGATCTTAAAATTTCGTTTTCTTATGCAGATATGTCTTTCAATTATGAGATTGAGGCTGACGTTGATGTTATTGCCAATCATCCATGGCTACAGTTTGAGCCTGGGTCTATTGAGCATGTAAAGTGCTTAAAATTCATTCGTATGAAGATCGGTCATCAAAAGGCAGTGGATTGGGAGGTGATGGTCGAGCTTGGGGAGCGTGATAGATTCGCTGGTATTATCGGAGATAATACGCCATGGAGTCGTTTATTTGAGCTGGCGTTCTTACCTTCTTACCGAGAGGTGACGGTGGAGTTTTTATCCACCTTTATTTATATTCGTCCTAATGAGATGGTGGGGGACGATGATCGATCTGAGATTTCGTTTATGCTATGTGGACGATCTCATCAGATGTCGATTAAGCAGTTTGCGGTTTTCTCGGGACTTTATTATGAGTCGGAGACCTTTACCCCTCTATTTAACAAGGGAATTACTGGGATTGAGGAGACACGATTGAGAGATTGGTGGCCTCAGATTGCCGGAGGTTCGTTTTAGAGGACTAAGGGCAGGGTCACTAGAATTAGAGATCCTCTCATTCGTTATTTACATCGCATGATCGCCACATCCATCACGGGACGTGGCAAGAGTCGGGAGTGGTGTACCATTCCCGACTTATTTTACTTATATTGTTTGCTTACGGGGACCATGTGCAACCTGGCGAGATGTTTGGCAGAGTATTACGCTTCGTATTATCATCGCCAGGAGCGAGGAGCGGTGTATGGCGGCACATACATTACGATGATTGCACATTGTCTTGGTTATCTTCCTCGCCATGTTGTTGACGTATCTCCTCCGATCGAGCCGGTGAGATTAGATCGTCGTACGTTATTCGGCATGCGTATTATACGCCAGTTTCCGGGTGGCATACGGTTCTCTCTTCGACCCGGTGAGATCTTGCATCCGGCACCTGTTCAGCAGGTCGGCGATGACGATCCACAGCAGCAGCAGGAGCATATTCCGCGTGATCAGCCGCCACACGACTAGCCGCCAACACATCAGCCGCCATCTCAGCCACAGTTCCCTCGACATATTTATAGAGATGTGAGGGTGCCTGCTCGTATGGAGACATTTATGCAAGAGATTACTACGAGATTACGGGATCAGGGTCGTCGCCTCGATCGAGTTGAGGATCTTATAGATTGACACGTTCAGCTTGAGATTGCACGATCCCGTGCTGCTGGTATTGATCCTCTAGACTTGCCACCGCCTCGACATTACCCAGATTTACCGTAGTTTTTTATATTATTAATTGTACTATTATTTTGTTATGTATTTAAAAACTTCGTTATTTATTTATATTATCATTTAATGTTTGTTTTGTTTTATATGTTTTATTGGTTAATTAAGATTTAAAATTGTCGACTAATATGTTACAAAATATAACTTATAAGCAAAGTGTCAACTTCAACGTGCAAAATAAAGCCGACAAAATTTTTATACGAACAATAATATATAAAAAACATCCTAACCTATACGCCGCGTATCGGTCCATACGCGGCGTATAGTTTCTTCACCATACATAGAAATTTTGCAGAAAAAAATTGGGAAACTTATACGCCGCGTATGGGCCCATACGTGGCGTATAGCCACCCCGATACGAGTCTGACACGAGTCTGCTCTGGTCTTGTCAGAGAATACCCTATACGCCGCGTATGGGCCCATACGCGATGTATAGGGTATGTTGACTCTCCTGTTAGTCGACCATATACGTGGCGTATGGACCTATACGCAACGTATAGCATCAACGGGTGTTGATTTGAAATTTGGAGGTGTCCAGATAAAACAACCCTTAGAAATATGATTAGATTGGTAGTTTAATTTGACTTTTGGATCTTTATTGCTTTTTCAACCAGAAACGAAATTCTTCCTTCAAAAGGTATGATGTGGAATATGTGTGACGATTACTTGTGGACCCCACTGACACTATACCCTACACCCAATGAAGCAGCCGTCGGGCCTGCCATTCAAGATGGTACGTATACGTACAATTATATAAAACAATATAGTCACGAAGATAATTTGCTAAATCCCTCGTAAATTTGCGAATATTATATTAAACATATTACTATATTAGAAGCCACTCTAAAACCAAATTATAATAACCCCATTTACGGTCGTCCTCAAAAGATAACTTGATGGTAATTGACGTACTTCTTAAGAATCAATCAAATATTTTTTTACTAGTACTGTTTTATTATTATTATTATACAGTTTCGATTTTTTCCAAATTCAACATATGCTTAACACTTTTAATTATTGAGCAAACTAAACGTGATGAATTAAAGAATTATACTTGTTGAATTAAAGAACTATTAAATATTTAGTAGTGAAGATTTAGAAAGCAATTAAAAAAATCAGTTTAGAACAAATTCAAGTTTAATTTGATCTTCACTAAATGACAAACATGTAAAATATGAAGGAAAAAATAGAACATTATAAAAATAATAAGAAGCTTGTTAAAATTTAAAGTAAAATAATAAACATTAAATGTAAATTTAAATAAGTAAATTAGAACAACTTAATATTGCATATTATTTAACTAGGTTAGTATCCCATGTATTACACGGATTGAATAAATAAATTAATAAATAACTAGAAATAAAAATTTATGAATTATAAAACCATGTTTGAAAATAAAATATGATTATAATTGCATATGAATAACTATTTCAAGTAAATAAACAATAGATAGGTTATAGACAGATAGATATATAAATAAATAGATAGTTTAGCTAAACAAATTATAGTTAGTAATAAACACGAAAAGTTACAGTACTATATTTTAATATAAGATATGTATAAAATTATATTACGTACTTGTTCAAGAGATAAAACAATTATACTATTTTTAAATCTATTATCTAAATAGTTCCATTTTTAGATATTTGTTTTAAGATTTTATTATAAAAATTTATTGTTTATAAAAATCTTGTTTATTAAAAACTCAAGTTTCCAAATATTCTGGTTGATTTAATAAAACTACTTTTAGAAAATTCCATATTTTTTATAATTATTTTAAAAAAGGACTAATTTAAAATATTTTGTTTCAAAAGGTTGAATGTTTTAGAAAATATATTAATTTAAATTTTCTTAATAAAATTTATTTTTAAAAACATAGTTTGATTTTTAAAAAATGTAGATGAGAGAGAAAAATATATCAATTGATCAAATTAGTTTTTATGAAGAGAGAGAAATTGTTTGAGTTTTTAAATTACTTTAATACCTTTTTGGAGGGAAAATAAAATGAGGATGCTTAAAAAAATGACAAGTGTCAAAAATGTGGTTTAAGAATATGACAAGTGACAAAAGAAACCTTATTTTATTAATATTTATAGATAACGAAAGAGAATTGAGAAAAAAAAATGACAACCATCGCTTGTTTGATAAGTATGCATGTATCCTTGTGTGACAAACTATTAAAACTTATATTATAAAAGCTTTTATTGGACCTATTTTCGGGCTCAATAAGTTAATTTTCTAGTCATTTTAGATATAAAGTCAATCGTAATTTAGGAATTTAGGGTGGTACAAAATATATAGGAAGTGGATTAGTAGTTTTGTTGTTAATCTTTTTAATTAGTAAAAAGGCACCTCGAATTGTTTTCATGTTTTAGGTGTTGTTTGTTTTTTCTACAGGAAAATATATGCAGTATGCGGATCACATATGCAGACATTTACAGCAGAAGAGTTGGATCAAAGATATGCAGTCTGCAAGAAAAAGACTTTGTTTTTTAACATCTACAGACTGCTAAAATATTATGTAATTAAAATAAATCTATTATTTGAATTTTTAAAAGTACTTCAACTTAAAATTTAAAATAATATTCATGAAACCAAAAAAAAACATTTTTATTTAACTACTCAACCCCCTCAAATCATCCTTCATCTTCATCACCACCATATGGCCAAAGTTAACTATTTTAAGGGGGGCGGAATCTATATTTATTTAAAAAATTCCACTACCGGACCAAAAATTGACACTATCGAACTGGAAATTTACACTACTGATGAAAAAAAGAGGGGGGGGGGGGTCCCGGCCCCCATGAAGCTTCGCCCTTGCTCATGGCGGACCTTCTCCCACAATTCAAACATTCATCACATTCAAAATAAATTCAAACTCAAATTCATCGCCGGCGCATGTGTCGTGGTAAAGAGAAAACGGTAAAGAGCACCGTGGCTGTAACATCTGCCCATTTTGGAAAATAAAAACCCAAACCAGAATCCGTTTGGGTCAATTTTTGGAAAAATCAAATACGTTAATTAAAAATTTAATTTATTTTAATCCTTCAAAAACAATAATAATATTATTTATTCAACTTCCATTTATTAAATTAATTCATGGTAATTTCATGATTTATAGAATAAAATTTTATAAATTCATGAAGTTTATTTGTCATTTATGAGTTTTAATTATAAAACTAAAATAAAGGATTAAAATACAAGATCATTATTTTTATAAATATGTAAAAATATTATTAATATTTATAAGATTTTAAATATTCAGTTAACATAAATAATCAAATTAAAAGTTTTTATTAGATTTATAAAGTCTACAAAGATTTAATAAAAAAGAAGTTGTTAAATTAAAATTACAGTTATAATAAATTTAAAGTTTAAATTGTAAGTATTCTTTTATTTATTTAAATTATTTAATTTTATATTTATTTCAAATTCCAATCATAACCCACTTTTAAAAAACTTATAAATCATCATTAACACCATTCATAACCTCCTCCTAACATCAAGTATAAAAGAAAGGCTTAGGCTTCACTTTTCATTTGCTCATTTTCTAAAAATCTCACTCTCATATATTTTTTTATCCATTGGTTATGATCAATTTAAAGAATTTTATATTACAAGAAATTTCAAGAATTATTAATACTAAGGTAATCTTTTATTGTTTTTATATTGTACATTTCAATCATCCTAACATCCAATTGTTCTCATGACTTTATGTTCTTACTATTGTTCTTTCTTCTACCAAATCTCTTTTTATTTTAATCATTATCATTTGATCATTAATTTTTTTAATAATCACTAACTTTTTAACAATCACTAACATTCCTAAATTAAGCTAACAACACACTAACATAAACAAAGAATCCCGTTTGCATATGGACGGCTATGCTGCCGCATTCGGTTATTTCACAAGATTATTGTTCTAAATGATGGCTATGCAAAAGTCTTAGAATATTTTTATAACTCAAATGAAGACTAATATACTATATATTGACATAATAAAATGTTCTAACCCGTTTTATATTTTAACGATTTTATAAGTGCACATAAGTGCCTTACTACAATTCTTGCAGAATATAATCTTACTTCAACCGACCATAACTTGATCATAACAAATTAAATTTGAGTAAACTCAGACTCCAATGTTAGGTTAATTGAATTACCTTTTCAACGACATTTTATACGTCTTCAAACTCAATCGGACGACTTAACAATAGCCTTCACAAGATAAGTGCGCATTTCAGCACCTTCTATCTTGTACTGCTTGTTTGACCTATTTAAAGATCTTTTCATAAAATTGTGTCTGAATGAAAGTTGTTCGGGAGACTTTAAACTAGTCAATTATAAATTTTTATGATTTTATGAAACCGTTTTCTATTTTTAAAACCTGTTCAAACACATACCAAACATTCTGTCCAGAATCTAAAATTGATGCAATAATCCTTTTTCAATCTATCTTTCGCATTTTAGTATTCTCTAAACGTCTTAACTTTTGTAATGAATTCCAACCTCAAGTTATTATTTTTTTTTATCATTTTGGACATCATCTTTGACTTTTGACATCTAAGCTTTCTTATGTACTCTACAACCATCACTATACTTGTGAGTTTTCCATGTGAGTTTTCCATGCCCTTTTTTACTTTATTTCACACCTTTTGGGGTGAAACATGTTAACTTTATCAACTTACACTTGTAAACATCTTGATACTTGTAAATGCACATGCAATTCATCTTTACCTTTTTGTCATGGTTATTTGTGTTATTGTAAGTCTTATATAAGATACATATTTTGTTTACAATCATTAACTATTGCTAGCCTGGCGACGTCTTAGATCTTTGGGCCTGACAAGCCTATTTGGTGCTAAAGCCGATGTATTGACGGCTCATGATGACGTATGCTTGTTCATCATGGGAACCAAGTACACTTTGCCAATCTTATAAACTTGTAATCAAGTCGAGGTTTGGTTGTAACTATATCTCTTCTTGCTCATATAGGACTTCGACTTAGATAAATTAAATATCTTATGTTGTTGTTCATATTTGTTGTGTATTGTAATGACTTAATTGACTTGTATTGTTCAATCAATAATGGTATTTAATATTATTTAAACTTATTAGTTCCATGTGCTATGAACAATCGTTTCACATTCGTCCGCCCCGATGATTCCGCCGTCGGTCGGGGTGTGACAGTGGCAGCCCTACCACACATCTGTCGTGGAGCGGTGGTGGTTTGACTAGCCGGAGGAGAGGGAGCCGAGAGGAAAAGGGACCAGCTGGAGGGCGCCAACTGGAGGAGAGGGGGTGGTAGGAAAAGGGACCACCTAGAGAACATCGCTGGAGGGTCGCCGGCTAGAGGAGTGGGGGTCGACTGGAGGGAGAGCGCCGGCTAGAGGAGGAGTCGGCAGGAGGCTCGCAGGCGGGAGTTAAGGATGGTGGCCGGGGATGAATGGGAGTTGAGGATGGAGGTTGTGTTTTATGATTTTAGAGTTGAGTTGTTTTTTGTGAAGGTGAAGTAGGAGAAGAGGTTTGAAGACCTCAGAAGACAATGGTCCATGTCTATCTCATGTAGACCTCAAAAAGACATTTTTAATTCAAAAGTCTGTAGGAAATCAAATAGTCTACGCTCTTTAAACCTCTTTCTGTGTCTGCGTGCGCGCAGATGAAGATGTGAGAAAGAGTTTTTTGAAAAAACAAACACTACCTTAGTTTAGTATCATTTTTTAAAAGAAATTAGTCTAGTTGCAATTACTTTAAATGTTCTTTTTACAGGAACTACTCTATTCTATAAAAAAAACAATAACAAAAGTAGTTTGTAATAGTTATAACGTTTAACGCATTATCGACATCGTTCATTTCAAAAGTGTTCTCCTATTCATAAAAAAAGTTAGAAACAAACAATAAATTCGAAACTGAAAATAAGTAATATATATTTCATAGGTTTTTGTCTGATTATTTGTACCATTTTATTGTAAAATAGCCAAGTTTTAAAAATAAATTCAACAAAAGTTGTTTGTAAATAACCAACTCTAATAAAACAAAAACAAAATACTTCATAACACATTATACTTTTTATTTCGTTATTTTTTATAATTATGAAGTAGTGCTTTATCAGAATGATTATTTATTATTCTATTAGTTGATGTGAAAGATGTATTTTATATTGTATTATAACTAATCTGTATGTTAACATATTAGGACCTTATGTTAATGGACAAATGAGCACAAGCATTGATTTGAGTTTGGCACCAAATTTGTACCACCTTAAAGTTGCTCTATATATGGTTATTGATATGTCTTCTTACTCTTGTGGCCTTGTTACACCATACGGGATTTTGTCGAGAACCATTTTTGGTTATTTTGCTGCTTTAAACCTATTGTTATAGTTAATAGCAGCTGGAACTCATCTTAACCCAAATCTATTGTTATAGTTAATGTCTTCTTACTCTTGTGGTCTTGTTACACCAACCGTCTTGACCTAAATCTATTTTGACCCATACCCATTCTGACATTTTCTTTAATCAGCCTATCCTGACCTACATCCATCTTGACTCAAACTCATCTTAACCCAACAAACAACCCAATCCAACCCGTCTATTTTGCCACCTCTACATATACTTATATATATTATTAACCTATTAGTTACTCATTTAAATTGTGTTATCTAAAAGAGATTAAATATTTAGGTTTCAAGAATAATATTTAAATTTTTTTATTTACATTAATAGATTAAAATGTTTTATTAAATATATTGTTCTTATATTTTATGAATTACATTTAATTTAATGTCAACTAAATTATAAAAATATATAGATTATATTTAGAGATCAACAAAAAAATGTAATACCAAAGTTTTTGGCTTAAATTCGTTACTTTAAAACAATTTTTTCTAAAACTTGAAGCACAAATAATAAAACCGAAAAATCCAAAAACCGAACCGAAACTGAAGTTAAAACTGAAAACCAAAAACCGAAAAACCAAAACCAAATGGTTTTAAAAACCTAAAAACCGAAATATCGGTTTTTGGTTTCGGTTTTAGGCCAAAACCGAACTAAACCGACCATGCACACCTCTAGTTTTGACAATGTAGGAACTAAACTTGTAATATAAACAAATCACATGGAACATTTGTGTAACTTTCTAAAAAATTAAAATAAAAAATCCAATAAAAGTTTAAAAAACAAATAAAAAAGATTAAAAATCAAATAAATATTTTTAAAAAACAGAATTTTTATACATACTGAAAATAACATGACTTAAATTAAAAAATTACACTCTAATCTATACTTATTAATAAAACAATAACTTTAGTGCCACGTGACATTCTCTTAAGCCTCTATTTTTTTCAATTCTCGCCTAAATATGTACCTGTTCTTAGTGTTAGTCTAGGTTCATTTGATATAAAGTCAACTTTTGATACAAGAGATATTTAAGGAAAATTTAGAAATTTAACCCTAAATTAGAGCACATCTTTTTTTTTTGGAAATTAAATCATACCTGATATTTTTTTTTCAAATAATTCATTAATAAAAACTGTACAAATCATTTATTATTTTCTTAATCTATGAAATCGATTCCTTGATTGTGTTTTTCCATTAAATACTCGGTTTATATTCAAATCTTGACAAAAGTTACGAGATTTTTTAATCAACTCCTCTCCAGTTTGAAGGAGTTAATGGGTATCTTTTTTTGGAAATGAAATCATACTTGATTTTAAAATATTTCTCAACCATCCCAGGTTTACAACCCTCGCGATTTGTCTTTATAAAGTTTGATGATATCGCCTTCGACGGACTTCATTTACGTTCTCATTTTGGCTTCGTTTTTATCAAGTTTTCTTCAACAATAGGTATTTATTTTTTGTTTTATTTGAGCTTTCATCCTCTGGGATTATGATTTAACCTATCATTGTCTACAGTTGTGTTTTTGGATTAATAATTTTACTTTAATTTTTATTTGAAGATGATCTACTTTAATAGTTCATTTGTAAAGAGGTATTACATGTTTCTACTCTTTAAACTTTTTTATTTTTTTTTCATGTGTATTATCATATTATTATTATTATGTTTGATTGGAATTCGTTTGATATGACAAATTATTTTGATGTATTTGGAAGTAATATTGAAAACCATACCTTTATTCCACTCGGTTGACTTTGACACCTTCAAACAAAAGGATTTCTTTTAAATTTCAAAGAAGACAGTTTCTGTTATCAGTGTGTTTTGAAATGATAATAAACAAGAGCCAATGATAATTGTTATCCAAAATTGATTTGTTTTTAAATAGGGATCATGCTCAGCTCTATGTTACATATCTCGAGTTAAAAGTAGATAGAAGTTAAAACTATTAATTTTAGATAATGATGGAAAAATAACCAACAAAACATCAAATGTTGTATACAAATATATTTTCGAATGTTTATGAATTTGAAATATTGTTTTTCATGTTCAATTTAATATTAACAACATTATAACTTACGTAACTTTTTAAACAACAATAATATTTTTTAATTGAATTCGTGTGTTACACGGGACTTTAGCCTAGTATATAACTAAATAAGAATCATCATGCAAATTGGTGTGAACCACATTCAATCATCTTCCCCATCACCCTCTACCTTGTTCTTCAACAAAACCCAATGATCTCCTGCTTTCGATCGCCAGCAACAACATTATATCATTTCGAACACCACCAGGCACCAACACACAAACACCTGACCTTTACCACTGGACACGAGTAGGTCATTAGAAAATCAAACCATATAAACAAGAAGATCGTGTTGGTTTCATGTGCAAGGTAGCAGCGGACCCAGCCAGTGGTGAAGGTTCATTGGCATGGGGGGTGCCGCCCCCCTTTTTTTCGCCGGTAGTGTAAACCTTTGGTCCGATAGTGTAAATTTTTGATCGAGTAGTGTAAATTTTTATACATATAGCGAGTTCGCCCCCTAAGAAAATTTAATGTCCCTGCCCCCTTATGAGATTGTTGAAGCTCCGCAACTGGACCCAGCAGTTTCAGGCGAAAGATAGACGGAGGTGGCGGCATCAAAATCGAACCAGATTTGTTGTGGAGTCAACCAACTCTCTGACCAGAAGACGATAGCTTCGTCGTCATCGAACCATAAAAAAAAAGTTGTGCCGGTTTGGTGGGTAACAGGTTTTCGGTGGTTCAAAAAATCAAAAGTGGAGGTGAGGTTGCAGGTGGTAACGAAGTAGGATGAGGTTGGGGTGGGTAATTCTATACGCTAAGGGTATTTTACTTCAAGTTTAATCTTATTTATAAAACTTTTTGATAGCCTATTAATAATCATTAAAATGTTATCTTTTAATGGTTTATGATTTCTTAATGGTTAAAAGGTAATGTAACCTGGCCTAATGCTAAATGGTTATAAGTTCTTGACCATTCAACATTAGGATTACTTTTTAACCACTAATAAGTTATGAATTATTAAGAGGTAGTCTTTTAATAACCATTAAAAGACTATCAAACAACCCTTTATCTCATTTTAAGTCTTTTTATATGATTTTGTAAACAATTATTGGCTTTTTAATTTGATTTTTTTTTTTTTTTTTACTTTGAAAAAAGTTACATAGATGGTCTCTATGATTTGATCATATGTCAAGTTTAGTCCTCATATTGTTAAATACTAATGGTGATGATTAAATTTGTAACAATCTAACAAATGTTTGTACTAAATTTGCAATTTTTAAATTGAAGAATCAAACTTGCAATATGATAAAACTATAGGGACCATTTTCTCTTAGTCAGTAATATAAATGAAAAAGTGATCAAGTATCCGTATTTCTTATGTGAAATTATATATCAAACAGTTTATCACCTTTTACATCTATTAGCGTGGGCGTTGCTGTCCCGCCTTCAGCGTTTGGCACACACCCGAGTTCAATGCTTGGCTCCCTCACTCTTCCAAGTTAGTTAGGAATAGGGGATAAAGATAAGATGCAATATATGTATCCCGGTCTGTAACCTCAAAGTAGCGTATTACCGAAACAAATAACTATGACCAGGGGTGAAGCTTCTTTGGGGCCGGGGGAGGCCTCCCCCCTTTTTCGTCAATAGTGTAAATCTGCGGTCCGGTAGTTGAATTTTTGTAATAAATATAGAGTCCGTCTCACCTAAAAATAGTTTACTTTTGCTCTCGCGTCCTTTAAGCTTTGATTTAAGCTCCTCCACTAATTTTGACGTACTTTTTAATATAGAAAATGAGTGTAAATGACGAAATTAATGAATCTTATGAATGGTAATTAGTAGTATCAAATCCCCTTTGACGTTTCAAACCCAAACAACGAAATTTTCCCATTTAGTTGTGGAGAAATATATATGTACCTTTTACAAGTTTATCTAATCTAGAAACAACCATGTGTCCAAACACCCCGAGTTAATAAAGTTGTCTATCATCAATTTCAACATAGATATGTATTCAAACGCTACTAAAAGTCAATTATATAAATTATCTTTCAATATCAGATCAACTCTATTACATACCACTTTAATATGAAGTCTATGTACATTTATCAAGAACAAATATATAATTGATAATAGTCATGTGTATATAACTTAAGCTTTTACATATATAAATTGACTCCCATATGAAAATCTCCCAGGTTGGGTTTTAAAGCAACACCCAAGTGACATACCACTACACCTAATTATCTAGAGGCGATGAAGATGGGGACGGGATGGGGGCGAGCGGCTAGGATGAAGGTCGATGTAGGGGATTAGGATCACTGGTATAAGCAACAGATATGCAACAATGCACAAGATGCAGCAAAGGCATTTTAGGGTCTTGTATAGGTGTGGGGACAAGCTTTGTTGACATGTATTTGAGTTCTTCAAATGATCATAAATCATGTTAAATATAGAAGCCATGATGATTAAAACAACAGAGATCTTGAAACAATACCAGGTAAGAGGATTGTCTTTTCCACCAAAAGACGTCATAACAATGGGTACAACGCTTGATAGAAATAGCAAAATCCAAAATTTAGGATCTTTAGAATCCGAGTGAGAAGGTAACCTGGTAAGAAAAAAGACTAGATATAAGTCAAAGTGTAAATTTATTAGTGAATTTCTTAAATAAGAGTATGGAAGATTGAAACCTAAAAAGAAAACAATGGAATACAATATCCATGAAAGTATAATAGAATAAAAACAGAACATTTTAGAAATTATAAAATAATAATAATAATAAAGACATATCTTTTTAAATGACACAAAAAGAAAAGATGAGAAAAGGGGATCGAATTACTCTATAGGAGAATTATCTGCTAGTTCTTCTTCGTCATCTCTGATGCTTGTGGATTCACGAACGATTTCACCATCTGAACTTATAAACCTGCAATAACAACTTGACATAAATCAAAAGGAACATAATTGTACGTTTGCTAAGAAGAGAAAACGAATTATAAACTTAAATTTCATTGGTACAAGATGATCAAATCGGGTCGCAAAAATAAGTCATTTAATTGGAAAGTCGTCTACATAATTAAAAGACTTGATAGAACAAACAACTATCAAATTTAAAAATCTGTTAAACAAATTGTATTGTAGCTATAACATTCACACCCATCAACATCACCAATGTAAAACCCAAACCTTCAAGAACCACAAGTAAAATGTAATGGAACTACCTTGAAGTGTGTTGTGCATCTATTATTAGGACACTTGAATCATTAGAGCCCATCATGGATAACAATTCAAGCTGAATTTCAGTGAAACTTTTTTAAAATGGGTACATTTTAGGATTTGTGATTTTTATGGATGAATTTTGAAAAGCGTTTGATTTATTGGGGTTTCGTGAATGGAATTTACGAAAGCATCCATGTGGCACCTTCAATGATTGTTGTTGAATCCGTAAGTGGCAATTACGGACTTTAATCCGTAACCACCTTTTACGGAATTACAAAGAAAAAACAATTAACGGATATGTTTCAGGGCAGGACGAACAATTAGAAAAACACTTTAATCTGTAGCCACCGTCACTATAATTTACTAGTTATTAGATTTTGGATTTTCTCAAGCCAAATTTATAAATCTCATGTCCAACCATGACCGGAATTTATAGTATCTTTTTTTAATCTAAATTTTCTTTAAATAAAAATACATAAAATTGAGCCCTTAGTTATTAGTTTAATATGTATATAATCACTATTTAATTATATATATTAAAATATGAAGAATAAAACACAGACTGCATACCGTCACCCTAAAAAATATTGATTTTAGAAAATCTAAAATTAATAATCTAATTTTTGTAATAAAAAATGGCTAGGTGGTATGGGGCTTGACCACCAGTGGTCGCATCCCACCAACAATGACACACTTGGTGTGAGGGGGGCTTGACGCAAAGAAAGTGATCATAGTCATGGTGTATCCCGATATAAATTTCATAGTCTAAACAAACTATACCCATGACAATATGCAGAAACTAACATAAATTACGAACAGTAATCGTGATTACTAATATAAACTCAATTACATCTTAATATATACTGAATCAGAAACCTATTAAGTATGAATCATATATCAAACAAACTATATTATTCTAACTAACTAACTAACTAACTAAGATGTTTTAAATTTAGAAAACCGTCATCACAACCTCCGTCAAACTCAGGCACGTGAAATTATTGTTTGTTTATAGCACAA